>CM041779.1:97382347-98022066 GCA_023374045.1 Limonium bicolor
AAGGTTGTTGATCATTGTCGGAGCTGAAGAGCAGGGACAGGGTAATTGGAGCATTACTTTTGTCACCACACTTGGATGTGTATAACATGAGATGATTGTATTTGAATGGTGGTGTTGGTTGGGGTAGGTTGTGTATTCAGGATTGGGTAGACGCTCACTTGTCGATGTTTATGGTTTGGACTTAGTATGATGTTAGGAGTTTCTCGTTATCACTGCGGTTAGCAGTTTATTTGTATTGGAAGTTGGATGTAGTTTGGCTGCGTGCTCGCATGGGCGAGTAACGGCCGGTGACACCGAGTGAGTTTTGTAATTGTTATGTTTTTTCCGCTGCGAGACGTGTTAATTATTGCTACGTGAGAGATTATATCGTGATTATTGAGAGGGGTGTTACAGGGACATTTTGTGAACATCAAAAATCAAACAATGGCATATTGTAAACTGCAAAACTTAAATGCGGCATATTGTAAACTATAAACCAGACATGGTATTTTGAATACTTTTAAAGTTTTATAAAAAAGCGCTGCACAGTCAAACCAGCGCCATATTTTTTTTTTAAAAAAAAAATTCAACTTTTCGTTATGGGCATTTTGGCCATTTGCTCGAGAAGGTTAACAGCAAATTTAACGTCCGTTACCGGACAGTGGCATTTTATGATTTCAAACTCAAATCATGGCATATTAGGACACTTTCCAAAAGGGTATATCGTGAATTACAAACTCAAATCGTGGCATTTGTGGATTTTTCTCTTTTTTAAAAAAAATTCAACTTTTCGCTAGGCATTTTGTCACTTTCCAGAGAAGGTTAACGACAAATTTAACGTCTGTTACCGGATAGTGCATTTTTAGAATTTCATACTCAAATCATGGCATATTAGGGACAACTTTACAAAAAAAGGTATATCGTGAATTACAAACTCAAATCATGGCATATTGTGAATTCCCCTTTTTGAATTTGTGAAATTTTAACAATATATGTGTATTTTTTGATTTTTTTATTATTTAGTCATTTTCCATTTTTATATTTAAATTTTTTTTTGTTAATTATTTTTTGTGTTTTTTATATAATTTTAGTCATTTTTAAAATTGTTTTTGGATTCACGATATACCCTTGTTTTCTTTCGTAATTCAAATATACCCCTGTGATTTTCGTAATTCAACTTTAAAATGCTTAAATGTTGTCCAAAATTGATGAAACTTTACATGGACGATGCTAAAGTGTTATATTTGGTCCAATATCAAATTTGAAGCTTTTAAAGCTCACATGTGACCTGTGGGACCCAATGAATATGTGACTGTTCATTGGGTCCCACAGGTCACATGTGAGCTTAAAAACTTCAAATTTGATATTGGACCAAAATATAACACTTTAGCATCGTCCATGTAAAATTTCATCAATTTTGGACAACATTTAAGCATGGTTAAAGTTGAATACTAAAATCACAGGGGGTATATGTGATTACAAAGAAACAGGGGTATCTCGTGAATTTTCCCTATGTTTTTAATTATCTATGTTTTGTCAAGTTTTATACATTAAAAAAAATTGACCATTGTTAGGAAATTATGTAGTTGGTCAATATCACATAAGGGCAAGTGAACCCATCGAAGTAGTAGTAAAGAGTGTCGTTCCACTAGGAAATTGACTATCTATCTCCTAGCTTCGGTAATCGGTAATAATACAATAATTAAAGTGGGGGTTTAGCCGGTGGCAAGCTTAATGGTTTGATTCAAAAGAAATTGCAAACTAAACATGGAGACTAAAAACGGTTGTTGATGGATTTGCATGGAAAGCACCCTAGGATGGTTATTATCACCTAAATTCACCTCAACTTCACTTATAAACCCACTTCACTCAAATTTTCTATTTGGACTAGTGTAATGACCTTAAAATCATGAAAGAGCCAACTCTTACCTAGCTACTTCCAACTCTCAAATCAAGTAGAGTTCAAATCACTAGATAACATTAATTGTAAGTCCATATTAATAGCCCCAAATTTAACCAACTAATCAAGCTAGCTTAATTTAGGGTTTCTCTCTCTCTCTCTCTCTCTCTCTCTCTCTCTCATCTCTCTCTGGTCACAACCCCCAACTCAAAATCATGTGTTGTTGGAATCACCATAAATGCCATACATGATCAAGTTTAACATTAAATGAACAAGAGAGAGAGGTGTCTAAGCGTGTGGAAGTGTAATGAGTGAAAAGCCTCAAATCTGGGCAAATGTAGAGAAATTATCGTGTTCGACCGACCCACAGTGTGGTCGGTCTCGTGGGTCGGTCGACCTTTTGGAGGCAGAGCATGTGACCTTTTTTAAGTACTGACCACCTAGTCTGGCTCGGTCCCTGTGTCAGTCCAATACAGAGGCGAATTTCTGTCCCAAGAGCTTCCGACCGACCCCGTGTGGGTTGGTCCTATGGGTCGATCGACTCCAGAGGCACTTTGCCCTAACTTGCGCGGGCCTAGAATCTTCGTTATGGCTCATAATTGCTCACCCTTTACGGCGTTGGAAAGCTTGAAGTATGGAGAATCTGTTGATGCATGCCTCTAGCTCAAAAAGGATCCAAAAGTGTGCTCAAAGTGAGATTTTACCGATTAAGAGATCAAACTCTATAAGTTCACTATTAATCATAAAGAAACTCTATTAAGTGGTGAAATGAGCTATGCATCAAGTAAAATGAAGGTGTATAAAGACATTAAAACATCATTATTTCACCACTTATCAACCATATGTCCTGAACTTTTTGAAGTGACATATGGTGCGAGGGGAAATGGGACTATGAAAACATAGCATATCGGAATATGAATGAATGAGTATCTCATAATGAAAATGAAACCTCAAAGGTATTTTGTAGTAAGTTGTAAATCTTAAGGTATTTTATGAAATTAGCCAAACCTCATGTTATTGGTGACAATTTCATTTATTTATTTTTTCTAGAAGCAAGGCAGGCATGGATAAAGACCAAAATTGCAGTTTATGTGTTGTCCGTAAGCTATCAGTATTTGCCATGGGACTGACTCTCGTACATCGCAAAAATTGGTGGCATCGTAAAATTTCAATTCACGATCGTTTGATTTGATTTCTTTTTATCCAATGGTCTATATCCACTTTGGATTATCCAGATGTATATAAATAATTTGTCCAGTATGTCAGGGGTATACAGGGGTCAACCGACCACACTAAGCTCAAGTTCTCCTAAGTTGTAATGTAGTCTAACCTCGAGATTTACCAATACTGGAGTACATTGATTTAGTCCCCAAGGTTTATATTTATATTTCCGTAAGCCCATTTATAGAAACCCACTTTAATGCTAAACTAATAGACAACATTACACCACCATTTAATACATTGATGATATTAAGCAAAATCCTAAGCAAATCCCCAAATTTCTATAGACAAGCTCTAGAGCCTAATCACTCAATAATCATCGGACATCGCACAAAAACTAAAATAAAGTGTTAAACAAGTTCAAAATTCAACAATGAAATTTTAGGGATTTTAGGGGCAAAATCTCCATTCCAAAGAACAAAGAAAGTTAAGCCTTCATTAGAGAAATAAAATGAGTTAAAGGAGAAGAATTAGCCATAATACATGAAGGAGATCTTTAAAAGAGGTCGTCTTCTTCATACTCATTTATACACTCATCACTTGGTGCACAATGTCCAATTGTAATTGTTGCTACTGCGGAGGATAGTTGAGGAGGTCCAGGAAGAAGAACATACTCTTCCAACACATATAACAGTTCGATGCATTGATGAAAAATCTATATTTGCACAGAAAGTGATAATGATGCTCCATCATCTAGGACTACGGGATCCACACAGAGGTGCTTTCACTAGTGATTCACTTCACCTATATTCTCTTGGGTCTTGATGTTCATGGTTCCCAAAATCCTATATGGAGCAAAATATTCCATAATAGAAGGAGATTCACCACAGACGTTAGTCATGCAGCTTTCTACTTTTTTGCTACTTCTTCTCGTTATTCTGCCATGTGATGGTTAGTTTGAATTATTATTTCTTTCATGTTCAGGATAGTCTGAAGAATAGTTAGTCTGAGATCTGATTAGTGGTAACCGATGATGTTTGACGAAATTACACAGCCCACCCCCAGTTTCAAAAATTACTTTGCCCACCCATGTGATTTCCACAATTTTACATCCAGTAATTTTCTAATATTTGATTAACTTAAAAGATGGTTAAATGATATCTAAATTTGATGAAACTTTACATGGATGATATTAAAGTGTTATATTTTGGTAAAACGTGAAATCCAACGTTTTTTAAGCTCATATATGATCCGTGGGACCCGATAGACGTGTCTCATGTTTCATTGGATCCCACAGGTCATATATACCTTAAAAAACTTTGGATTTGGCATTGAACAAAAATTAACACCTTAGCATCATCCATGTAAAGTTTCATCAAATTTGGATATCATTTAACCATCTTTTAAGTTGATCAAATATTAGAAAAGTTGTTGGATGTAAAATTGTGGAAACCACATGGGTGGGCAAAGTAATTTTTGAAACTTCGTGGGTGGGCTGTGTGTAATTTTGCCAAATGTCATGGGTGGGCGATGTAATTTTCCCTATTTTTAATAGGTTCTTTTCATATATTTGTGATTTTTTTTTTATTCTGCCTTTTTATTGCATATATAGATTTTTACCTTCTATCTTGGTTTTATTTCTACTTATTATAAAATTCAAATACCAACAAGCAATCAAACTTGATTTTTCTGGACAATTTTTTTTGAGAAACTGGGAGTATTTCATTTAATTTAAACATATAACCTTTTTCCTGTAAAAAAAAAAATCTATGACCTTTTCTCTAAAAAACCCATTTAAACCTACTTGTGAACATACTACGCCTGCTTGTAAATTTTCAGATGTAGTTATTCCGATTTATTTGAAGAGTAATCAAGAGGGTTGAGTGTGGAATTATGTAGCTAACATAAGTATGAGACTGATTATCTCTATAGGTATGAGACTGATTTTCTCCATAAGTATGAGACTGATTTCCCCAAAAACGGGTTCGCGGATCATATTAGGTTAACCAAAATTTGACCCGTTTATTCAACGGCCGGTTGACACGATCCAACTCAATTAATTAATAGGGTCCAAATATAAAACTCAAACCCAATCTGTTTATTAAACGGATTGACCAGTTATTAACGTGTTGACCCATCCAACCCAATTAATTAATTGTATCTAAATTTGAAACTCAAATCCACATATATTAAACTCAAATCTAACATGTTTAGTTATATAAAAAAATAATTTGACTAATTAACATTAGTTTTATCTATGATATTATTCATTTTAATTTAAATTAAAATAATTATTTTTAATATTTATATATCTATTAATATTAATATTTGATAAAAATAATTAATCTATAATCTATATTTATAATATAAATATATATATTTAATATAAATTAATTAAACAGATTAATAAAAACCCAAACAACGAGTAGTGTTTAAGTTGAATCATTAATTTAATCATATCAAATTTTAAAACTCGTCACCTGACTTCTAATCATGTTTGTGTTGGTGAAATGGTCTCAACCCTTAGTTGTGTCAAAGTTAGATTGAGGGTGGCGCACGCGGAAATCGAGGGCATCCAGCAAAGAGTGAAAAATCCCCTACGGCCGCAACGACCGACAAAGCAGAACCATGGTTGAGGGAGCCGTCTGTAGAACCGACCAACCGAAGCATTAGTGCTATCCCCATGGAAATCTAATCTCCTATTCGAGTATCATAGCATTTGTGGTTGAGCCCAATCCACCATAAGATCGCTACTTGAGTCCAGCAACCAATTGCGATTGAAGGTCTCTACCATTGCACGTATACATCGTCTGATATGCGTTTAATTTGGGTGGAATCTATTGTAGTACTTTCGTTCGTTGTTTCAAGATGTGTGGACATAAACTCAAATTCCTGGTACCTTACTGGTAGACTGTAGTGCTCCAGTCGATTCTCAGCCTAGTGGGCATTGAAATGCATTTATTTAGTTTGATTCTGCGGAAGGCCCGGAATAATTGGTAGAAATTAAGGATCAATTTGTTGAGTAAGGATGTAAGGAGAGAGCTGAGCAATTTAGATTAAGGAAGATTTATAGTGTGAAGTAGCAGTGAAGATCTTTGATTATTATTATAGGCTTGGGCAGAGCAGTAGCTCTAGCAGTACAATATCATTGAGTCCTTATTTATCCTGTTTTTGTTTTTAGATTTGACATTTTTTTATGCAGTTGCGGGAAACCAACTGTTTTGTATATTTAACAATATAAAGACGTGTTTGATTACAGTACCTATTCGATGGCTACAGTTCAACATTTCTTGTAGGTGTGTGAGCAAGTGAAGCATCATCTTCAATGGGTTCGTTGAAAGACATATCACCAGCAGCAGCAAACAACATAAACACCAAGTTCATACTCCTAGACAAAGGGAAGACAACAACAGATGGGTCGAGTAAGACTTGCTTGGCACTTGTTGCGGATGAGACTGCATCCGTTCACTTTCTGCTGTGGGGAGAAGAGTGCGATGTGTTCAAGCTGGGTGATATCTTGAGATTGACGAATGGCATATTCTCGTACAATAGAAACCATCTTGTTCTCAGGGCTGGTAAGAGAGGAAAGGTCCAGAAAGTAGGTGATTTCACCATGGTGTACGTTGAGACACCGAATATGAGTGAGATTCGTTGGGTTCCTGGGTCTCAGAATCCCAAGATCTTCGTGCCAGAATCTGTGATTTCTCCCTATTCTCGTATCTTCCCAACATTGCATTAACAACTCTTTGTTCTTTGTGAGTTCTCTAACATCTAATGCCTCTTCAAGAAATGTTTTTAGGTTCACCTTCAACTGGATGAGTTTGGCCTCTATTGTTTATATCTAAGACTTGTTTAGGACAAGTGTTGCTTTTAATCTAATTCGTGCTTTTGTGCCTCTGAAATGGAGTTAGTTGTTGATTTGGTGATCTGAACATCTAATGAAGACTCAATGGAGCTACTGAGAATAAGGCCAAGAGCCAAAAGGAATAGATCAAACTAAGCTCGACGGAATAATCTCTTTATAGAATGAGGAGATGCATCCAACTCACATGCAGCCTCCTTCTGGGAGGAGCCGCCCAGCCCCATGAATCTATTTACCGTTTTATGACTATAGGTTGAGCCAAACCCGCTAAAGCAATACAACACTGTGAAAATCTTAATCTAATGTTGCTTCGGGGAATGAGTTTCTCACTTAATGAAGAAACAAACCCTTGATATAATAGAGCAGTCATCATACAATCAGAAAAAATAAATGAAATAAAAAACAAAGCAATAACCCTTAGCTTTATCACAATCACAAGGCAGTAACGAGAATTTGAGACAATCTATCGATTGCTTCCAAGGAGGGTAGGGCTTATGGTGCCTAATATTGTCCTCTCCAAGTCAGGAAGTTCTTAATAAACCTAACAATTCCAAGGGCATCGACTAATTTCTTCAAAGATTGAAGAAATTGCAACGCATGTCTTTTCTCCTCGCAAATCTCTGCTACCATAAAAGAATTAGTGTCTGATTCATTACAAGATGTTCATAAGACAAGCCATTTGTCACCCTTCGTAAAATTAAATAACAATACCCCTCCCTCCCCCAGAAAAAAGTACCTAAATTTCTGATTACGTGTAAACATAACATTAATATATATATTTATATATTACAGTATACTAACAAAAGCTTCGGAACAAAATTTGCAAGTCCTCTGAGGGAACTGCCACTAAACCATCCTTTCCTTCGATGGTTTCTGGCTGCATCATCATACAGAACTAACATCAATTCAATGAAGATGAACAAAACCTGCAGTCTTTGCACATTCTACATATGGTGGTCATAGCATCTTCCAGACACTTAGCTCCGCGTTTTATTACTACAGGACATTTCACTTTTTGACAGCCAACCTCCAAGTTCCAACATGAGTAATACCATTGTAACCATGGAAGGCTTAAGTCGGCATACAACGAACCAGATCATGCAAACAACACAGTTGTGAAAGTTAGAGGAACAATCTGATCCCACAATGCGGGAATATGCATTACCCGACAAATTTAGCACTCAACATGGCAAGATATGAACTTCAAATATACGCAAGTGAAGTGAGGTCCTATTATCATGATCAGGTTGTGGGCGGCCACGAGTAGGTGGTTAACGGTCTCGTGTGTTGAGCTTCTGGAACATAGAAATTATAGACCAAAGGCACGACATTTGTAGTATTTGGTGATGACACTTGTATCATCCTAGAAATTCACAGCAAAAAGAAAGAAAAAGGTTTCTTTCTCTACCTTAGAGTTTCATTCTGTAACAAGTGGATTCATACTATATTTCTGTTAATACCATAAGTTGGAGATTAAAATTCACTCACTACATTAAGCAAGGTCTACCTACATGAGCCCATTTTCCAGTAATTTCCCCAAATCTGAATCAAAGCCATGAGATCATGATTGTATTTTATTATAGCAGACAGATTATAAGTAAGATTATCCAATTTCATGAGTGATCAACCATTTCAACCAATTTCTTTTTATATCTGTTATTCTCCAATCAACAAACCTTCCAGGTTCGTCATTCCAAGTATGTATCTAGCAGCAATACATATTCATACCAAGTTTTTAATTCTCGCTAGCATCAGCAATCAATAGTGAAAGCTTCAAAACCCAATCATGAGCTACTAAATAATTAACTTTCAGCATGAGTAACTTTAGCAACAAGTTGCTTGTTATCTCTTTAGAAAAAATCCATCCCAATATTGTACCTAATTAATGGTAATTCCAGTTATTAAATTCGTTAAACTAAAAAATCAATTAAATGAAAGTATTTTATACATTAAAGAGACCAGTAAAGCTTTCTGAAGCTTGGAGAAGATGGTGAGTCTTTTGTTAAAAACCACCACTAACAACCTACAGCTTGGTGTATTAAGGGAGAAATTTGGAAAGAGGGAGGGAGGAACAAGGTTTCCCCTTGCTGCTACTCTTGCTGGTTGTTTTTGACTGAGGAGGAATGTAGGATCGTTGGCCTGGCTCAAAATATTTCAAGCGGTTAGTCTACGAAGTACTTGGGCTCTACCGAATTTAGATCACAGAAGCAGTCAATCGACACCGTGACATACACAATATAACTTTGTATTAATGATCTTCAAAATAAAGAGCTTACACTGCCTACTAAGTTGAATGATTCTATTTAGCAAGAACTCACCCACTTTACGGATTATCTAATCAGCTCTTTGATGGGTATAGTAAGCCTAGGAACACCATAGATTGAATCTTACTATGAAGCTCAAACTATCTTAACTGAAAACGACAGAAACTCTTCTCTCTGATTACAAGACACAAGTCTCTCTAAAATACTTGTAAGTGTGTAATGAAAACACAATTTGAAATGATGTAAGAATTCTTCTTTTATATTAACCCCTTCTGGTTGTAGATCACTAGTGGAACGGGAGGAAAACATGACGATTAAATAGTGTGTTTAATGTTGGTTTTGAACCAACACCAGCGTCATCTAAACCTGAGAGCTTTTTAATTAGAGTTTAAAACTATAATTAAAGTTTTAATCGGGCGCGGGTTCTGGCGAACTTTAGATTACGGTTCAAGAAGAAACTGTAATCTAACGCTTTTTGGCTCGTGCGCGCCTAAGTCGCGATGAAGATGTCCAAAGACAAATGGCTCACGGTGAAAGAGGGTGAATCACTGACTGTCCAGGTACCTTGTCACGCTCAGGTTCCATAAGTCATCAATACAATACGTGGACAAGTCAGCCACAAATGCTTACCTTCAGCGGATCATGAGCGTGACAAGGTACTCAAGATTGATGAGCAGCAATGTGGATGTGCATTACTTAATACTAATGGGCTTCCATGTGGACACTTCTTATACAAAGTGATGGAAGGAATGAGACATTTACACTAGATGTCATTCACACTTGTGGAAGACGTTGGAATTGGATGGGGGAAACCAATGAAGGAAGAAACTATAACACACACCGACGAGAACAAAGAGACATGAAAGGCGTTAAAAAAGTTCTTCACCTTGCGACCTAGTGATTCTTCAGCATTGTGTTAGACTTGTGCAGTCACCGATTCACTTTGGTTCATCGTTCAATTTTAATGAGCCACCTATTCATGTTCCATGTGGGCGAACGAGGCGACATACCCCATTCTTTTGTCAGTTGATGCATATGGCTGATGTCAGTTGTCAACTGAAATCAGAAAAAGTAGAGAAAAAAATAATTGACATGACAATTGATGTATGTGACTATAGAGACAAAAAACTAGTTGATTATATAAACTCGTTTAATGTGCCAAAAGAACGGGGCCATATTTCATCCACACGAGGTTAACATCTGTATAATCTTCTTTTCAAACTTTATTATTTATAATTTTTTAAACATTCCGGATCATCGTTCTCAGGTTCAAATCAACCCATGAGTTATAGAAAAAGGCCAAAACGAAGAAATCGGGTGCTGATGAGAACTCAACTCCACCAAAGAACTCATCTCCACCGAAGATTTTAGCCTTGGCACATTGGTGTGATACGAATGACGGAGTCCCATTTTTAATCTGTTTTGTACCACAGTTCACGAGTAATTTACATGTTACAAGAATGTATCCAGTGATGGCAACTGTGGTTTAGAGTGATTGTAGACTAACGACATCATTCAGAAGATGAACGAAGAGAAGTACATGCCTTCATATAGGAGGAGCTACCCTTCCATAGAGGGAAAATTTGGTGGGAGATAGACTCAGTGGTCTCTCTGAAGTGAGGAAAGAGCATACACGTTCTTATGGACAGGGGATGGCTCTACACCGGTGAACAAATAGTCTTACACCACAATTATTCTAGTGGTATGCAGTCGATATAACCTTGTTATCGTATATATAGACCGGCAACAGTTTCACATGCCTACCACTTAGAGATAACAATGGACGGGGTTGTGCGTCCTCGAAGGTGCTTTATATGTGTCATGTTGGGTAATCATTTCATACGTGTTGATATGCTAAACGATGCACCTATACCTCCTCTTTATTTGACATGGGTGAGAGTTAGAGAGCCCCCAGCTGAAGGTTGGGATGAGCCCTACCGTGAGTGACTTGTAGCCTGGAGGGAGAAGTATCCACCACGTTCTCTCAGCTTTATCTTCGTATGATTTTTTTTTAGTTAGTTTTCTAGAGAGATGATACATTCTTGGGATGTACGCGAGCCACCAATTACATTGTACATTCTACACGTGAGCCACCTATTGTAAGTGCACATTCCACTTTTTATTAGTTCATAGAGTTCTGTTGTTCTTAATCTCGTCTAAAAATATCAAAGATTATGACAAAACACAACATAGTTAACAATTTAAATAAATTTAACATTAACAAAATTTAACATCAACGAGAGTTCAATAAAAGTTGAATACTACAAGAATTATATAAAGTTAACAAAAACAATCATTAAACAAAGTAACAGTGCCAAGGATAACAACAAACAACAGTTTCAAAGTTTTCAATAGTAATAGTTGCAAAGATCAACATCTATCCATCTCCCTTCTACAATGGTGGAATAACTACCCCATAATCTGTCATCCCCTCTAAAACCTCTCCCTCTACCACCCCCTCTGGTATGAGATTGCTAGGTGATTCTGACAGGATCTGTCCCAACATCTGATCAAGTGATGCTGAAACTGGGACAAGTCGTCAAGAGACATCTGCGCTAGCCTGCCATCAGGGTGTGGGGGCGGGAAGTACGGTTCTATTAGATGCACAATAGTAGTGAGCTCGACCTGTGGTTGTAAGCATATGAAACAATTATAGATTAATTCCTTACCAGTGATTGCTATATTGTACAAAAAATGATATAACCACTTACATCTGAATAAGGAGGCGGGGTTGTAGCCCTATCGGAAGGGATGCGTATGGGTGCGTCCGAGCGAGGTACCACTCCAGGTGTTTGCCTCCATGTCATCTCAGGGGAAGCTTGTCGTGCGTGGACATCAGTGGCATGCATGTTGGAATGGTTGCCCCATAGCATCGGGGATGCAACATGCTCAACCACATAGTCTCTAGTGGTCCTCTTCCACACTGCTTGATATGGCCATAGAGGTGGAGTGGGGAGAATAGTCTAAACCATGCCGAACTGTCGCAGACACCGGTTTGGATGGTAAGGCTCTACAATATCCATCGTATGGAGATGCCCAAACCATCAACATCGACCCTGTTGGACGCTCCACAAATCCACTTCAATGGGGTCCAAACAACCTATAATTTCAAATTTTGTTTGTATTTGTCAACTAATTGTAACAAGTTTATAAACAAAGGTTAATTCTTAAAGACATGGTACCGTACTTCTTCGGGTGTGCGAGCGTTTAAATGTCGTTAGTACTCCAAGTCTGCTGTGGTCTGAACTATGTTGGCCCTTAATCTTGACAAAGCTCACCGAAGATGAAACAGGAGAGGTAGTTTTCACCATCAGACGGCAAATACCTGGGAAGTACTCATATATCCACACTGCAATTTTCTTAAAAAACTTTAATACTCTTCTTGACAACTTTAATTGTACATGAGGTAAGGGAATCAAGTTGTTCATACTTTTATACCTGTAGTAGGGTAAGACACCCTGTGATGGTTTTCGTCTCAACACGAGAAGAGACACCGAGTTGTTTGTACACATAGGCTAGTGTAGTAGCACCCCACGTATACTCCGAGATGAAGTCGATGTCCTGTAGGGGCCACGCAAGGTAGGGCTGCATCCTGTCATTCCCCTTGTCAGGGAACAATCAAGCAAATATAATAGATAGCCACGAGCCTCACAAGCGTATGTGGCATCTGCGTGCCCACACCACTCCCTAACCTTACTATAGGGGACACCGCCCTTGTGGTACTACCTCTACTTCGTCACCACATTGACATAAAGAAGGCCTAGTACCTCAGCAAGTGCAGCTAGCGCATGGTCCAATGTCAGATCTGGTAGTGCTGCACCTCCACACATCTCCTTAAGGGCCTCAAAAGCAACATCTCTCCTATGAATCGATAGGCACATGATTTGGTGGATGACATGCAGAGTGATCGTCATCCCACCAAAATATAGGTGGAAGGTGTTGGTGTCCGATCTAACATTTTACAAAATATCCGTGGGAGCAGTTGTGAAAATGCGCTAGCCCACTGTCTCTAACTACCTCCTTAGCCTCTCGTGGTTAAGGAGATTAGGACGCAACTTTTCCAATAAAGGGCCTCTAGAAGTGCACGTCAAACAACCACGCTCTCAGAGATATATACCGTCAACTTACACCCTAACCACAAAAAGCTTACTCTAAAGATGTTTTCATTGGGTCCTACAAGTCACACATGAGTTTAAAAACCTTTGAATTTTGCATAGTACAAAAATGTAACACTTTAGCCTCGTTCATGTAAAATTCTTTAATTTCGGACAACAATTAAGCATCTCTTAAATTGAGAGAAATTAGACTAAACCAACTTGCCCAAAAAATAAGAAAAGTTCCCGGATGTAAAACATAAAAACCATATGGGTGGGAAAAGTAATTTTTGAAACCTTGAGGTTAGAGTGTGTAATTTCGTCGAACTTCATGGATGGGGTATGAAATTTTCCTCTTTTTTTTTGTTCCTTTTTGGGAATTGGACCGAAAAACTACACGATATGTGTACGAATGAACTAATTCCGACAATTAGACCCATCTCATTGCATTTTTCCCATCCCATTGTCTATTAAGATATTTCTTTAAGCCCAATATATGTCACATATTTTATCTTGTCTTCTTATAGTCTCTCATCCTCTTACATTCCCAGCAATGTTTCCACCACCGTAACCATAACAGCCATACCAAATCTAATAGTACCCACAATGATCGTGTCTTTGCATAAATGAAATGGAGAGAATTATCCACTATAGAGCTAGAAAACAACTTGAATCCTACCCGAAGGCTACAATCTCTTTGTAATGTTTGATGGCTCAAAAACTCACTCCTCATGAACACCTCACCCATAATGCTCTAAATCTGGAGTATGAGACTTGGCCTCTACAAGGTCATATGATCTATTCAATATTAATGACATCACTCACAGAGGATGTCCAAGGACAAGTCGTTGATTGCAAAACTTCACCACAAATCTAGGCATATTTATACTATCTATGTGTCTCAGGCCACTGCCAGACTACAACAACTCAGGTTTCTCCTATATTATATCAAGAAGATTCACATTTTATTACTGCTTATTTTAATTGTGCTAAACGTCTTGCATTATCCTTTATCTGCTGCTGGATCTTCTACGTCTGAAACCGATCTGTGTTACTGCATCATCCATGGATAACCTAATGAATATGAGTCTATATTCACTCTTCTATTAATCCAATCTATTTCTCTTCGAGCATCTACTATGATGAATCAGCTTCTTGACGTTGAAAATCGCCACAATAGGCATGTTTTGAACTCTATAACAACAATAATCTCTCTGCTAACAACCTTTCCACCGCATCAAATCTGAAAATATGATTGATTCTGTAAATAATGTTGCTCGAGACAGATGTTTCACAAATTTTAGAGGTAATAGAGGTCATTTCAAAGGGGTTCATTCAAGAGGTCGATTCTCCTCTCGTTGTGGCTTCACAGGGAGCTGTGGTTCCAACAGTTTCAATTTCTTTAATAGCAAGCCTAACAATAGGCCTGTGTGCCAAACTTTAGAGAAACTAGGCCATAAGGCATCACCCTGCTATAATCATTACAACCATTCTTATCAACCCATTGTTACCCCAATCACACCATGAACTCTTCCATCACTAGTGGAAAAATTATTTTAAACTATGGTCTCTAAAGAACTGTTTTAAACCAAATCGTTGTATATGACATCTTAACAACGGTTATCATATTAACCGATGTGGTACTGCGAAACGGGGCCGAAAAAATTTCATTGACTTTAAAGAACGGTTCCACACCAAACTGTTGTTTATAAGTTCGCGCCATTGAGCATAAACA
Source organism: Limonium bicolor (assembly GCA_023374045.1). Taxonomy (NCBI): domain Eukaryota; kingdom Viridiplantae; phylum Streptophyta; class Magnoliopsida; order Caryophyllales; family Plumbaginaceae; genus Limonium; species Limonium bicolor. The sequence continues at coordinate 97,397,343 of CM041779.1, forward strand.
ATGGTTTCTTCCGAACCGTTGTTTGTATGATCTTCATAGACAACTGCTGATTGTAAATCGTTCTTATGTGTTCACGCGAAGAATTAAAGACAGATTATTTAATAAACCATTATTTAAAAAATTAACTTAAACGCCCCGCCCTATAGTTCACTCTATAACCTTGCTCTCCGCTCTCGCTTTTCTCTTCCGCCTTCCTTCGATTATCGCCACACACCGCCAGCGAACTCCCCCAATTTGTCGCCGCCTTTAGCCACCATCATCGTCGCCACCGCTCGTCGGTTGGTACCGGTAAATATCTTCTTTTTGGCGATTGTTGATTTTTTTATTTCAATGTCGCATATTGTGAAGCTAGCGTAGATATTTTGCAAACCTTAACTGCCGAACAAGGAACATATATACATGCTCTGCACCTGTATTCATTCTCTTCTTCTCTCTGTCGATTAATACATTAATAAAGTGTGTCATTACTATTGTGCACCTTGTGAAGCAAACAAGCAAATCACCTATAATGCTATATTTTATTGTGTTTGCGCCTATGGAGGGATAAATCACTGGAAGTCTCTCTCTCACCAGATTGAAGACGGGGCTGAAAACATATTTCGTAACCGGTAATATACTCTAACTTATCTTCTTCTCTGATCTGACAATTAATAACAATAGAAAGGTTTTCATTTCTTCTGTCGTACCCAGTGAAGCAAACGATAAGCACAATCTTTGGTAATTTTGCAGCCTGATTGACAAACATACATGCTATGCGGTTCTGTCCATTCTTTGCACAATTGTGTGCGATTGTGTTCACTCACGGTAAATTTGTGATTGTAGTTGGCAAACTGAACATACCATACATGTTCATTCTCTGATTAAGCTAACTGAAGTTTTTGATTTCTATTGTCGTACACTAATACAAACGATCAGCATAAGTTTTTGGTTTCTTGTGCCGCACATAGCAAACGATCATTGTTATACATAGAATTTCTGATTTCTTTTATTGCACAATGCAAATGATAAGTGTTATAATTGAAGTGTTCGATTTCTTCTATCGCACACTTTCAAAAGCGTACTTGTGTTTCAGATCATGAATTTCAAAAAATGGGATGGGTAGAGCACTCTGTATAGCAGACTTTCTGTATTTTTGTACTGCTATTGTTGTACTTTAGAACAAAAATCATTCTCATACTTCTTCCTGATGTACGGTACGATAAACAGTCACTGGTCAGTGGTTACATTCATCACGCTCCTAAACAAAGCAACTCCAAATTGTGTTTCGTATTTAGGGGCGAAATTGTAAGAGACTTGAACTTAAAAACCTGAAATCTTGAGAAAGCTTAATCGTAGAAATCTATCACTATGCCAAGGGAACGACCGGAAATCATGAAGATCTGAACATACAACAGGGCAATCGATCAACGCTATAGCCATACAAAATGAACCTGCATTGTTCAGAGCAACAACAGACTAGATAAGATACGAGCCATCGGATTCATTTCCAAATATACATGTTCCTAAGAGATTAAGCATTTTTGCATATCAAGGGTTCGAGCCCAATATCAAATACCTAATATAGAACCTCAAATGGGAAAAGCTCAAAATCTGTTACAACAATTCTACACTCACGGTCCCTCTTCCCTTCAACTAAGTACACAATAACCCCCATAAACACCAACAGTAGAAGCACGTTCCCTCTTCCCCTGAACTAAATACACAATCACCCCCATAAACACCGACAGTAGAAGCATTTCATGAATCTTGAATCCAGATCCTTACGGTTCTATCATTATCAAGACCAGCAGAAGCAATCTTGTTCTCGATGGGGTGGCACGAGACACAAATAACAGTATCCGTATGTCCTTCAAGCTTCTGAAGAAGAGCCCTCCTTATATCCCAAATGTACACACATTTATCCTCAGATCCACTGACAACGTATTTCCCATTCGTCACTGAGAAGTTTGAGGCGATGCAGTAGACTTTGTTGATGTGGCCTTGGTAGTCTTTCAAGGTCTTCCCAGCTGCGTAGTCCCATAGTTTCTACCAATAGCATCATCAACAAAAATCATGAGCAGGGCCAAATTTTTTTACCTACTTAAGTTTTCATAGAAATAGCTAGCAGTCCGACAAGGTTTTCATATGAAAAATCTCAGAGGAATTTGCATGACAAGGTTTTCATATGAAAAATCCATTACTAACTACACTTCATCTCAGAGGAAATTCGATGAAAAGTCTGATATCTTCCACCCTCAGGGCCCCAAAATTTATAACACACTTATAATCTACAATAAGGACCTCAATTAGATACAACACCCAGATATTGTATTATCACATGGAAGGAACTTCTCAAAATTGCACTAGAAACGCTCCTTAACCTCACAAAAAGAACCTAGTCATCACAGAACTAAGATTTATCAACTTTGGTGGATTTCTTAAGGGAACAGAGTTAGAAGCATAATAATCTACTTCATCACGTAATAGAATCCTAACATTTCATCGCAATCATCATCCCATCGAATTTCACTCAACTGAACACGTTTTCACTCTATTGGATTTAAGCAGTTAGTCACATACGGTTTCACTCTAATTCAATTCCAGCATTTAATTATCTCTAATCAGTATCCTCTATTGAATCACAGCATCTACTCATCTGTGGTTTTAGAGATGAATTGGACAGATTTAAGTACAGATATTTTGAATAGAAGGGAGTATTTATTTTCCTAACAATGTGTCATCGCAGACATGGCCTTACACTCAACACAATGTCCCTACTGAAACCATCCAATCATTGTAATTCAAAACACGAAGACTGTTACAAAGGATAGGGACTCACCAGCGAATCATCCAACTTCGCGACGAGTATGAACTTGCCATTAGGCGAGAACTTAGCAAACGAAACCGCAGGCGATTTATCATCAATCAAGACCTTCAAACACGACCCTTTAGCAGCATCCCATATCTTGCAAGACCCATCATGGGATCCAGAGACAATCAACGAACCATCTTTATTAAAATTCACAGTCGTGATCGGCATCGAATGAGCCGACTCAATAACCTTAACTTCCCTCCCGGTCCTCACTTCCCATATCCGGATTGACTGATCATACGATCCCGAAGCAATAAGTCTCGACGGTGGGTCGAAGCTGACGCAGAAGACGAACGAAGTGTGTCCCCTTAAGATCTTCAAGCACTCCCCTGATCTCGCATCCCAAATTCGGAGTGTCTTGTCGTCCGAGGCGGAGCATATGTATCTAGAATCGGCTGACCAAGCTAGGTCCGAGATTCCTTCGGAGTGACCGGAGAGTCGGCGGATTAGAGCGAAGTTTTGGGATGAGAAGACGGCAAGGGTTTTGTCAAGGGAAGCGGAGGCGAGGAGGGAGCCGTCGTTGGAGAATTTTACGCAAGAGACAGCGCGGGAGTGGACTGCTAGGGTTTTCAAGTGGCGGTATGGGCGGTAAGGTGGTGGTTGGGTTTGTGGAGTCTGATTCCCACCGCCGGCTGACATTATCTGGCGTGGAAGATATTGGGTTCCGAATCGATATCTTTGTTTTCGATCGCCACTTCCTTGATCACCACCGAGAAGTCTTGTAAAAGTGTTTTGTTTCTTAATGTATATACTAGGGGTGTTCATAACCGGTTAATCGGCTTTTCAGTTAAACCGATTAACCAGATTGTCGGTTAGTTAAATTTGATAATCGTAACCGGTTCATTTAGAAGCGGTTAACTGGGACCGGTTAATTGTCATTTTCGGTGCGGTTTTACCTGTTTAACGGTTAACCGAAATGATATAGATTCATGTGTATCTTTCTTATAATTAGTAAACAATGTGCGGTTTTTCCGGTTTTGGTGCGATATTAAACCGGTTAACCGCCGATTTTGATAAGATTTTATTGGTTTTGGTATAATTCTAACCATTAACTATATAATTATATATTTATTTTTGATAAATCTAATAATTAACCATATAGTTTTATACTTATACTCACAAAAATTTAAAAAAATAATAAATTAAATGCTTAAACGGTTTTTTCAGTTAACCGGATTTGTCAAAATCAATAACCGAAACCGGATTCGGGAAACTAAACTGTTCGGTTAACTGAACCGGAAAACGACTTCGGTTAACCGGGTTTCCAGTTTCAGTTTCACCGGTTCCGGTCCGGTTTGGCGGTTCCCGTTTTCCATGAACACCCTAGTATATACTGTCACAGCTACATACATCCTTTGCCAATTCGTTATTTCTCCAAATCTGGTTGGACTCGTGGAAAGTCTTGTAATATTAACACAATCGAGGGAATAGTCGGTTCCAAAAAAATAAATACTAAAAAAAAAACGTAATTGAGGAAATAGTGTACATAGGACCAAGGAACAAAACAAATGATTCCAACTTTAAGATCTACTATCTTCTAATATATGGATTAACACCACATAGGGATTGAAATGGTATAGATTTAGTGCTCAACAACACTCTAAACCGAAAGACTAGAACATCAAGGATTATAGTGGTTCGGCTAAGAATCTGCCTACGTCCACTTGCTGATATGATATCTTTATTTACCTCTCAATTATGCAGAAGTACAAATCTAGAGAGCATAAGAGCATTTTCTCTATTTTCCAACTTGCGTTCCCCTTGTACAAATGAGCCCCTACGCCCCTATTTATAGACTTTTGGTAGTAAAATTAGTATTCAACTTGCTTGTCCATGTGGCATAGGTTTGGACTGTTTCTTCAGATAACAACCCTTCAGGTAACAATCCTACCGGTAGCAATCCTTCAGGTAGTAGGCCTACCGCTAGCAATCCTTCAGGTAGCGATCCTTCAGGTAGGAGACCCTTCCGGTAGTAATCCTTCAGGTAGTGATCCTTCAGGTAGGAGACCCTTCCGGTAGTAATCCTTCAGGTAGTGATCCTTCAAGTAGTTACTGCGGTCTTTTAGCCAGGGTATATTCTATACCATTACATCATTCCCACAAATTCTATTTTTTTGCACTAAAAAGTGGAACTTATACAAAAAAAGAAAATGGAATTTACATTCTTTTTACTCGTTCCTTTCTCTTACCTCCTATTCCCGTAATAATGGTGGCCACGGTTCCGGTTCCACGTTCCGGTTCCAGAAAATGTGTATTCGGATTCAGAACCGGTCCTGGGTGGTTCCGGTTCCGAATTCTGTATTCGCTTCGGATTCGCTCAAATCAACGGTTCCGGAGCGGTTCCGGTTCCTATCGGTTCCGGAAAGATTCGATCGGCTCCAACTTCTTCGTTTTAACTCCGATTTGAGATCCATTTGCGCGCACACGTTGCTCTTTTCGTCCACTTTACTCCTAGCTAGGTTATTCCTCAAGTTTATAATCTTAAATGTGTAAGAACCAAAGACTTAAATTTTTTAATTGAATTTGCAAAAATTAAATAGCAAAACGAATTTTATTATATGATTCATTGCCTCATTAAAACCTTATTAGGTAAAAACACATTAGGAAAACCCTAATAAGGAAAAAGAGTACAACTACTAATAGGTTACATGATTACAATTTGCAAGTCTTAAAAAAGAGTACATGGAAAGAAAGTAATACTAATACATTCTAAAAGATTACAATACAAAATAGAAGTCCTAAGTGGTGCTTTCCCCATTCATCTCGTACCAATCATCATGTTTCCCCCCGTATTGCAATGCGTGTGCTTGGCATCTGAGCTCGGCTAAGTCCCAATCATACTTCTCAACACAAACCTTGATTGAGTCTGGTGCAAGGCTTGATCTTTTTTCATCCAACACTCTTTTGCCTGCACTAAACGCCGACTCTGAAGCAACGGTTGATGCTGAAATTGCTAGCACATCTCGAGCTATCTTTGCAAGGATGGGGAACTTGCCTTCATGTGCTTGCCACCACTTAAGAACATCTATATCACCATCATCATCATCAAAACTAAAAGTGAAGTTAATATAATCATCATAAGTACAAAATCCGGAATCCGATTGAACTGATTTTGGTCTTTTCAATATACTAGAAATCAAAGTACTTCTTTTGCTACCGGGGCGTGATGGTTTAGAAGAAGAACCACTACCACTAGTAGAAGAAAGCTCATCGGGACGGTACTTTGAAGTATACTCATCATGTAGATTTTTTAAGTCTCAATTAACCTTTTCTACATGTTGTTGAACATAACCTGGATTAGGTGGACCTCCTAGAACAATACTATAATAATAATCAAGCAATTTTGGTAGACCATTCAATTTTATTTGAGGATCAAGAACAGTTTCCATACAATAAATCAAAGGAAATTCATTGAAATAGTTAAACCATTTAGACATCATATCATAAATAACCCCACTAACCTCACCAACATTCTTGTTCTCATGCAAGACATGGAAAATACTATGCATTCATTTATGACACGATGCACATTAGGTTCATAAACTAATGAAAACACCTTAGTTGTGTGGAGGGTGATTTTTCGGTATGAGGGGGGTCCATCTAAATATGGTCTGACTAAAAAGCCTAGATCCTAGAAATGCCATTCTGTGGAGGGCGAGAACCCGTTATTCTAGCATCCCTCAAATACCTACTAAATCGTCCGTCTTTCCCAGAAAGCGTAAAGGGGAGTGCAAGTGTGCACTACACCCGCTCTCGATGGGCTCCACGCGGACTGATGCCTCTATAAGGCGGATATGACTAGAGTCGCCACCTAGTTTAACCTAAGAATACTAGGAAGGAAGATTGGGTTCTAGGAACCGTTGGTTGACTCTGAAATTATTGCCTATGGATAGGGCTTATCTGGTCATTTACAGAGATTCTATTATGGGTTCGCACTGGGTTACACCCCTTAGAAGTGGCAAGGACCACAACTTCGGATTGGTGCCCGAGGAAACCTCGGTCTCCAATTGTCAGGAATTACCTTCTTTCAAAACCTTTTTGGAGAGATCTATTTAAAAGCCAAGGATAGGATTAGGAAAGTATGAGAGAAAAACGAGTGGATGAGACGAGCTTCTCTCCCAAGCTAGCGCCAAATGAAAGGATTGATGAATTCGGATGAGTATGAATGAAGATTTGAGAAAAGTTTGAGGTTGAGTGAATGAACAAGACTTAAAGTCTGATAGTTTGAAGTTTGTGGGAGCCGAAGAAGGTTTGAGCGTTTCGAAAGATATGAGAGCCACCTTAAAGGGGGAAAGGGGTTTTTTTGTTTGGAATGGGGTCGCGCCCTAGATGGGCTGCCTACGTACTCAACTCCATGTTGAGATCAGACCTTACGTAGTTCAGGATTTTTTGGAGATTTTGATGTTTGGGGGTTTTAGAAATGATTGATGTGTGGGGTGATGTAGTCTGTGAGACACTCGGGTCTATGAGACATTTGAAATCCTGAGATGTCAAAATCTGTGAGACACTCGGATCTGGGAGACACTCGGGTCTGTGAGATGCTCTGGTCTGTGAGATATTCGAATCATTGGGATAACAAAGTCCGTGAGACACTCGGGTCTATGAGACAATACGTGGTTGTTTGGAGGTGAGATGGCCGAGTGAAAATGGCATTTTGATTGATGTGGGGTCGCACCCTGTATGGGTTGCCTACATACTCAATTCCTTATCGAGATCAGACCTTACGTAGTTCATATTTTTTAGGATTTTGGAATTTTGATGTTTGATGTATGGGATGTTATAGTCTGTGAGACGCTCGGGTCTATGAGACGTTTGAAATCTTAAGATGTCGAAATCTATGAGACGCTCGGATTTGTGAGACACTCAGGTCTGTGAGATGCTCTGGTCTGTGAGATATTCGAATCATTAGAATAACAAAATCTGTAAGACGTTCGGGTCTGTGAGACATTCGAATGTGGGCGAAAATGGAATTGAATTGAAATTGAAGTTGAATTGGAATTGAATGAATTTTTATTTGGAATTGAAATGAAATTGAATTTGGAAATGAATTTAATTGAATGAGAATTGAATTGAATTAAATTTTTGAATGAATGATTGAATGAAGTTTTTGAATCGAATTGGAATTTACAAGTCGGGTTGAATTTAGGCTGAATTGAATTGATTTTGGATTTGGATTTGAATTTGAGATGGGATTGGATCGGTATTTGGATTGATCGTGTGCCAAATTTGAACTGATGGGCCAGGTCAGGGCCTTGGAACGTTAGGCTGGAATGGGCCTTGAATGTGAGCTAAATTGGGCCTTGGGATGTTGGGCCAAAACGGGCCTTGGAATGTGGGCCGAATTGGGCCTTGAAAATTTGAACGAAGTGGGCCTTGAAAAATGAACCGAAGTCTTAAAAATTGGGCCGAAAGTAGGCCTTGATAATTAGGCCGAAGTGGGCCTTGAAAAATGGACCGAAGTGGGCCTTGAAAGGTTGGTCGAAGTGGGCCTTGAAATGGGCCTTGAAATGGGCTTGGAAATGGGCCTCGATTTAGGTTTTGAATCGGGCCTTGAATTGGGCTTTGAAATGGGCCTTCGGGTCTTGGCTTGGGCCTTGGAGGATGGGCCGGATCGGGCCTGTGGAAAGTGGGCTGGGCCTTGAAGAATGGGTCGAATTGTCTTGGAAAGGGGGACGAATTGGGCCTTGGAAATTGAGGTTGGAAAATGATTTGAATCTATGAGACAATTGGAGTTTGGGTGAAGTTTGTGTTTGGTCTTGAAACTTTTGGAAGTATCTCAAATGTCTTGGAGGTTGAAGTGTGTTTGATGAGTATAGGAAGAGTATTTGATGTTGGGGTGTGGAGATGTTTGATTTCGAACAATTCATGAAAAGTATCAGCTGGTTTTGGGGTATGAGAGGATTTGTTTTTGAACGGATGAGTATGAATTTACAAGTGGCATGTATGGTTGTAAATTACAAAGATTTTGGGCCTCAAAGATGTGGTTTGTGTGTAGGGTGTCACCACCACCAAGGATCTACTAAGTGTGGGGGACACCCGCTATCCTAATGTTTGTTCTGTGAGCTTTCTAAAAATGACCCAAATGAGGATCACACAATGTCGCAAATAAATCAACTAGAGATAGCATAATGAAACAAGATTTAGCAATTAAATGAGTTGGTCCAGTGAAGATCAAACTAGAATCATGGTTTGACTCAATTTCTCAAATCGAATCTATATACAAGGAGCAAACAGTGATACTAGAAATGTAAACCTGTTGGGCATGATCGAGAAGAGGTGTAGGTGATAGGAAACCAACCTACGGGGTGGCCTGCCCCCGGTTTATCATTCAATCAAGTATATATGTATATATACAAAATCCTGTCGAATAGAAGGCTGACCGCTCATAACTCCAGCTCGGTCTTGTGTAATCAGCAAGAGTTCCAAATCCTCGATGTAAGCATGTTGAGCCCCAGATTTCATAAGCCCAAACGCCAAGAAAGATTCAGTCCAAGTTTTAAAGGAAATGTACCTCGGTTAAGACATGGAAACCAGGTGCGAGTGAGTCAATTGTGCAAATAGCGCAACAACCAAATGACAAGAAATAACCAACAACTGACCTTTGAATAATCGACCATCAGAATTGAATTAAATGACAAAATCTGGCTTGAAATAAGCAAATGAGGCATGGGCCAAAGAAATGATTCTCAATCCAACATCAATGTGCAAGGGGACAATAATAATTGCTAGAAGCAACATGAATTCAAACCAACCGACATGCGCAAAAGACAAGTTATTATTAAACGGATTGTCAAGTTATATTCAAGAATAGATGATACGTAGAATTCGCCAACCCATATGCAGCAGATACTAGGTTGGAATCTCAAACTTTGGTCGACTTGCAAAGCCAACGTCAAATACAAGCCAAACAAACTTAGTTCAACGCTCGTAAAATTTATATGTGCCTCAGTCAACACATAATGTAGGAGCAGTTTGGTAATCGAGTTAAATATCCAACATAAAAGCATAACACGCATGTCAATCAGCAAAATGATATCTGAACAAATGCTCTCACACAAAGAGACATTAGAGAAATGATGTCATTAGGGTAACTGCTCAAACCAAGAATTAAAGCCTATGGGTAAATAAACATGGATCGACAACATCAAAATGATCCCAGTCGAAAACTAACATCAATCATATGTACCTGGGGATTGCAACACGTAACAAAGAAAAATATGATCAACCGTACAAGATGTACCTATTGTAACCACCAAAGATCACCAGTATGATTAAGAAAAAAAAATGTCCATGAGACCTGCTTGCTGAGTCCGCCACCAATCTATAAATTAATTGTCAAGCAATAGCAAATTTTTAGCCACCGAAGAGAATATCCCTCTATCAGGCGTACCAAGGCTACTAGCAACATATGCAAACAGCAGTCCTTGGTAAAAACGAGAAGCTCCAACCTCATGAACTTAATTCAACCAAGTAGAGAAAACTTTCGCTGACAACTCAAAGATTCATATATTACAGATGCAACAACGAGCATAGGACAGAAGATGATAAAAGGAAAACCCACTGAACAAAAAAAGCACGTCAATTATATATAAATCACCATGATCAACCCAGTGGAAGCAAACAAAACAGAAAACATACACCCTTCATCCTGCACAAAGGCATAAAACTCCAAACAATTAATGACGTAAAGGAAGTGAGTAGGAGTAGGATTCAAACTACACACGGAAACTAGTCTCTGTTCAAAATCAGCCTGGGACGTCAAGACAAATTCGGAATACTCAGCAACCTGGACATACGAGAGAGATTCGGCCATAGCAGAGAATCGAAAAGAAAAACATAAAAGGGATACCCACCCATATTTACTTGGCGCAACTTTTGGTGGTTGTCGATGATGATTCATTTGAAGATAAACAGTGGCACTGAGTGATTATGCACCATCACGAAGGTCGACATGAAGATAAAGTTGCACGCCTAGCTTGTTGAAGAGAATGAAAAGAGCAGCGACTTATGTTCCTTTGTATGCCAGCAGCTGGGATTTACCGTGACCATAGTGAAGAGCCTGAAGAAGCAGATGCTTTCACCAGTGATGTGAAGAGAAGGCGGACACATGATGTTCCTTGTCCAACTCGAATGAAGAAAATGCAGGAGGCACTAAGCATTTATGTTCCTCCTTCTCCAGGGACTTGAAGAGAATGAAAGTGGGAGAGTATATATGCTCTTTGCTCGCCAGTTGGGTTGCAAAAATTTATGAGTGAAGCGCTTGAAGGAGCAGAGCATGTGTGTTGTTTCACCGGCTTGGGTGCAGACTTACCATGAATGAAGACGAGAAATGAGGGAGGCACGAAGCCCATCTGTTCCTTGTTCGTCATCTGGGCATACAAACGAGAGTACGAGTGCAGAGTTGTACATTCCATGTTTGTTAGTTGGGCTAGCAAACAATACCGTGAGTGAGGGGAAGGGTTAAAGGTGCAGAAGAGTATTCGTTCCTTGCTCGCCTGGAGAAGAGAACGAAGAAGACTGTGGACAAAATGAAGGCACGGAGCTTGTTGGTTCCTCGCCAGGTAAGTTGCAAAATTACGTGTGAAGCAGATGACACGGGTTATACTCCTTGTTCACCAGTAAACCAAGAGGATATGAAGAAGAGTACAAGGAATGAAGAATTGGAGAAACAACACAAAGCATGTATACTTTTTTTTAGTTTGGGTTGTAGATTGTCGTGAGTGAAAGAATGAAAAAGGCACAGATGATCCTTGTTGCTTGTTTGGGGTTGCAAACATTGCCAGGAATGAGCAGATCTGTTCCTTGTTCTCCTGTCGACTGCAAAATTACCGTGTTGAACAGAGATGAAGAAAGGGTAGAGCATCCTTGTTCCTTGTTCGCAGACACAGCAAATGAATATGTAGAGTTTGTGTTCTGTCTGTGCAGAGTAGCCACACAGAGCTTGTATGTTCTAGGCGCCAGCTGGGCTGTTGAGCATGAAGGGAGGAGCACATATGCTCTTGTTCGCCAATGGGTAGCAAAACACCGTGAGTGAAATGAATGCAGGAGAGGGAGTAGGTGAGTGAATGAAAAAAAATCGAGAGAATGGGAATGAGAGATGGCGGCTACTAGAGAGGAGGAGCTTCGAAAGTTTTTCAGGGTTTTTTTTTTGGGAGGGCAGCCATCGGTTCTGTTTGAGCATGGACGAAGCATGAAGACCGGATGGGCTTCCCAGATGGGCTGCGCTTGGCTGGACTAAAGACTAAATCAAAATAAAACGAATAGCCAAATAAACAAAACAGAATTGACTATAAAGTATATCAAAAATATAACGATAAAATAAGCAAATAAAGAAAAGGGATAAGTTTGAAAATGGATGTTTTAAAAATTGAATTAGAAAATTGTCATAAAATGACAGTTTCATTTTGGTATCTCACATGAATAAGTTTCGAAAAGAAAGGCGACGAGCCTCTTATTTTATTTATTTTCTGAATTTTTTTTTTGGGTGAGAATTTTTGGTGTCTACAGATGGCTCCGCTTGTTTCAATTCTGAAAGCTCTTGCAGAATTGGATCAAGGTTGAGTGGGCACCAAAAATTCTCACTATGGTTTTGTGGTGCATTGGGATGCGAGCATGAGTGTATGAAGGCCATTGAAAGTACGAGGACTTATGACGAGCCTCAGTTAGACCTCTTGACATCTAACCCTAGGACTTATGATGAGCCTAGAATGCTAACAATAGATTCGTTTGGGGTGCACGAGGGCTTAGGAGTGCCTCAATTGGACCTCTTGACATCCAGTCCTAGGGCTTATGACGGGCCTAGAATGCTAACAATAGATTGGTTTGGGGTGCACGAGGGCTTAGGAGTGCCTCAACTGGACCTCTTGACATCCAGTCCTAGGGCTTATGACGGGCCTAGAATGCGAGTGAAAGTACGAGGACTTAGGAGTGCCTCAACTAAACCTCTTGACATCTAGCTATAAGACTTATGACGAGCCTATAATACTTTGATTGAGTACCGTACTAGTAGCGCAATAGCTGCCTAGTAGGTGGAAAATGAAAAGGCGACCGCACAAGTAGCGCAATATCTGTCTAGTGGGTGTAAAATGAAAAGGCGACCACACAAGTAGCGCAATAGCTGTCTAGTGGGTGTAAAATGAAAAGGCGACCGCACAGTAGCGCAATAGCTGTCTAGTGGGTGTAAAACGAAAAGGCGACCGCACAAGTAGCGCAATAGCTGTCTAATGGGTGTAAAATGAAAAGGCGACCGCACAAGTAGCGCAATAGCTGTCTAGTGGGTGTAAAACGAAAAGGTGACCGCACAAGTAGCGCAATAGCTGTCTAGTGGGTGTAAAATGAAAAGGCGACCGCACAAGTAGCGCAATAGCTGTCTAGTGGGTGTAAAACGAAAAGGTGACCGCACAAGTAGCGCAATAGCTGTCTAGTGGGTGTAAAATGAAAAGGCGACCGCACATGTAGCGCAATAGCTGTCTAGTGGGTGTAAAACAAAAAGGTGACCGCACAAGTAGCGCAATAGCTGCCTAGCAGGTTATGAAGTAAACGACCTCGCACTAGTAGCGTAATAGCTGCCTAGTGGAGGAAAAGATTGGGACCGCACTAGTAGCGTAGTGCTGCCTAGCGGGTTATGAAGTGAACGATCTCGCACTAGTAGCGTAATAGCTGCCTAGTGGAGGAAAAGATTGAGACCGCACTAGTAGCGTAATAGCTGCCTAGCAGGTTATGAAGTGAATGATCTCGCACTAGTAGCGTAATAGCTGCCTAGCGGGTTATGAAGTGAACGATCTCGCACTAGTAGCGTAATAGCTGCCTAGTGGAGGAAAAAAGAATGAATTTGATAGTGAAAGGGTTTTGTGGGTAAAAAGGCCACCTGAGTGGAATGAGGATGAACTTTCCAGCTTGAGCAAAATGAATTATTGTATGACATGAGTGGTTTTGTGATGACCTTTGAAAGGTTTTTTTTTTGACATGCAAATGAGATAAGAAGTGAGGAGGTTAGCAAATGCATTAATTGAATAAAAAACTCCCGGTTGGTGGGTGTAGATTTTTGTGTGAGCAGATGGCTCCAGATTTGCTTCGAAGCTTTGGGATGGCTCCGGCATGGCTTCAAGGATCTAAGATGGCTCCAGCATGCGTGGTTGGCTCCGGCATGCACTGATGGCTCCGGTGTGACCAAGGGTCGTTTCGACTTGGATTGAGATTTTCGGGATTGTTGGTGGTTTTGCTTTGGTTCAGATTTTCTGGGTGGTGTGGGGACTCCGACAATGGATTTATCATGGTTTGATGAGGTTTTTGATGGCTCCGAAAATGGAATGACTGTGATTTAAAGGGTTTGTTGTGGAATTCGTAGTGGACGAATGGTTTTACATGGTGAGTGAATGGCTAAACACGGTTTCATGGCCTTAGGGTAGTCCCCATCATGGTTCCAGGATCTTCAGGGATGGCTCCGAGATGACTTTGTGTCGGTTGAGCATGACGATGCATTAGCTGGAACGAGGGGGAAAAGGAGGTTTTGTCTTTGAGGTGGTCGCACCCTGGGCGGGCTGCCTACGTACTCAATTTCGTATTGAGATTAGACCTGACGTAGTTCGAAATTTTGTGGACGAGGCTTTGACAAGGGAATGACTCCTGTGTAGCCCTTGGGATAGTCTTAGTGTTTTGAGGATGGATCCCGCATGGCTCCAGCTTGGCTTTGGGAGGGGTGTTGATGAGACTCGCGTATGACAGTGGATGGCTCCAGTTTTGACTTCTTTTTATTGGAAGTTATGCTTCAACGACTACAACTGAGGTTGACTTTCAGCGAGACTATGCATAGTCTTTACGGGTCAGATGTTGAAGATGAAATGATTATGATGCATGTAGACACTAAATGCTAGATATACAATGATATGCATTTTTTTGGAGAGAGTGTATGGCTCTATCTCTATTAACATGAGGTTTACGGATATAAGACATCTTCGGTTCGATCTTGAGTGATTGTTGAAGAAGAATGCATGAATCATTTTCCTCTCATGGAGGGATGTGGGTTAATCTCTCATGAGTATGGTCGTGTGTGCTAATGGTGTGATGATACTCTCAATGTTCAGAGCAGTATTTTCCTAAGAATTTCTTTCGAGGTCATGGACTTTCCGATCCTTACAAGTTCCTCACCTGCAATGGGAGTAGGTTATTATATTTTGGTGCTTAGATCAAAGAGTCGCTCGCACTCAAAGGACCCTGTGGGGTAAGGTCACACTCACTCGATCATTGTCCCTTTAGTATGACAGGACATGCTAATAACAAGTACGAAGCTTATGATTCATGTTTCAGATCCGGTACTTTCAGTTAACGCTCATCGACTTATGAGTCAGAGGTCTTTTATTGGGTAATAATGGGGCTGATGGGTATGATGTATGTCACATGGGACTGGGGGATCAATTTGGGAATTGTGGAGCTTTTTATGCAATAGAGGATATGTTTCGCCTTCGCCATGGGTGGAATGATTAGACAGGTTTTGATAACCTCTTTTTTGGTTTCTATGGGACATCGTTGGTCCTTTGGATTTAGATTTCTCCTGCGTGCTCTTTTGGTGCACGGTTTAAACCTTTTTTTTTCATTTTTTTTCTTTTTTTTTGAATTGCATTTGGCTCATCGCCTTGCTCAAGCATTCTTTGCTTTGTATTTTGGCTTTCAGCTTGGATTGAGCATTTTAGGGGCTCTTTCTTTGGCTTTGGAGTTGCATTGACTCTCTGATTCGTTTGAACATTTCATTTGGTGTTTTGTGAAAGATGGTGGGGAGGGACCATGGCTCCGGCTCTTTTGAGATCCTCTATTGCAAGGGTAAGTGTGTATATGTACGTGGATTGGCATGTTGTGGAGTTCACAGAAAAAGGTTTATCATGAAAAGCTCAGTGAGGCTTACTAAGGGATTATGTACATAGCCGTCAGAGCTTTTTTGGTTTTGTGGAGATTTTTTTTGTTCGTATGTGCCTCGTCATTCTCATTAGTCAATGATTGTTTTCTTACTAATCAGATCTTGACATGAATCACAGCTTGTGTCTTGTCTATCGACATTACTCTCACTTTATCATTGTGGCCTCTCCTTGCGCTAAAGGAATGCACAAGTCTCTCATGGTTTTACCTCCATTGGATATCTCTACCTTCCCTCATCGCTCAGTGGATCATCTAAAACGCTCACTCGAAATTCAAGGGAAAATACTGCTCTTCGCACACTACTCACTTGGTTTGTGGTGCTGATTTTGATTGGACCCATGTGTGAACTGACGGGTCAGAGTTTAGTGGTTCAAGCATTCTACTCAATTAATCTCTCAAGATTTTCCTCAAAGATGTCATTTCGATATGGGAGTATGCAAATGCAACTATCTACAATGCAATATATAGTGATAGTATGATATTACTATGTACAAGATGCATGAAGTGGTGTGATGACGACAATGCTGACTTTGGGTTTGACTGAATGTTTTTTGTTGTATTGTATGCAATGCATGAATGATAAGGCTACTCCTAGTCTCACTTGAGTAGGTTTCAGTTGATGGTTCGTTAAACTCATCTCATCAATGTCCGTTCTGAAGATGGTCTAGCTATCGGGTGTGATGTGAGAGAAGCCTTTTAGAATGTATTCGATTGATGATTGGCTCCTGGAGTTTAGAAATTTTAGGGAGTGACAACTCCCGCATGGTAGTCCCACGATATGACAGTGACTGCATTTTCTAGGATTTGGATGTATGCAATTTTTAGATGTTTGCATCTTTTTTGGTATGCATGTCCATTAGAGGAATGCATGTTTAAGCTACCCAATCCGACCCCCATAGGACTATTCCTAACAGCTCAGAATCACAACCAAAAGCGGTAAATAAATGCGCACGTAAGGAGAAGGAAGAAGTTAGACCCCTAATGGGCCCACCTACCTAGAGTTCCTGCAAGTTAGTCTAGCATAATCACACAATGATATAACACACATGGCAAATGAGGCCGACTGTAAGCTCTTCACTCATATCCTAGCTATCCTCACCAAACACACTCTAAGTGTGGAGTAGAGTAATCCTATGGCTTTCGAATGAATCTCTTAAAGGTTTTGAAAGAAGTTGGGCAATCCTGACAATTTTGAATGGAGTTCAGTCTTCCTTGACCAAGTTTATGAGAAAAACTTACTCAAGTTCTCCCCAGCAGAGTCGCCATTCTGTGGAGGGTGATTTTTCGGTATGAGGGGGGTCCATCTAAATATGGTCTGACTAAAAAGCCTAGATCCTAGAAATGCCATTCTGTGGAGGGTGAGAACCCGTTATTCTGGCATCCCTCAAATACCTACTAAATCGTCCGTCTTTCCAGAAAGCGTAAAGGGGAGTGCAAGTGCACACTACACCCGCTCTCGATGGGCTCCACGCGGACTGATGCCTCTATAAGGCGGATATGACTAGAGTCGCCACCTAGTTTAACCTAAGAATACTAGGAAGGAAGATTGGGTTCTAGGAACCATTGGTTGACTCTAAAATTATTGCCTATGGATAGGGCTTATCTGGTCATTTACAGAGATTCTATTGTGGGTTCGCACTGGGTTACACCCCTTAGAAGTGGCAAGGACCACGACTTCGGATTGGTGCCCGAGGAAACCTCGGTCTCCAATTGTCAGGAATTACCTTCTTTCAAAACCTTTTTGGAGAGATCTATTTAAAACCAAGGATAGGATTAGGAAAGGATGAGAGAAAAACGAGTGGATGAGACGAGCTTCTCTCCCAAGCTAGCGCCAAATGAAAGGATTGATGAATTCGGATGAGTATGAATGAAGATTTGAGAAAAGATTGAGGCTGAGTGAATGAACAAGACTTAAAGTCTGATAGTTTGAAGTTTGTGGGAGCCGAAGAAGGTTTGAGCGTTTCGAAAGATATGAGAGCCACCTTAAAGGGGGAAAGGGGTTTTTTTTGTTTGGAATGGGGTCGCGCCCTAGATGGGCTGCCTACGTACTCAACTCCATGTTGAGATCAGACCTAACGTAGTTCAGGATTTTTTGGAGATTTTGATGTTTAGGGGTTTTAGAAATGATTGATGTGTGGGGTGGTGTAGTCTGTGAGACACTCGGGTCTATGAGACATTTGAAATCCTGAGATGTCAAAATCTGTTAGACACTCGGATCTGTGAGACACTCGGGTCTGTGAGATGCTCTGGTCTGTGAGATATTCGAATCATTGGGATAACAAAGTCCGTGAGACACTCGGGTCTGTGAGACAATACGTGGTTGTTTGGAGGTGAGATGGCCGAGTGAAAATGGCATTTTGATTGATGTGGGGTCGCACCCTGTATGGGTTGCCTACGTACTCAATTCCTTATCGAGATCAGACCTTACGTAGTTCATATTTTTTAGGATTTTGGAATTTTGATGTTTGATG
Source organism: Limonium bicolor (assembly GCA_023374045.1). NCBI lineage: Eukaryota > Viridiplantae > Streptophyta > Magnoliopsida > Caryophyllales > Plumbaginaceae > Limonium > Limonium bicolor. The sequence continues at coordinate 97,415,574 of CM041779.1, forward strand.
TATGGGATGTTATAGTCTGTGAGACGCTCGGGTCTATGAGACGTTTGAAATCTTAAGATGTCGAAATCTATGAGACGCTCGGATCTGTGAGACACTCGGGTCTGTGAGATGCTCTGGTCTGTGAGATATTCGAATCATTAGAATAACAAAATCTGTGAGACGCTCGGGTCTGTGAGACATTCGAATGTGGGCGAAAATGGAATTGAATTGAAATTGAAGTTGAATTGGAATTGAATGAATTTTTATTTGGAATTGAAATGAAATTGAATTTGGAATGAATTTTGAATGAGAATTGAATTGAATTAATTTTTGAATGAATGATTGAATGAAGTTTTTGAATCGAATTGGAATTTACAAGTCGGGTTGAATTTAGGCTGAATTGAATTGATTTTGGATTTGGATTTGAATTTGAGATGGGATTGGATCGGTATTTGGATTGATCGTGTGCCAAATTTGAACTGATGGGCCAGGTCAGGGCCTTGGAACGTTAAGCTAGAATGGGCCTTGAATGTGAGCTGAATTGGGCCTTGGGATGTTGGGCCAAAACGGGCCTTGGAACGTGGGGCTGGAATAGGCCTTGAATGTGGGCTGAATTGGGCCTTGGGATGTTGGGCCAAAACCGGCCTTAGAACGTAGGCCGAATTGGGCCTTGAAAATTTGAACGAAGTGGGCCTTGAAAAATGAACCGAAGTCTTAAAAATTGGGCCGAAAGTAGGCCCTGATAATTAGGCCGAAGTGGGCCTTGAAAAATGGACCGAAGTGGGCCTTGAAAGGTTGGTCGAAGTGGGCCTTAAAATGGGCCTCGAATTGGGCTTTGAAATGGGCCTCGATTTGGGTTTTGACTCGGGCCTTGAATTGGGCTTTGAAATGGGCCTTCGGGTCTTGGCTTGGGCCTTGGAGGATGGGCCGGATCGGGCCTGTGGAAAGTGGGCCTTGAAGAATGGGTCGAATTGTCTTGGAAAGGGGGACGAATTGGGCCTTGGAAATTGAGGTTGGAAAATGATTTGAATCTATGAGACAATTGGAGTTTGGGTGAAGTTTGTGTTTGGTCTTGAAACTTTTGGAAGTATCTCAAATGTCTTGGAGGTTGAAGTGTGTTTGATGAGTATAGGAAGAGTATTTGATGTTGGGGTGTGGAGATGTTTGATTTCGAACAATTCATGAAAAGTATCAGCTGGTTTTGGGGTATGAGAGGATTTGTTTTTGAACGGATGAGTATGAATTTACAAGTGGCATGTATGGTTGTAAATTACAAAGATTTTGGGCCTCAAAGATGTGGTTTGTGTGTAGGGTGTCACCACCACCAAGGATCTACTAAGTGTGGGGGACACCCGCTATCCTAATGTTTGTTCTGTGAGCTTTCTAAAAATGACCCAAATGAGGATCACAACAATGTCGCAAATAAATCAACTAGAGATAGCATAATGAAACAAGATTTAGCAATTAAATGAGTTGGTCCCGAGTGAAGATCAAACTAGAATCATGGTTTGACTCAATTTCTCAAATCGAATCTATATACAAGGAGCAAACAGTGATACTAGAAATGTAAACCTGTTGGGCATGATCGAGAAGAGGTGTAGGTGATAGGAAACCAACCTACGGGGTGGCCTGCCCCCGGTTTATCATTCAATCAAGTATATATGTATATATATACAAAATCCTGTCGAATAGAAGGCTGACCGCTCATAACTCCAGCTCGGTCTTGTGTAATCAGCAAGAGTTCCAAATCCTCGATGTAAGCATGTTGAGCCCCAGATTTCATAAGCCCAAACGCCAAGAAAGATTCAGTCCAAGTTTTAAAGGAAATGTACCTCGGTTAAGACATGGAAACCAGGTGCGAGTGAGTCAATTGTGCAAATAGCGCAACAACCAAATGACAAGAAATAACCAACAACTGACCTTTGAATAATCGACCATCAGAATTGAATTAAATGACAAAATCTGGCTTGAAATAAGCAAATGAGGCATGGGCCAAAGAAATGATTCTCAATCCAACATCAATGTGCAAGGGGACAATAATAATTGCTAGATGAATTCAAACCAACCGACATGCGCAAAAGACAAGTTATTATTAAACGGATTGTCAAGTTATATTCAAGAATAGCTGATACGTAGAATTCGCCAACCCATATGCAGCAGATACTAGGTTGGAATCTCAAACTTTGGTCGACTTGCAAAGCCAACGTCAAATACAAGCCAAACAGACTTAGTTCAACGCTCGTAAAATTTATATGTGCCTCAGTCAACACATAATGTAGGAGCAGTTTGGTAATCGAGTTAAATATCCAACATAAAAGCATAACACGCATGTCAATCAGCAAAATGAAATCTGAACAAATGCTCTCACACAAAGAGACATTAGAGAAATGATGTCATTAGGGTAACTGCTCAAACCAAGAATTAAAGCCTATGGGTAAATAAACATGGATCGACAACATCAAAATGATCCCAGTCGAAAACTAACATCAATCATATGTACCTGGGGATTGCAACACGTAAGAAAGAAAAATATGATCAACCGTACAAGATGTACCTATTGTAACCACCAAAGATCACCAGTATGATTAAGAAAAAAAATGTCCATGAGACCTGCTTGCTGAGTCCGCCACCAATCTATAAATTAATTGTCAAGCAATAGCAAATTTTTAGCCACCGAAGAGAATATCCCTCTATCAGGCGTACCCAGGCTACTAGCAACATATGCAAACAGCAGTCCTTGGTAAAAACGAGAAGCTCCAACCTCATGAACTTAATTCAACCAAGTAGAGAAAACTTTCGCTGACAACTCAAAGATTCATATATTACAGATGCAACAGCGAGCATAGGACAGAAGATGATAAAAGGAAAACCCACTGAACAAATAGAGCACGTCAATTATATATAAATCACCATGATCAACCCAGTGGAAGCAAACAAAACAGAAAACATACATCCTTCATCTTGCACAAAGGCATAAAACTCCAAACAATTAATGACATAACGGAAGTGAGTAGGAGTAGGATTCAAACTACACACGGAAACTAGTCTCTGTTCAAAATCAGCCTGGGACGTCAAGACAAATTCGGAATAATCAGCAACCTGGACATACGAGAGAGATTCGGCCATAGCAGAGAATCGAAAAGAAAAACATAAAAGGGATACCCACCCATATTTACTTGGCGCAACTTTTGGTGGTTGTCGATGATGATTCATTTGAAGATAAACAGTGGCACTGAGTGATTATGCACCATCACGGAAGGTCGACATGAAGATAAAGTTGCACGCCTAGCTTGTTGAAGAGAATGAAAAGAGTAGTGACTTATGTTCCTTTGTATGCCAGCAGCTGGGATTTACCGTGACCATAGTGAAGAGCCTGAAGAAGCAGATGCTTTCACCAGTGATGTGAAGAGAATGACAGGCGGAACATGATGTTCCTTGTCCAACTCGAATGAAGAAAATGCAGGAGGCACTGAGCATTTATGTTCCTCCTTCTCCAGGGACTTGAAGAGAATGAAAGTGGGAGAGTATATATGCTCTTTGCTCGCCAATTGGGTTGCAAAAATTTGTGAGTGAAGCGCTTGAAGGAGCAGAGCATGTGTGTTGTTTCACCGGCTTGGGTTGCAGACTCACCATGAATGAAGACGAGAAATGAGGGAGGCATGAAGCCCATCTGTTCCTTGTTCGTCATCTGGGCATACAGACGAGAGTACGAGTGCATAGTTGTACTTTCCATGTTTGTTAGTTGGGCTAGCAAACAATACCGTGAGTGAGGGGAAGGGTTAAAGGCGCAGAAGAGTATTCGTTCCTTGCTCGCCTGAAGAAGAGAACGGAGAAGACTGTGGACAAAATGAAGGCACGGAGCTTGTTGGTTCCTCGCCAGGTAAGTTGCAAAATTACGTGTGAAGCAGATGACACGGGTTATACTCCTTGTTCACCAGTAAACCAAGAGGAGATGAAGAAGAGTACAGGGAATGAAGAATTGGAGAAACAACACAGAGCATGTATACTTTTTTTTAGTTTGGGTTGTAGATTGTCGTGAGTGAAAGAATGAAAAAGGCACAGATGATCCTTGTTGCTTGTTTGGGGTTGCAAACATTGCCAGGAATGAGCAGATCTATTCCTTGTTCTCTTGTCGACTGCAAAATTACCGTGTTGAACAGAGATGAAGAAAGGGTAGAGCATCCTTGTTCCTTGTTCGCAGACACAGCAAATGAATATGTAGAGTTTGTGTTCTGTCTGTGAAGAGTAGCCACACAGAGCTTGTATGTTCTAGGCGCCAGCTGGGCTGTTGAGCATGAAGGGAGGAGCACATATGCTCTTGTTTGCCAATGGGTAGCGAAACACCGTGAGTGAAATGAATGAAGGAGAGGGAGTAGGTGAGTGAATGAAAAAAAAATCGAGAGAATGGGAATGAGAGATGGCGGCTACTAGAGAGCAGGAGCTTCGAAAGTTTTTCAGGGTTTTTTTTTTTGGGAGGGCAGCCATCGGTTCTGTTTGAGCATGGACGAAGCATGAAGACCGGATGGGCTTCCCAGATGGGCTGCGCTTGGCTGGACTAAAAGACTAAATCAAAATAAAACGAATAGCCAAATAAACAAAACAGAATTGACTATAAAGTATATCAAAAATATAACGATAAAATAAGCAAATAAAGAAAAGGGATAAGTTTGAAAACAGATGTTTTAAAAATTGAATTAGAAAATTGTCATAAAATGACAGTTTCATTTTGGTATCGCACATGAATAAGTTTCGAAAAGAAAGGCGACGAGCCTCTTATTTTATTTATTTTCTGAATTTTTTTTTGGGTGAGAATTTTTGGTGTCTACAAGTTGCACTATCAAAACATTTTAAAACATTCTGCACAACATTAGCCTTTTCCCAAAAGTCCTCACCCATTAATTCTTGATTTTGTTGAACAACCTTAGTGTTATACAAACTAGTCAAATGGTCTGATGTTTCTTAGTATTAACTAACAATTCATATATGGAGTTCCATATAGGGGGTGTTGGGAGCAAAATGATGAGGACGTAAACCGGATTGCTCACACATTTTTTTGTGGTTGTAATGTGGTGCAAACAAAGTTTTCAAAGTAAGAACTTTCACCAAAATTAAAAGGTAATTGTTCAGCAATCATAAACCTAGCCATACCATCTATCATTCTTTCTCTATCATAATAAAAAAACCTGGACCAGGTTGCTGTTGGGTAAACCTGGTGAGCATAGTTTGACCGCTCGTACCGCCCGCCATTGCCGTCGTATCCTTGTAGATGTTGTGTGCTTTCATATGTTTTGCAAAGGTTCCGGTTCCGGTGCCCGCCATCCATGCAAGTCCTTTGCTGCAAATATTGCAATATTGCTTGTATGTCATGGGCTTCTTTGGATCTTCATTCTTTGTGAAGTATGCCCACACCCAAGAAGCTTGTTTCGATTTTGTTGGAGCGGTGTTGTCGGCATCATCATCTTCTTGATCAAGATTGTGGGCATCGGATGGGGTAGAGGATGTACCTTTAATTGTAAAAAAAATTGATTTAGACTATAATTAAGATAAGAATGTAATTAAAATTACAGTTTGTATAAAATAAATTGTAACTAATATTAAAACTTACCAAATGGTGGTGATATTCCCGGTTGTGTTGCCCTCATGTTTGTGAATCCATGCTGAGAAATTGTATAGCTTCCACCTTGCGGGAGTGATGAAGGTGAATAATGTGGATGTTGTTGATGATACCCGAATTTCATCTCGTCGATTTGGTCTTGCTCACCAACTTGAAAATTTGGATCGATTGGGAGGTTGGAAGAAGGCATCACTTCCTTTCCGACTCTTCTCGGCATTTTACTAGAATGTGGGAAATGAAAAATTGAGAGCTAATGTGGGAAATGAGATTTTTAGTAGCTAGAATGCTTAATAACACTTAATTGCACAAGAAAATACTAGTAATAAGAGAGAGGAAGAGTATGATGAGTTGTGTGGTGAGAATGATGATAAAATGGTGTATTTATAGGGGTTTTGGGGCAATATAGCCGTTATGAGCCATTTGACACATAGAAAAAAAGAGCTGTTGGGAATCTGGGCGGTTCCGGTTCCCTAACGGCTATGATCTCCGAAGAGCGTGCGCCCAACCTCCAAAACGACGTCGTTTTGGGCGAATCCTAACGGCTATTTTGACCGGTTCTGGGGCGGTTCCGGTTCCGGTTCCACGGTTCCGAATCCGATGGCAAATCTAGGTGGTTCCAGGCGGTTCTGGTTCTAGTTCCGGGCCCGGTTCGGTCCCGAATCTCAAAACGTGTATTCAAATTCGATTCGCAAGGGGGCGGTTCCGGTTCCGGTTCCGAATCAGATCCGACCCGGTTCCGACCGGTTCTAGTTCCAATCGGTTCTGGGTAGAACCGCCAGTTCCGGGTAGAATCGGACCCGATGGCCAGCATTATCCTACAAGTTCTTTTTCTTTTGCCTAAAAAGGAAATGAACTTAAAAAACCTTTAGCTTACATAAGAGTTTCCCAACAAATTAAATATTACATGTTCCGGTCAAGGAGAAGTCCCACAAGTCCTGGGAGCGGTAAAATCCCACTTGTGCTTTTTCCGCTATGATTAATTTCCGAACGAGCATAATAATTCTAGAAGACCATAATCTTAAGAAGTCCAGGATAATAATAATGGGATATTATTTCCATAATTGGATTCTTGCTTGAATTACTTTATCCCTTAGACCTGCATACTCAAATATTGACACATTTAATGACATTTGTCTTCAGGGCTGCCCGGAGCGATTGGGTTTCCCAAAAGTGCTTACTGATATTACTATTAAAATGGATGCAATGAAATTTTTTCAATTTGCTCAAACATTTTTCCCGAGGCCTAAACACCCTCCCACATTGGTGGGGGGATCGTCTTATCAACACCCAACCATCATCCGGATGGTGGGATCGTCGAATACTCTTATCACCCTCCCATCTTCTAGATGGTGGGATCGTCGGATCAATACACTCTACCGCCATACTAACGGTGAGATCGTCGATTCAATACACTCTACCATCGCAATGATGGTGAGATCGTCGATTATACTCTTTGTCTTTCTTTCTCTTCTTAGACTCTCTGGTCTTGGTTTTAAATAAATCGAAAAGTGGTTTTATAATATTTCTTTTATATACCATTCAACTCCTTAGTAAAAAAGTGTTGTAAAAAGATTTTTAATGACAATAAGAATTCGTGTAACGAAACATAGGAGACCGGTATTTTCCTCAGCAGCTGGTACCGGAAGGCCATGTAGGCCACCATCCTTTTGCTTTTGACCCACCGAAACCCAGCATTCCTGGGAGCACATGTGCTGCTTTGTTTCAGGTTGTACCGGACATGGATCCTTCGTGAGCAAGCTACGACACCCTCCACAGTTCCTCAGATTACAAACGACATGTGATCATGATTAGAAAGTTAAAGGAAAGAAAAAAAAAAGAAATTAAATCAATGTTGTTTATGACAACGACAATTATAGTGGCAAGTGAATCTAACAGTTCAAGAACAAATGCTAATACACGTTGGTTCCTTTAATCAGACTATACATAGATATGGTACAATGCAGAAATAAACATCCATGGAGCAGTTTATGCGATGAGCAATGTAGCAGCGTAAAGCATAGCAGCATAAGCAAGAGTAACTATAGGCAGATGAAGAACATTGTTGCTTGAAAGATTTAATCTACTGAAGTGTTTTAAAGACAGCAACACTGCTGCTGCTTAAAGCATGTGTGTGGAGATGGGTCAGTTTCTACTAAGAAGGAAGTTCTTTGTAATAAAAGGAGGGAAAAGTAATTTCCAAATGTGTTATGAAAAAATCTCTGATTGTACCCTACGTTACAATCGTTGTAAGCTTGTTTTACTTTTGGAATCATACCTGGATACGTTCCTCGCAAGACTTCTGAAAATGGAAGACAAGAGCCTCAGGTTACTGATCCTTCTGGTTTTGACTTCCTACGACACTTAGCTGGGAAAAAATTTGCACCGGGAGCTCACAGCCTAATTTTTCTACCGGGAGACCACAACCCAAAGTTTGTACCAGAAGCTCACAACCCAATATTTCTACCGGAAGATCATCACTATGTTGCTTAATTTTGGGCAATATCAACTCTCGGGGCACCTTTGATATACACTTTCCACAGTCCCACAGTTCTACCGGGCCAATGTTTCTACCGGGATTCTCAACTCTTGAAATCAGCTTATCACCGCATCATTTTTGGTGTTCTTTTTTGTGATGAAGGATACTTGAAGAAGTAGAAAACCAGGCAAGGAATGAACCGGAATAGCTCGAACTTTTTCCTTTTTTACTTGTTTTTCTTTACTCGACTAGGTTGTGCCCGGGCCTTTCCGAGTTGGAAATATGAAGTTGTCCGGGGCAGAAAGTGGTAGTTTGACATTACCGGTAGCTTGACATTACCGGTAATTGCTGATTATCCACAAGTGGATTCAATACTTCCAAAGGTGGAAAGTGGTCAGCCTTACCGGTAGCTTGATTGTTTCCCTTTTTCTTTGTTCCTCCGGTCCTGGTCTCTGATGCCATTTGGGCCTAGGTATTAGTCGATTGAGCTAGGTTGTCGTCCGGACTAGGCGCAACAAATTGTGCTCGGGCTGATTGGAGAAGGTTACACCCGGTAATGGCCGGGTTTAAGCTGAACTGAAGAAATATTGCTGATGTCGCCCGGGTCTTCTGGAAGATTGAGGCACAATCTTTACACGTCGCCCGACCCTGGATTCAGTGCGCCTCGTCCATAAACGTCGGTCGGGTTGCCTTATCATTCGCACTAGGTCACTGCCCAGGGCTGAATTTGAGATTGAAATGTTGCCTAGACCAAGAGATTACGTCCGTCTATGCGATGTTTCTTGGAATTTGAAATTGCTCTTTCTTTAATCTCTACAGTCGATCAAACCTTCTCCGATGATGTCTTGCTTGTCTTTCAATCATCTAGTATAATTGCCCGGATTTTGAGCTATCGTGCTTCACCCGGTCTCATACCAGAACGACGCCCGGGCTGGATATAGCAATTGATGATCGGGCCCGAGATGATTGGTCGACTTAATCTTATCACTCATTCCTTCTAGTCCGGCGCGTCGCTTTCTTCGTATGGGATTCTGTAAATCCTCTCCCAATTATGCCGTGCTTCTTGGTATGGTTGGAAATAGTAACCCACGCGGTGGATTAAATCTTCGTCTCCAGTTTCTAGAAATCGAAAAGCTTCTATGGACCGAGATATGTTAGTCTTCATGTTTCCCTAACAAAAGTTAATTTAACCACAGATTTAATTATCATTTGAACCAAAATGTGACTCGCACATAAATTCACAGTTTCAGAATGATGATAAGAGTACATTTTAGCAATTCTCTCTATCGCCGATGTGATTGGAATTTGGATGGAAGCTTGAATAACAAGCTCGGTTCATAGGCAATTGCACTAACAGAAAGAGCCATGTGAATCAAGTTTCAAATTCTCGAGAGTTCGATCTTCTCGTTTCTTCAATCTTGATCTTCTATCATCCTTGATTGATCGGAAGTGCTTTGTATTTTGATAACAAAAACTCCATTACTCTCTTTTAGGTTTCGGCCTTTACCGGAATCCAGATCGTCGTTAAATTGGACTTGACCACGAAGTTCTTGCTTCTCCCAGGTCAAGATTTGAAATTGATCAAACAAGACGGCTGGGCAAAATTGTCTTATCCAATCGTCGATTCTCTCTCTGGAGAGGAGTTCATCTTTTAGCGTAATCATAGATTCTGAACGTTCAATCATCAATGATCTTTTCTTTCATCACCGATTTGTTCCTTGATTACGGCTTTCTGGAATTATGGTTTAATCGTGGTTTACGTTTCGTTTCCCACAGACGGCGTCAAATGAAATGGCATAGATTTAGTGCTCAACAACACCCTAAACCGAAAGACTAGAGCACCAAGGATTATAGTGGTTTGGCCAAGAATTGGCCTACGTTCACTTACCGATATGATATCTTTATTTACCTCTCAATTATGCAGAATTAAAAACCTAGAGAGCATAAAAGCATTATATCTCTCTTCCGAATTGTGTTCCCCCTGTACAAATGAGCCCCCACGCCCCTATTTATAGACTTTTGGTAGTAAAATTAGTATTCAACTTGCTTGTCCACGTGGCATAGGTTTGGACTGTTCTTCAGGTAACAACCCTTCAGGTAACAATCCTACCGGTAGCAATCTTTTAGGTAGTAGGCCTACCGCTAGCAATCCTTCAGGTAGCGATCCTTCAGGTAGGAGACCCTTCCGGTAGTAATCCTTCAGGTAGGAGACCCTTCCGGTAGTCATCCTTCAGGTAGTTACTGCGACCTTTTAGCCATGGTATATTCTATACCATTATAGGAATGACAAGAGAAAAATTTTCATTAATCACCACAGGGATTCGAATATGATTTAGCATTATAATAAGAACTGGGTAGGACGCTAAGGTCCCCTTCTTTTGCAAAGTTGGATCTTTTAGATCTGTTGGACCAGTGCTTTCAATAGCAGTTTTTGCTATGTTTTGACTAATCTCACCATGGTTAACAAATGGTATATTGCCATGTTAAAATACTACCCACTTACGGCGCGTTCGGAGTTGAAATCATAAAGCTAGGTGTGAAGCTTTATCATAAAGCTAAGTGTGGTTGACCAATGTGTGGTTGACATGTAATTGTGGGTTAGATTTTTGTCCAATCACAATTTGACATTTGTTCCAAAAAAAATTCAAAAGTAGATTAATGTCCAAATCGCTGGGAAAAAACGCAGCCTTAGAGATTGACGTGTGGCTTCCAATTCTTGAAAAAGAATTTTAATCTCCAAAATGCAGCAATCGAACCGAAATTTAAGTTGATGTCAGTAGTCACCTGAACTTAGAAAACATAGTAAAAGAAAAAAGAAAAATGGATATGGTAATTGATGTATGTGACGTAATAAAGAAAAAGTTAACTGATCAAATAAACTAGTTTTAATAATACACCAAAATAATGCTTTTAACCATTACCCCGTTGGTTCAGTGGTGATTAGGATTGAACTTGATAGGAGAATCCTGGTTCGTTCCCCCACAACGGTTATTTGTCTATTGGGAGGGGACTGAAACGTATCCACTCAGAACTGATCTCCGATCCAGATGTAGTCCAATAGGTGGTAGACAAAAAAAAATGCTTTTGGGGCCTAAACCTACAACGATGAGTTCATCCCTAATGTAGTTCATTCCAAAAAAGAAAAAGAAACAGAAAAAAGAGAACACCCCTGATGCCAGCCTACATGTTGAATTGGAAGCAATCCTTAGCCATGGCCGTAAAAGCTCCACATTTGGGCATAACTTCTTAAAAAAAGCTTGCAACTACAATAATAGATATATAAATTCTTACAACTTCAGTAGATCTAAAATAACATTACTGACCCAAATTCCACCTTCCACTCTAAAACTCATATGTTAAACCGAGATGAAGAGATATCAAAAATAAACCGAGATGTTTATGTGGTTGAAATTATGAATCATAATGGAAAGAGTAACATTAATTGGCTTTAAGCTAAGAAACATATGACAAAATTGTCTTGGGTCACTACTTGGATATATCTCAACTCACAATCATTTCAAACTAGAAAGGGAAACTATTAAGGGCCAACTCACTAATCCAAATAATAAAATGAAAATTCTAAAGACGAAGAAGATAAAGGCTCGCAACTTAGCAATACAAATGATACGAGGTTGAAAAGACATACTCAAGAATACAACGGAGTTTTGATAGAGTGAAATGAATTAGATGATTAGTAAGGATTCTATTAGATAGGAGTAAAAAACTGGGTGATCTTTAGGGATCCATACGAGAAATAGGCTACAATGATAGTTAAGATGCGAGAACAATGAAGATGGTTAACATTGGTTAAAGCAAGAAAAGGAAGTCATGGATATGAGAAAAATGATAGAGATTATTTGAGAGGACAGAACACTCAACTTATGGAAAGTGATGAGATAAACAACAAATGGTTTAGAGAAACCTACAATACTCATGTTTATCCTATAAGTAATCTAGAGTTTTTTTTTTATAATTGGTGGCACAAGGCCTCAAGAGCCGCAAAAGCGAGACTACATACAAAACACCGAAAATACCCAAAAGCGCGCCCATACTTTAAAGTTCTACCCTTACATTCGAGAAGCAACACCCGAAATCTTAGACATTTGCTCGCGCCTTTCTCTTGCTCCTACTAACACGAGAGAATTTACTGAAACCGACACAACCTTTCTTACTCTCATTACTCCATCTGGAACTTACTCTAGAGTTGGTTTGCGAGCAGTTGTCAGAACCAATCCCTTCACCAGGCCTGGAATCCTGGACTCTCTGTCGATAGGCATCTCTCTGCTCACGAATAATGTTCTCGAGATTGCTCAAAGCACGCCCTTCATCTAAAACTTGACACCCGAGCTCTTTCGCAAGCAAAAGAGTCTGTCTTGCCTCCTTCTTGACAAAATCCTCATCAGGCTGGGCCGACGGCCCAACTGGTCCACCACCGGGCTCAAAACCTAGAGGGAATTCAGGGTCCTCAAACAGGGCCCTAAGGTCACCCCCGTCCCCATCCTCCTCCCCTTGCTCGACACGAGGTGTCTCGAACACTACCTCAGGAGGAGGAAAAGGGTTGCTAACATCCATATTGACATCTAGCATCTCATGATTGTCCATCTTACTGAGCCTCATATCATCGAGCATACCACTCCGATCATTCCTGACAATCCTTAGCTATTGGGTCTTGGACGACGTCCTTACTGGTAATTGGCTTCTGAATAGAAATAGACGGCTTACCACAAGCTCCAACCGCTCCGGCCCCCACGCTGGAAATTAGGGCATTGGCCGGAATAGGACTTTTATTGGCTTGCCCAAACCTCCAGGAAGTGCCCGCCCACTGGGTCGTAGGGAAATACCATTCACCACCCCACCCTAGCCCAAGCCCCCCCATGCCCCAATGTCACCAAGGCCCAAAGACGATGGGTTCGCCCACCAATACGCGTACGAATAGGCCCAACTTGAAGGATTAGGAACTGCATAATTCCAGCACCACATGTGAGATCTGCTTGCATCGAACCCAAGGAGACGCTTCTCGTCTTGCCTCACCCCACCATCCACCTTGTCGTTTAATGCCTTGGGTCATACACGCGCCGGAACTGCATTAACTCCCCACACATCCTTCCTCGATCCCACTTCCTCGTCACCTCTTACCAAGAAATGGAATCTAACTCATCGTTTGGATTCCCCAGGGCACACGATCTCAACGGTTGCACCAGAGTCGACCACCACCGAGACATCTTCTCCGGCGCACTCAGGACTACCATTAGGAGCTCCGCCACCGCCTGTCTGCGCTGCTAATCTAGAGTTGCAACAAGAAAAACAAATATTTTGAGGCTTCATGGTACAAACCTATTATATTCAACCCCTCAGAGATTTCAACGAGGCTAAAAGAGGAGATATGGGGAACCCACGTTGTCATAACAGCCGTTAAGGCTGCGTTCGGCGACCGCATGAATGTGGTATTTTTGGGGGTGGTCCCCACGTGGGACCCACGTGGGTCCTACATTCTACTCCAATGATATACTGCCACATATAAAACAACCACAAAACAGCCAGACCAAAACAACCACAAAACAACCATGCCGAACGCAGCCTAAGTGATTTGCATTTCTTCATGCGCAGTATATCTTGATCTCGAGCATGCCGTATTAGAAAACCAAAGCGGGACAACACGAGGCGCAAATCTTCGGTATAAATAGCTTATAATCTTGTGATTTGTCCTATGATTTCCTTTTTCTTAGGTGTCTAAACTAATATTCATATATGCGAATTTGAACAAGATTCATGTGACCTCATAATTGATAACAACGGCTATACGTAGAGGTCAATACAAATACACCATAATAGAGAACTCGGTATTCCACTATAAATAAAGAGGGGTAACATCTAGTATATAACTAGGGGACTTGTCTATGTTTGACATATCCATTTGTCATTCATGCAACCAACATGAGCTGCAAGAGTTGCCCTGATCCAAGAAAGGGGCTATGGGTCATAAGTAATTATCTCAAGCTCAAAGGCAATCCAGAAGAGGATAATTAAGATAATACTCTCAAGTCAATATAGCAATATAAAACCACATATAAGGAGACAGAGTCCAACAATAACGTAAGCAGTAATTCCACTCGCACATATTAATAAGAAACTAGACAAAGAAGCTAAACTTTCACCAGCTGAGAGTCAAACAGATGGACATGGCTATTCCCAAAGAAACATAACATACTAGTACAGACACTTCTAGCAAAAACCTAACTATAGCAATTTCTGCAGCAGCAGCAGCAGCGATGTAGACCATGGTTATTGCTTCCACAACTAAAGAAAGCCACTTATAACCAGCAGATCTCCCCAGTCTAAGAGGCCACCATAACTGATGCAAAGCGATGCAACCTGGAAACTCCAATGCGCTACGGAATACAGAAAAAAACTGAAAAGAACATCAAACTCTACCTGCATTCTGCACTTGTTTGTAAACAACAAGTTCAGCAAGCAAGATAACTAACTAGTCTACTAGCGTCACTACCTAACAGCTGTGACGTACATATATACTCCATTGCATCGCACAACAACACAGAAAGATGACTGCAGTCTCCCCCTACATAAAATCCAAAGAAGTTGGACATCTAGAATCCAATATCTGAATTTTTAACACCCTTAGTGATACACATTGGGCAAGCTCCATATCAATATTCTTAATTCAACAGTACCAAACTCTCGATGTAAGCCCCAAAGTAAGACAATTCACTCCGGTCATAGCACATTAAAACAAGCCAACCCGCTCGAGATTTTGTAGAATAAGCATATATACTATCTTCAAAAGCATCCCAATCCAATGATGATTCGAAGAACAGCACACCATGCTTATTGAGATAAAGCCGAGACGAAAGGAGCATTTCCACATGCGAGTGCAAGTCGATCCTGAATCTTTTACTCCAGCGTCCATCCATCTCCAACACCCAAATATCACTACCCGCCACGGGACCGTATCCGTAACCCCATTAACCCTCCTGCCACCGCAATGGGTGACTCGATACTACAGTTTCTAGTGTTAGGTATTAACCCTCCTGCCACCGCAATGGGTGTATCGATACTATAGTTTCCAATAGTGTCAGGCAATCGGGTATATGAAATTGTCTCAGATATCAAATTCAATGAAACAAATGCACCACCACCTTCGTAATCTTTCGCAACCCAATGCACAGATCCTTGGGAATATACCTTCTTCGACGACGCCATAGCCAGAGAACGTACCTTGCAACCGAGTGCGAAGCTTCTTCCCTTTCTCCATGAACGGGAGTTTAATGAAATATTTCTAGATCTAGCGTGAGACTCTGTTCATCGTCAACGATGCTCACCACCTTGTAATCATTAGTTGAGGGATCAAACCCTATGGATAAGTGCAGAAGATAAGAAAAGATGGTGGACGAGGAATGGTTAAGACTTTTCTATAGAAGGGTTCCAAGAATGCCGTCCCGTTCAGTTTGCATAAGGATCAGCCCGTGAACAGCACCAGTTATCGAAACAGGGCTCCCGAGACTGACATATTCAGCTGGAACTGAGAATCAAATTCTGTTGTTTGACGATTGTTTCGAGTCACAGGGCAATTCCTGAAGCACTGGCCCTAAGCCTCTCCTCTGGGGTGGACAGATGGGCGAGCTTCTCAACTACAATCAGATTGGTTTCCAGGCGATTGTTGGAGTAGCAGCTAAGATGTAGAGATGTGAAATCCGGACTGTCGATTATCGATTTCCACTCCCTAGAAACCGATCTGAACCGAAGGAGAGACTTAACCGGAAGGTGGGAGAGTATCAGGGTCAATATTTCTGGTGGAAGAGCGTGACTTTTGTAATCACGCTCCATAGCTGAGATAAGAAAACAAAACAAATTAAACTACATGTCTGTTACGGGAAGGAAAAGAAGTAAGGGAGGAAAAACATGGATTTGAATTTTATAGCAATCCTTGTCGTTAGATCGCATTCAACTGCTAGAGAGAAGGTAAGAACCGAATAGAAGCAAACCCTATGATCGAGACTGCTAGAAAAGAGTGTAAGAAAATGGTGCTGGCTCATATACTGCAGGCTTATGTTCGCAGGAGTCCTGTAATAATCAAAACGCAGCGTAAAGAACATATTCCTCTCCTAACATCTGCGCCGTAAGTCTCCCCTTTAGAATTCTCTTACGTCTTTTTATTTTTCTCTTTCTTCTTCAGCATCTCATCCCAATTCACAGTAACTCATTTTTTCCCTATTTCGATCGATGCGTCTCCCCAATTTGACTGATAATTTTCTCCCCCAAATTGATTGATTAATACGGTAATTCTATGCAGTTTTTTCACTCCAATTTGATCGATCAATACACACTAGCCACACGCACTATATATTCTTCACTCTCTTCGATCAAGACTTGATCCAGACTTGATATGTGCTGGCGTATTCACAACTAGACCAAATGGTTTGCGAAATTTGATCAATCAATACCGACACACTGTATTTATCTCAATTTGGTGCAGATACCTCAATGCATTGTCCTGTATTATCCAATCTGCTCATTGCATTTATATATTTTGTGTTGTGTTGTAGTACACAACTCGATTCAATGTTGAGATGTTGAGGAATTTCTTCTATACACTTAACAGAGGCAAGGTCCCGAAGAAGAAAATCAATTGTATGCCTATGTCTCTGCTCTCATTGTTCCTAAAAGTGTGAATTGTTAATTGCTCACTCATCATGCTAATTGCTGCAGTGCTCAGTCTGTTGTTTGGTATGTATTAGTTGCAAAGCCGCTGTCAAAAAGTTAGAGATCATCTCACTTCTATATTCCAGTTACAATCAATCAAAATTATGTCTTATGTTTTATCTTTTGGTGAGTTGTATCCGTAAATTATTATGCTTTGGTATGATCGTTATCCTCGCTAATGTCTGTGGGTGCTTTGAATAGAAGAAGCTTGCTCATTGAAAGTAAGGAAAATCGACTAGTTACAAAGCTTTCTTTAGGATCAATGGTGTTCGTAATCGATCTTTACTATGAGGCTCTTGTTGAAGATGAAGAAAATGATAACGGTATTCATTAAACTCATCATTTATATAAATTTCTATTGTTTTAAGTTTTGTTTAGTTTTTACACTACTTTATTCATGTCTGATCTTTTTTTAATTTTTTTTAACGTAGCTCATCAATTAGTTGAAGATGGGGGTCGACAGTGGTGATTGAACCAAATGCCCCTATTCTTCTAATTTTGTCATTGTTTATGAACAGTGTGCTCCATCTTCTTCTAATGTTGTTGTTCTTGATGGAAATATATCTCCACCCTTAGTTGGTGATGATCATGTCTCTGTTAACTCTGCTGAAAATGCATAATATGAGTAACTCACATCATCTGCATCAGGTTAACCTCTTGTTCTTATCAGGTTAATGTTTTGTTCTTATCAGGTTAACGTTTTGTTCTTATCAGGTTAACATTTTGTTCTTATCAGGTTAACATTTTTCTCTTATCAGGTTAACGTTTTTTTCTTATCAGGTTAACGTTTTTCTCTTATCAGGTTAACGTTTAAATTAGTTTGTGTTTTGATAAGTCAACTTTTAATTTACAGATTTTGTAAGCCCTAATGATGAAGAGTCACGAAAGAGGTTGGAGTTTGCCTCTATTGAAGAAGTGAGGAAATTCTATGTGAATCTTTTAATGGGTACATTCGAGGCTACTTGCAACCAAATTATAACTTGGTTTAGTTTTTTCCACATTTTGAGAGGCTGATTGCTGAAAAGAGACACATTGAGTTGAAGCTCGACTTCGATTCAATGAACCAAGTTCCAGATACTTCTTTTATGCACAGCTCGATTGCATCACAAGCGGATAAACTCTATACCCCTAGGATATTTGCAAGCTTCAAACATCTGTTTAGTCGTATTTTTGCATACAACTCTATTTCGATGGATGCTAATGACAATGAGCAGCTGCGTTGCTTCCGTGTGTTTACAGTATGTGATGATGGTTCTCACTTGGATGAATGTATTGTCTCAGTGGGTATTTGTGCTTCTCACTCTGATTCTACTATGTTGCATTGTTCATGTTTACTTTTTGAGAGCTTCGGGTTCCTCTGTTGTCACATTTTGCGTGTAATGGATGTACTGGCTATCATGGATTGTAAATCTTTATGGAGTATTCCATCTAAGTATGTTCTTCCTAGATGGACAAGAAGTGCCAGAGCTGCTGCTGATGTTTATTTCTCCACTCCGCTAGCACCGGAGTCTTTAAACTTGGAGAATGCTTATATGGTACTTAGTAGGAGGCTGAATATGATGACTAGTCAAGCATGTACTAGTTTAGATTTGATGTATAAGTTTGCAGCTGAAGTTGATGCGCTTTCCATCCAATTTAATGAGATGACTAAGATTCATGAAAACAGCTTCAAACAGTTGCACTGTTGCTAATTTAGAGATAGGTTCTTTTTTAAATTTCACCTTTTTGATGTTATTATTTTTGTGACTACCTTTTTTGTTTTTACTAATGATTTTTATTCTTTTCTCTTCTATTTATAGGTGATACAACTCGAGATTTCCCTGGTAAAATAATGAAGGTTAGAGAAAATCCAAACCGTTCAAGAAAAAGGATGAAAAGTCTTACTTAGAGTAGGTTGCAAACAATCAAAGGGGGAAAAAGAATTCTCAAGCTGTTGAAAAAGATTTTTTATATTCTTTTGTTGATTGTAGATCACACTTTTTTGTTTAACCCTACTATATTTTCAACTTTGTTTGTTTTCACTTCATTTTTCTAAAAGTGACTATATAAAATGTCTTAGTGTAATTTTTGCTTACTCTGCAATGATATAAGCTTTAAAATGGATACACACATATCATCTAGCAGGTTTGCCAAATGAGTGTTTTTACCCCTTAAAATAATATATGTTAAATAGCCAAGTTGACTACTTACACGTGACAGATTAACATAATACAAGTGTCAGGTTAATGAAATATGACTGGCAGGTTAACGAAATATGACTGGCAGGTTAACAAAGTATGAGTTACGGGTTAACGAAATACAAATGTCGGAAATAAATTATCAATTGTTACATTTTGTTATTTATTAGTTTCAGAATTATATGTCATTCATACAGAAATAAATATGCCATAAGTTTACATAATACTAGCCATGATTTCATATCATTAATATGTAAAAACTACTCAATTCATTTTTAACTTTGCTAATAATAGGTTGAACCATTTACAAGCCACGGGTTAACCTTTTATAAGCTACATGTTAACCATTTACAATCTACTGGTTAACCATTTATGATTGATATGTTAACCATTTACATGCGACATGTTAACCATTTACAAGCGAAAACCATTTACATGCGACAGGTTAACCATTTTCAAGTGCAGGTTAACCATTTATATGCGACAGGTTAACCATTTTCAAGTGACAGGTTCACCATTTTCAAGTGACAATTTAACCATTTTATAGTGACAGGTTAACCATTTACCATAATTTAAGATTGATAGAAAACATTTCTTCTTTTTTTCAAATTTACATGTTGGCTTTCATATACAACTTAAAATGCAATATCAATACACTAAAACCCGAACCTGTTAATTCAAAGGGCACCACACTAATTCATGATACCAATGTCAATCATGATTACACAACATAATTTGTACCATTACAAACGTTGACACTGATTTGTCAAGTGACATCTCAATTGAAAAAACCATATGTTGAAACTGATTTGTGAAACAAGGCTAGGAAATACAATGAACGTTACTCATTTTCTTCATTTTTTGGCCCCTCTCTTTTGTCTTTTGCATCTTCCCTTTTCTTGAATGTAAAGTAATGCCTTCTCTGTCAGTTTTTCTACAAATTTGATAAGATCTCCATCTTGATACAGCAAGCGTGCAGCAATACGCTTTCTGTAGAAATGCATAAACTTCTTGCTGATAACTGGAATTTGACTTCAATAGAGAACCGATCACAATCAGTATGAAGAGCTTGAAAGATCACTACATCTTCACACTTTAAAAATTTATCCATCAGCTCTTCAATCTTTACATGTGCATGTTGTGTTACTTTAACTGCCAACTCACCAGCTAGACTTTTAACTTGTTCTTTGCACTTCACAACATCTTCTTTTCTCTCTTTTGTTTTTCTATCCTTAAATTTCCTCGAGGCAGCCCATAAACTCTATGCACATCATTTGTTGTCACCCTTAGCCATCTGTTTCTATCCAACCTCAATGCTGATTCATTGTTGTCAAAATTTTTGTATAACCAGATGCCTTGTTCTTGTAGTATGTGCACATTTTTGGGCAGCCCCAAGAATGCCCCAAACCCCACATTGTTTATTGCATTTCTTTTGTTGTTTTGTCTAGGGTCTTTAGCCAATTTTCAGATATTTCATTCAATATTTTTACCATGCATCTGCATCTTATACTTTCTGGTTTGACCTATAAAATAAATTTAGTTGACTACAAATTCAACATTTATTCATTTCATAAAACCATTGCATATAATACATTATTGTGAGAATAAATAATTTGAAATTTTACCTGATTGCCTTGATGTTCACTCATCCTACCTTTCTCTGTAGATCAAAATCTGTTTAACTCACCAGAATCAACAAATCATGGATAAAGGAACCAAATGTAAGGAAAAAGTGACAGATTAACAGATTTAGAATAACAGGTTAACAGATTTAGAATGATAGGTTAACAGTTTTAGAATGACAGGTTAACGGATTTAGAATGACAGGTTAACGGATTACAAGTTACAGGTTAACAAATTACAAGTTACAGGTTAACAGATTTAGAATGACAGGTTAATGAAAAAATTATAGGTTAACTAATTTAGAGTGACAATTTAACAACAAAATATTGAACATATTCCCACTGGAATTTAAAGCCATTAAAATAATAAACACAACACTCTTTTTTTTCTTCATCGTGACATTATTTACGAACACAATCGACAAAGAGAACAAGATTTGGGGACAAACTGAATTAGGGATTTAGGTTGGTCTTTACTAAATTAAAAAAAGAAATACATAAAGGCACTTACATTTATCTAGTTAATTGTTCTTGCTCGCTCTTACCCAACTCCCTTTATCTATATCTTCACTTTCACAGGGCTCACGAACGATTTCCACCAGTTATTTCACGAATTGGTGAAGAACGAGGTGAGATTAGTGCTGGCTCTTGGCTCGAACGAGGAATCGACCGTGGTTTCACAAATTTTGGACGAGGAGGAAGTGAGAGCGGTAATGAGGAGGAGGAAGTGATAGCATAAATCGGGACAAAAAGGAAGAAGACGACCTAGAAGTAAATTCTGTTTTGTTTGCGTGTCAAAAGTAGTCTTTTTTTTATTTCTAAACGAAGCGTTTAGTTTATTGCAGCAGTCCTGCGTATTCTGCATATGAGCCGCGCTCTAAGAAAATGAACGAGTAGAGTCATTTTATTAACGCTGTTCGCTGTTCCCTTGTCTATTTTTGAGAAATTTTTAGTAATTTTATAAAATATTATTTTGTGAACTTTGAGATTTAATTTTTTTACAGGATATTTATGAGGTTTCATTTTTTATTACGAGATACCTCGAAGATTTTAATTTTATTATACGATGTCTAGACCTGGCAAAGGTGATCCGAACCAAAAAAACTGAACCGATCCAATATGAACCTGATTTTAAGCCGAATTGTATGACCTGAAATGTGATTTGAAAATTCATAACGAACCAACGAAACTGGATCAAACCGAAATTTGGTACAACCCGAATCCACCTGAACCGAATTCACCCGAACCGAATCCACCGAACCGAATCAACCTGAACCGAATCCACCTGAATGCTTTGTTAAATCTAAATCTACTATAATTGTTCCAACCATAAAAATAATCTTGAAACCAAAAACACATAATGAAGATTTAGACATCCAATAAGTGTTCATTGCTCACAACTGATATATATAATATTGGACATCTTCAAGCTTCTCAAGTCTTATTGTATTAAAACATTCATAAATTGTGTTGTTACCCTTCCCATGTGTGGGTGTTTTGCTACAAACTATAGGTGTTTTACATTAAATTGATTTATAATACAATTTAATGTGTATCATTACTATTTTATAATATCTACTAATTTTAATTTTAATAAAGTTAGGTTTTCTTATGTCTAGGATATGAGACTCAGGAATGGTTTAAATGTTGATGATCGAGTTCCATAGTATCTGACAGAGACACCAGACTCCTTTCGAGGTACTGAAGGGCTACAGGGGAAGCGTTGAGTACCGAGTTGAAGCTTAGTACCGCGCTCCACCCTCAGACAGATGGTCAGACTGAGCGTAAGATTCAGACACTTAAGGACATGCTCCGAGCATGCGCCTTGGACTTTCAGGGCAGTTGGATTGAGATGTTGCATCTGGTCGAGTTCTCCTACAACAATAGCTATCATGCTACGATCAAAATGACACCTTTTCAAGCGTTGTATGGCAGACCATATCGTACACCACTCTGCTGGAATGAGTCAAGTGAAGCGGTCACTATAGGACCAGAGTATTTAGAGCAAGTTCAAGCTGAGGTTCAACAGATTCAGGAGAATATGAAGGCGGTCCAGAATAGGTAGAAGTCGTATGCCGATGTTCGATGATGAGACTTGGAGTTCTCTATGGACGACCAGGTATTTCTACGAGGTTCGTCCATGAAGGGAGTGTTTAGATTTGGGCAGAAGGGGAAGTTGAGCCCGAAACTTGTTGGTCCTTATGTGATTACAAAGCGGGTGGGCCCAGTTGCTTACAGGTTGAAACTACCTGCTAACTTGGGTAAAGTGCATGTCGTCTTCCATGTTTCACAGCTCAAGAAGTACATGCCCCACCCTCTCATGTTTTGTAGCCCGAAAGGCTATCTCTAGAGCTGACGATGCGATCAGTGGAGACCCCTCAGAGGATTCTAGACACTAAGACTAGGGACACTCGCCACAAGTCAGTGCGACTGGTGAAGGTTCTCTGGTCTAACCAGGATGTCGATGAGGCTACTTGGGAGTTAGAGGATAGTATGAGGGCGAAGTACCCTTCACTCTTTACCGACTAGATTGTCTTCTATAGGGTACGGGGCGTACCCCTATTTTAGGGGGTAGAGCCTTTTTTGCTTTTGATGAAGTAAACAAACAATCACATAGTGTTGTTTGTTGTTTGCTTGGCGTTATGTATGATATTGTGTACGTATTATACATTATGGCAAACCTTATGAGTCTAGAAGTTTATATGTATGACAGACCTTATGAGTTTGAAGCTTATTTATAAACATGATCTATATGATCCACTACTATAAAAAACGGATTTACCTACGGACATTTCCGTGGGTAAGTGGTGGGTAATCAAATTTACCCACGGAATGCCTACGGAAACATTGGGTAAACACCTCGTGGGTAAACTAATTACCTACCATTTTAAATTTCCGTAGGTAATTACCTACAAAATACCTACGACTTCTTTTGTTGCTAAATACCTATGGACAAGTCCGTGGGTAAATACCACGGAATACCCATGAAATCCCAACGGATATCATGTTCGTATGCCATGTGGATACCCACGGAATAACTACAGGAAAAATACCCACGGACATTTACCGTGGGTAAATACCCACGGAATACCTACTGGTGTCAAGTTTGTATGCCACGTGGATACCCACGGAATACCCACGGAAAAATACCAACAAAATTTTCACCTACGGATTACCCATGGAAAGGTCTTTGCTTTTCCTTTGTAGTTTACCCACGGATTAGCTACGGAACAATTTACCATCGGTCTTTTCCGTGCGTATTCCGTGGGTAAATATTTAGCATTTTTTTTAAAAAGAGAATATTACAGCGCTTGCAATCCACTTTTGTACGATCAAAACTAATTAACCTCCAACCCAGCAAGCAAATCCTCAAAAGATATATTGTTTTTTATTGATAAAGTGCTGTCAAAAAGCTCATTTTCCAGCTCACAACCCAGCTGAATAGGATAGTTATCATACTGAGTTTTGTTGTTACAAATCACACTTTGCAAACTAGGTACAACAAGCTTAATCCTATTACACTCCTCCAGGGCATACATAGTATTTCACGAGATTTCATTAGTGATGATCTTCCTGAGATGATCTTGAACAGCATCAAAATATATGCAAAGGCTAATCATCGACATGGCAAGTTTCATTGCAAATTGAATAGTCATGATGTTGGCCAGCTGCACCTTCATGGTGCTTACTAATTTTATGTTGAAAACCAGGATAGGGAGACCATGTAGGTCCATGATGATACTTGCTATCACAACATCATCATTTTGTCTCTTGATCACACAGGTACTGATTTTAGAATCCTCTAGGGAGGAGGCATCCACGAGAGCTGAACATGAGGGGGGATTGGTCCTGGCGCTTGAGTTTTTCCTGATAGGCTTCAACAAAAGCCTTGTTGTCTTCAATCAAACTCCACCAAGCTAGCTCACAATTATGTTTAGCATATTTCCTAGCAGCATAGATCACCCACAAAACATTAGCAATGTGAGAGTTTATTGGCACTGCAATCATTGACCATGCAACAGCTAAGAACTACCAAAAAACGTATCACTCACTAATCAATCTCTTAATTGCCTAAATCAAACGCCTACCTCAAACAAAGAACTTATATTGTTCTCTTTACAATATGCTTCTGAAGTAGAAAAGTGGCTCACCGACAGATGAAGATATTCAAAAGTAAAGGAATATACTGTTGAAGGTTGCACCATAGAAAGAGAGCAGCTTCGAGAAGAATTCCGGCAAACTATATCAATCGAAAACACCTATTCCTGTAGATCAAAACTATCTACATATGTTTAAGCTCAAATTCCATCTTCATTTCCAAAAAAAAAACATCACAAAAAGGGAAAAGAAGTAAAGTCGCTCTCCTATTCCTGTAGATCAAACTAGCTAGATATGTTTAAGCTCAAATTCCATCTTCATTCCCAACAAAACAAGGAAAACATCACAGAAAGGGAAAAAAAGTACAATGGCACTTTTACAGGGCAAATCCATAAAATTTGCCAATATGAGCAATGTTCTGAATCCGGAAAACTGGATGGATTAATTCACAAGCAGGGATTTTGAAGAATCACAATATATTTCAGATGAGAAGCAAAAGCACACCACTCGCACCAACTCAGTAGAAGTATTGAAGAAAAAAGTTGGGTCAACTGCGCTGTTTAAACAGAATCTCTAGGCTATCCCATTCAAACAATGGCTGTTGTTAATTGAAATTCAGCAATGCATTCGGCGAGAAGATACATAGTATTTATAAGGAAATAAAATTGAAAGAGGGAGAGGGTATGACCTGCAAGATGAGATGGATTAAATTAAGCTAGTTGTGGGTGATTTTTACTTTGTAGCAACAGTAACACCTTGCTTCTTTTGCTGTTGTTGCTCATCTCTCTTCTGAGCTCGAAACAAGGCTCTTCTTGCCCGGGGCCTCATTTCCCTTACTTTCCAGGAGACATAATATAATTCTCAACAGGTCGATCTCCAAACGGGTGCTCACCACCAGCAAATATCCTTAATTTCCTATCTCTATCCTGCCCCATATAAAAACAGCCATGCAAAACTATATTAGTGAAAATGTCCTACACTTGCGTTCATCACACGTTAAATAGTAGTGTTGTATAATCGAGTGAATAATGACCGAAAACGAAGAAGAAAACGAAGGAGAAGAACAAAGGTGAGGAAACTCGTTTCTAGGGTTTCGAATTCGTAAGTGTAAGAGCGGCTTACTACAACCCTAAAACACACATCTAAATATAGACATACTCATCTCAAAAGAAAAAACCCCCAAACCCCCCCCCCCCGAATGATGGGCCCCCTGTAATTGTAAGCCCAGCCCACAATAGATTTTAAGTCAATTACAATAATCTCCACCTTGACGAAAAAATCTCCGCTAGCTTTACAAAAATAAGAATAAACTACTAGTTAGGGAGGGGGATTTTGATTTCTTAGCACTTGAGAACTTGAGCTAAGTTCAAGCAATGTCTGAACTTCTCTGTGGTGACTGGCTTTGTCAACATATCAGCTGCATTCTCTGATGTATGAACCTTATCTAACAAGATCTCGCCTGAAGCAACCAGCTCCCTAATCTTGTGAAACCTAACATCAATGTGCTTCATCCTGGCATGGTAAACTTGGTTCTTAGCCAGGTGTATAGCACTTTGACTGTCACAAAGCAACTGAAATCCACCTTGATCAACACCTAACTCAGCAGTCCAAGTCCTCGAACCCATAGTGCTTCCTTAGCTGCTTCTCCTAATGCCATGTATTCAGCTTCAGTGGTAGACAATGCAACAACAGACTGTAGCACAAATCTCCAACATATGGGGCCTCCTAAAAGAGTAAATACAAACCCTGTAGTAGACCTCCTGTTATCCAGATCACCAGCATAGTCTGAATCCACATACCCCACAACTGCTGAACCTTCCTGGACTCCAAACATAAGTCCATAGTCAGTTGTACCTTTCAAATACCTGAGAATCCATTTCACTGCAGCCCAGTGATCTCTCCCGGGATTAGACATGTACTTGCTCACTTGACTAACAGCTTGAGCCAAGTCAGGTGCGTGCAAACCATAGCATACATCAAGCATCCAACTGCACTCGCATAGGGAACTCGAGCCATATCTGCAACCTCCTCCTCAGTGTTTGGGCACTGAGATAATGAAAGTCTAAAGTGATTCTCCAGAGGTGTACTTACAAATTTGCCGTTTGTCATGTCAAACCTGTCAATCACCTTCTCTATGTAACTCCTCTGAGACAACCACAATCTCTTGGAGTTCGTGTCCCTGCGAATCTCCATCCCAAGGATCCTTTTAGCAGCACCTAGATCCTTCATATCAAACTCTCTTCCCAGAAGGATCTTTAACTCGTCAACATCTTTCTTATTCCTCCCAGCAATAAGCATATCATCAACATACAATAGTAGAAACATGAGAGTGCCATCTTCAGTATGCTTAACATAAACACAACAGTCATACTCACATCGCTTGTAGCCAATCTGCAGCATGTAAGAATCAAAACGTTTATACCACTGCCTTGGAGCTTGCTTCAAGCCATATAAGGATTTCTTCAGCCTACACACAAGATGCTCCTCTCTAGGCTGAATAAACCCTTCAGGCTGCTGCATATAGATTTCTTCCTTTAAATATCCATGGAGAAAAACTGTTTTCACATCCATCTGCTCGAGGTGCATATCCCAGCTAGCCACCAAAGCTAACACAACTCTGATAGAGGTGTGCCTAACAACAGGAGAGAATATCTCATCATAATCAACTTCTTTCTGCTGAGAGTAGCCCTTTGCTACTAGTCTGGCCTTATATCTCACCCCTTCTTTTTCTGATGCCCCGAGTTTCTTCTTAAAAACCCACTTGCATCCAACTGGCTTCTTGCCTTTTGGGAGAGGAACAAGATCCCATGTCTGATTCTTTCTTAGACTCTCAGCCTCCTCCACCATGGCACCCAACCATTCTTCTTTCTCTTGGCTAGATATAGCCTCCCGAAAACTGGATGGATCATCTGAACCAACTACAAGAGCATAGTTGACCACTTCTTCATAGCCGAATCTCTGAGATGGCTTAACGACACGTTTCTGTCTGCCATAAACTAGGGACTCCACCTGCTGATGATTCTGATCTGTCTGCTTATCTGCTGTAGCTTCTGAACTAGTGGTAGTCTCACTAAAGCTGTTCCCCAGATCTGTTATGGGACCAACATTAGTCTCAATTGTAGTAGTCGGTTCCTGATCTAACTTTGCCTGTTGCAGCATATACTGCTCATCAAAAACAACATCTCGATGAGGACCTTCTTCTTAGCCACAGGATCCCATAACTTGAAACCTTTCACACCTTTCTCAAACCCCATAAAGATGCACCTCTTGGACTTGGAGTCCAGCTTGGATCGTTCATCACTAGGAATCAGACCATAAGCAGGACAACCAAATATCTTCAAATTAGATAAATCAATGTCTACTCCATTCCATACCTCTTCAGCGACCTTCTTCTCAAGGGAGCTCCTTGGTGATCTATTAATGAGATAGACTGCCATGTTTACTGCTTCTGCCCAGAACTGCTTTGGGAGCCCTGCATTCAGCCTTAGACACCTGGCCTTCTCAGCAATTGTACGATTCATTCTCTCACTTACACCATTCTGCTGAGGTGTTTGTCTCACCGTGAAATGCCTCTGAATACCATGCTCCTCACAAAATTTCTGGAACCTCGAATCAGTATACTCTGTTCCATTATCAGATCTCAGATACTTTACCTTCCTTCCTGTCTGATTTTCTACTTCAGCTTTCCAAAACTTAAACTTGTCAAAGACCTCCGATTTGTGCTTCATGAAATAGACCCAGACTTTCTTGGAATAGTCATCAATGAATATAACAAAGTACCTGGAACCTCCTAGAGACAGCTCCCGAGTTGGCCCCCATACATCAGAATGCACATAGTCGAGAAGACCCTTTGTCGTGTGTTGGCTAGTTTTGAAGGATACTTTTGACTGCTTTCCCATCACACAGAACTTACAGAATCCCATCTTACAGTTCTTCAAACCATCCAGAAGGCCACGCTTGTGCAACTCAGTCAAACCTTGCTCACCAATATGCCCCATACGCATATGCCACAGAGCAGTGTTGTCACTTTCAGATATGACAGCAGCAACTTCACCTGCTATAGTGCTCCCCACCAGTTGGTAGATGTTACCTCTGGTAAGTTTTCCCTTCATCACTGTCATAGAACCTCTGGTTATCCTCAAGTATTCATCACCAGACTTGTAATTGAACCCGTTTCTATACAGAGTACCAATAGAAATCAAATTCTTCTTCAGATCCGGAACATGTCTTACATTAGTCAGAGTCCTGATGATGCCATCATGCATACGGATCTTGATCTGCCCAATACCAACAACACCACACGGGCTATCGTCTCCTAACCGAACAGATCCTTGATTTCTCGCCTCATAGGTATTAAACCACTCCTTGTTAGGAGTCATATGAAACGTACACCCTGTATCCAGAATCCAGGAATCTAGAGTGCTGCTTGAGGTTACTGAAAGCATGTCTGAATCTCCACTATCTGAAGCAGCCTCCTGGACAACATTTGCAGATTTCGAAGAACTTTCTGAACTCCCACTGTTCTGTTTCTTATTTGGACAATCTCTCTTATAGTGACCTTTCTGACCACATCCGTAGCAGGTAACATGTTTCCTGCTTCTGGACTTAGATTTTCCCCTTGCCTTGCCATCAGATTTTCCGTCCTTCTGTCTACCCCTTTCCTGGTTGTTAATAACGTACTACCCATCACCTTGAGACTTATCTCCACTGGTATGTTGCCTGCGATCGTTCTGGGCAACGAGCGCTGCAGTTACTGTCTCCAGTTTTATCGAATCCTTCCCTGCGGTGAGGGCTGTAATCAAAGTCTCGTATGCAGGGGGTAGCGAACACAACAAGATCATGGCTTGGTCTTCATCATCTACTTTTACATCGACACGCCCTAAATCCCCAATAATCTGATTAAAAGTATTAACGTGTTGTACCACATCTGAACCTTCAGACATCTTCAACCCGTATAACCTTTGTTTCAGATATAACTTGATGGACAACGACTTCGACATGTATGTTTTCTCAAGTTTATCCCATATCTCCTTAGAAGTTTTAAGATCAATTACCTGGTAAACCACTTCGTCTGCAAGACACAGAAGAATTATCGATGCCGCCTTCTCCTGCATCTTGTCCCAATCTTCCTGTTTCGTGGCTTCTGGTCTAGTATCCCGAAGCGCCTTCTGCATTCCCTGCTGCGTAAGCAAATCCTTCACTCGCCGCTGCCATAGGGCGAAATTCTCAGTTCCATCGAAACATGAGATTTCAAACTTCATAGAATTCGCCATCGCAACCAGAGAGCTCTGATACCAATTGTTGTATAATCGAGTGAATAATGATCGAAAACGAAGAAGAAAACGATGGAGAAGAACAAAGGTGAGGAAACTCGTTTCTAGGGTTTCGAATTCGTAAGTGTAAGAGCAGCTTACTACAACCCTAAAACACATCTAAATATAGACATACTCATCTCAAAAGAAAAAACCCCCGAACCCCCCCCCCCCCCGAATGATGGGCCCCCTGTAATTGTAAGCCCAGCCCACAATAGATTTTAAGTCAATTACAATAAGTAGAAAACAATTACCCAATATCTGCATAAAAATCATGCATTGATGATAATAACCGATCGTCAAGAACCAATCACCATAAAAGTACCCAATATCCTTGGTCAAGAAAATAATTGATCCATAATCAAGCAATTGCAACAGCGAATAAAGGTAGCAGTGGCAAAAATTCTGATGATGATAATAGGCACAGCAACCGACCATCTCTTCCTAACACCGAAGGAGAATATCCTTGGAATTTATTTCTTCCTAACACCGAAGCACATCACTCGCGCCAAATCAGGAGAATATCCTTGGAATATATCTCTTCCGACTGTTTTGCATATATTGGGGTCTAACTACAAACCACATGTCACATGCCTACTACATTAATTCTGATCCCCAGAAACCTCTCAGAAACATACATAATGCCTGCAATATGATGACTTTAATTTATGTTTTTACTCTCATAATATGAAGCTTCTATGAGAGTTCTAGTCTATAAACTTGGTTGGTTAATTGCTCAGTGGTTTCCGATAAATGATGATAAGTTAGTCAAAAAGTAGTCATCATGACTACATAAGTTGCCATTCATGGACAGAACAAAACAATTTTAATGAGCTGGAAAATCAGATCACAACAGAGATTCACCTGGTCAAACAAGTTATACACTGCCAAGTTATGATCTCTTCAGATTATTAATTATCACAACCAATAAACCACCTTCCCATTTGATTTTATCACACACACCCAAAATGCATTGGAAATCATACTATTTTGGTTTTCCCTCATCAAATGGGAATGAATGATATATAGTTAGCACGCATGTTGTACCAGTCTACAGAGGCACATACACCATAAGTAAATGAACAGAGACACATATCATGCATGTTCCTTGTTTGCCATAGACAAGAAGATAAGTTCAAATAGATTACCGGTACCAGATTAAACTGTGGTTCATCCCCGTCTTCAAACATCTAGTGATTTATATCTACAGAGGCACAAACACCAGAAGTGAATGAACAGAGACATAGAGCATGTATGTTCCTTGTTTGCCATAGACAAGAAGATAAGTTCGAGTAAATTACCGGTACCGGATTAAACTGTGGTTCAGCCCCATCTTCAAACATCTAGTGATTTATATATGTAGAGGCACAAACAAGAGAAGTGAATGAACAGAGACATAGTGCATGAATGAACAGAGACAACCAGAACAACACATGTAAGCTATATCAGGAAACATGTAACATTAACTGAATGTCAAGAGAATGATAAAGTAGAAAACATTTATGATGCAGTTCATAGCTTAACTGCAATTCATAATAGGTAAATTGCATCACGCACAATGTTCAACAACAGAGCTCATACCAAAAGAATGATCACAAACACAGTAAGTAAAAAAACTATTGAAAGACTATAAGCACTCCGCGCTACAGGAAGGAAGCGCCGAAGTTAAAAAGAGCTCAACTATAAGTCATTCTTCTCTGTATAACATCAATCAGAAGTTAAAAAGAGCTCAACAGCTTAGACCTTGTTCATGTAGAAGATTACAAAAGTTTATAATGCTTTATACCTTATTCAAACTGCACTATAAATACTTGTTAACCCATGATTTGACTGGCTCTATAATAAAAGACCTATCACTAACTATGTATATCAATCCATGATATTAAATTTTATTTATCCCGTTAAAAGAAGCTGAAGGAGGTAACCCTTTTGTCGATTAAGCATATCGACTTATACCTACGCAGAAATCAGATGACAAACACTATGAAATTGAAGCCTTAGAGGAGATAATGTCCATCATAGGCAGTGGGAAGATAGAGGTCATATTTTCTGGATACCGTGAGCCGCAAAGGATTATGTACTCACACGAAGAGTTTTGTAGAAGAGTGACCAAGTTCTTCTACTTTGATGACTTCAGTTTCAAAGACTTGGAGATGAATGGTGACCAGAGCGAGGGAAGTTTGCTGTTATTTGTTGGTGATTAAAGAAAGTTCTAGGCAATGACTTTGATGTAATTAGATTAAGGAAGAATAAAATTCTGGTTACAGTTATGTAGATTATGATATTAACTTATCCTTAGCAACTTGTATCATGGGCTTTAACAAAAGATACCAACACTCGCAATCTTAGGGGAAGTAAAGTGAATAACCAATATTACTTTTTCCAAAGAACCCTTTAAAATCCAAGGATTAATCAATGTAGATTAATGTTCATCATTAACACAGCTAGTCCGTCTACATATCATTGGCATGTGAACCCAATGTGATTATGCAAGTACATTAAAATAAATGTAAATTAGCATAATTTAATTAAATCTAAAATTATTATAATTTTTTTTACAATTATATTTGATTTAACTGAGCTCCGTTCTTACTAGACTAGGTTACGACACTTAAGCCCTTACGGACAATTTTTTTATATATATATATATTATATAATTTATAATTAGTATAATATGTTATATCTTTAACTTAATATTACATCTTACATTTTATTCAATATAATTGTGTTTTTAGAACTATATAATTGTTTTTGTTATCATGTAATCTGGACAATGACAAATCCTAAAAAAACCAAACATGACGACCATAAAAAAATCAGATAAGGAAGAGAGAAACAAGAAAACATCAAGATAGGAAGAGAGATGGGTAACTGACAGGCGATAGACACAGCGACGCTAGTGATCCTACATCCAAACGGAAAAGTAGAGAAGCTGTATTGGCCGGTAACAGCAACTGAGATTATGAGGTTGAATCCAGGTCATTATGTAGCATTACTAATCACCACCACACTACCATCATCATCATCATCATCATCATCATCATCATCATCATCATCATACCACCAAAAACGACAACAAGAAGACAGATAATTCAGGCGAAACTCTTGTTACTAATAATGAAGACAAAAAAAGACATCTTCTGTCACCGCCACCAGTTGAAACAACACCACCGCTACTACCACCACCACCACCAACAACAACAACAATAACATTAACACTGTTCGTGTGACTCGGGTTAAGCTTCTCCGACCAATAGATACCTTGTCGTTGGGTCATGTTTATAGACTAATCACCACACAAGGTACTATTAATCAACGTCAGCTAGTAGTAGTAATAGTACTCTCTGATTAAATTTAAGTCTGCTAGCAGCATGAAGATGAGTGAGTTCCACTTTGGGTTTACTTCATTGTCTCACCTACGTACTAAATCAGTTTCTAATTACTTTGTTTTGCAGAAGTAATGAAGGGATTGGTTTCCATAAAACAAGCCAAGCTCAAGAAAATAAGAGAAGGAAAAAGAGGAAAAGCAAACCATCAGAGAATGGATCCATAAACATCACCAAGATGCAAAACAATTAGCTAGAATCAGATGTGAATAAGATCACTTTTGAGAAGTGACTGAAGAAAACCAAGGTAGATCGAAAAACGTTAGGCACAAAACACTCGCGTCAAAGGAAGAAAGATGCAACAAAATATCAACCTGTGGCAGAAAAATGCAACACGCCCCATTACTTTCAACAAAACCATCAACCTGTGGCAGAAAAATGCAACAATCACAACTAGCCTACCAAAATTGGATTTCTACTCAAAAACGCCCCATTACAAAGGCTCGCCTGAATCGGATGACTTGTAACGATTTCTAGGGTTCTTGTCTCAGCAGCTAAATTCCTACTCCAAAGCCTACTCTCGATTTCTAGGGCTCTAGCTACCGCAAGAGAGGAAAAAAAATTCAAGCGGAGGGAAGAATGGCTTACTTGTTCACCTTTCTCCAGACGACGAACAAGGGAGGAGTTCTTCAGATTCTTCAATTTGGATTTAGGGAGCAGTCACCAACACCAGGAATCCGAGACCGAGTTTGGGAGTCAAAATTGGAGTCAAACTCAGCGTGAAGCAGTCGAAATCTAGTGGAGTATGGCAGAGAGTGATTTTGGGAGTGAAATTTGGCAAGTTATCGAGTAGAGGAATTCAGTGTGAAGTAGTGGAGTCGAGTATGGCAGATAAGTTAGGGAATCGAATTGTGTAGTCTGTAGAGTCAAATATCCAGGCTTAGTATGCAGGAAAATAAAATGCTTTCGTTTACATATTTACCTACGGGAAAGTTCCGTGGGTAAATACCTATGGACAAATTCCGTGGGTAAATGTTGCCTAGGAAGCAGCTTAATGGCAGCGTGAAACGACGTCGTTTTGCAGTACATTTACCCACGGGAAAGTTCTGTGGGTAAATACCTACGGAAAATTTCGTAGATAAATGTAGCCTCAGAATGTAGGTAACTAGCGGGTGAAACACTGTCATTTTAATGCACATTTACCCAGGGAAAGTTTCGTGGGTAAATACCTACGGACAAATTCCATGGGTAAATGTGACATAGGTGTGCAGGTTAATAACGGGATTAAACGCAGTCGTTTTACGATATATTTACCTACGGAAATATTCTGTGGGTAAATACCTACGGAAATATTCCGTGGGTAAATGTGGCATGGGTATGCAGAAATTAATAACAGGGTTAAACGTTGTCGTTTTACAATATATTTATCTACGGGATAATTCCGTGGGTAAATACCTACAGAAATATTCTGTGGGTAAATGTGGCATGGGTATGCAGGAATTAATAGCGGGGTTAAACGCTGTCGTTTTACAATATATTTACCTACGGGATAATTCCGTGGGTAAATACCTACAGAAAAATTCCGTGGGTAAATGTGGCCTTGGTATGCAGGTTAATAACGGGGTTAAACACAGTCGTTTTATGATATATTTTCCTACGGGATAATTCCGTGGGTAAATACCTACGGAACAATTCCGTGGGTAAAACAGGTCTCAGTTTGCTGGTAAATACCTACGTATTAGTCTCGTTGGAATTCCGTAGGTGATTATAATCCGATGTTTACCTACGGGAAAAAACCGTGGGTAATTATTGCCGCCAGTTTACCCACGGAAAAAGTTTGTGGGTATTTTTCGCGCCACTTGGGTCTGTGTCCCCGTGTGACTGCCCACGCAATTTACCTACGGATATGTCCGTGGCTATTTATTTCTGTGGGTAATCTGTGTGTATTTTGCTTGGAAACTCTTTCTTCACTTTTCCGTAGGTAAACCGTGGGTATATACCTACGGATTTGGTCCCGTGGGTAATTTTCCGTAGGTAAACAACAAATTTTTAGAAGTGACCTATGGTATAAGGTTACATGTGTATTCTAATGATATAAGATGCATGGGAACTTTGGGGACAATTTTTGTAAGGGGGGTAGATTGAAATATCTCAAACTTAAATATGGTAATTAAACATCAATATATGATATAATAAGGTTAAAACATGCCTTAGAAACACTGGTGAACAAAGTTTAACCCTTGGAACACAAAAACACACCTTAAGAGCAATTAGTGCAAAAACTTTCCTTAGAGTTTGTGAACTTTAAGTAGGGTCCAAAGTGAATCCCTAAGCTTTATATCTAAGCTATGAACTTTATAAAATCATTAAAAAAAAACAAGCTCAAAAATAAGTTAAAACACAAAATGTGCTTTAAAACTCCTTAAAGCACATTTTTGAGAGATTGTCTTAGAAATTGGTTTTGAGTGGATTTAGAGCGTCAAATTACCCCTAAATATCTACTAAAAGATTCGGAAGCTTTGTGTGGTGACTCACCATGATCAAACAAATATCTTAAAAGTAAGATGACTTTTTCATTTTTAAACCTTATCATCTTCCATTCTTTAATTACCTTACATCACTCCTCCTTGCTGTCCTCCCTTGACTGCCGTATTTCCTCCCTTCCTCCATCTTCATCTTGCAAAATCTTAAGCTACCCATGGCAGCTCACAACTTCACTTAAACATACAAACTCCATAAACACACATTTTATCCTTAAAACACCATTTCCCTTCATTATACTCCAAGGAGACTTCTTCCCAACCAAATATTGACTCCAATCTGTCAAGAACATCAATATTGAAGGAAAAAACCGTGGTAACTCAGGGGTACACATACCCACCTCTTAAGTAAGGCTTAAGGTAAGAAAATGCCTTAAAACACATTTTTTTTCCCTTAATTCTTGTACCAGCCGAGTATGACACCTAATATAGCTTAATTCCTTCATCATTTGAATTATTTTTCAAGCTTCAAAACACCCCTTAAACCAGGCAAGATTGTGGGCAGAAACTACCTTATAAGTCCTTAAGGTAATGACATCTTCTTAGCTTAAGACATGTTCATTTCTTCCAAGCCTTGTTTTTCTGTCAAATTTCAAGTGTCAAAAGCCAAGGAAATTACATTATCAAGGGTAAGGTTTATACTTAGTCATAAAGCCTTAATTCATGGGTTAAACCCTTGATTATGTTCATGAACTAAAATTTCCTTACCTTGTAATTTAGGCCGAATTGTTGCTGCTGGAAATCAAATTAATTGAGCTTATAAGGTTAATATTCTTACATATTACATATTATAAGGTTTTAAGTATTTAATTGTTGGTTTATATTATAGTCGAGAGCATAGGTTATAAAATGTGTTATTTTAACCTAGGAAATGATATAAATCAACTTATAAACTTATGACTAAGTAGCTAGTGATTTATAAGTTAGAAAATAGCTTATAAAATGAATTATAACATTAATTAAATTATTACCGAAACTATGTTGTTTGGTGTACATTTTATTAGCTTAATTATGTACTTAATTAAGGCTTAATTTTAGAGCTTTGATTGAATTTAAAGGCTTGTATTCTGGCAAACAGCAGTTAGATATTTAATTAAGTGTTTTTATGCTTTTATATGATTGCTATAATATAGTATAAGCTTACGTATAAAAATCAGAGGTAAATATGACATTTCAGAAACTTTAGAGACCTTTAAAATTGGTTACAAGAATAATTTATGAATTTAGAGAATGTAATGACTTAGTTTTATGACCATTTAAGTAATTAAAAGAATTTAAATATGTTAGTTATAATATGACTGAGGGAGTAAGTATAATATTGTAAAAAGAAAAGTTTACTAGGGGTAAATAAAAATAAAGCCACGAATATGGGGGCTGCTTTGGTAAATAAATAAAATTATAAGTTAAAAAATGATATTTTGTAATTAAATGTAAGTTCTACGAATATTTGGGGTCTAAGTGTAATTTTATAAAATTCTAGGTAGAAAACCATAAATAAGGCCGAGAATGACTTAGGTCAAATGTTGACCAAAAATTAGGTTAAAATATTGAAACCTAGGGTTTAAAATGAATTATAACATAAAATATAAGAATTATAAAGTTTTGGGGTAAAATTGTAATTTAGGAAAAATGTAAGTTAAAACCGAAATGTTATGTGGTCTGTAGCATAGTTTTTGGAATTTAGGGGGTTGAATTGGAATTTATTAAATAAAGGATTAAACTATAGGTTATAATGACAATTATGACATAAATTGTAAATTTGTAAAAACTTAAGGTTCAAAATGATAATTATTGAAAATATAGGTCAAGGCTGTAATTGAGAGGTCAAACTAGTGGTAACTAAGTAATTGATCAAAAGTTAGCAAAAAAAGATTAGAAATTCAATTTATAAAGGTTAAGGTATTAAATTGTAAAGTTTAGGAATTTAATGGGGCAAAACTGTAAATATTAGAAAGTTTAGTATAAGAGTTAAATTAACATTGGGGTTAGTTTATAATTACCGAAAATATAAGATAAATTTATTAGGTAATTAAATTAAAGAGTGGATTTACAAAAGGAATCATAAAAGGAGTTAAATTGTAAAGATTAGAAACTAAGTGTGGTTTGTTTGTAAATATTGAAAAGTTGAGTGGTGGTAAACTAATTAAACAGAATGGGCTGTTTGACATTAGTGAATTAATGATTAAGAGATTTAAGATAAGAGCCGTAACAACCGGGACTTAGTTTAAGACGAAAAGACGTCACATGAAATAATG
Source organism: Limonium bicolor (assembly GCA_023374045.1). Lineage (NCBI taxonomy): Eukaryota > Viridiplantae > Streptophyta > Magnoliopsida > Caryophyllales > Plumbaginaceae > Limonium > Limonium bicolor. The sequence continues at coordinate 97,453,691 of CM041779.1, forward strand.
AAACGGTTAGAAACATCACATAAAATAACGACGTGTTTAGGAGTTGATTAGAGAACTAAATGAAATAACGGATTATTTAGGAGATAATTAAGTTATTAACCTACTCACTAATGTATTATAGGATTTGAATAGTCGGAGACATTTGACGGGATTAGCCGAGCATCTTCTAGATTAGTCGCGCTCGTTGGTGAACGGTATGGTTTCCTTGCAGTTTGCTACTTGTTAAAGCATGAAAACGGTTTACTGCGTTTTCCTTCGTGTTTCGTATTGTACTAAACCGTCTATCCTTTGAGCTTGCGTACTAATTCCGATTAGTAATAACACATGAAGGAACATAAAATAACGACTAGAGACTCACAAACGTTTCCCACATACGAAAATGTCTAACATTGGACAATGGTGTAAGATCATGGAATGACTCCCCAATATTGCTTAGTTAATATCCTACGAGATTTAGCTAACGGAGATTGTTTATACAAGAATTCTAACCAATGGGTAACATTGGGGAGAGAGGAATCCGGGAGTGACTCCGGTCATGCATGTCTAGCTAGGAGGTCGGTATATGTATCAGATCCGACTTCCATTTAAGACTCGTCTACAGACTTGTCGCCTAGAGTCAATGAACCGACTCGACCTCCTCGGATTACAGTTCGAGGTGGGAGGTCAGTATTAAGATGGTGCGGTGGGATCACCTAAATCACAATTTAAGAATTATTGTTTATTTAACTAGTGGAGCTCACACTCATTGGCTAGGGTTAGTCACAACCCGATAAGGTAAACAATTGGACGAGTTATGAACGGTTCTAATTAAAGTACAGTTAACATTAAATGAGTTAAGGCCGAATACGAGAACTAAACAATTCTTGGGCCTTGGAATGATAAGAAAACTAACTCACTTACCCGATGGACTTCCATTATGACATTCGATCTGTTGAGTTAAGTTTTTGCATGTTGGTGTGTTGTATGTTACCGCACTTCATATTGTTATTTATGTAATAATCAATTGCATGTATACGACCAATTAGTCATGTGTAGCCCCGGTAGCTCGTGGGCTGCACGTTTATCATACTAGCAAAGGTGCTGAGCCCTTCGGGGCCTACCATTACTTTTTAGGTAAGGGACGGAAGACGACTCACCATGAGTGTAGGAGTGGGTAGACTTACTTTGGTTTCCTTTACTTTGGTACATGAGTAGTGCATGTACACTCATGGATGTATGTAAGTAAACGGTTGTAGTAAACTTGTATTAGCGGTGCGAGATACTTGATACTCGGTATGTTTCGGTTTAAGTGTTGTAAGTATTTATGCTCGGTATATTATGGACCATCAAACCGTGACTTAAAATGGAATAGGCCTAGTTAGTCACGTGGGTGACTAACGACGGTAACACCAACTTAGTATGAATTTCCGCTGCAATATTACTGTAAGGGCATGAAGGTTTAAGCGATAATCACGTTTTTAGTAGTTGGGGTGTTACAATGCTTGTGTTATATACTACATGCTGAGTGTTTACAGCCTTCATTTATATTTTTGTAAAAATTAACCGCATGTTAACGACCAAGTAGTTGTGTGTGGCCCGGTAGCTTGCGGGTTGCACGTTTTCATACTTAACGGTTGTGCTGAGCCCTTTTGGGCCTAATATTTTTCAGGTACTTGATGGAGTTGTGACCCGACCGAGAGTAGGTGGGGTAGATTTTTGGACCGGGTGTGCTTTTGTTTTGTTATTACCTCGGTTAGAACTCTATTGTACATTGTAGTAAATCGAAAACGAACTTGTATTTTGGAAACGATTATTAGTACTCGGTATGTATATGCATCTTTTTTATTTAAGTTGGTTAAGTGTTCAGTCTATCAAACCGTTATAGTGGATTTAGTAAGGCCTAGTTAGTCACGTGGGTGACTAACGGCGGTAGCACCGTGGGTTGATTTATTTTCCGCTGTGAATTCGACTAAGTTTAGTATTGTTAAGTACCATTAATTACGCATTATGAGTTTAGGTGTTACAATTATCTCCCATTATCTTTGTTGGATAAGATAGTGTTTTTGAGATATTCTTGGATAATAGCCTTACTGATTTATTCATGTGGGAATAAATCAAGGTTGTTACATGTTGATATATTCTCTCCCCTGGAATCGAGTTAGTTAAAGGATGAGCAACAAATTCCTAAAAAGGTGGCTCCTAGTTTAGAGATTGGATCTCTAACTTCCTGCACCTATTTTAGTGAAAAGTTGTTGAGAATATCTCTCCTTGTAACTGATTGGACCGAGAAAGAAAAGGAACCACCTTTCCTAAAATCAAGGCGCCTAAGGAAGAGATAAATCGGTTATCACTTTGTTGGCTGATTTTGTGGAGTGGTTGAGATATTATCTCTAACAACCGTGTGGGTTGAACAAAAGGAGAAATAAAAGGAGAATCTTAACTCCCCATGTCTTTAGAAAATGAAGTTGCTTATGGTTGCTATAAAAGGGATTAGAGGCGGCAGAGGTTCGACAGTGATCCATTACCAGCACCTTCAGTAAGAAAACAAAGAGAGAGCTTTGTTACTTGGAAAATCCCACAATCCCTAAAGATAGCTAAGTCTCCCAAAAGAGAAGCTAGGCTCTCTTTCCTCCTTGGAGATGCCATTAGAGTGGAAGGGTCTAGGACCGCTTCTAACCCCTTTGTCCTGTTAGTAAAGTAGACCCGCTACTTCTTCAATCCTGAGTGGAGTAGTGTTGGACTGGGTTGCTACCGTGTGGGTGGTAAAACGTGCTTGTACATCCGAATTGGGTTGTCCACGAGTTGAAGATCTAGAAGAAAGGAAAGGTGGAAGCGCTAAAAAGATTGAAGGAAGTCGGGTGCGAACAACCTATGCATGCGATCAAAGAGGAACAAGGCTGATCAACTTGGGCTTGAGTTGAGTCGGTCATAGCGGGTATTTTCTTGTGTGACAGGTTCCTATCCCCAAAAACGCGTCACACTAGAGTGGCCGAGAGCGGAAAGCCCTGTCCATGGTGAATATTGTCCCTTGTGGGGTTTTGTTCCAAAGGGTCAACATATACACCTTTCCATACGTGTCACAACAAGAAGAAGTGTCCCCACCTATATAAGGAATGGTTCGTTCTTCACTCCAATCGATGTGGAAGGTAAACCTCGCTGGGTGTTACACTCCACCCCTCTTGGGAGCCCAGCGCCCTCGCGGGCCCAATGGCACACCGAGATGGGTCTAACTCTGATACCATATTTAACATCCCCAAGTACCCACTATTGTGATATTGTCCGTTGTGGCATGCAGGCCGCACAATTTTGTTCCCCGGGTTTCCTAGGCTCAAACGTGTCACACCAGAGTGGCCCAGTGGAAGCGGAAAGTCTTTCCCATGGTGGATATTGTCCCCTATGGGGGTTTGTTCTGAAGGGTCAATATATACACCTCTCTAGACACGTCAGGTATCATCCATATAAGGAATGATTCGTTCTTCACTTCAATCAATGTGGGAGGTAACCCTCACTAGGTGTTACATGTTCTTACATATTTATTGCTTAAACATTAGAAAACTTATCTAGGTGCGAAGTAGACGAATAGAGGAATGCGTGGGCATAAACGGATCCAAAATCAGAGCTATAACGAAGAATTGAGGCCATATACAAGTCAGAAAGTCGAATTGGGAAATCAGTGCTAAAACTGTTCTCAACTAAGTTGGGCAGGACATCTCACAAGGATTCCCAGCTAGACATACAAGGAAATCATGAGCACACACTCTCCATTTCTCGCCCGGACAAAGATGTCCTCACCATGCATGTCTCACTTTTGCTACCTGGATGTGTTTGTCCTCATGCGGACGCCTAGCCGGACGTCCCTTCTTTACCGGCGCCTGCGCCGGGTTCCGGTCTTAAAATCACCATATCTTCTTCGTTATAGCTCCGTTTTTTGATCCGTTTGCGCCGACGCGTTCGTCTTTTCGTCTACTTTGTCATGGTATACTTTGCTGATAATTTTTATGATATATTTTTTTACTTATATAAGTACTTCGGAATCCTTTTTAGCTTTTTTTGAACTATTTTTAATAAATTTTGCCTACATTAGCCCCTAAATTGGTCATTTTCCGACTGAGCGTATTGGAATTCTGACTGTGCGTAATGAAATTTGGGGTCACCTTGTAATATGTCACAAATTGTGGGTTAATATAGTAAATTCTGAAAGATATTAAAGCAGGGGCAAGATCATAAAGTTTTTTAAAATTCCGACTGTGCGAAGTGAAAACACGACTGAGCGTACGAGTTCAGAAAAAGAAACAGAACAAGTTCTAGGGCTGAAAGACTAGGCTGTAGTCGAAGGTCTAAAATAGTATACTTTTGGTGACTATAAGCTTGCCATTGATGTAGTAAGAAAGTATACTTTGGTGGCTAATATCTTTCGGATATAGAAGAAATAAATGTATGGGGTATGAAAACTGGAGAAAAAAAGTTGTTGAGGTCCAGATTTGTCAGGACTTAATTTAGTCCTTTAGATCTAGGAGATAACTAATCTAATGGTCAAGATTTTAGTAGTTATTTTTCTGACATTTTTTAAATTTTAAATGAAAAACAACATTAATTAAACTCCAGCAGACGTATTTATAGCCTATTATAATACCTATATTATAGATTATTATCATGACTAGACTTTTAGAATTCCCAAATCAATTACCAAAATCAAATTTTCTACCTTCATTCTCTCACCTCTACCTTCATTCTCTCGCCTTTACCTCCATTCTCCCTCAATTTTTTTTGAAAGCAACCATTCCCTCTCAAATTAATTCACTAACCAACACATAATTCATTTACCTCAAATCCATTAACAACTCATCCTTCAACTTCTACGATATTTGGATTAGCGTCTCGCGTTCACCTTCCTGCAAAATTTTCACCTCAGCAACTTCTACAATATTTGGGTTAGGGTCTCGCATTAACCTTTCTGCAAATTCTCACCCCAAGAACTTCTACGATATTTGGGTTAGGGTCTCGCATACACCTTCCTGCAACTTCTACGATATTTAGATTTGGGTCTCATATTCACCTTCTTCTCATTTACCCTCTGTGGTGACGGGGGTGAACCTGCTGGTAGTCTTGGCAGTTCCTTCTACCTGCTTCATAGCGACAACGAAAACCACACACAATCGGCATCCCATAGGCTCCTGAAAGTGAGAATGGAGTTAGATCAACACATTCCAAAAGCCAAATCCAAAAGGAAGACAACGGCAAGTATACGAATGTTTACAAATTAAGTATTTAAATGTAATAGTGTGAAGTATACGAATGTAATAGTGCGAGGTTTACGAATGTTTACGAATTAAGTATACGGATGTGACATTGTTAAGTACACGAATTCTTACAAATCAAGTATACCAATGTGATAGTGTTAAATATAAGAATATTAACAAATTAAGTATACGAATGTGATAGTGTTAAGTATACGAATTCTAAGAAATTAAGTATACGAATGTAGTAGTGTGAAGTATACGGACGTATGTTTACAGATTAAGTATACGGATGTGATAGTGTTAAGTATATAGATGGTTACAAATTAAGTATACGAGTGTAATGGTGCTACGTATACTAATATTTACAAAGTAAGTATACAGATGTGATAGTGTTAAGTATACAAATGGTTACAAATTAAGTATACGAGCGTAATAGTGCAAAGTATACAAATGTTTAAAGATTAAGTATACATATGTGATAGTGTTAAGTACACGAATATTTACAAATCAAGTATACCAGTGTGATAGGGCTAAGTATAGGAATATTTATAATTTAAGTATACAAGTGTGATAGTGTTAAGTATACAAATGTTTACAAATTAAGTATACGAATGTAATAATGCAAAGTATACGAATGTTTACAGATTAAGTATACGGATGTGATAGTGTTAAGTATACAAATGGTTACATATTAAGTATACGAATGTCATAGTGTGAAGTATACGAATGTTTACAGATAAAATATACGGATGTGATAGTGTTAAGTATAAGAATTTTTACAAATCAAGTATACCAATGTGATAGTGTTTAAGTATACGAATTCTCACAGATTAAGTATACGAATATTACATGTATGTTACTAATTATAATGCTTTTTTTATATACTATCGTTTCAAATACTAAGTGAGTTCTACTTGAATTACCATGTACACCTATACTCATATACGAGATATGAGAAGTATTAAGTTACCCCATAATTATTACTCTGCAATATTGAAAAACATGAAAAGATGTAAATATATTAAAAAAATTATAACAAAAATACATTTTTAGTTTCTCAAAACATACACTCTAAAATACTAAATCAGTAGTATATCAAGTACTTATAACAATATGTTCAAGTACTAACGTCTTCTACGCTCATATACCAAATATCATATGACTATTAAACTACATCATCATTATTACTTCTACGATATTGGAAAACATGAAAAAATTTAAATATAATATTTTTTTAATGTCTGAAGTGCCTTTTTAGTTTTTCAAAATGTACACACTAAAATACTAAATCAGTACTAGTTCAATTGCTCATAACAATATCTCTAAACACTAATATGTTCTACACCCATATACCAGATATCGGGTGACTGTTAAGCTACCATATAATTATTTCTTTTGCGATATTGGAAAACGTGAAAAAATTTAAATATAATAATTTTTTAATGTCACGAATAACTTTTTAGTTTCCCAAAACATACACACTGAAATACTAAATCAGTAGTATATCAATTATATAACAATATGTTGAAGTACAAACATCTTTGACTATTAAGCTACCCCATAATTATTACTTCTATATTATTGAAAAACATGAAGAGATTTAAATACAGTAAAAATTTATGTCAGAAATACTTTTTTGATTTCCCAAGACACTAAATTCCTTCTAAGACCGGGTCTCAAGCCAAGCCCCTTCTAAAACTACTCGTGGTTACAACTACTACTATTGATCAAAGCAGTGATTAAGAGAGGCCAAATCCTGAATGTCTAAACTCATACTCCCTCTTATTCAACATATAAGTCGTTTTAAAGATAAATTTGATCAGATTTAAATCTAGATACATTTCTAAAACGACTTATATTGTGAATAGGAGGTTCATATACGTGCGTTTGAACAAGATTCATGTGACCTCATAATTGATAACGGCTATACATACAGGCCGATATAAATACACCATAATAAAGAACTCTGTATTCAACTACAAATAAAGAGGGGTATAATATAGTATATAAACTAGGGGTCTTGTCTATGTTTGACATATCCATTTGTCACACAACCAACATGAGCTGTAAGAGTTGCCCCAATCCAATCAAGGGGGCTATGGGTCATAAGTAATTATCTCAGGCTCAAAGGCAATCCAGAAGAAGATAATTAAGATAATACTCTCAAGTCAATATAGCAATATAAAACCACATATAAGGAGACAGGGTCCACCTTTACAACAATAACGTGAGCAGTAATTCCACTCGCACATATTAATAAGAAACTAGACAAAGAAGCCAAGCTTTCACCAGCTGAGAGTCTAACAGAAGGACATGGCTATTCCCAAAGAAACATAACATACGAGTACAGACAATTCTTGCAAAAACCTAACTATAGCAGCAATTTCTGCAGCAGCAGCGATGTAGACCATGGTTATTGCTTCCACAACTATAGAAAGCCACTTATAACCAGCAGATCTTCCCAGTCTAAGAGGCCACCATAACTGATGCAAAGCGATGCAACCTGGAAACTCCAATGTGCTACGGACTACAGAAAAAGACTGAAAAGAACATCAAACTCTACCTGCATTCTGCACTTGTTTGTAAACAAAGAGTTCAGCAAGCAAGATAACTAACTACTCTACTAGCGTCACTACCTAACAGCTGCGACGTACATATATACTCCATTGCATCGCACAACAACACAGAAGATGACTGCAGTCTCCCGTTACATAATATCCAAAGAAGGCGCACATCTAGAATCCAATATCTGAATTTTTAACACCCTTAGTGATAATACAAAACGTCCAAGCTCCACATCAATATTCTTAATTCAACAGTACCAAACTCTCGATGTAAGCACCAAAGTAAAATGAATTCCACTCGTTACCCTCTAAAACAAGCCAACTCGTTCGAGATTTTGTAGAATAAGCATATATACTATCTTCAATAGCATCCTCATCCACTGTTGATTCGAAGAACAGCACACCATGCTTATTGAGATAAAGCCGAGACCGAAAGAGCATGCCCATAGGCAAGGAGTGCAAATCGATCCTGAATCTTTTACTCCAGCGTCCATCCATCTCCAGCACCCAAATATCACTACCGCCACGGGACCGTATCCGTAACCCCATTAACCCTCCTGCCACCGCAATGGGTGTCTCGATACTATAGTTTCTAGTGTTAGGTATTAACCCTCCTGCCAGCGCAATGGGTGTATCGATACTATAGTTTCCAATAGTGTTAGGTATTCGGGTATATGAAATTGTCTCAGATATCAAATTCAATGAAACAAATGCTTTATCAAAACCACCACCTTCGTAATCTTTCACAACCCAATGCACAGATCCTTGGGAATATACCTTCTTCGACCACGCCATAGCCAGATCACGTACCTTGCAACCGAGTGTGAAGCTTCTTCCCTTTCTCCATGAACGAGAGTTTAATGAAAATATCTCTAGATCTAGCGTGAGACTCTGTTCATCGTCAACGATGTTCACCACCTTGTAATCATTGGTTGAGGGATCAAACCCTAGGGATAAGTGCAGAATAGAAGATAAAGATGGTGGACGAGGAATGGTTAAGCTTTTCTGATAGAAGGGTTCCAAAGAATGCCGTCCCGTTGCCGTTTAGTTTGCATAAGGAGCAGCCCGTCAACAGCGCCAGTTATCGAAACAGGGCTCCCGAGACTGACATATTCAGCTGGAACTGAGAAATCAAATTCTGTTGTTTGACGATTGTTTCGAGTCACAGGGCAATTCCTGAAGCACTGGGCCCTAAGCCTAACCTCTGGGGTGGACAGATGGGCGAGCTTCTCAACTACAATCAGATTGGTTTCCAGGCGATTGTTGGAGTAGCAGCTAAGATGTAGAGATGTGAAATCCGGACTGTCGATTATCGATTTCCACTCCCTAGAAACCGATCTGAACCGAAGGAGAGACTTAACCGGAAGGTGGGAGAGTATCAAGGTGAATATTTCTGGTGGAAGAGCGTGACTTTTGTAATCACGCTCCATAGCTCAGATAAGAAAACAAAACAAATTTAACTACATGTCTGTTACGGGAAGGAAGAAGTAAGGGAGGAACGCATTCTAATTTCTACTGCTAGAGAGAAGGTAAGAACCGAATAGAAGCAAACATGCTAGAAAAGAGTGTAAGAAAATTGACGAGTAAAGTCATTTTATCTCGCTTGTTTAATTTTGGGCCGTTCGTTCTCAATGTAAAAAATGGGCAGCGCGGAGAAGACTGTGCAGCTGTCGTCTGATAACTGGAGTTTTTTTTCTTCTCTTTCCTAGTGGGTCCTCCTCACGTATGAGCTTTGCGGTAAGGCAGGTAATTACTCCCTTTCGACCATGGCATAATCCGTAAGTTTTTTAAAGCTACCAATGACTGGGTTTGAAAATTAATCTGTTTGAGAGTGGATCCCACTGAAAAAAAAAGAGAAAAACCCTAATAGATAATGACAACAAGTGTCCACTTTAAAGTGAATTAATATTGTCAAATTATTAAGGTGACGGTGGAACACACTGCTTCCTTTTTTTTTTCTTTTTGAAAACTAAGCTTCATGTTAGGATCGAACGGATAGTCATGAATTTTATAAAATATGCTCAGAATTCATTATTAAGAAATATGTTTAAGCTTTCATTTTTCTTAACAGATATCTCTAAAATTTTATTTTCAATACAAGATATTCTAGAGGTTTCAATTTTATTATGAGATGTCCCTTTGTTCAAATGCTAAAATATTATGTTTTTTATATCTAATTTTATCCTCACATCATATCCCTATAATAATCTCAGGGATATATGGTCAAACTTTTTTAAATTTAAAAGTTAAAGAAAATTTAAAAAAATTTAAAGGTCATATAAAATTTGAAATCAATTTTAAATATGAATATGATTAATAAAAAAATGAATAAATAGAAATTACTAAATAAAAAAAATAATTTTGAAGAATAAACATAAATTGTTAAAGTGCTATGTAGTGATGACTTAAAATCGTAAAAAAGTTATAAAAATAATATGAAGAATATTAAAAGTAACAATTTCATCTAGTACATAGAAAAACTCATTATTTAAACTAGAAAAATAAAGTATAAAACCATAAAATTATGATATTTTTCTGATGATTATTGATATCAAATAATATATTTGTTAATAAATTTTTTATAATTAATAATTTTCTAATAATTTCTTATATTTTATGTAATTGTTATAATTTTTTATAATTTTAAGTCACCGTTAAAATAGTTTTTAGGGAAATTTTACGAGATACCCCTGAGGTTTGAGTGAATTTTATGAAATACCCCAGATGTTTCATTTTTATTACAAAATACCCTTGAGATTTCATTTTATTTACATGATACTCTTGAGGTTTCATTTTCATTATAAGATACCCATGAGGTTTCTATTTCATTACGAAATACCTCTCCGTTCAAATTCTGATATATTATATTGTTAATATCCTCATTTTACCCTCACACCATATGTCCCTATAATAACCTAAGGATTTATAATCAAATTTTAAAAAATTGAAAAATACACAAAAATAATTAAGATCATATAAATTTTGAATTCAATTTTGGAAAATGAATATTATTAAATGTACAAAAAAAGCAAAATAGCTAAATAAATGGAAATGACTAAATAATAAAGCAATAATTTATTTTGAAAAATAACCATAAATTGTTAAAATGTTATGTAGCAATAACTTAAATCATAGAAAAGTATAACAATAATATGAAAAATAATAAAAGTAACAACTTCATATGGTACATATAAAAATAATTTATTTAAAATTATAAAAATAAAGTATAAAGAACATAAAATATAATCATAGTTTATTTGATTTTAATGTAACTTTTATAACGATTTTACGATTTTAAGTCTCCACTACAATATTTTTTAAAAATGTAACAATTTATATTTTTTAAATAAATAATTTTTTTGTTGTTTAGCCATTTCTATTTATTTTTAAAAATTTATGTTTTAATTCTTTTTGTTTAATTAATTATATTCATTTTTAAAAGTGAATTCAAAATTTATAGATCTATAATTATTTTATTGTATTTTTATATTTTAAATTTTTAAAAAAATTAACCATAAACCCTTAGAGGTTATTGCGGGGCATATGGTGTGAGGGTAAAATGGTGATATCAACAATATAATATATCAGAATTTGAATGAAGGGGTATCTAGTAATGAAATTGAAACTTTAGAGATATCTCATAATGAAAATGAAACCTCAGGGTATCTTGTAAACAAAATGAAACCTTAGAGGCTCATAATAAAAATGAAACATCAGGGGTATTTCATAAAAATTGTTCAAACCTTAGGGGTATCTCGTGAAATTTTCCTAGTTTTAAATTATGTAAATATATATTAATAAATTCTCTTTTTATTGTTTAGTCATTTCAATTTATTTTTAAAATTTTATGATTTTAATTCATTTTGTTTTTCTAATTTTCATTCATTTAAAAATAATTGAATTCAAAGTTAATATGATCTTCAATTAGTTTTTATGTATTTTGTTAATATTTTAAATTTAAAAAATTGTCCATAAACCTTGATGTTATTGCGGGAGCGTGCGAGGGAAAAATGGGGATATGAAAATGTAATATATCAAAATTTGAACAGAGAGTCATATTGTAATAAAATTGATCCTCAAGGGTACCTTGTAATTAAAATGAAACCTCAGGGGCATCTCGCAAAGAAAATTAAACCTTAGGGGTCTCTCGTAATGAAAATGAAACCTCAGGGGTATCTCGTAAAATTTGCTCAAACCTCGGGGATATCTCGTGAAATTTCCCTTTATTTTTTTATTTGGTAACTTCTCGACTACATTCTAATGTAGCAACAAATTGCTACATATATGTATTTTTACTCTGTAAAAACTAGACTATGTTGTAACACAGAGAGAATAGAAGAAAGGTAGAAGACAAGATAGACGTGAATTGGTATCTCACATTGCATTTCATTGTGCATCTATATATAGTACATAATACATAATCGTTACTGAACCTTTGAGTGGAAGGAATACGAAATATCAAAGGACTTCTAATGAAGAGTTTGGGAGGTTACGGGTGTTACACAGACGAAAGGTCTAAGGTAGACCAAAGGATGATTGGATATACATCCACTAATTGTATTAGTTATAACACTCCCCCTTGGATGTATATCCTACTGCCTCATTAAAAACCTTGCCAGGAAAAACCCATTGGGACAAAAACCATGGTCAAGAAAAAAAGAGTACAGTCTAAATGTTTCTCTCCCCCTCAATTTAACAGAATGTCTCTTCGATGTCGCATACCTATATCACGAACGAGCTTCTTAAATACTCTTGAAGAAAGTGATTTGGTGAATAAATCATCTAGATTTTTCATCGGACTGAATCTTGCGAACATCAAAAATACCCTTGGTCTGAAGTTGATGAGTTGAGAAGAATTTTGGTGATATATGCTTCATTCGATCACCTTTGATGTATCATTCCCTTATTAGTGTAATATAGGCAACATTATCTTCATTGTTGGCGTCTCTAGATCAGGCTGAAAACCTCAATAACTTAATAGATGATAGATGACTGATCTGAACCATGCTCATCCTCTTCTTGTTTCTCAAAACGCAATCAATTTGGCATGATTTGATGAAGTTGCCACTGCATTCTGCTTTATTGAACACCATAAAAATGGCAGTTCCACCACATATATCATAGCACTCCTCTTCATATAGATCTCGATAGAATCCTTATTAAAACTTTGCTCAGGAAACCCTGTGATGTAAAAACCAAAACAAAAGAGAAAACATAACCACATAAAGATTCTCCCCCTAAATTTGACATGTATGAATGTATGCCAACATTCATTTCATAAATATGTCATCAATCATCATCATCTTAACTTTGATGAAAGGGAGAACAATGGTGATTTATGTTTACTGAGAATCATCACCTTACCAGATGGTAAGTCTTATATCACCATTAATCATTCACAGGTAAAACATATATAGTGTTTTCTTGACCTGAGCCTCACACATTTTTCTATCATATAAAGGATGATAAATTTGTGTGACCCAATTTGCTCCCAAGGTCTATTTGATGTTTCCATAAGAGGAGTATCCTTTACTAGTCATGTATTATCAACTTGACTTTACAAAACTCATATATATGAGTCTAGTGCAGACAAATAATGCACATTTATACTTAATACCCACATATATGCCCACTTAGAGGCTTATGCCATACCCTTGGCTCATTTGATATATCGATATATATAATTTTATGAGGTGTGACTTGATACCATTCGATTATGGTTTAGATGGTTCTCCAAGTCACCATTGATCATAAAACATAAGGCCTTTAGAGAAAATCATTCTCAAGATTTTATTTGAATAACATTTTCCCGGGAATTCGCATATTCACATTATGCCTTTATGCTCTCTTCGAGAGTTTAGATCCTCTTTCAAGCGATACACATAAGTCAACCTTAACTTTCTTTTGAAAGTTTATAGCTCCTTTTCCAAGGCTAGACACCTTTTTCAATGGTCTACTATTTTCCACCAAAGTTCATAGCTCCTTTTTCAAGGGCTTGACACCTTTTTCAAGGGTCTACTATCTTTCACCTTTACGATATTACAACTCCTTTATCCAATAGGAGGAACGCGTTCATTTCTCATATCGAGGTGGATTATAACATCTCATATGCACAATTCTGGTGCATTATCATGCTAGCATCACACGCTTCGCTGTGTTTATGATTTATCTTTATCAACTTTTGGGAGTTATATTCCGCATTTCCTTTACTCTTGGAATATATCTTTTTGGCAGTTTCTTCCCCTTTCGAGGGTCTGAACTCCTCTTTCGAGGGTTCGAATTCTGAAACTCCTAATTTCCCCTTTCCTTTTCCTTCCGTGTCATTTAGGCATATCCGTCCCCCTTTCGAGAGACTAGACTCCTCTTTCGAAGGTCTGAACTCCTCTTTCGAGGGTTCAAGTCTTTTATAATTTGCCTTTTCCTTTTGTGTCATTTTTGGCATATTCGTCCCCCTTTCGAAGGACTGGACTCCTCTTTCGAGGGTCTGAACTCCTCTTTCGAGGGTTCTTTGGATCCCAAGGGTCGACCACACCTCCGGCGTACTTGGGATTCTCTTGCCATAGTGGTTGTCTCCCACGCTTCTTACCGAGCTGGAACATTCGCAGCTAGTATATATATGATCGTGTTACTTTGTTCATATCTATGAACACATCAAGTAGTTGCAACATTTTCCAAATGAATTAATCTTTGAACCTCTAGTTCATTTTTCTTTGTCATGCATGACATAATTCATAGTCCATTAACATTTATTTAAGGACATTCAAGCTAGAGACAATCGCTCTCTATTTTGACATCTTAAAAACTCATACTTCCCAGAAGCATGGTTGTAGCAACATTCAATATGTGCTTGCTTTTTTAATCTTTCAACAAGGCACAATTGGTTTTACTGATAAGACTTTGTGCCAAATATCAAAACACATATCATTCTCCCCCTAAAGTTGAGAATGCTTAAGAACTAAAGAAGTTCATTAGTCTCAACTTTCCTTTTGTAACCCTTTTGATATTTTTAATGGGGGAGGTATAGACACAAACCCAATTGTCTAACCTTTTTTCCTTTGCTTTACAAAATTAACGACTTAATGAGGTCGTTCTTAGTGGGAGTATAAGTTACTCAATACCACTATTCTTTCAAGTTTTATATTATCCATCTTAATCTTAAAATCACATGGATAATTTCATTATAGCTAGATTTTTCTAAATAGCCAATGAATACAATACTTCATGTGACCATTATTTGATGTATCAAACATCATATATATTTCAAAGGTCCACATGGTAATTTTTCCGCCCATAATCAATCCATGATATTTCAAAGGGGTATAAAAGTTCTCATCCAATTCCTTTTGAATGATCTTACCATATCTTATATGAACTATTGTCACCCAAGTAAGAACCTGGAAGTTCTTGATAGTTTAGAAAACTAGCGAGTCGACATCACTTTTCTCACGGATGGCCCATTTTTCCGTTTATATAAGGAATATTTTATTTTACACTAACCGCATGTTAGTGACCCCTTTTTTCTTTTGGGCTTTATGAGATTCTACGTTATATATACTTATATAACTTGGCACATTTTGTGCTTGTTTTCCCATCAATATGAGCATACTTTATCATTAAAAGTGCATATTCAATGTTTATTCTTGTTCCCTCAAGGAACATAATGAAGAGTTTTTGAAATTCACAGCTCTCAAGAGCAAGCTCTCATTCTCATATTCTCTTTGACTATAGAGTTGTATATAAAACATTTACAGTTGTGCATTATAGCACTATTGATAAAGTATGACTCTATGTCATTCATTGGTTTACAACACGCTCACGAATCTATTCTAGATTGCGAAGATGGTCCAACGTACCATATTTTATTCCTTTAGAGTACCATGAATAACCAATACTCAAAGCATGGTTATAAAATATGTCAAAATCCATGTACTCTAGTGCGTTTTTTGCACTTTATACACATGTATTAAGGATGACACCTTAACACTTTTTTTTATCAATAATGACATCATCTTAACAATATCCATCAGGGATATATGATGGTCTACCATGATGTCAATTGTAAACATTTTATTTTTGTAGACGATCCAACCATGTACGGATGTACAATAATCTATCATAGATTATACCATCTTTTACAACCGACATTTACAAAATAAAATGGTCACTTTCATAAGCTAATTAAAGCTTTTAGTTCCCATATCATCAATGATAAACCTCAAGATCAACTTTTTTCTTAATCATGAATGATACACATTAGAGCTTAGGCTGGAAAATTTACTGGGAAACTCTTTAATCTTCCCATAATAATCCTCAAATGTAACTCCTCAATGGTTACTTAGGAGACCATGTAACTTATACCAAAGTTACTTTGTGTGGAGTTATTTTTAACTCTTTAAAATCTATGTAGCTCTCCAAGAGCTTTTACAATTGGTCCAATCTTATATCAAATGTGGACCATTTTTAACATCCACCTCAAATGCATAGTCATGCATGAGGGAAAATAATAATTTATCATTCTCAATTCAATGTAATTTTCTTGCACGAGGGAGTATAAGGATCTTACAGCTCTCAACCTCAAGAGCTTGATTTCGCGAGAGATAAATATTACACTCTAACGCTCAACCTCCAGTGCTTGTATACAATCGAATAACATGATCCTTTTATTTTTTTTCTTCCTCCAGTGCACTCATCTTGCACGAGAACGTATAATCATTAACCTCAAGTGCACCAAATTGCACGAGGTAATATTATAATTTATAATCTCCTTTTCAATGATTACATAGGAGAATTCTTAACCTCTAGTGCAACATCTTGCACGAGGTAATATCACCTTTTTTTTGTTACTATCTCAAAAGAGATTTCCTCATAAACGGTAATTCAAACCCATCCTATGGCAATACTGTTTTTCAGCCATAAAATAAAATTGAACGGAATGAATCATACCATATTAGATGGTTCACTTTTCAAAACAACAAAAACATATAGTTCTTTGGCGATTAAACTAATAGTTGTTCAAAAACTATAACAATATATTGTCATTGAAGATTCCGCTTTTTTTACCCGGTTTTAACTTTTCACTCAAAGTTTCTTTTTATTCAATAAAGAAAAACTCGACCACACAGAATCTCACAAAAACAATCCTTTTACCTTTTTTTTCTTTCTTAAAAACAATGAAAATTTATAAACAAGTACTCTGTTTAAATAGTGAAATTTGTATATGTTGTACAACAAATATAAAGAAAAGAAGGATTTTCTCCTTTGATTTAAAAACACATATATACGTAGACTCAAAAATATAAATTATTTTGAGTGTTGCGTCTCACTTACCTGCCTATTAATATGACTATGCCGATAAAATTGATTAAACTTACTTACTCCTTCTGGATTCGGTAGAGAACCATCAAATGCGGCTTCAACATATAAACTCTTCGGCATCACAGATTCTTGACAAAGTGTAGGGATTTCAAATAGAACTAAAGATTAAACAATAACCATTATCTGAAGAATGGTAGTGAGGAAAACAACTAAATATCTTTGCTGATGGTGTATGGTAGAGAGATGATTATATTTTAGTAGAGTCTATCGTGCTGATAACGTGTTGTAACACAGAGAGAATAGAAGAAAGGTAGAAGACAAGATAGACGTGAATTGGTATCTCACATTGCATTTCATTGTGCATCTATATATAGTACATAATACATAACCGTTACTGAACCTTTGAGTGGAAGGAATACGAAATATCAAAGGACTTCTAATGAAGAGTTTGGGAGGTTACGGGTGTTACACAGACGAAAGGTCTAAGGTAGACCAAAGGATGATTGGATATACATCCACTAATTGTATTAGTTATAACAGACTATTAATACTTAAAAACATATGCATATATATAATTATACATTGAATTCTAATATTACAAAAATTGTACATGTACATATTGATTTCTTAAAGTGTACAGTAAGCTTACAAAACATGTACGTTTATTGTGTACAACCTGTACCACTACAAATGTAACCAAATATAACCACATATCTTTGTATCTAGAAAGATTGTTTTTTTTATTCGACAATGGATCCAAAACTAGGTTTACTTTTTTACAACTTAGGAGCATCGGTGTTAATTACAAGCGATACCCATGCACGTTATGAGTGTTATTTGATTACCTAGAGGTGTGATTAAGTCGATGCACAAGATGATTGCAAGTTTTTGGTGGGGAGGCAGGTTCACAGCCAGAAGTATGCATTGGCGGAAGTGGTCGGATATGTGGCATGATCTTGAGCATGGAGGGTTAGGGTTAAGGAATTTGGAAAGCATGAATACAGCTCTTCTGGCTCGACAATGCTAGCGTGTGTTGAATGATTCATCTTTGCTAATATGAAAGGTTTTGAAAGCACAATATTTTCTACATAATGAATTGCTGGATGCGGAGCTTGGTAGTAGTCCAGCCCGATTTGGAGGTCTTTGCATGGGGTTCTAGGCTTGGTACACAAAGGAGATATTAGAAGGATAGGTGATGGTAGTAGTACAAATATTGTTGACAATTGGATGCAGGGTAAAGTTGGGACAAGCTCTTCCTTTGGTCTTTGCCGCCACTTGCTCAACGAGAGGGGTTGGTTTCTTGGCTCATTGATCTTACGCAACGAGTTTGGCGTGTTGGGATGATTAAACAATGGTTTGATCCTTTTGATGCAGCCTTGATCTTGAACATGTCTTAGGGGAATGAGGAGGATCTTAGAGACGATTGGCAATTGAGCCTCTAAGGGTGCATATTCTGTTCGATCAGCATATGATGAGGCTTTGCATTTGAAGAATGCGAGAAATACTACTACAAGTGGTAGCTCTGTGGGTGTGGCTGTAAGGCGTGTGTGGAGGTGTCATGTTCCTCTAAGGCTTAAGTTTTTTGGATGGAAGTTTCTCAATGGTCGGATTCCATGCAAGGCGATTGTTCAATCTTGTTGTGGAAGTACTATGTGTCATTTGAGTTTTTGTGGAGGATATGAGTCAATGATACATGTTTTTCTTCATTGTGATGAAGTGGCTGAACTTTGGGATAATGCAGGCATATGCATGCCTACTTCGGGGTCTGCTGATGGTGCATTGCATGATTGGTGTTACCAAGCTTGCTTGAGTTTGCCCTTGCGTGACATAACTAATGTTTTAACCTTATTGTGGAAGTTGTGGTATGCTCATTGTCAGGTTGTGTGGTAGGGTGTGTGAGCTTGTACGGGGATGGTTGCAATCTGAGGCGTTTTTACAGGTGTTGGGGAGAGTGATGCCTGATGCTAGACGAACACCCTTGCATGGCACTTGTGATATGGGAGTGTTTGATGTGTGGGTTGATAGAAGTTTGGATGGGCGTGGATGCTACGGCCTGGGGTTTGTCTGCTTTAGGGATGGGCGGTTAAAGGCAGTAGGTATCAAGGGAGGAGTTGGTGGCTTTACATTGGTGGCGGTAGAGGTTTAAAGTCTGTTGTATGTGTCCGATTGTATGTTTAGAATGGGTTATACGAAATTTAACTTCCATACAGATTGTTTAGGTTTAGTTAACTATCTAGATGGCAAAGGAGGAGTTATGTCGGATGCTAGAGACTTGTTGGACGGTTTTTTGATAAATTTATCTTGTCTGGAATTGTCGGAATTTGACAATGAATAACCAGCGAACTTTTATTAGAGATAGGAATCGATTTTACAGAAGTTCATCCTTCTCTGTTGAGAGAAGACGAAGAATATCGAGAGTGGAAAATGAAGAAGGTGATCAGAAAGAGAAGGGTGATACGCAGTATACTGAGAGAGGGGGGAAGAGAACCGGACCGGTTATAGCAGAACCGGTCAAATAAACATACAGATGTAAAATCCTAATACAGATTAGAAGATTACAAAATGTAGGCCTAGATTACAGATTACCCATTATAACAGTAAATGTATAACCCAATATTCCTAATACCCCCCCTCAAAAGTAACAGTTTCTGCACTGTTAGAAAATGTGACTTTTGTTCTCTGTTGTGGTGATGTCTTAGCCATGATCAATCTGTTCCTGCAGTCCCAAATTGTTAAAGATATTGTGATAATTCTTACCTGGCAATGACTTGGTCATTACATCAGCAAGCTGATGTGTGCTGGGAATGTACTGCACATGAATGAGACCTTCCTGCAATTTCTCACGCACAAAATGGCAGTCCAATTCAATGTGTTTAGTCCGTTCATGAGAAACGGGATTTCTTGCTATATGTATCGCAGCCAGATTGTCACAATTGAGTGGTATGGGAGTAATGTTTTTCAGACCAATCTCTGTCAGCAGTCTGGTTAACCAGCTTAATTCGCTGTGACTTGTCTCATGGCTCTATATTCTGCTTCAGCAGAAGATAGAGCTACTGAGACTTGTTTCTTAGACTTCCAACTTAAAGGGCACCCCCCAAGCAAGATGTAGTAGCCAGAAATGGACTTCCTTGTGATTGGGCAAGAAGCCCAATCTGAGTCACAATAAGCTACTAAGTCATATTCATTTCTGTTATTAAAAAATAACCCGAATCCAGAGGTGCCTTTTATGTATGAGAGAGTGTGGTATGCTGCCTTTAGGTGATCTGTGGTTGGGGACTGGAGAAATTGGCTAAGATATTGGACTGCAAATCCAATATCAGGCCTAGTATTTGTGAGGAAATTCAACTTTCCTACAAGACATCTATACACAGTGGGATTATCAAGTTTGGAGCCACTGTCTTTAGTTAGTTTCAGATTTACAGGCAAAGGAGAGACGCATGATCTGCCTTGTTCCATTCCAAAATCTTTGAGAATTTGGTTGGTGTATTTGTGTTGGGACATAATCATCCCTTTATCTGTTTCTAAGAACTCCATGCCAAGGAAATAGTTCAACCTCCCTAAGTCTTTTATTTTGAATTCCTTATCGAGTTGTTTCTTTAGGAATCTTATCTCCTTAGCATCATTTCCCACTACAAGAATGTCATCAACATAGATACCCAACAGAGTAGTGCTGTTCTGTTTTTGTTTCACAAACAGAGAGTAGTCATTTTGGGAATGGTGAAAGCCAAGGGATTTTAAAAAATTTGTAAGTTTTTCATACCATTGGCGAGAAGCTTGTTTGAGGCCATATAATGATTTGTGTAATTTACAAACCTTGTTTTCACCATAAACCTTTAGACCATCAGGTATGTTCATATAAACGTCCTCATGGAGGTCTCCATGGAGGAAAGCATTATTAACATCAAGCTGATCTAGGGTCCATCCTCTTTTTACAGCAATTATTATGAGGGCACGAATTGTAGTGAGTTTGACAACAGGAGAGAAAGTTTCTTCATAGTCTAGACCTTGTTTTTGAGTGAATCCTCTCACAACAAGTCTAGCCTTAAACCTCTCAAGACTCCCATCAGCTTTGAGTTTCGTTTTGTAGACCCATTTGCAGCTGATGGGTTTCTTTCCCTTTGGGAGGTCAACAATTGACCAGGTATTGTTAACTCTTAGGGCTTCAAATTCCTCACTCATGGCTTTGACCCACCTAGGGTCTTTGCTAGCTGACTTGTAATTAGTGGGCTCATTTAAGCTGTGGATTTGATCAAGAAAAGTGCTGGTATTTTGGCCAAGGGAACAAGACAAGATTGTTTGTTTCGGTATGTGATCTGTGAGACTGTTTAGAGTAGAAGTGGCTGAATTGTTTGGATTTTCTTGATCAAGTCTGGTGCTTAAAATGGCAGAAAACAAGTCTATTTGGCTTAGGGAAGTGGAGCAGATGTAGTCATCGAATCTGGAAGGGGGTTTATGAGTTCTTGTTGATCTTCTGAGTTCTATGGTTTCTGTGGGAGTGGTTTCAGGTATTGGTTCTGAGGTAATTTGATCTGTCACTTCAGAAGTGTAATTTGTATTCTCTGTTGTTTCAGTTTCTGTGGTCTGTTTCTGTATGTCAGTTTCGGTGTCTATGTGAATGTTGTACTCTGGGAAGAGGGTTTCAGAGGGTTCTTTGTTTTCATCAAACAGGGGTTTCCACTTGCTGTCAGTTAAGGGAAATATGTTTTCAAAGAAAGTCACATCGCGGCTAACCTTAACTGTGTTGTTTTCTAGGCAGAGAATTCTATGACCCTTTGTATTTTTACAATCACCAAGATAGATGCAAGTATGGGCTCTTGGATCTAACTTTCCTTTATTAGGATTGATATTGGTGATGTAACACAGGCAACCGAAACTTCTAATGTTTTTGTAATCTGGTTTGGTCCCATATATTTTCTCATATGGTGTACGATTTTCAATGGCTTTGCTGTGAGTTCTGTTAATAACATATGCAGCTTGCTCTACACAGAAACCCCAAAATTCGGGACTTAAACCAGACTGAAAAAGAAAAGCTCTGGCAACCTCCATCAAATGACCTTGTTTCCTCTCCACTATCCCATTTTGTTGGGGAGTGTGAGGGCAGGTAGTTTGATGCACAATGCCTTTATTTTTGAAAAACTCTATTCCCTCAAGAGATTTTCCCAATTCCCTAGCATTATCACTTCTTACAACTTTGACATGTTTATTCATCTGTTTTTCTACAAGAATGATGAAGTCTTTTATTTGCTGCATGGCTTCTGATTTGTGTTTAAGGAGTTTTATCCAGGTTCCTCTACTATAATCATCCACTATGGTTAGAAAGAATCTGTGTCCATCTGTTGTCATGGCCCTTATGGGTCCACAGATGTCCACATGAATCATCTCAAAAGGCTGAGTGGTTTTTATAGAAGAGGAGGGAAATTTCTTCCTTTTATTTTTGGCCTTAAAGCAGATAGTGCAAGGATAAATGTCAGGGCCAGAATTGTTGTCCTTAGTGATTTTTATTTCAGGAATCTTGTTCATTTTTGACAAAGGAATATGACCTAATCTATTGTGCCAGAGAGACAACTTCTCACTTTTTACATTTCTATCTTCGCTATGAACATTAACACAAGTGAAAAAGTCATTTCCTCTGCTCAAAAGAAAATCACACAAGGCAGTAATATCTAGAAAATACAGCCCAGCAATCTGTTCACCAATCTTCCTAGATATTTTTCTCTCAGAATCCTGCAGAAAACACCAATTTTTACTAAAGACAACTTCTGCCTCCAGAGCCTCTATTAACCTAGCCACAAAAATGATATTGAATCTGAAACTTGGTACATACATTATCTTCTTCAAGCATTTAACATTGTTATCAGATAAATTCGCAATGTATTTCACAGTTTCTTTATGCCCATCTGGCAATGTCACTTCTCTAACTATATCCAAAGATTCAAATTCAGAGAGAAGGTGTTTATTTCCACTGATGTGATCCGTTGCACCAGAGTCGATTATCCAAGTATTTTCCAGGGATTTTGGCATCTTATCTCTACTCAGATTTAAACATGGAAAGGAACTAATTAGGGTTCGAGTGTTACCTGAAAAATCTCCGAAGGAGGAAGAAGATTGCCTGCCGCTGTCCCCCTTTTGTTGTTGGAGGAAATTGACGAGCTGATTGAGTTGGTCTGTGCTAAAGCCCTTCACCGGGGATTGTTCCATCTCGTCGGTTCTCGGGGTAGTGCCTCTTCTTTCCTCGTCGGTGACTAGGCCGACCCGTGTGTCCCTAGGTTTCTTGCCTTCTCCGCCGGGAAACCTGACAAGCCACCAGCAGTCGTTCTTGGTGTGACCAACCTTTCCGCAGTTGCTGCACTTTGGAGAGTCTCTCTTGTCGGCCCCAGTTCTTGGATTTTGTTTCCTTATCCCAGATTTAGGGTTTGTATAGCTGGGATACGATTTTTGTTTACTCGAGCTTGAGAAATTTCTTTCCCCTTTCGCGGCGAGAGACAAAGAATGGTCATCGTCCTCCTTCGTATCGTTCTCCCTTTGTTGTTCCTCTTGGACGACTAAAGAGCACGTTTCCTCGAGGGTTGGTATTTCCTTCATTGCGAGAATTTGACCGCGAATGTGGGTGTAGCTCTTGTTGAGACCCATGAGGAAATGTACAATCTCTTCCTTTTCCCTTTGTTTCCTCTGGTTCTCTTTCGATTTACATGACGCACAACAATTACAGGACTCGACAGGAAGCGCAAGGTCGTATTCGGCCCATATCTGACGAACCTTCATGAAGTAATCGGTTACTGTGTCTTCGCCCTGCCTTAGGTTTGTTATCTGGCCTTTGATATTGTGCAAGGTGGTGAGGTTTTTCTTCTCAAAACGCCGGCAAAGCCAGTCCCAAACCTCCTTAGGGTTTTCGTCGAAGGTTATGCTCCGTCCGATGTTTGGGGCTAGAGACGATATTATCCACGAGACGACCAAGGAACTAGCCCTTTCCCAAGCTGCTAGTCGTGTGGCGTCTCCATCGCTGGGAGGTTTGAGGGTGCCATCAATAAACCCTAGCTTGTTCTTGGTTCTTAGGGCGCGACGCATGTTGCACTTCCAAGATAGGAACCCATCTCCACCGGTGAACTTTGTGGTCAAAGCTTGGCCTGGTTGCTCGGTGACATGTACGTACAAGGGGTCCGATTGATCAATCTGAGTGCCGCTACCTCCGCTGGTCTTCTCTAGAGGATCTTTACTCATCTTTGGATTTGTTTCTTTGATTTAGCACCTAGTGCTCTGATACCATGTCAGAATTTGACAATGAATAACCAGCGAACTTTTATTAGAGATAGGAATCGATTTTACAGAAGTTCATCCTTCTCTGTTGAGAGAAGACGAAGAATATCGAGAGTGGAAAATGAAGAAGGTGATCAGAAAGAGAAGGGTGATACGCAGTATACTGAGAGAGGGGGGAAGAGAACCGGACCGGTTATAGCAGAACCGGTCAAATAAACATACAGATGTAAAATCCTAATACAGATTAGAAGATTACAAAATGTAGGCCTAGATTACAGATTACCCATTATAACAGTAAATGTATAACCCAATATTCCTAATAGGAATTTATAAGTTGTAATTATGTTGCATGGTATGCTAATGTAGCCGCACATATGCTAGCAAATATGGGGAGGGGATCTAAGGATCAATGGTTTTGGTTGGATGATGTTCCTTCATGGATTCATAACTTAAGTGCTTAATGATTATAACATGCTTTACTTCCAAAAAAAAAAAACTTAAGAGCATCGGTTCTTTACACTTTTTACAAAGGTCATCGGTTTTAGTTTCTAAGTGAGATTAATCTCTCAAAATAGACACATGTCAACACTTCATTAATTTTTAATTCTTATCTACTTCTTTGAGTTCCACAACCCCTCTTACACAAGATAATTCTAACATAGTATAACATTTCTTACTGCATTATAATCCTTAGGACGAAGGGGAGTCTTATCTTCCATGTAAACAAGAATCTCACATTGTTTTAAAAAACAGTTCACATATTATCTCTCCTGTTTCTTTAATTGAAAATACCATAGTCTATTGTATCACTTGCTATCCAATATTAGTCTTACATACATACTTCCATCTAGAAGTTATTGTGTATTTTAGATTTTGTCTAAGTTCATATTATGCTCACAGAATAAATTTAATGCAATAGAATACACCTTTTTCAGGATGGTTACGTGATTTTAGTTTTTCTATACATCCTTAATGAGTAACACATTATGCTCACATGATGAATTTAATTATTTGTTAATAAATAAGTTATTTGTTAGATTTAACTCATAATATATATGCTTATAGTTCATTGCATACTATTTGATGAGTGTGCCGCTTGCAAAATTCTTAATTACATTATAATATTGTAGTTATAAATACCTATATTATATATCTATTTAGGACAAAAGCTACATGTTTATCTATTAAAACTTATTATAAATTGTTTATAATAAAAGTATTAGTCTAAGTATAAATGTGTAATTACCAACTTGCTAAACGTACTAGGATATGCAGAATTCTCTCTTAGGCGGGAGGTTCCTTCTCGTCTTCCTAGGTGTAAGGCTTGCTTTCCTTCTTTTGATTACTTTTGGCTTCAGGGTTTTCTTCCTAATCTTGTCGTCCCGTCTTCTACGTTCCGTGTGTCTTAATATTAGGCCCATTCTTTTACTCAGCTGAATCGATAGCTGGTGTCAGTTATCAGCTGAAATTAGAAAAAATAGAAAGAAAAAATAATTGATATGACAATAAATATATGTGACATAAACAAACTAATTGATCAATGGTTGGCTAACGTTTCTAGTTTGTGTGACGGTTAATTTCTGTCCTCTACGACTCATTTTTTTCTTTTTCAGTGTTGCATGACATCTTCCAAGTGTTTTTCTGGTTTTTTGTCTTTAGTAATGGGAAATCACGGTGCTCTCTTCTTCATCTTCTTCCAAGTTTTTCTTTTCTTCTTTTACTTTATCATCTTGGGGTTTTAATTACTTTCCCGATCTTGAGCTCTGTCTCATTCAGTGCCATTCCAAATTAATGGGTTAGCTAGCTAGGGCTCTATTTCTTCATAATGCAGGTCTTTGAGTTGAGGGCGCTTTATTATCTTATGACCACGGTCTCTTGGGTAAAGTTTTTCGAATGATCAAGTTAGTGTTTGGCTTTGGGGATTACCCTAGGTCAAAATTGGAGTTTGTTTGCAGGGTTTAGGGTTTGTAAGGTTGGTCAAAACCTTTTTGTGATAGAGTTTGAGAAGATGATGATATGCATGTTGTACTTGTCCGGGGATCATGGGATGTCAATATAACTCTCTCTTCGTGGTTCAAAGTTTGAAGTCAAGCAAGGCCATCGTAGAACATGAATTTACTTGGGTTCCTTTTTTGAGTCTGCATTTATGATGTCCGCCAAATTCATATTCAGTTCGCAACAAGATTAGCGACGAAATGGGCAAATTCACTGGCATTATGGAGGACGCTGCTGTCTTCGGGGTAGAGGTACTAACAACATGTCAAAGTGCTTCTAAACATCCAGGTCTCTTTTATGCATTGTCTCTTGATTTCCTTGGATGGGAAGGACACGATCTTTCAAATCTCCTCTGATAACATGCCTTTTATTTGTTACAAATATGGCATATCTTTGCATGCGCCTAATACTGCCCTGCTACTTTCACTTTAGAGGATGATGATACCTTTTTTGGGATGTGGCTATGCATTGATGCTTTTTTAGCCAGGTCAACATTTAGAGGTACTGTAGTTCCTTTGTAATTTTCTTTTTTTTTTTTCTGGCTCAATGGTTTGACTTTGATTCTAGGAGTAACCGGGGCCTTACCTATGCAGTGTTAGTGGATGTGTTGCCAAAGTGTATGGGGCTTCAAGGGTCAATATCTGGAGGTATAGTTTGGTTTCTTCTTGAGCTTCACATGCAACCTCCCAAGGGGAACTGGTTACAAAAAATAGCTAGACTTGTTAGATTGTTTCTCTTCCCTTGATCTTCGGTATGTAAGGCAAGTGGTGGTTAAACTCATTTGTAAATCGCTATTTCTACTACATTAATGAGACTGTGGCTGGGCTTTCAAAAATTATAACGTATAACTCTTATTTGTTAAATGCCCTCCCCTTCTAGAATTTAAAATAAGCAAGTATTATATATTCTAATTTTTGAATAGTCATTTAGTTGATTAGAGCTACGTTTGTTTATTTATTACCTTAACAAAAAGCGTCTCACTATTTTATTTTATTTTATTTTATTAGTTAAAATGATTAAATTCTGGTCATTTTTATAAAAAAATATCATTATTGAGACATAGTACTTTTATTTAAGGAGAAACATAACATATACAACAACATTCAACCTTTATTTCTAAAAACACCCAGGTTTGGTTAAGATGAATCACTATATGAAATTGGGTAAGACAATAGACATAAAATAATTAAACATTTAAAAAGCAAAACAATAGAACTGTGAAAGAAATTGGAGAAGAAGTAGCAATGAAAGATGATTATCAAAACAAGCGTAAACTTTCTAAAGTATGATAGTGAATATATATACCTAGATTTTTTTTAATAAATGTTAACAAAATAGAAATTATAAAATGAAGAGATGTGGCAATTATAAAAGAAAGTGTTCACAATTTCTGGTTATTTCAATTGTACATATTTATTAGTTAATTTTATAATCAATCTTACTTATAATAACATCTTGTGTAATTTTATGTGTCTAAATAATTATTGATTTAGTAAAGTTTTTGTATTTTTATTTTGGTGAAATATAGATAAATAGTTTGTTTAAAATAAAATGCGACATATAATTGATATCCAGTCACATATTGATAGGGTTAAATAATTTTGCCTCACACAACATACTGTTTGAATCCTCCATTTCTAAAAACATTAGAACTTAACCAAGATCTCTCCATGTCATTACAGAATACAGGCGTTAGGGATTGTTTAGTTTGGGCGGGGAAACATAACTGAATTAGGAAAGCGAATGAAGGGGAATATGAAACGAATTCCCTTTGATTTTCCAAGCTATTTGTTTGTGCAAAAGAAATGAAAAAAATAATCAGGAATGGCCGCTACCGGTCAACAGTCATCAATTGCCGGTTAGCATCCACCAACCACCAGTTGTGCAAATTAGTGATTAAACTATTCTGCTAACTACGGACAGTGAAACCAGTCATTGTAATACAATAAGTGCCGTATCCATAAAGACTTTGCACTATCTAATTAACTATAAATCTAGTCAATGTGCATAAATTTAAACAAAGGTGTATAAAAGTAAATTGGGGGTTTGGGTTTTTGGTTTGATTAAGGGAAGATAAGGAAAGCAATAAAAACTAATCTAACTAATCTATGTACTTGCACCCATCATCCCTTTACTACACAGTTGTCGACCCTTAAACTTGTAGCTAAATAGCGGAACACATAATTAATTAGCAACCTAATCTAGGCCTACTAATCCTAACCAATTTAACCGGTCTTCTCAATCAGTTAAACCCCGGGTCAATTCACAACACTAGGCTCAAGTTCCCCTAAGTTACAATGTAGTCAATATCATAATCATTAAATTAGAGTACACTGTTCTAGCCCCCAATGGTTTGGGTTTCTATCTCATAATAACATTTTGATAGAATCCCACAATAATGCTAAACTAATCGGTAGGCCAAACCAACCAATTTAACATATAGATGACAATTTGGGCAAAACCCTAAACAATTCCCCAAATCATGAGTAGCAAGTGTATAAGCCATTAACACTCAATACTTATCTTCATTAAACACAGAGACTAAAATAAAGCATAAACATAAGTTCAAGGTTCAAAATGAAGTTTTAGGGATTTTGGGGCAAAGTCCCCATTCCAAGCTAGAAGGAAACTACACAACCATTAAAGCACGAAAATGGAAGAAGGGAGAGAGAATTTGCCATGGAAGGTTGAAGCTTCTGGAGGTGGGCCTTCTCCTCCTTCTCTTCATCTTCTTCCTTCATTTCTTCATTTTCTTCAACTCTCTTCCTCTTTTCTCTTCTTTTCCTATCGTTTTTGTGTTGTGGTCGTCACCCTCCCTATCTTTCCTCTTCTTTTCCCCTTTTAAAAGCACGATTCAGGGAAAATTTTTAGCCCGACCGACCCACATGGGCCAGTCCCGTGGGTCAGTCGCCTCTGGGAGAAGACGTCATCACATGCGTTAATTTTGGGTCGGTCGTCCCAGTATGTTACAACACCGACCCACCTGGGGAGGTCATTTGGGTTGGTTGAATCCAGCAAATTCCAAAAAAAGTCTGACCGACCACCTGGGTCGGTCCTGTGTGTAACACCACCCTACCGCCACTACAAGAAAACAGTAGTTCACAGACGGAATATTCCGTAGGTAAAGTTACATTTCCGTATGTAATGACAATCACAGACGGAAAATTCCGTAGGAAATTTCCGTCTGTAAAACGGTCGGTAATAATATTCCGTCTGTGAAAACACACTCCGTCGGTGATTTATTAACTTTTACCTACGGAAATTTCCGTCTCAAAAATTATTATCACCTACGAAATATTCCGTCTTAGAAAACTGTTATCACCTACAGACATTTCCGTCTCAGAAAATGATTATTACACTACCAAATATTCTGTCTCGCAGAAACTGTTATCACCTACAGACATTTCCGTCTCTGAGTGAAGTTACACAACGGAATGTTCTGTCTCTCTCTGATATGTTATCACCTACCAAATTTTGGGTGTTTCAGATTTATTATTACCTACGGAATGTTTTCACTCAGATAATGTTATTACCTACGAAATCTTTCATCTCATAAGTTATCACCTACGAAATGTTTTGTACCTAATAATTCACAAACAAAACATATAACCTGAATAATTCATAGCTGAAACCATCTGTCATTTTATAATGAGCTACATAAAGTAGTTACATCCATAATCACAACATTCCCAAAATAGTCTTCATAACTAACAAATGTTTCCATGAGAAAGAAACTATAAGATGTTTCTCATAAGAATTCAAATACTACACACCCATATCCTACCAAAGTTTATAGTATTCAAGTTTACTAATCACTATGACAATCATTTTCAGATTTGCATTATAGAAGACACATATTCTTCAGTTGAGAGTTTCATGTCCCTCCAGCTACTTCCAAATCTGCAAAAGAAAATACATCTAGTTTAATAGAAGATAAAACTATACTATACAAGAAGCAACTTCAAAAATAAAAAATCATTGAATGTGTATTCGAAGCCAGTAGCAGATTCTCATTTTCACAGTGGATATTCATATGTTTTTAACTCAGTAGCAGCAAGTATTACTGACCAAATTCATAGTGGATATTCATACAGAGTCAGATTTTCTGCAGGTTTTTGAAAATAACCAGTAAACAACTAGTCTGATGATGATAGCTAAGAAAGCAGCAGATGGAAAGAGATTATCTACAAATTCATACACCTATCACTCTCAGGTGTTTCCTTATAACACTAAACAAGCCAGAAATTATGACAATCCACCCTCCAGATCAGAGATGATTGAGATAGAGAAAAAAATGAAAGCTAATCAACAGAAGAATATTTTAACACTATATCTTAGCAAAAGAACAGAATATCAAGGATTTTATAGGGATGTGCAAACAGACCAGGTAGTAAGCACTATTTTTCTTCTTTAATTTTATCCCTGCACTTCCGTGCAGCTTTTAGACAAATATGAATCAATAAAAGACCTGATGACACTGCACAGTTTACTATCACTCTCCTCTGTCATATCTTTTGTGCAAATAAAATGCCTTCCTGATCATGTCAGATTATGAAACAGATATAGATTTAGCCTTTTAAAATGTAACCAGCAGAGTATCTAAAATGACTACAGCTCATCAGTTCAGATCCAGAATATTGCAATCCCAGAAATCATGCCAACAAGTGAAATTGAGGAGTAACAAATGAATGAGCGCTCACGAGAAATGAGTAAACCAATAATAAATATTTTGGGGTCTAGTCCCATTCACAGTCAAGTTGAGGCTCTGTAGGATGAAGCATCTTAAACGATGTCAGTGATGGCGTCTACTACTAGATATGATATCATAAAAATTGAGATGAGTGATATTATTTCATTCTTTCTGTCTTGCATTACCCTTACAAAATACAGTGATCTATTAACTTATACCAAATGGTTACTAGCAATTTATTACATCTGTTGTTGTTTTCTTAACTATTTTTACAGCTTCTTTGAAATTAGTGTTTAGATTGCTCAGCTAGAGCTGGAGTTATTAGTAATGTGACAAGTGCTAGAGTTTGATCCATTTACAGAAATGACATGAGCTTTATGTTATTAGTAATGAGATCAGTTGCTATAGTTTGATTTATTTACAAAAAAAAGGCATAAATGATGAGTTATATTGTTATCAGTAGACGAACCATTTATTATAGTTTGTTTTATGTACTACCACTCCTCCCCTCTTAATTACAGGATATTAAGAGCGACATAATAAAATAAACAAACATGAAACATCAACAAAAAAACATTTCGACAATCATACTAGAGTTTAATCAAAATTTATTCAAAATCAGTACTATTGCTTCTTTTCTGAAATCACTCAACATACACATGATCAATGGTGCATACTCTTACACCATAGATGCACAAAGAAGTCTCGAAAGAAAAAGAAAAAAAAGCCATACAGATACAATTAATACCAGAGCTAGAATCAGTACCTGAAGTTTGAATTGCTCACTTCTCAGCAGCCACAAGTAGAGATTGAAGAATGACGAGACAAGACAAATAGACGAGAGTCGAGACACGCAGACACAACACAATCACAGCGCCAACGGCAACGGGCGACGACGAGTAGAACTGGAGATCAAAGAAGAGCCAAAATAATGAAGGAAAGAAACAGGAACATTAGGGATTCTCAAAATCATAGCATGTAGTTTTATGACTAAAGATGATAATACAAACATAAAAAGTAAAAGTAGTAGCCGCGTGAATCATAATAGTTCACATGAGAAGATACCACATAAAAAGGTGATCCTAGTCTTCTTAGCGTTCTTGGTTCATCCAGATATATCAATATGTGTGCTGGACAATGCTAACCCATAATATAAACCAAGGTCTTTACACAACATAATTCAATTAGCATAATGAAACCAGATGATGGTTCATGATTCCAATTGAAGCAGAGATTTTTACTGTGACCAAACAACCAACAGGGATAGAACAAACTAAGTTCATAGAGGATGTGATCAGCCAAGCCCATAGATAATAAGCAGTTTCAGCAACTCAAAAGATCGTTGCAACAGAACATGAAATATAAAATATGGTTAAAAATTTCAGTTAAAAATAACAAAAAAAAAATACGGTTTTCGGTCAAAATCGAATTAACCGAACCTAATGGACACTCCTAGTTCCGAAGTGAAATGCTTTCAGCCCATTACTTTTAAGAATGCGTAACTGGTTAGGTCAAACACTTCCTAATGCACATTGCAATACTATATGGCCAACAATGCAGCTAAGAATCAGCTAGCTACTCATGCAACTTATGATCTGACTTACCTATCCAAGGACAATCACTTTTAACCCCAACGACCCCTAAACCAGTGTATGACATCCTAAACGAGACAAATAAAATGTGAATCACCCCCTAAAACACCAATAGACACAAGTAGTGATGATGATTAGAATCTAAAACGTCTGATAAGCAAAGCGATATTAGCCAATATATGATATACCCCCATGAAAGCTTGATGATCCAAGTATTATAATATGTACTAATTACCTAAGAAGAGTCATCAATAGGTCCCAAAACCGTTGTGCCCATCGAATGTTTAGCCATTTCTAAGAAGGGAAGGAAAATAACATGTCAGATTGTTGAAAAGTATACTAAACAAACTGATTAGTTCAGTTCTCAAATCCTTGAAAAAGATGATGAGACAGAGACTATTAGTGTACAAGCAGATGATTAAAAAAAATATTCATTCAACTACACTTGAAAACCCAAGATCACAAGTTAGATTAAAATCCTCAGAACATAAGAAATATCATGTAGCATTAAGCGATTACATTTCATATTTCCCTTTATGCGTGATCGGAAGTTTATGGTCTCACAAAAGTCATTTGAAATGACCATCCTGAAAATATACGATGGAACTAGTAACACACAACACAGGTCACCTCTTATAGATAGATAAAGGTAGAAGCCAAATGGCTAAGTCTTGGTCCTAGTTCAGAAATGAAATACACGAGTAGCTATGCATATGATATTATGCCTTTAATTGATTCTTATTTTCCATTCAAAAAGATCTTTCAAACGAAAGAAAACAAAAATCAACACAGAAAACAAGGAATAGAAGACGCCAAACCTAGTTCAGATATCGCCGCCAGAACTCTGGGAGATGGCACCGCTGTCCGCCCGCGCGCCGCTGCCGCGCCGCCCACCACGCCAGTCGTCTTCCTTGTGCCCGCACGGGAGTGAGAGAGAATGAGGGTGAGGGAGGATGGAGGCTGGAGTCGCTGGACCGATAAAGGGCTGGAAGTCGAAACTCAAGAGGGAAAAATTGAATGAAAACCTAATCTGCTTACTTACGGGACTAACAATAGAATGACTTTCAGAAATTCTGTAGGTGAAAGTATATTAGCTAGTGAATAATTCCCTCCAATATTTTGTTACTTGCGCGCCTGTGGAAAGTTAAAACATTTTTACGTACGGAAATATTTTCCGTCTGTAATATGTCCGCATTCCGTTGGTAATAACGTTGCAAATGTCTATTTTACTTGAATACTACATCCGTCGGTAATACATATAAAATCTGTAGGTGAAAAGGTTTTTTACATACAGAAAATTCTGTAGGTAATTTTCCGTCTGTGATACTACTGTTTTTTTGTAGTGCGCTAATACCGTCATTACCGTCCAATCTCCTTACACAATCCAGATTCACGCAGCGGATACTTACATACTCAACGGTAGGAGATACAATGCCGTTAGTCACCCACGTGACTAACAAGGCTACTACTACTACATACATCATCGGTCTGATGGACCGGAATCCCGAGTACTACACATTACATTACATACTCCATTTACCAACTAAATGCTACATTGCTCCATTCAATACTTTGCTCCTTTACAATACCATTCAATACAATATACATAACCGAGTTTACTAAGATCCTTATACAAATATAATACTTCTTCCAAGTTCAAATGTACTCATTAAGAGTCTACATCTACCCATTCCTCACAACTACTTACTTCCTAAGTACAAGGGTGTGCCCTCTAGCACACCTCTACATTCTACTTCTAGCTATCCAAGTGTAGCCACCGGTCTCTTACCTTGACCATATCCGCTTCGGATACCTACACACTAAAAACGTTCCCCCTAGGGGGTCAGCTTTCGCTGCATATGATAACCGCATACCCCGCGTACTAGTGAGGGTACGCCGACCACTTGGTCGAATACATGCGATTGATTTCATTCAAACATACATGCATACATGCTCTTATACATAATATTACAATACATTACGCAAGGAATACATACATACACGTCATTACACACTCTCTCAATACATACATGGTAACCCATACAAGCCATAAGATATATACTTACCTTTCCGAAATCCAATCACAATACAAATACATGTACAATACATATGCAATACATACACAATCCACCATACTTGTTAGCTCATGTTGGTCCACCCGGGTTAATCGGGTGGAGGTTACTCTTTTACTCGTTCCACAGTACTTACGCATACATACTCATACTCATACATAGTTACTTACTTACTCTTACTCATGTTAAGTCGTCGGGACCTCCGGCCCGGGGACTACTCCGTCCCACCACCGGGATTTACTTGACTCACCAATCCGGGATGCTACCCATTTAAGGGTTTGGGCCGCGGACCAGTTTAAGAGTCAGGAATCAGATCCAACCTCTTGTGTCTCCTCATCCTCACGCGTGGCCGAAGATATATCGGACTTCTACTCATTCCAGTTTACTCACACTTAAGTTAGGAGTTAGGTAGTTAGGAATTAGTAGAAGTCAACATCCAAGCCACATACACATTACATTGTTCATATACACATCCATACACAATACAATACAATATACAAGTACACTACGAGATACAAATACACTTCATCATCATTCATATATTACATGAATTATACAAACTAGTGTTCAAGACAATAATTATCAAGAACAACATAAGTCAAGCACAGGTAAGTGCAATATAGTCCGATTCATGCATTTATCTTATTTAGGTGATCAAATAAGCACACAAATCGGGGTAACCAGATTAGGATACAGGGCATGAAGAAATCATACCTTTCACCATTGATTTCGGACTCACCGACTCCTCTTCGGTGTTCGACTAATCGAATCCTATCACATACATACAGTTGGATGGTTAACTATCCATAATTAACCTTACTTATTAGTTTCCTAAAATTTCCTAGTTTATACTTACTAACCCTTTGTTACTTAAATACATTTACTTAAGTTACTCACTTACAATTATTTTCTAAGCTTGTTTATAGCCTTAATGACCATTAAACATCATTAAATATGTCTTAATCATCTTATAATATCATTACCCATCATTACCCATCCTTACCTAAGTTTTAAAATACATTCTGGATAGTTTTTGTGTTGGTCCGGGTTTACAAACCCGGACCAACACGCTGGAATACTCTTCGGGTAAGTTATTGCTTGCTTGGTCCGGGTTTCCTCCCTAGTATACAAACCCGAACCACATGTCTTTGTGAGCTACGGGTAAGTTTTTCGTGTGGTCCGGGTTTGTGCACCACTTTGAAACCCGGACCACTTGTTTTGGTATGTTACGGGTATGTTTTTGGGGTGGTCCGGGTTAGTGTCTTGGTTTGTAAACCCGGACCATCCCTCTGTAAAACTTTATGTCGTGTTTTCATGCTAGTCCGGGTTTGTGTGCTGGTTTGCAAACCCGGACTAGTTACAGTATTGCAATATATATAAGTTTTTGAGTTTGTTTCAATTCCAAACCTCTACCAATCTCTTACCTAATATTCCCACATATATTTAGCATGTTTTGACATTGATTAAGCATTTTAAACTAGCCTAATCCCACTCTATAAAAATCTGTTACATTACACACTCATCAGTCAGTTTTTCACTTCCTGCTACAATTTTTTTCCTTCTCCACTAATGCTACAGATTTTCTTTTCTTCTTCCAACCAACTCAATGGCTCTTACACTGGCCTAACTTAGTTTGACAACTCCCAATACACCATTTACAACTCCACTCAACTACATCCCCTTTTCCTGTTACAGACCAAAGTAATAATCCCATATTTTCCTCTCTGCACATCTTCCTTTTCTTTCCTGTCAAACAACACTCACATGCACTTAATTCCTATCCAAAATTTGACATAGTTTCCCTACTTTCCTTAGTATTCTCACCACACCAATTTCGCTCACACAACACACTTCATAACCTGCTCAATTTATATACATTATTCACACACATTCTAAATACTTGCCACAAGTTTATTCTCACACTTAGCATTTATTTATTTGTTCCCAAAGGCTTCAAACTACAAATACCATCCATATTGATATACCCATACTCTTCCTACTGTTACGGTTTTCTAAACCATTGTTAAAACAATATACTTATATGTATACATACATCAAAAACTGTACATAAACTTCTCTTACCTTGGGTTCCCTTGATTCCTTTTTCTTTCCCTCCTTCTCCTTTCTTGCTCCTCTTTCCTTCTTTGTTTTCTTGGTTTATTTAAGCCAAGCTACACCATGTAACCAAGCACACACATACACACCAAAACTAGTGAATTTTCTATCTCACGTATTAAACCCAACTTTGTGAGAAACCATTTAAACCACTTAGTAGGTCTTACCTTGAGCTTCTAATGGAGTTTTTGAGTAGAAAATGACAAGGCTTCAACTCCTCTTTGAAGTGCCAAACCGGCTGAGTAATGGAATAGTGGTACATTACGTGAGTTTTGTATTTTTGTAAGGAAAAGATGAAAGAGTGAAGCTTTGGTCTACTTCTTACCTTAGAACATGGAGAAGAAGATGGATCTTTAAATGGTGCCCTTCAAGCTCTCAAACGATTATACCCTCAAAAATAAAATTGGAGGTTTTAGATTTTTGAAGGGTGTAGAATAATCTCCTAAGCGATACGAATCCAACGGTATAATTTTTGTAGCATTTGGTGGTGATTTGGGGTTTCAAAGATGAAGATAAGGTGGCTCTGTGTGAGGGGCTCTCAGATCGCCATTTCAGTCGCACAGGGAGGAGAAGAAAATAGAGAGGAAGAAGAAGAGTGCTGTACGTGGGATTTGTGAGTGAGAGGAGAGAGAGTTACTTTTTGGCTTTTACTTTTTGTTTGTCTTTTGTACATAAGAAGAGAATAAGAGAGTGTGAGAGAGAGCACAAAACCGGCTGCACCCACACACACAAACTCTTTACATTTTTATTTCTCAAAGTGGGCACACCACTTTGTTTTAATTACACTCTCACCCACAACTTCCCGTTTTTGACAGTTTTTACTATTTTCTCGTTTTACTGATTTTATTGGTTCTAGGCCTTCACTAATATTTATTAATGACTATTTAGTTGACCAAAATTATTACGAGTCTATTTGATCCGCTTAAGGTCGCGTTTTCCTGGTTACCTCGAAAAAACGCGCTTTAATGTTCGTTTGTGTTTTAAATCCATTTTATGGATCCGTTTTCTTCGGGAGTTGTTCCCATATATTATTTAGGTCTTATTAAGCCCTTAGAATCCGTATAATGCGTTAACCGAGGTCTCATACCTCCTATGGTTATTTAACGCTTATTTAGCGTTTTTCGCTTTTTAAGCATTTCTTCATTTCTTTTTCTTTTGATTTATTTTTCCTTACCAATATTACTTAGGCGTCATTAGGCCCTTAAATACGTATTAGATTAATTTTAATCTCTATATTTAAGTTTGGGGTATTTCAATCTACCCCCCTTAAGAACTTTGTCCTCAAGTGTTCGAGGTTATGGGACTACTATACTTACTTATTTATACTTGCCTAATACCCAAGCCATACATTCCTCCTCCTTATAATCCTCAAATTCGTTACTTAAGGTTTCTCCTTTCCATACCATACCAATGTACAATACTTACTCCAATCCATATTACTATCAACCATCCGGTTCCTCATTACAAACTTTATACATACATACAGTGCAAAGCTATCCCAAAGCAATGCAATACACATCACAATCCCGCAGGCACTCAGGTCATCTCGACACAGGACTCCTCTATGTCCCGCTGCCCTTGGAATAATACAATACGCTATACTACGATCTTCTCCGGTATAAACTTCCAACAAGTCCTCAATCTCCGGTCTAAGGAAATTCCTTTACAGCTACTAATTAGAAATTTTCTAAAGCATACAACTCCAAATTTCCAATTTTTATTCATTACTTCTATCCTAAGCGTGATTCTTGTGACCACTAAAGGGGAGCTTCAAGAGTTATTCCGACCCTGATGTGATCAGCATCAGTGTTGAACTATCTTTCCACCCCAATTTGTGTTCGGTTTCCCTTGATCTGATCAGGATCAAGTTCGACTTCCCACATCAGTTTCAAACAAGCAAACAATTTAATTGTTTTCATTTTCTATCTTTTTACTCTTTCTAGTCGTGATACGAATTCATACATCTCCAAAGGATGGAATCAATCCATCAATCATTCTCACTCTACTTCCCAAATGCTTCACTCCGTGGTTCAATACCTAGATGCTCATTTCATCAACCTTCACTACTTTCATCCATTACTCTCCATCATCTCCGATATTCTAACTAAAGAATACTATACCTATGGAATTTAATCGACTTCAATTTGCTTCAAATAATTTACCCACGAATCCACTACTCATAAACTTCATTCATTAATTACTCTCCATCAATTCGTACTACTTCTTCAAAGGTTACGGTACTTGTGGAGCTCCGTCCACTACTCATTACTTTTCTTTTACTAATACTCTTCCATGGTGTTACAAGGTAGGTATATCCATCCTATGGTATTTGCATCTCTCATGCCTAATTACCACAATTTCAATATGAATGAATACTTATGTTTATTTAACATAGGCATCAATCATCAATTCGTTTCTCATTTGTGCTATGCACATTATCGTTTATGTGTTTTCTTCATGAAACTTATACTAAGCGGTTTTCGCTCTACCCCCCTTAAAAGGGATTACGCCCGTAATCTACCATATGTTATTATTATTAAACATTGGTTTACTCAATTTGGGCAATCTGAAGCGTTTTAGCTTCTTACGGTTTATTACATAATGTACACTTGTCAAAGGGTCCTAATCATAACAATGGTTTAGTCTTTGCACCAAGGATTCCTATATGAGTTTATTTAACTCATAATTAATTCGGTTTCAGCCTATTAGGCTTCAAGGCATTAATAGCCATTCCACTATACTTACTAGGTATATTAGCTAGGGCCCACTAGCTTCTGCTGCGCGACCCTGATAACCTGGGTTATTCACCTTTCTTGTTATCCTTAATGTGCTATGTATCGCCTTCTTATCCGTCTAATATGGGAATAAGGTTTAATAAACATTGCGGTATTCTTTTACCGTGTTTGAATTCAATAAGTATATAGATTATAGCCAGCTCTCTGGTGATCTATTATGTATACCATTCGTGCTTCCATGATTATTTGATAAGCTGCTCCGATTTATTGTCAGGTGAGGTTGAGTCACTACTTAGTTGTAGTGCTTCCTCTATTGTCGCTAGCTTCTGAATTCTACCAGTTTCCCTGGTTCAGTACAAGTGTCTTTACTTGTATGACCTTGCATTTTCTATGCGTCGGTCCTAGTGACTTTCTTCAATCTTCTTTCACCTTTTATTCCAATGGAATTCACATCTTGTGATCGTTAGTGTGCTTTATACACTTCGTGCTTCTTTGGCCTCAGGCTGCACGGTCTGTTGCTAAGCTTCCTTAGCTGGCTTATGCCATGTTTGTTGGTGAAAAGAAGGGTTTACTACGGTTTACGGTTTCCATATCCCTAGCCATCCCATTAGATCATTAGCTGCACAAGTGCAATACCAAAACACTCAGTCATACAGAGTGCAGAGGCGTAAACGCTTGACAGTAAGTCACTTATGTGATAGGAAAGAATATTTCTGCCACCTGTCTTCTCATACTTGTCTCCGTGTCATTATCTAACTACTTCCTCATAACGGCTCGCTTGTTGCGCACCATATCCTTACTCATTATACACATCATTTTACTGATTCCGTAACTTCCGTTACAGTGGTAGTTTCTCTTCAGTCATTGCTACTGCTACGTCGTTGGCACCATTTCCTTATGGTGTGAATACTCTGGGGTTTCTTGTGTTCGTTGTATAACGGTTGTCGTAGAATACTGCACGTTATCATCTTCCCATTATGAGATGTTCTGTTTCCAATTGGTCTTAATTTACCAGGTATTCTGGTTGACAATGGATGAAGTAGTTTATCGGGTTACAAGCTCTCTTGAGCGTTGGTCGTTCATGGTGTGCAATGTGCACTCGTATTGATTGTTTTTGACAATTACTGTCTCCCAGTGCTGAGCATTGGTTATAGGCTCTAGTTGTGTAGTTTTTAATCTTGTATGTACATCACCGGGACATCCCAAGAACTTCAAGGGTTTTCTGGTCCCGTTCTATCATTGATAAATGAAGTTCTTGTTGAGAGGCTTGTTTCCACTAATAGGTCTCATGACAAGGTTTACCATGTTGGTGTTTATACAATGGTTCACACACATGCTTGGGTGCATATGGAGTATGCTTACTCCTTAAGTCGTAATGGTTTGAAGAACTCATTTCCTTATTCCATCGCCCCTTGCACTGTCCATATGTATAGGCTTTTCTGTTATAATAGATGGAAGCCTTTCTAAGGGTTCACATCCTCACCACATTGGTGGTCTTTGGCTAACGAGGGGTACCTTCCCTTGGGTTTCTCGTAGTGTCCAAGTGTGGACTAGGCCAATGTTGGCATTATCATGATTCTTATGCCTCTGTGCTACCATTGCTACAGAAGGCATGAAGGTAATTAAAAGCTTGTCAACTGTATACTAGACTGATGCTCTAGTGACAGTGACACTGAGTTGGCCATTACTCTAAGCCACTCAGGATGTTGGGTTTGAATTGATGGTCCAGTTGTTGATTTCTTGTCATATGAGACAACATCTCTTGCAAGTCTTGTTATCAAATGGTGTGGGTTTTGCAACCATTTAAGTTACATAACGTAGTCGGTTTATGGCTTTTAAGCCGAATTGCTGCGAGCTATGCTCTTTGCAAGCTGCTTATACATGTTTCCACTCCTTGTATACCCCATAGGTTGGAGGTATTACTGGGCTCCATGGCAAGTCGTGGCATCACGCTTCCGTTCATAGGAGGCCCTTTTGACACTCTGGTGCTAATCAGTGCCTTCTTGTAGTGTAGGGTATTTCCTGTGAAGTGAAATCCCTTCGGTGTCTTAACCGAGTGTTCGTTCTAGTTCCCGTGCTCTTATCATGACGCTTTGTTCGACTGTTGTCAACTCAGACACACCCTTCACGGATTGCTCCTGAGTGCTGTTAGTTATGCCTTACATCCGGCTAATGTTTATGACATGTTGTGTCCACTATACCGCCTTGTGGTATTGTATTTAAGCTATCCCCTTTTGGGTTATAACGTCTCCCATTCTTGGGTAAACTGTTTATACTTTCTCCTAGTGTTTTAGACTAGGTTTAGTATCCTCTCCAATGATGGATTATACTTCGTGGTAATCTTGTGTTCGCTCTAGGAAACTCCATCCCGTTTGTTGAGCATCGTTGTTCACATTAGGCATTTGCCTTACTGTGTTTAGGCTGGGTATGCTTTCCAGCTGTCGTGTAATTACTTGATGTCTTTCAGACATATCCAATGTCTATGCTTACTAGTCGGCGCTCCTTGCGCTTCTTAATCCTCATTCCTTATCTTCAGATGGATTCTCTGAGTTCTTTATACTTGTTACTTAGCGGAGTTCCTTCTCCTTGATCGCCTGAGGTGTCCAGCTGTTCTGCTTTGCACTTACTCATGGTCCGTAGAACAGAGTTGACTACTTCCCGTGTTTCGTACACTACATGTATACATACGTGGGGTACCATGTTGATACGTTACCACTTACCTCACTATGTGTCAGGCCCGCAAGCTCCTTCGGAGTGCGGTTGTCCCACATCCCGTAATTGGGTACACTCGTAGTGTTCGTCACACGCCTAGGTAAAGTATTCTATTGTCAACTCCTCTTGTATCAATCTATGATACTCACCGTAATTCTGTTGGTTTTGTTTACAAATCCAAGTTTAAAAAAAAGTTGTGGTTTTGAAAGAAGAATTTTGGGTTTTGAAACAATGGTTCGGTGTTAAAAGAAGTTCTACATGGCATAGCCATGTTTGTGGTCTTGACCAAGTCCAGCTTCCCGCTGACTGGTATGTTCTTAATACAATGGTCAGGCCGTCAGGCCTTTCCAAGGTTTGATTCCTCTAGCTTCCAGGATTTGTGATCCTATAGTTGTTTCACTGCTGTCACGGTACATTACTATGTACCTGTGGTGTGTTAAAGTTCCTCTACATGTTCCTGTTCTTACTGCACTTGCCGTGGCAAGTGCGTGGTACTGGTGATTTTTGGGTAAACCTATACCGGTCTTGGTATGGTTTCCACTTGTATTTAATAGTCTTGTTGACTCTTCCTTGATCATATTGGTCTATGTTTGGGATACTCGATCCTATTGAGTAGCTTCTCATTGATCTTGACATGGTTGTCTTGGTCGGGGTACTTCTCCAATCCTTGGAGATCCCCATTTATTTAGTTTGTGTTTTTCCTTGTTGCTCGTTCCCACTGGTTTACCGTGGTGATTGAGCATTAGCTTGTCTAGGCACTACTCTTGTAGTCCTATCGGATTATATCCTGTGAGTGTCCTTGTAGCTGTCTGAGCTATGTTGACCAGGTTTTGTAACCTTAATGGCGTTATAGTTTTGGAGTTAACCGTTCCTGACTATGTCTATAGACAGCTAGCATACCGTTGGTGGTATTATCTAACCATTACCGTCCCGCAGACTTGTGTCTCGGGTTCCATTACTGCTCCTTTTCCATTTCGTTGCACGGTTAGTGCTTCTTTTCTCCTGCTGTTGTTTGTCTAGCCAGGTTCGCGACTGCTGAGCATGTCGCCCCATGTTGTTGTAAGTTGTAGCCTCCTTGTAGTTGGAGTGTTCATTCCACCGCTATTAAGTGCGGGTATTGTTGTTCAACCGGGATCCATCTCCGGGTCTTCCAATCCTTGGAATCTACCATATGCCGGTTCTTGTTTACTGTGTGATGGCTTCACAGCTGCCAGATCGGGTTTCCCCGAGTATGAGAGGACTTTCCTTCTCTCTGGCGTTCTTTCCCAAGTTATACAATGGGTTTGTGGAGGGCGGGTCTGGTATTTTAGGTATCCGGTACTCACCGGTAGTTCCTAACTAGCATATCTATAATGTTAACACTCAACCCTTAGCCCTAAGCTTCTAATTCCTAACTCGGTATTCCTAAACTCGGTATTTCCAGTCATCAGAGTGAAGTATCGCTCTGATACCACTTTCTGTAACACCCCTACCGCTAATACCGTCATTACCGTCCAATCTCCTTACACAATCCAGATTCACGCAGCGGATACTTACATACTCAACGGTAGGAGATACAATGCCGTTAGTCACCCACGTGACTAACAAGGCTACTACTACTACTACATACAGCATCGGTCTGATGGACCGGAATCCCGAGTACTACACATTACATTATATACTCCATTTACCAACTAAATGCTACATTGCTCCATTCAATACTTTGCTCCTTTACAATACCATTCAATACAATATACATAACCGAGTTTACTAAGATCCTTATACAAATATAATACTTCTTCCAAGTTCATATGTACTCATTAAGAGTCTACATCTACCCATTCCTCACAACTACTTACTTCCTAAGTACAAGGGCGTGCCCTCTAGCACACCTCTACATTCTACTTCTAGCTATCCAAGTGTAGCCACCGGTCTCTTACCTTGACCATATCCGCTTCGGGTACCTGCACACTAAAAACGTTCCCCCTAGGGGTCAGCTTTCGCTGCATATGATAACCGCATACCCCGCGTACTAGTGAGGGTACGCCGACCACTTGGTCGAATACATGCGATTGATTTCATTCAAACATACATGCATACATGCTCTTATACATAATATTACAATACATTACGCAAGGAAATACATACATACACGTCATTACACACTCTTCAATACATACATGGTAACCCATACAAGCCATAAATATATACTTACCTTTCCGAAATCCACAATACACAATACATGTACAATACACAATATTATGCAATACATACACAATCCACCATACTTGTTAGCTCATGTTGGTCCACCCGGGTTAATCGGGTGGAGGTTACTCTTTTACTCGTTCCACAGTACTTACGCATACATACTCATACTCATACATAGTTACTTACTTACTCTTACTCATGTTAAGTCGTCGGGACCTCCGGCCCGGGGACTACTCCGTCCCACCACCGGGATTTACTTGACTCACCAATCCGGGATGCTACCCATTTAAGGGGTTTGGGCCGCGGACCAGTTTAAGAGTCAGGAATCAGATCCAACC
The DNA here is from genome assembly GCA_023374045.1 of Limonium bicolor. Classification (NCBI taxonomy): domain Eukaryota; kingdom Viridiplantae; phylum Streptophyta; class Magnoliopsida; order Caryophyllales; family Plumbaginaceae; genus Limonium; species Limonium bicolor. Next base: position 97,498,479 of record CM041779.1, read on the forward strand.
TCTTGTGTCTCCTCATCCTCACGCGTGGCCGAAGCTATATATCGGCTTCTACTCATTCCAGTTACTCACACTTAAGTTAGGAGTTAGGTAGTTAGGAATTAGTAGAAGTCAACATCCAAGCCACATACACATTACATTGTTCATATACACATCCATACACAATACAATACAATATACAAGTACACTACGAGATACAAATACACTTCATCATCATTCATATATTTCATGAATTATACAAACTAGTGTTCAAGACAATAATTATCAAGAACAACATAAGTCAAGCACAGGTAAGTGCAATATAGTCCGATTCATGCATTTATCTTATTTAGGTGATCAAATAAGCACACAAATCGGGGTAACCAGATTAGGATACAGGGCATGAAGAAATCATACCTTTCACCATTGATTTCGGACTCACCGACTCCTCTTCGGTGTTCGACTAATCGAATCCTATCACATACATACAGTTGGATGGTTAACTATCCATAATTAACCTTACTTATTACTTTCCTAAAATTTCCTAGTTTATACTTAAACCCTTTGTTACTTAAATACATTTACTTAAGTTACTCACTTACAATTATTTTCTAAGCTTGTTTTATAGCTTTAATGACCTTTAAACATCATTAAATATGTCTTAATCATCTTATAATATCATTACCCATCATTAACCATCCTTACCTAAGTTTTAAAATACATTCTGGATAGTTTTTGTGTTGGTCCGGGTTACTGTCCGGGTTTACAAACCCGGACCAACACGCTGGAATACTCTTCGGGTAAGTTTATTGCTTGGTCCGGGTTTCCTCCCTAGTATACAAACCCGGACCACATGTCTTTGTGAGCTACGGGTAAGTTTTTCGTGTGGTCCGGGTTTGTGCACTACTTTGCAAACCCGGACCACTTGTTTTGGTATGTTACGGGTATGTTTTTGAGGGTTGTCCCGGTTAGTGTCTGGTTTGTAAACCCGGACATCCCTCTGTATAAACTTTTTGTTCGTTTTTCTGCTAGTCCGGGTTTGTGTGCTGGTTTGCAAAACCCGAACTAGTTACAGTATTGCAATATATATCAGTTTTTGAGTTTTGTTTTAATTCCCAACCTCTACCCGTTCTCTTCCCTAATTTCCCACATATACTTTAGCTCATGTGTTTTGCATTTTTAAGCATTTTACCCTACCTCCCCCTCTACCAATCCTTTTCCTTACACACTCATCCTTCAGTTTTCAAAACAAGAACACCTTTTCTGTCTACAATTTTTTTCCTTCTCCACTAATGCTACAGATTTTCCTTTTCTTCTTCTTCTTTTCTTTTTCTTCCCAACCAACTCAATGGCTCTTACACTGGCCTAACTTAGTTTGACAACTCCCAATACACCATTTACAACTCCACTCAACTACATCCCCTTTTCCTGTTACAGACCAAAGTAATAATCCCATATTTTCCTCTCTGCACATCTTCCTTTTCTTTCCTGTCAAACAGCACTCTCACATGCACTTAATTCCTAACCAAAATTTGACATAGTTTCCCTACTTTCCTTAGTATTCTCACCACACCAATTTTGCTCACACAACCCACTATCCTTGCTCAATTTATATACATTATTCCACACATTCTAAATACTTGCCACAAGTTTATTCTCACACTTAGCATTTATTTATTTGTTCCCAAAGGCTTCAAACTACAAATACCATCCATATTGATATACCCATACTCTTCCTACTGTTACGGTGATTTCTAAACCATTGTTAAAACAATATACTTATACGTATACATACATCAAAAACTGTACATAAACTTCTCTTTACCTTGGGTTCCCTTGATTCCTTTTTCTTTCCCTCCTTCTCTTTATTTATGCTCCTCTTTCCTTCTTTGTTTTCTTGGTTTATTTAAGCCAAGCTACACCATGTAACCAAGCACACACATACACACCAAAACTAGTGAATTTTCTATCTCACGTATTAAACCCAACTTTGTGAGAAACCATTTAAACCACTTAGTAGGTCTTACCTTGAGCATCTAATGGAGTTTTTGAGTAGAAAATGACAAGCTTCAACTCCTCTTTGAAGTGCCAAACCGGATGAGTAATGGAATAGTGGTACATTACGCGAGTTTTGTATTTTTGTAAGGAAAAGATGAAAAGAGTGAAGCTTTGGTCTACTTCTTACCTTAGTACTGAACATGGAGAAGAAGATGGATCTTCAAATGGTGCCCTTCAAGCTCTCAAACGATTATACCCTCAAAAATAAAATTGGAGGTTTTAGATTTTTGAAGGGTGTAGAATAATCTCCTAAGTGATACGAATCCAACGGTATAATTTTTGTAGCATTTGGTGGTGATTTGGGGTTTCAAAGATGAAGAGAAGGTGGCTCTGTGTGAGGGGCTCTCAGATCGCCATTTCAGTCGCACAGGAGGAGAAAAAATAGAGAGGAAGAAGAAGAGTGCTGTACGTGGGATTTGTGAGTGAGAGGAGAGAGAGTTACTTTTTGGCTTTTACTTTTTGTTTGTCTTTTGTACATAAGAAGAGAATAAGAGAGTGTGAGAGAGAGCACAAAACCGGCTGCACACCCACACACACAACTCTTTACATTTTTATTTCTCAAAGTGGGCACACTACTTTGTTTTAATTACACTCTCACCCCACAACTTCCTGTTTTTGATAGTTTTTTACTATTTTCTCGTTTTACTGATTTTATTGGTTCTAGGCCTTCAATAATATTTATTAATGACTATTTAGTTGACCAAAATTATTACGAGTTTATTTGATCCGCTTAAGGTCGCGTTTTCCCCCGGTTACCTCGAAAAAAACGCGCTTTAATGTTCGTTTGTGTTTTAAATCCATTTTATGGATCCATTTTCTTCGGGAGTTGTTCCCATTTATTATTTAGGTCTTATTAAGCCCTTAGAATCCGTATAATGCGTTAACCGAGGTCTTATACCTCCTATGGTTATTTAACGCTTATTTAGCGTTTTTCGCTTTTTAAGCATTTCTTCATTTCTTTTGGATTTATTTTTCCTTACCAATATTACTTAGGCGTCATTAGGCCCTTAAATACGTATTAGATTAATTTTAATCCCTATATTTAAGTTCGGGGTATTTCACTGTGGGTTGGCCTGTGTGTAGACCGGTCTTCAAAACGCTCTATCTTCTTCGTTTTAGCTCCAATTTTTGATCTGTGTGCGCCCACATGTTTGTCTTTTAGTCTACTTTATTCCTAGCTATGTTATTTCTTTTGTTTCAGCAATAATTGTGTAAAATACCAAATAAAAAACAAAACTATAGGAAAACTAGCTACAGTGAAGAAATGAGCATGAAAAGTGTTGATAAAACAAACAAAATACACCCCTAAAACATGTTCATTTGGACACTCATCACACCCCACACACTTTCCTTTTTGCTTTTCCTCTAGAAAAACCAAGCACCCATGCAAGTAAGGAATGCTCAAGACTAACAAATACTAACATGAATTGTAGGATAAGATATTAGAGGTGGCATAGGTGATCTTAGGGCAAAATAAAATCTAGAGTTTCGGGGTATGATCTGGAGTGCTTCATAGCTTTAGATATTAGGAAACTTTGAGAACCTTTGTCATGGCCAACTTCTCTCAAGAATGGGCATTAAGAAGAAAACAAAAGGAAAAATAGATTTATGCATTTGTTTCACTTTTGCATAAGAGATGAGGAGATAAAATTTTGGCATCAAGCCTTTGCATTTAAGAACAATCAACTCTCATTGTTGGTTACCAATGGTGTCTCACAAGTCCCTTAAAGGATTTTACAAAGAAGCACCCCTTAGCAATCCCTATGAAAGAAGACAGTAAGAACCCCTAAGCAATAAAAATTCAACCATTCAAGATCACTTGGTCACCCCGCATGAAAGATGCTCCTCAAAAGCAATCAAAAAGAAAATTTTGAGCATTTGTCCCACAATCATAATAGTATTTGTTCTTAATGAGAACAACTCACATCACAAGGGTCCAAGTTTTTGATTTTGGACAACCGCAAGATAAGCAGAGAAATTAAGCATTTAGGCACACAATTTATTGAAAAGGTCACTCCCCCACATTTAACTTGAACAATGTACTCATTGTTCACTAAACAAACTGGGGAAGATTTCAAAAGACCTTTTCTGGAAGCAGACAAAAGAGAAAAACATGGGGCACAAACCATCAATTCAGCACGGAAGCTATTCCCAGAGGCAGATTCCAGTAGAAACAAAATAAAAGAAGAGAAGTGAGTGACACAAAATAAAAGAAACTAGTACTCCCCTTGGATTATTTTTACTTGCATTGAAGGAACTTCCCCACACCTGAGCTTTAGACTCAATTAGCGTAACTTGGTTGCGGTGTGGACTTTAAGTTGCACCTGCATAAAACACTAGAAGCAACAAAACCACAATCAGGGTTAAGAGTTAGCAAAAACAAAATCAAAATCAAAATCAAAGAAGAACATGAAGAATTAAAATAAACTGAAAGAAATTCATCCGGGTTGCCTCCACGGAAGATGCCCAGCTCTAAGGTCTTTGGCTAGACCATACCACATTGAAGTCCTTCAGGATCAAAAATGAATGTTGAAGTGGGCTTCAACGGGTGGGGTGGGTGGGTAACATTTTTCTTTGAAGAACAGCCCAGATATTTTGGTTGATGATCCTTGGTGCGAGGATAATATGGTGGTGGAGACTCCTCTTCAAATTTAAGAATGAAGACATCCTTATATTCATTTAACGGTGCAGGGAGAACTCCGGGGTGGACTTTGTCTTCTAACTCTGGTCCCGGATCAAAGGGGAAGGTGGCCTCCACACTTAGTGGGTGGACTTTGAGCTTCCACCTTTCATCATTGTAACACATGTGGGGAAGACCATCCTCCAAGTGAAGATCAAAGTTTGACAGCTTCTCCTCCTCAAATTTGAGGATGTAAACATCCTCAACTTCTTGGTGAGGCTCATGGGAAGAGCCTTGATGAAAATCAACTTCAGAGGGAGGTGACTACTTGAAGTTGATTGTAGTACTCTCCTCTGATGACTCGTAGGGAGGCGGTGTCTCCTCCTTCTCAAGGTTGGGGATGTGATCATCCTCATTGTCTTGATGAACAAAGAAGGGGAGACAAATTGGTTGTTGACTTCAGAGGGAGGAAACCCCATGAGGTCAAAATAGAAATTCTCTTCTGACGAGTTGTCTTCATTATCAAGATGGTGGTTGCGAGGCGTTGGAGTCTTTGATTCGAACATGAGACGAGTGAGAGAGTAGCTCAGGTCCTCAACAGGCTGCCCCACCTCATGAACTGTTTCACTCTCAAGTTGTTGTACAATCTGATATATCCGAGCTTGAACATTCATATTGAAGGTATCTTGATTCATGTTAAAGGTGTCTTACGCAGTTGGGTTAGACTCGCAAGAAGAAATAAGATCAGACATGAGCTCCTCCAAACTGTGTGAATCAACTTTTACCGTGAACACAAGATAGTGAGCACTCTCGTGGTCTCATCCACACTCTTGGCACACAATGGTGGGGTTCAGCTTGACAAAATATTTAATTCCTTCATGAGAGTTCTCAATTCTGACATTGTTGTTGGACATCGGGGGCTCTCATGGTACTCTCCGCACCTTTGGCATACTTCATTGACTTGTGTTTTGTTCGGTGTAGTCACCATATGAGTAACCATACAAACCTCCCGCTTGATGATAATAACCATTCATTAGAGTTAAGCTGCTACAAAGAAAAGAAAAAAAATTATACACATAAGGGGCAAATAAAGGAAATGAAAAATATGCACATAAACTAAACAAATAATAATCAGAGAGTTGGACAGAAGTCCCTGGTAACGACGCCAAAAACTTGTTGAGCAAAATAGTGATTAAACTATCATGCTAACTATGAGCAGTAAACCCAGTCATTATAGTACAACAATGTCATATCCATAGAGACTTTGCAACTATCTAATCTGATACCAAAATTGTAACGTATAATTTCCTGAAAAAAAAAACTCAGGAAGACACGCAACGGAAAACACTTAGAAACATTCAAGCAACATTCGGCACCAAGCAAACACACATGCACACAGAAACATTGAACACATGCATTCAAGCAAACAAGCATACAAACGACAGCAAGCACTTAGCTTGACATGCCCTAAGGAAATTACCCCAGGGCTCCGGCGATGCTGCGCTATGCCAACATGCCGGAATGCGCCACTCATAACCACAAGGATGAGAGTGGACTTATACCACCCTTATTAGATAAGTTCTCCGGCCATCCCAATTCCCTCGACTTCAGTCGTCAAGGTCAAAGGGGATCTGCGCACCACTTGCAACTTCTGCCCAAGTGCGCAGCCCAATACAGTATGCCAGTGCTCGGGGAACCACGAGGTTCACCCACACGCTACTGCAAGCCCGCACCCGGGTGAGGGCATCGGGCGAATACCAACACACTTATCTCCACCCAAAATCCAACTCATCCCTGCGTGAGCCACAAAGGCTCTAACGATGTGCCGCCCGCACATCGGGGTAAGAATAACCAGGGACATAATGAGTTGATGCCGCCAGCTCTCGGCATCGGGGTAATAGAAGCTCACACCGTAGTTCCAAAGCTCTATCCCCACGGGGGCCCCTCAGCTACCCGCACACCTGCAAGTTAGCATAAAGGGGCGTAGAACAAAGAGAGATCGAGTCATCGCAACATGGGTACGAAAGGGCTACTTCTTTTATTAATTGAGATACAAGGCCCGAAGGCTTACATTACATCGTTGAGTACAAGTGCATTCTGGTGTCAAGCTGCTTGTCTTTGTCCTTACAAAATTTGGACGTAACAAACCTCCCCCACCTAAGTCTTTGCCGTCCCGGCAAAGATCCTAAGTACTTTTGTATCTCTATCTCAAAATTGTAATAAGTTACCCTCTCGCCCACGTTGCAACTTCTTTCTCTTCTCTCTCTAATTCGATACAAGATTTCCCAGCATGAACAATAGCTAGACATTCTCATCAAGCAGCTAGGTCCTTAAGCGGGGTATAGCGGCGAGGCTATGCCATCACGGACTTCCTCACGAATTTGTTTGTAAGTCGAGTCGGATTTCGATGCTTCCCGGACTTTGACCACCAGGCCAATTCCCACGTGAGAGATATTGTTGTTTAGCCCAAAACAATGCCGACTCAGAGCATCAGGACATCTTTGTGCAGACCCGAAACTCGTCCCGTCTCGCTTGCTTAGGGAACAACTTCTCCTGCGTGGTAAAACAGGGGTTAGTCACATCGCCAGTGACAACAACCCAAAGAAAGAAAACTTAGTCCCGGGAAGGTAATGCCTCAAATATAAAACAGAGCATTACCGCAAGCATCTCTTGCACATGAGCCGAGCAACGTCGCTCAGCTTGTTATAACTTCCGACTCTCAAGGGACTTATCAAACTCAGGCAACTTAAGCAACGGTTCCGAGGAAATAGGTCACTTCAGCCACTCGAATGCCTTCAGGGCGTGCACCCGTCCCCGTCGCCCTGAGTGCCGTGCGGGCACCAAGTTCACATTAGTCGCTAAAGCATTGGCGACCAAGTTATTTGGTTAGTCGCTATTTCATTACAGACAATGTATATAGTTTGTTGTTAATGTTGTAGCGACCATCAATTTTGGTTGGTCGCAATTACTATTAGCGACGGACCTTTAGCGACCACTGGTGATGAACTCTATTTTTGTTTGTTATTATCATTAACGAAAAAAAATATCATCATTAACGACAAATATTGTTGATCGCTAAAATACTTTTTTCCTGAAGTGTTATAAATCTATTCAATGTGCCTAAATATAAACAAAGGTGCATATAGGTAAATTGGGGGTTTGAGGTTTTTGGTTTGATTAAGAGAAGATAAAGGAAAGTAATTGCAAACGATTTATTTGATATATTAAATACTAAGAAATTAATCCTAGAAATCAACAAATCAATAGACCGTCGGGTTGCAAAAATCCCGGTCGTAGTAGTATAGTAATTTAGAAGCGACCAGGTGTCAATCCACGGGACTTGATAAAGTAAGTCTAGCCTAAGACAACGGGTAATTCAGAAAGGGGTTGTTTTTGTTTTGGGATTTAAATAAATAATAAGAATGAAATAATTAAAATAACAGACAGGAAAATAAATAACAGATAAAATAAAGTGATAGATGATATGGATGAATGGAACTCTGGGTTCAGGTTAAAACCGTTTGATTAATTATGTCTACTGGTTAATTAAAGACAGATTGGCAAAATTCCTAATATTTTCTTAAGAGCTAAATCATAGTCTCAGAAGAATTCGTTTACCAGAAATGCGGGGTCTAGTCTAGACTCAAGCAGAAACACATGTAAACGGATTAAGTACGAGGAATAACAATTTGCGTCTGCAGGAATAATTAATTAATCCAATCAATAATTCCGCAGATATACAGATTAATTTAACCGATCTATTTATCACTTGGTCAGATCAAAATAGATTTAGTAAAGCAATTTAATAAACTCATGACATTTATTAAAAAGCAGCAAGAATACATATTGTTGTCAATCCGTATTCATTAAAACCATAAAATATAAATCACATAATTAAAACAAACTGCAATAAACCATCACCCAGAGTAAATATAAACTACTCACTCATTATTTAAAAGATGACAACAAACATTAAAACAAATGTCCAATGTTATGTAATAACTAAGAATGTAACAAGAATTAAACAACATGTAACAGCATAAGTTTAGAGAGAAAACCCTTATATTAATTTCCGGTCCGGTTCTCCAATGGATTTGTAATCTTTAAGATGTAACAAGAATTAAACAACCTGTAACAAGAATTTTGTACAGTAAAATTGTTTTCTCGGAAAAGTTTCTGTCTGAACCGGTTCATTCAAGTGGTCACATCTGTTCTTCCTTCTCGACTCGGATTTGTCCTTTCCGCAACCCCCCGCCCCTTCAGCGATGAGCTCTGTTCTCCTTCCCGTTCTTCTTCGCCTCTGTTATTTTCTTCCTCTCGATTCCCTCGCACCGATGAACCGGTGATATTCCCACGTCTCGTACAATCAACGACGAAACAAACTACTGGAACGGAACTAAATGACGATGGGGGCGTGGTGTAGGGGTGATGATGCGGAGATGCGGAGGTGAGTTCGAGCGATGGATCAGTAGAAACGACGATGACGTGGAGGGAAAAAACGAGAGAAGAAGACTGTGACGGGTGATGAAGGTGGTCCGATGATTCCGTCGGTGGTGATGAGTCGTCGACGATGGTGAATGATGATTCATGGTAAGTTGTGGCGGGCGATGGCGATGGAGAAACGGTGGTGTTGGCGTGATGTGAATATGGGTTGACGGTGATGAAGATGGAAGTCGATGCGGGATAGAAGACCGAGGTGATGGCGATGGTGATGAGGTTACGGGTGTGGTGAGAGGAGGATGATGCCGTTTACGGTGGTCGCTAGTGAAACGAAGTCGATGGCGGTGGATGTGAAGTGTGTGGTGAGTCCGTGAATGTGTACGGTGATGGTGCAGTGCGTGTTGTAGTACGGTGGAGATGATGATGATAGATGGCGAGTTTTGAATGTGATTCCAGACTATGATATGGTGGTGAAGGTGTGTGTGGAGTACGATGCCGGTGAGATTGAGATGAAGATGATGTCGGGTGGCGAAGGTGTGTTTGATGAATGGAAGACGGTCTGGTGATCGACGGGATGAAGATGATAGTGTGATGTGAATGTGGATGTGGTGTGATGAAGCGTGGTGGATAAAGACGGGTGAAGCGATGGTGCAGAGCACCATATCGGAGTGCAGGGCTCCACGGCGTGAGGTTGAAGAGGATCGGTGGTCTCCTTTTGAATGAAGACGATGGATCCGTAGTGCGATCGATCTCTTCTGGTTATGCATGGGTTACACACTATAATACTCTAAAAATGTTGGTAATGTCTTTTTGTCTCTGTCATTGTCGGTCTATTGAACGTCAACAGGGCTGGCGCCTCCTTGTGGACTTCAAACGTATCGGCCCAGTTATTGCAAGTACATTTTACATGCTTGCAAATTGATCCAACATATAAACTATACTCAAACTATACGATATAAATATATCGTAACGTGTTTGTCCCTTTTATTGTAGTCCTGAAATATGAAGAATGTAAATTGAGACTTTTTCCTGTATTTGACAAATAAAATATATCAGTTCTCATGTAAATATTAATATTAGCAAAACTATAAGATAAGTGTAAAATATGACATGAATTATTATAAAAATAGGAAGAATTAATGAAATACCCCAAACTTAAATATAGTGATTAAGATAATTCTAATCCGTATTAAGAGCCTAATAATGCAAGAGTATATTGGTAAGGAAAAATAAATCCAAAAGAAATAAATAAACGCTTTAAAAGCGGAAAACGCTAAATAAGCGTTAAATAACCATGGGAGGCATGAGACCTCGGTTAGCGTATATATGGATTCTAAAGGTTTAATAGACCTAAATAATATATGGAACAACTCCCGAAGAAAACGGATCCAAATAATGTATTAAAAGCGTAAACAAACCTTAAAGCGCGTTTTTCGAGGAAACCGGGAAAACGCGACTTTAAGCGGGTCAAATAGACTCGTAACAGTTTTGGTCAACTAAATAATCATAATAAAATTAGTGAAGCTTTAGAACCAACAAAAATTAATTAAACGAGAAAATTCGGAAAACGGGTACCGGTTAGTAAAAACGTACACACCGGGAAGTGGTGGGGTAAGAATGCAAATAAACAAAGTTAGTGTGTCCACTTTGCAAATAAAAAGCAAAAAATCTGTAGAGGGGCATGTGTGTAGCCGATGGACTCCTCTCCTCCACTCTCTTTATTTCTCTCTTATTAGCTAAAAAGACAAATGAAATAAGTAGAAAAGTAGAAAAAGGAAGTGGGGCTCTCTCTCTTCCATCCCCACCCTCTCTCACGTATTCACCCTCCTCCTCTCTTCATTTCCTCCTCTCCTGCGACAGCCATGGAACATTGAGGAACCACACTCAACTCTCTCCTTCTCTCCTCTTGTCCAAGCTCAATCCTTGTCCAAATTCAACAAAAATTGTACCATTGAAATCCCCTCACCAAGGAGAAACTTTCCTCCTTTCAAAAATCGAAAAAAACAACCAACTTCATCTCCCTGGGTGTGCTGCATTTGAAGCTTGAGTACCACCATTAGAAGCACCTTCACCTCCTTATCATTTTGAGGTAAAAACATTTTTGAAAACCTATTTTTCTAGGCCTTGTGGGCAAACGAAATTCAACTAAAACCTTGTTTGGTGCCTCTTTGCTCTAGCCGATTTTGGCTCCACTTTGGGTGTTGGAATCTTGCCTTGGTTGCTGTCCACCACTCTATCCATCCATTGGAAGGTAATGCTTCATTCTAAACCTAAAACAAGCATAAACCTAGGTTGGTAAAAAATAGTTTCTAAGTAGTTGTGTATATTGGGTTGTAGCATTGGTGTGTGAACCCCATTGGAACCGAGAACAAGAGAGAAAGAAAAAAGGAAGAAGAGAAGGAAAGGAAGGAAAAGAAAACTAGCAAGACAAGGTAAATGCTCTTACCTTGGGCTAGTTTGTGTATTACATTGTAACAGATTTTAAGTATCTAACAATGAAGAATGTATGAAGTATGAGTAGTAGTAATGTGGTAATGTGGAGTTGGAGAAGAGAATGTAACAGTTTTTCGAGTAGTAAAAATGAGTAATGTATTGCGTAATGAGTAGTAAGTATGATGTATATGATGAGAAATGATATTGAAACAGTTTTGAAGTTTTTAAATGAAGTTTAAAAGCTTGGGAAAAACCATGGGTAGTATGTGTATGTGTGCAGAAATTTATGTTGTTGTAGTAGTATTGGAATGTGAGTATAATATGTTGTATAAGCAGGTGGTGAGAATGAAAATGTGTGAGCTGAAATAACGTGTGGAGAATGTTAAGAATATAGGGGAGACTATGTCAAATTTCATCTAGAAATTTGAAGATAAGTGTTTAAGAAGAGGAAGTAAACTGGGTAGTGACTAGTTGTGTTTGGAGGGGTTGGAAAGGAGTGTTGGTATCCTAAAAAGATTTTGATATGAGATTGAAATGGGATGAGACTAGGTGTGAACTAATGTATTTAAGATGAAGAGTGGCATAGGATGAGGGAGTATTGGAGTTAAGAGTTAAGGTAAAAATCTGTAGCATAATGTGGAAAACCAAAATCTGTAGCATAGTGTGAAGAAAAAAATAATGTAAGTGTTGAATTGAGATGATGAAGATTGGTGTAAGTTGTGTAGGAATTGAGTAGCAAGTTTGGTGGATGAATTAAGGTGATTTAGAACATCTAAATGAGTGGTAAACATGTAGGGAAGTATTGGTAAAGATTGGGGAAACAATGGGTAAAGAAAACACCCAAAACAGATTTTAAAACTGAAGTACTGGGCCGGACCGACCTTAGGACCGAACTTGCAAGGTCGGTCGAGCCCAGATTTACAAGACGGGAACACCTTCGGGAATCGACCGACCTTGCGACCAAACTTGCAAGTTCGGTCGGACCAGAAGTTTCTCCCGTCAGCAGAAACCTTCTGGAATGGACCGAACTTGCGACGGACTTGCAAGTTCGGTCGGCCAAGAAAAATTTCCATAATGCAAGCTACTGGAATGGACCGACCTTGCGACCGGGCTTGCAAGGTCGGTCGGGCTAAAATTTTCAAATACGAAACTTACTGGAACGGACCGACCTTGGGACCGGACTTGCAAGGTCGGTCGGCCCTGGAAATTTTACACGATGTAGCCTACAGGAATGGACCGGACTTGCAAGGTCGGTCGAGTAAAAAAAAAAACAAACAAACAAATGTTTTAATTATAGGATTATAGTAATCATATACATGTATATATGCCTATATACACATATGTATATATATGTAGTAATACACCCATTAATGAAGTAGTAATGGTAAGAAAAGTAAGTAAATGAGTAAGGAAGCAAGCTTAAGAAGTAATAAGGAAAAGAATGGTTTTATAACCAAGTATGAATGTAAAGGAGTAGTAAGTAAACATTGAGAATATCAATGAAGGAGAGTAAGTTAGATCAATAATAGACCATTGATCATACTACTTCATGTATGTATAGGAATCCAATAGTTGATCCTCGAAGGAGCCGGTAGTGCGGATACAACGGTGAACGGTTATATGATTCTTCATGCTATGTATCCTAACCTGGTTACCCCGATTTGTGCTTATGTGATCACAATAAGATAAATGCACGAATCGGATTTGTAATGCACTTAACTGTGTTTGAACTATCTGTTCTTGTTGTATTCCTTGAACAATTAGTTTGTATAATTCATGAAATGAATGAATGGAATTGAGAAGTATGTGTAAGTATTGTGTACTTGAGTATTGTATGTATGTATGGAAATGAAAGTATTGACTTCTACTAATTCCTAACATTCTAACTCCTAACTTGAGTAATGAGTAAATGGAATGAGTAGAAGTCCGATATAGTTTCGGCCACGCGTGAGGGTAAGGAGGAAAACAAGAGGTTGGATCCGAATCCTGGCTATAATCTTTTCCTTGGACCAATTCCTTGAATGGGTAGCATCCTGGATTAGTGGGTCACCCTAAAGCCGGTGGTGTGGATGTAGTAATCCCTGCCCGGAGGTCACACGACTTAACTGGAAGTAAAGTATGTAAGAAGTAAGTATGTATGTGTATTGGTTGACTAATGTAAGTCATTGACCGGAAGTAAAAGAGTATCGAACACCCGATTAACCCGGGTCTGTAATGAAGCTAACTGGACCTTTGTATGTATTGGAGAATTGTATCTCTGTATTGCATATTGGATATGTAATGAGTATGTATTGTGTATGCGTAACCCGAAGGATGGTAGGTAAGTACTGGTTGACTTGTATTGTCTTCCTAGCATGTATGGTACTGTACGTATGTATGTATATTGTGTAGTATTGCAGTATCGTGAATGAAAGCATGTATGTATGTATGTATGAATGTATGTATTGCAAAATGAATTGCATGTATTCGACCAAATGGTCAGCGTACCCTCGCTAGTACGCGGGGTATGCGGGTATCATATTCAGCGAAAGCTGACCCCCTCGGGGGAACGTTTTTAGTGTGCAGGTACCCGGAGCGAACACGGTCAAGGTAAAGAGACCGGTGGCGCGCCTTGTAATTAGAAGTATCTAGTTTGTGAGGAAGGGGGTAGCAGATTGACTCCTAGTGAGTATGTATGAATGTGGGAGGAGTACTGTATTGATTTTGGAACCTAGTAAACTCGGTATGCGTAGGGTATTACCTTGTACGGAATTATGGAGTATTGTATTGAATGGAGTATGGTATTGAATGGAGTATTGTATGAGTAAAGTATTGTATCGAATGGAGTATGGTAGTACTCAGCATGTAATGAGAGTATGTATTGTATTGTGCAGTATTCGGATATTCCGGTCCATCAGACCGATGTTGTATGTAGTAGTAGCCTTGTTAGTCACGTGGGTGGCTAACGGCATTGTATCCACCGTTGAGTAAGTATGTATCCGCTGCAAGAGTATGAATGTATAAGGAGTTGGACGGTAATTACAATTTTAGCGGTAGGGGTGTTACAATTAAAGTCCTAGGAATAGATATATTTACACTTATCAAACTTCCTCACACTTAGCTTTTGCTTGTCCTCAAGCAAATACAGAATATGACTACTCTTAAGGGCCAAAGTATTGAAACTCAGGATTAAAAACTGCCGATGGAAAAACAAGCAAAATGACAATCAAAAGAAAAGTTCTGCTACTGCTACAAGACCTTAGGTAGAAGGGTGATAAGACACCCCAAGGACTTAATAACCGAATGAAGAGGCCTGTTTTGGTTCAGAAATTTTTAATTCAGATCAGCGGAGTACCTTGCCTTATCCTTTCATTCCAAACTTTCACAAAATTCCCAAGACCTCAAACTAGACCAATTCAATTTTCATAATCAGCTAATCCACCGAATTTCAGTGAAAACAGATATAATTTGAATAAAACTAAATAAACAAACAAACCTAGAGCAGAAAGATTCTTGAGGTGGCCATCAGGCTCGTTTTCAACACTTCCAAAAATTTATTTATTTATTTATTTATTTTTTCGGCCACTTAAAAGAGATAATTCTTTCAAAATAAGAGGACAAACTAAAACAAATGTGGCATTAAGTGCAAATGATTATTTAGAAAGTACCTCTACTTCCTCACACTTAAGAGGAGCAATGTCCTCATTGTTCACAAATTAAAACCAAGAAAGGTCTTTCTAAATATTGCAGACTCATCAAGGATTACATTCAGGACATAGTAAAAATAACCATTAAGCATTATAATTCATCGTAGGCTGAACACAGACATTTAAATAAAGGAAAACTGAAACTCCCCTGATATCGTAGATTGAGGAAGGTGCCCTTCCTCACACTTAAGCTCGTGCATGGGGTAGTAGCCTTCCTCACACTTGCGTTCATGCAAGTGTCTAGCCTTGGAGAGCATCAAACACCATAAAAAGTTTTTTTAATTGCACACACTCACAATTACCACAAAAACGCTAAAAGCGTTGCATTAAAGCACAGGGACACCATCACCACTTCTAAATAGATAAACAAAAATAAACTAGAAAACAAAAACAAAAACAAAAACAAAAAATAAAGTTAACCACTGGGTTGCCTCCCAGCAAGCTGCCTATCTTTATAGTCTTTGGCTAGACTCTCGCTTCATTATCTAGGATCGAAAATAAAAGTTGACAGTGGGCCAACGGGGATATGAAGTGGCCAGCAATCAGGATTAACCACCTGGATCAAAACAAAGTGTTACCTCAACAAATAAAATAGGAAAATAAATGCTCATAGAACCTGGTCCTTGAGCAGGTATTGATGGTAACGGGTCTAGCAGAAGACCAGGTGTTGATTGTTGTTCTTCCTCAAATTGGAGGATGTAAATATCTTCCTCCTTTAAGTGAGGCTCGAAAAGGTTTTGATACTGGCAAAGTGGTGGTGGTTCTTTCTTCTCAATTTTGAGGGTGTAAGCATCCTCATCTTCTGGATAGAGCATGGAGAAGGAGGAAAGAAAACCATCTGCAGTAGGGTGTACTCCATCATGAACACTTTGCTCCTTGGTTTTTGCAATATTAGAACTAGCTGAGTTTTTAACTCCGCAATTGTGTCTTCCAAATCAGCAAAAGAACTTCAGTTGTTCATGTAGAAATCTTCTTCTTCAGGTTGTTCGACAACATTGTTTATGGTTGTATTGTGTTGTGGAACACCTATATTCTGCAGATAATCTGGTTGATCCACTAACCACAACTGCTCTTGAAATTCGAGACAGTCCTCCATCTCATGAGGTCCCGTACACCATGAGCAATATATATCTTGGGAATAATAGGAATCCTCTCCTTCAGGTTGTTCGACAACATTGTTTATGATTGTATTGTGTTGTGGAACACCTATATTCTGCAGGTAGTCTGGTTGGGAAGGCAGTTACCCAGAAGATCTCTGCTGTAAGAGGAACTGAATTAACTGGCTCATCATTCCCTGCATCTCTACCATGGCATTCTCTAACTTTTGCTGACCAGCTGCCAGACTCTGATTGATTACAGTTTGCTGCCTGAGAAGCCATCAACTTATCCACCATCTCCTTCCCAGTGGGCATTCCTTATATTCATGTGCGTCCCCACACTGAGAGCAGCATATATCTTGGGAATAATAGGAATCCCAATCGAATTCCTCCCCACTTGCCATCATTAGTCAGAAATAACTAATAACAAAAATAATTGTCAATCAAATCCTTTGCCACATTTTTTATTTGAAATACGAAAATTAATGCAATAAAGCTAAAAATAATTAAATTGCAGGAATTTAAATGACAGGAATTTAAATGACAGTAATTTAAATGACAGAACTTTAAATAACTGGAATTTAAATAACACTATAAATAAAGAAACAAAAATTAAATAACAAAAAAAATTGCTAAATTTAAATTGCTCAAAATTGAATGACAAAAAATTAAATGACAAGAAAATTAAATGACGATAAATAAATAACTGGAAATTAAATGGCAGAATTTAAATGACAGAATTTAAATAACAAAAGAAAAATAAATAGCTGGAAATTAAAATGACAAAAATAAAAATAACAATAAATAAATAACTGGAATATTAAATTACTGCAAATAAAATGAAAAGTAAATTGCTGGAATAATTAAATGATAGAAACAATAGTAGTACAATAAACGGCAAAAGCAACTAATAAATAATAATAAGACTGAATTACGAAACAAAAATAGCAAACAGAATATTAGAAACAAAAATAAAAAGAAAAACAAAAATAAAAGAAACAAAATATTATAATACAACAAATGAATTAACCAAGGCTCAGGGACTAGACAAAGTCAAGTCCCCGGCAACGGCGCGCCATTTTGTAAACGATTTATTTGATATATTAAATACTAAGAAATTAATCCTAGAAATCAACAAATCAATAGACCGTCGGGTTGCAAAAATCCCGGTCGTAGTAGTATAGTAATTTAGAAGCGACCAGGTGTCAATCCACGGGACTTGATAAAGTAAGTCTAGCCTAAGACAATGGGTAATTCAAAAGGGGTTGTTTGTGTTTGGGATTTAAATAAATAATAAGAATGAAATAATTAAAATAACAGACAGGAAAATAAATAACAGATAAAATAAAGTGATAGATGATATGGATGAATGGAACTCTGGGTTCAGGTTAAAACCGTTTGATTAATTATGTCTACTGGTTAATTAAAGACAGATTGGCAAAATTCCTAATATTTTCTTAAGAGCTAAATCATAGTCTCAGAAGAATTCGCTTACCAGAAATGCGGGGTCTAGTCTAGACTAAGCAGAAACACATGTAAACGGATTAAGTACGAGGAATAACAATTTGCTTCTGCAGGAATAATAATTAATCCATCAATAATTCGCAGATATACAGATTAATTTAACGGATCTATTTATCACTTGGTGGTCGGATCAAAATAGATTTAGTAAAGCAATTAATAAACTCATGACATTATTAAAAAGCGCAAGAATAACATTAATTGTAACAATCCGCAATTAATTAAAACCATAAAATATAAATCACATAATTAAAACAAACTGCAATAAACCATCACCCAGAGTAAATATAAACTACTCACTCATTATTTAAAAGATGACAACAAACATTAAAACAAATGTCCAATGTTATGTAATAACTAAGAATGTAACAAGAATTAAACAACATGTAAACAACATAAGTTTAGAGAAAACCCTTATATTAATTTCCGGTCTGGTTTTGTCTGAACCGGTTCATTCAAGTCGGTTCACTCTGTTCTCCTTCTCGACTCGGATTTGTCGTTTCCGCGTAATCCTGTTCCTCTCCTCAGCGATGAGCTCTGTTCTCCTTCCCGTTCTTCTTCGCCTCTGTTATTTCTTCCTCGTCGATTCCCTCGCACCGATGAACCGATGATATTCCCACGTCTCGTACAATCAACGATGATGAAACAAACTACTGGAACGGGAACTAAATGACGATGGGGGCGTGGGGGCATGGGTAGGCGGTGATGATGCGGAGGTGAGTTCGAGGCGATGGATCAGTAGAAACGACGATGACGTGGAGGGAATAAAACAGAGAGAAGAAGACTGTGACGGGTGATGAAGGTGGTTCGATGATTCCGACGGTGGTGATGAGTCGTCGACGATGGTGAATGATGATTCAATGGTAAGTTGTGGCGATGGCGATGGAGAAACGGTGGTGGTGGAGTGATGTGAATATGGGTTGACTGTGATGAAGATGGAAGTCGATGCGGGATAGAAGACTGAGGTGATGGCGATGGTGATGAGGTTACGGGTGTGGTGAAGAGGAGGATGATGCCGTTTCGGTGGTCGCTAGTGAAACGAAAGTCGATGGCGGTGGATGTGAAGTATGTGGTGAGTCCGTGAATGTGGTACGGTGATGGTGCAGTGCGTGGTTGTAGTACAGTGGAGATGATGATGATAGATGGCGAATTTTGAATGCGATTCCCGACCGTGATATGGTGGTGAAGGTGTGTGTGGAGTGCGATGCCGGTGAGATGAGATGAAGATGATGTCGGTGGCGAAGGTGTGTTGATGAATGGAAGGCGGTCTGGTGATCGACGGATGAAGATGATAGTGTGATGTGAATGTGGATGTGGTGTGATGAAGCGTGGTGGATGACGACGGGTGTGAAGGATGGTGCAGAGCACCGTATCGGAGTGCAGGGCTCCACGAGGCGTGAGGTTGAAGAGGATCGGTGGTCTCCTTTTGAATGAAGACGATGGATCCGTAGTGCGATCGATCTCTTCTGGTTATGCATGGGTTACACACTATAATACTCTAAAAATGTTGGTAATGTCTTTTTGTCTCTGTCATTGTCGGTCTATTGAACGTCAACAGGGCTGCGCCTCCTGTTGGACTTCAAAATGTATCGGCCCAGTTATTGCAAGTGCATGTTTACATGCTTGCAAATTGATCCAACATATAAACTATACTCAAACTATACGATATAAATATATCGTAACGTGTTGTCCCTTTTATTGTAGTCCTGAAATATGAAGAATGTAAATTTGAGACTTTTCCTGTATTTGACAAATAAAATATATCAGTTCTCATCTAAATATAAATATTAGCAAAACTATAAGATAAGTGTAAAATATGACATGAATTATTATAAAAATAGGAAGAATTAAAGTCCTAGGAATAGATATATATTACACTTATCAGTAATAAAACTAATCTAACTATTCTATGATAGATCTAACCCGGGATGGATATTTGCACCCATCCTCTCCTTACTACCAATTGTCGACCCTTTAACTTGTAGCTAAAGAACGGGAACACTTAATTAATTCGTAACCTAATCTAGGCCTACTAATCCTAACCAATTAACCGGGACTTCTCAATCAGCTAAACCCCGGGTCAATTCAAAATACTAGGCTCAAATTCCCTAAGTTGCAATGTAGTTTGATCCCAAACTCATTAAATTTGAGTACACTATTCTAGTCCCCACGGTTTAGGTTTCTATCTCAGAATAATATTCTGATAGATACCCACAATAAAGCTAAACTAATCAATATGCCAAACCAAACAATTTAACACATAGATGATAATTTGGGCAAAACCCTAAACAAATCCCTGAATCATGAGTAACAAGTTTAGAAGTCATTAACATTCAATACTCATCTTCATTAAGCACAAGGACTTAAATAAAGCATAAACATAAGTTCAAGATTCAATAATGGAATTTTAGGAATTTTGGGGCAAAATCCCCATCCCAAGATACAAGGAGACTACACAACCATTAAAGCACGAAAATGAGAAAAGGGAAAAGAATTAGTCATGGGAGGTTGAAGAAGAGCTTCAATAAAGGTGAGCCTTCCCCTCTTTCTTTTCTTCTTCTTCTTCTCTCTTCTTCTTCTTCCTTCCTTTCTTTCTTCTTCTTCCCTCTTTTCTCTTCTTTTCCCGTCGTTTTTTATGTTGTGGTTGCCCCCTCTCTTTCCTCTTCTTTTCCTTTTAAAAAGCAAGATTCTGGGAAACATTTTCAGCCCGACCGACCCACGTGGGTCGGTCGGCTCTGGGAGAAGACATCGTCACGTGCGTGAATTTTCGCTCGACCGACCACCCACTTG
The DNA here is from genome assembly GCA_023374045.1 of Limonium bicolor. NCBI lineage: Eukaryota > Viridiplantae > Streptophyta > Magnoliopsida > Caryophyllales > Plumbaginaceae > Limonium > Limonium bicolor. The sequence goes on from CM041779.1 coordinate 97,519,100, forward strand.
GTTGGTCCCTGGGTCAGTCGGTTCTAGTAGGTTACGACCGACCCACCTGGGGAGGTCATTTAGGTCGATCAAATCCAGTAGATTCTGAAAAAAGTCCGACCGACCCACCTGGGTCGGTCCTATGTGTAGACTGGTCTTCAAAACGCTCTATCTTCTCGTTTTAGTTTTGATTTTGGATCCGTTTGCGCGCACACGTTTGTCTTTTCGTATACTTTATTCCTTGATATATTATTCCTCATATTTCAGCAATAATTGTGTAAAACACCAATAAAATAAAAAACTAGAGGAAAACTAGCTAGATGAAGAAATGAGCATGAAAAGTGCTGATAAAACAAACTAAATACACCCCTAAAACATGATCATTTGGACACTCATCACCGGTCTACGGTCATTGGTCATCAGTCAATGGCAATATGTTACTGGTCAAAGTGTATTAGGGAAAAAGATAATTACATTCCTGAGTAAAAGGTGAAGAATCAAGTTAGAGGGGGTTTGGGTAATCCCGTTTCTTTCCCCTTGTATGAAAGTAAGAAAAACTAGCTAAACAGACAATAGAAAACAAAATCATTTCAATTTTTGTTGTTGATTACCCCAAAACAAACATCCCCTTAGTTAAGTTGGTTGATATTGAGTCTTGACTGATGATATCCAAAGTGATCCATGCGCATATATAGGGTGTAATTGTGGAACACTGATAGCGTTTGCCATCACTTCGGTGTTGGTCCCTCAATTTCTTCTCTGTTTTAATCTACTTTATTCTGACAGCTACATCTGACAACTAACAAACAACTGACATCAATTTCAGTGTCAGTCTCACCATTATTCCTTTACTTTATTTTGATAGTTGCATCTAACAACTAACCAAACGAACCCTAACATATAGTAAATGTCATGTCCATAACTGGAAGAAACAACAGGAAGATGGAGGAGGGACGCGTAGAACTCTATGTGGATCAACTTTTATAAAGGACATAACATGGTTGTATCCTTTGTTTTAAATATAGTTGTATCATTTTCTTGACTAATCTATTATAAACATCAATAGCTATATCTGTTTTATGGGCATAAGCGAAGGATACCTAAAGATAAAGTGTCTATTTTACAAATCTTAATGAAATAGAGTGATAAAGCACGACTCGTTTTTTGGACAAGGGAAAACCTATATGTTTATCTAAAATTTGTTTAGTGTGTAAGTGCCTTAAAACTATGTGTAATTAGGAATTTGATTTTAAAATGTCCTGAATTTACATTTTTGATTGAAATTGTCCTCAAACTGATGAAAAAAGTAAGAAATTGGAAAAAATTTATTTTGTAAGATCATCTTGGCATAAATATATTTTTAAAAATAAATAACTAGATAGAGTAAGGATGTAAAGTTGTAAAAATGTTTTTTTAGTGATGTGAAAGTACCTACAAATAGAGGACCATAGCCCATAACCTCTTTTCTTCGGAAGAACTTGGGGAGAGAGTGGAGCCCACAAACTTTCACAAATGTGAGACATCAGTGGGAAAGAAACCTTTAGAGAGGAAATGAGAGTTTCACATTCGGCAAAACGAGTAAAAGAAGGAGCTCATACAAACAGAGTAGCAGAAATGGAAGATACAAGCAAAATAGTGACAAGCCCCCTCAAAGTAAACAACACTGGGCAGGCACAATAGGAGCAACACGGCAGGGAAGGGACTACTAAAAAACCAGAGGCACACTTCAAGCACGATCTTTATAGACAAAATACACTGAAAGATGTCTGACTATCAACTAGGGAGGTTGATAAAACGGTATGCATACTGGTCCCATCTCTATATGAGCAGAAAAGACAAGAGAAAAAACAGCAAATGTTTATGCGTTCGTTGATATAAGAGATGTAGAAGACGCCAGAAGGGTTATCAGAGGCCTCTAAGGGTGGAATGTCTATGGGAACGAACTGAGACTAAGGATGGAATTCCAAGGAAGAAGAGCAAGGTAAAACAACAGGGACAAAAACTCTAAGAAAATGCCTGAAAGTCAAAACAGAGTGACGCCCAAAGATCATAAACAAAAGAGGAATTCCATGAACATGCATTATCCAGATTATAGATCAGAGTAAAATCGGATGAGGGAACTGAAGGAGTGCCTGAAGAGATGTGTGTGGTAGCAACCCTGCATGAAGAAAAAAGTGCAAGTGAAGCTATAGATTTCTTGCAGCATAGATGACCAAATCTGGCTAGCCTTCTTGCCTTCTTTGGAAGAAAATTCTCTCATGGTGTTTAACATTGCAAGACAAATAGGGGAAGTAGAAGCTTTAGCTAGGTATAGGGGCAAAGTGATCCACGGGATTGGTCTCAAGTGATGGGACATAGGAGACCAAGTGGAAAAAAGAAAGATGGTGATTAGAGGCATTCCCCTCCACGCCTGGAATAAAGACAATGTGATCAGAATTTCACACACTGCAGATGTCATAAAAACTGTAGAGGGGGTTAATTCATTAGTGGAAAATGTTGATATTTGAGTGCAGATCGTAACCTCCTCTCTATAATGCACAAACATGATGATCATGGTGAACATCGATGAAGAAAACTTCCAAGTAAGCATAATAGAAACAGTAGGTCCAGGTAGAAATCAGTGGAAGGGGAAAGGATGACAGTATAATCCAGATGTCACAACTTTTTGCCAGCTCGACAAGAAGGCCAAAATCAAAAGAAACAGTACAAAATAAGGAAGAGGAGAAGACATCCGCATGTTTGAAGGGCCTAGAAAATAAAGCAGAAAGTGCTACAAAAGAAATAAATCCCATTCAGAGGAAGAAAGGGAGAGAACAAACAAAGTGAAATACCCCTAATTAATTAAACATTGATTAAACATTTAATCAATTAAATTAAGGCCTAAACATGCCTTAAAATCAATTTAAAATAACAGTGGTCAACATAAAGCAATTATTGTACCCTTTGACCATTTTGGGTAAATATATACCCAATGAACTCCTTAGGACCTAAAATTTTGTCCTAAGCATATTAACACCTAAATGAATGTACTAAAATTATTGGACAACACTCCAACATAAAGAACAAGCATTAACATGCTTAAAGTCACTTAGGGCAAAAATGTGCTCTAAGAAGTTTTAGAGGTCATGTGACCTCCGTTTGATTCCAAATCAGATTCCTAAGCTTAGTAATCATGTATTGGACGTAATTAATCAATTACCAAAGGAAAACAAGCTCAAAAACAAGTTTTAACACAAAATGTGCACTAGGCTTCCTTAAAGCACATTTTTGTGAGATTATCTCCAAAATGAGTTTTGTTTGATTTTAGGGCCTTGAATACCCTTAAATATACTAATGTGGCATAATGTACCACATTAGAATGCCTAATTCAAAGTTTTCAAAAAAAATTAAAAATATGTGCCTTGGTTGTGAATAGTACCCAAAATAGCACTTATTTTCCTAATCTAGTCAATGGTCAAACTTTCTTCTTTGACCTTGACCAAGTGTTGCCGTTAACTAAGGGGTTTCTTCTCATCTAATAGCCAGTCACACCTATGTATATACATGGCTTAAAATTCACTTTTATTAAAGTAACATTGTTACTACTTTATAAAATATAACTAGTCAAAACTTACCTTTCCACTTGCCTCCTTCTTCCGCTTATTTGGACTGTCATACTCATCCATTAATAAGCCTGCAGAACCTTCCAAGAGCCACCGATAAAACACATTAAATATGAGCTTTATGACATAGCTATGCATGACATTATATAGTAAAATGAACAAGTCATCCAACCCACAGTTTATTACTTACTTCCTTTCCTTCGCTGGTTGTGTTATCCCTATCCATTTGCAGTCTGAAAAGACCTGCCAAGAGTCATCAAATATTATATCATAACCATGAGCCTATTTACATAATCTATACTTGATATATAAGATAGTAAATCAAACGGTACCCATCTTATTTTCACCCAGCCGACAACTCATGGACCTTCCCCCTTACTTAAGGAACTTCAAAAATATCTAAGTGTGACTCATCTATTACTATTTCCCTTTTATGACACTTGGCTATCTTAAAAGAAAAACTCTTTCTTTTCCTCACTTCCCTCCTCACAGCCGGTTTCATCAACAACAAACCTCCCTTTCTTCTTCTCTTTAACCGTAAACTCCAGCCAACTTCAATGGTGAACCCATCTTGGTAAAGGTAAGCTCCTAGTATGTTGTTATGCTCTTTTCTTCACTTTTCTTTCTTCTTTCCAATGAGCTTAACCAATCCCATTTTCATCTACCCCTTGCGTGTGAAGTGGAGCTGGAAGATAGAGCTATGTGATAAGCGGTGAAATGATGTAATTATAAGGTCTTTTGAAATACCCCTAACCTTAAAAACTTAATTAAATGATCTATTAATGATCTAAGAAGGTTAATAATCATCTTATATACCATTGGGGAACAATCTAAGATCTCAACAAGGCAAAAACACGCCTTAAGATCGGTAAAGCCAAAAATGTGCTTTAAGAAACCATAGAGAATGTATGACCTCAATTAGGATCCAAAGTGGATTCCTAAGTATTATAATTAAGTAATGAACAATATAAAACTATTCTCAAAGGAAACCAAGCTCAAAAACATGTTCTAACACAAATTGTGCTTTAAAAAGTCCTTAAAGCACGTTTTTGAGAAAATTGACTTTCTGATTGGGTTTTGAGTGGAGTTAGGCATTGGATTAGACCTTGTTATACTAATGTATTAATAATGTACCACATTAGAAGGTCTAATTCCAAGATTTTCAAAAAATCACAAATATGGCATTCATTTGTGAATAGTAACCGAAATAGTGCATTTTTAAGTAATGTTGACCAAGTATAGTCAATGGTCAAGACTTGACACCCTCTTATCCTAAATGAGGCGGAAGCATTAAGGGTGGAGGACAGAACATTAAACTTTAACCAAAATATCTAGCCAATTTGGTGAATCATCATTTTACTATTCCATTTATTACTTTTCATTCCTTAAAACACAAATTATTTCTTTCTCTTTCCTTTTGTCCCATTCCAGCCGGGCCCTTAGCAGTTCCTAAAGCTCTCAAGCTGTGTTCTTGAGATTCAAGGCAAATCTAACTCATTTCCACCGAAGGTAATGGTTTAAGGCATATTTTAGCTCTTTTTCTTCATCTCTTCATCACCTACACATGGAGCTTATAATCTATCACTTTCCATGGCTTATTCTCAGTATTTTAACCCTTGAACAAGAGCTAATATCGGCTGAAGCAACCCATGGGACCAAGGTGGTCAAAATTTCCATTATAAGGTAAAAACATACCTTAAGGACTTTCACTCTTCATCAGGTTTTCTTCTTCTGTTTTCCATGAGTTTATACACTAATAATCTTCATATTTTCATGTTGGTTCAGTGTGTTAACCACTTGGAGCAAGAGTGGCTGAAAACCAAGAGAAAAATCATTCTTTAAGGCATTTTTCCAAGGTAAAATCTATTACCATAGCAACTTGCTGTTGTCTAGCTATTCCCCATATTTTTGTGGTGAATTTAACACCATGTGGTGTTCTTGATTCAGGCCGAAACCTCTTTGAGACTACCTTTCTTTTTTAAGGTGATTTTTGCCTTAAATCTTACATTTAATTGTTCCTTATGGTTAGCTCATGCTTGGAGTGTAACCATATCTTATTTTGGTGTATTAAACATGTTTAAGTGTTGTGGTGATTTTCCTCCAAGCTGCCGAGTGGGTATAAGGTCATTAAGCACCTAAATCAAGGTATAAATACCTTAAACTTATGTTATTATGATTTTTCAGCTCATATAAAATATGTGCCGAGAGTGGAGTTAATTAAATGGGTGATTTTAACCGAAGTATGGAAAAAATGACTGATAGATAATTAAGCTAGTCATTTAAGGGCTTTAATTAACATAATGGTCAAATTATGACATTATGTGGAAAAATAATTAATGTTAAAGTAAGGCCGAGAGTTTAGAGTAAATTTTAAGCTATTTATGTGTAATTTTATGTTATAAAGCTAAGTTGTAATAAGGCCATATCATTAGGCCATTTTAATTTAAGTTTAAAAGCTTATTTAATTTAATTTATGCTTATAGCATTAAGTTTGGGTCAAACGGTAATTACTAGTAAAATAAATCCGTGGGAATAAATAAAAGGAATTTAGGGTTTTTAAATGAATTTAATAAAATTATAACATTTTATAAAGTTTTGTGCCAAATTGTAATTATAGGAAAGTTTGGGGTATATATTATAATTACCGAGAGTTTGGGCTCAAATTGGAATTTAGAAGTCAAGGTTGACTATATAGGTGACTTTGACCTAATTTGGGAATTTATTGTATTAAATACTAGCTTATAATAAGCTAGGTATTAAATTATAAAAGATATATAAATATTGGGGTAGATTGGTAATTTCCGAAAAATCTGGGTACCAAATGGGGTTTAGAACAGACCTTGGTTTATAAGGAATTTTTAGGAGTTTATTTGGTTAAATTTGGAGTTAAAATGAATTATATAAGTATAATATATGATATTTATATCATTGTTACATATGGGTAACATATGTGGTATTAACCGTAAATATTGAAAGTATAAGGTTAGGAATGATGTTTATAACCTTTTGGTATAGTTTGGTAATTTTTGGAATTATATATGAGGTTTTTAAGATATATATATATATATATATATATATATATATATATATATATATATATATATATAGTTTTAATGACTTAGAAACTATATGTTATAAAATGGGGTTATTTGGTGAATATGGAAAGTTAGTGGGCTGATTAATTTAGAACAGACCTAGGGTCTGTTCGGTTATTTTTGGATTTTATAACCATAGGTTATAATTATATTAAGGTTTAAGGATTATAATATAAGGTATATATTATAAGTGTGACAATGGCTTATAATTTGGGGTTGATTTGTAAATTCTGAAGTATAGTGGAATTTAATAAAACTGAGAAGAGTATGGTATGTTTGGTATTTTGTAACAACTTAGAACTATAGGTTATAATTGTTTTAATAATGACATAAATGTCATAATATATGTTATATAACTGTAATATAACATTATATAAATTATGTGGTGGATTTTGTAAATATTTAAGAAAACAAGTGTTGTTCGGTAATAATGGCATTTTAGAATAAGAATTTATAATATGGTTTTTAATGTTATAAGGGTTGTAACATTTATAATATAAAAATATTCATTAAAAGAAATGAATATATTATAAAGATTTACCATATAATAAATGGTCCCATAATACATATATATAATAAATATATGTAATGGAGTGAAAAATACAATATGGTTCAAATAACCATATAATATCATAATTAAAATGATATAGAGTAAGAAGAAAAGAATTATAAACATTGGATAAGGAAATTCTAATGTTATGTTGTTCATGAAATAATAAGGAGTTATATACTTCAAAGTATTTTCAAGTATGAATTATACAACATTACACTTGGAAAAACTAACCTTAAGAAGTAAATACTAATGTGAGATGTATAATATATGATAAGATTATACAAGCAATAGAGTGATAAACTATATGATATACAAATGGGTATTAAAATTTCATGCGATAACAAACGTTTAAAGTTAAGTATATTAATGTACTCAACATGATCACGCATGTAATATGACGTTTTTCCTAATCCCGAGTTAAACCGAAAACCCGACAAACGTTGTTAGTAAATAACGGGGAATGAACCGGGAGGGGTTAGTGACGGTACGGGGTACCGTAGAGTAATGTTGTTATACAGGATGCTAATCTGTAGCGTTATGTATTATTAGACTGTTAGAGACATCACAGGGGAGCTTCGGATCTAGCTGATTCATACTCCACGGTTTTATAATCCCGGTGCACGGTATGTTATTATGTGGCTTGATTGTCTCTGAGGATTTTCTCAGTTTAGACATTGTGTGAAAATCTGTGTTAAGATTGAATGTCTGCTTGTGTGAATTAATATGCTTGAGTTGTGTATTAATGCTGCATTGTTATTATTACTATTATACGATAACAGTACTATTCGTATATAAGAACATATTATAAAACGAACTAGCGACAATGATGCTATCTTATATGTGTAATATAAGGAACGTAAGTAAAACGTTGTAGCATTAGGATAGTTAGATATATATTATCCGAGACTTATATACAGAGCATTGGCCTTTTTAACGCCGCTCTCGTATCTAACACTGGATCTCGAGTCGACATACTCAGGATTGGACTAACGACCTTAGTCTGCTGTGTTAGGGAAAATAGTAAAACGATGCGATGGTATAGATAAGTTTATCAAGAGGATGTGGCTCTTGCTGTGAATTGTGATCAATTAACGATACTAGGATACCGTGTGGGTATCCGTAAGTATCAGGATAAACTTCCAACGGACTACAGATGGTTCGTCGGTCGGAGACTCTACCGCTGGAGTGGCTACTGCCGTGGGTGACCCGCCATAGGAGATGGGTAACGTAGAGACATGTCGTTTTAACGAGACGTTGTCATTAGGCATGACTGAACAATTACGAACAACTATATTAGCTCGTACATTAGGCGAACATTATTTGGGCTTGCATGCCAAAGACGAGAATTTATACTTGTTTATAATCCTCGTTGTTCCGCCTTGTTGCTCATTGGTTATGCTATGTGGTTATGTGTTGTATGTTGGTGGATTTGTTGAAATGAGTTGTTGTACTCATACGTGTGTTGTGAATTGGTTTAATTGAGTCGTTGTACTTATATCTGTGTTGTGAACTGGTTGAGTCGAGTCGCTGTACTCGTGTGTGGATTAATGTGGATTGTTTGGTCGAGTGAGTCGACGTACTCAATTATGAACTATTAAGTGTTTATTGGAGTGGAGTCTTCGTACTCATATAAGCGTTGTAACACTTTCAGTTGGTTTATTGCGATGTGATGTGTGAAGTCGGGGGCTTGTTTGCTATTTGAGTTTACTGCAATATATTTGCTGCTTTATAGTTTTATATTAAACTACTTGCAAGAAAATGAATTGCATGCTCTCGACCATTTAACTGAGGGTCTGAGGGGGCATGACAGTCATGTAGTAACATACTCAGCAGGGGCTGATTCCATACCACAAACAAATATTTTGTAGGTATGCAGCTTCCGGTGTCGACAGAGAGCGGGACGCGCTGGGTAGTTTAGTCACAGTTGTTTAAATATGCACTGTTGTATTTTGATACAAACATAGAGCGTGTATAGGATTGGGTACTTAGAATGGTCACTATGATTGTATTTTATATTGGAATGGAAGGTTAGATTTATCTCTTGTTGTCACTGTGGGAAATTGTTTCGTATTTATGAATATATCAGTAAGCACGTTATTACTCGTATGGGCGAGTGAGAACGGTGACACCAGTAGTTCAATTGTTTAGATTACCGCTGCGATTACAATGTTAAGTAAGACGATTATAAGCCGATTAGAGTAGGGGTGTTACAAAAGTGGTATCAGAGCGGAGTACCGCTCTGATGACAAGAGATAGTAGGATTTATACAGTGAGCATAGGTTTTGGGAATACGGGAAACGTTGTGAGGATACGTGACCTTGCGAGGTTGATGCAATGCTTAAGGCTTGCACACAATAGCCGTATAGGCACTTCAATATTAAACGATCGAGACTGCGGTATTAGACCGAGTAAAGGTCTAACCCGTCCTCTTGACATACGTTAGGAAGAGGTCTGGGTAACAGTACTAAGGAAGGACGAGGCGCAGCAGAAGGTGGTGAAGGTCCAGCAACCCCAAGTAACGCGAAGACGGTAGGAACCGCTCGCACTTGATGGGAGAGCATCCTGGGAAATTTGCAATGGTACCCCGCCCGCCGCAGCCCGTACCTCGAGTACTACCTAGTGAGGCAATGAAATGAGAAGCACCACGGAGATAACTCAGCTGATTGGGAAGACCCGATGTGGATGCTATGAGAATTACGTTAATTGTAGAAAATAAAAATTTGTGTTGTAATGAATTGTTTAGGACCGGGGGTCCTGGTAATGACGTAATGTCTACCATACCAAGTATGAGATGAATATTAAACCAAGGTTGAGGAGATAATTCCCGTAGGACTAATGGGGCCAGCTTGCCATAAGCAAAGCAACCCTGTCCAACATCCAGGAAAGCACTGATAAGTGCGCTTGGGGGAAAAAAGGTGGAAAAGACGAGTAAAGATTAGTTTATGAGATATGTAACGGACGGAATGGATGACCTTTTCGAAGTCTCACCCGAAGCGAGTAACTCTAACCCATGCAACACTGAAGGTTCAAGATGGCCTGACGTGCATGAGGATAGATCATGGTAGCTGTAGAAATAAGAACTCGCTAAGTTGCTACCATGCAACGTCTCTAGAGGGAAGTAAGACCTTACTACCACGGTAAACTTGTGGGAACGAGTGCGGGAATGAGACAGTATTAATTTGAATAAGAACTTCTTCAATAGGAATAGAAACCCGATTAGGGAATAGCACTGCACTGACACACACCGTACCGGTGGCTCAGTCTGCATGGCGCACTTGCCACAGCAAGTGCCACACTAACCAAAGTACTAATTTTAACATGCCTTGTGCACTTGCTACAGCAAGCAAGTGCAGCGACTGTAAACTATCCCCAAAGGACCGAGTAGTCCAGGTGGTTACCAATAAACACTAAACTTCCATGTGAGTCCATAATGCAATGAAGCAGGACATAGCCTTCTTAAAGGCAGGGTTACGAAACCCTTGGGTTGGAGGTCGATAAAACCTCGAGAAGACCTAGCCGGTCTGACCATTAAACCTGAAAATACACCATTTAGTGGAGTGTGGAAAGGGAGTCAATGAGAACAACGGTAAGTAGCGCCTATAAGCCTAACCCCAGCGCCGGTATGGACATTAAACGTCAAGTAATACCGGTGGGGAGTGTCGAGTCTTCAGGACCAGCATAACCACATTTTGGGAGTGCGTGACACTCGTGGTTAAACCACTACCATTGAACATTGCCAGAGGGCAAGAAGTGAGCTATACGAGCCAAGACTTTAATTAAAACCTATCCGACTGAGTGGATGAAAGTAATAGACTAGTGCCGTTATGGCAAGCCATTTGAGAGTTGTAAGAGAAGAATAGGCAGATGCAAACATGCAATGAAGGGGCCGATGTTATGCCCGCACCACACACACCGGGGGGTGTTGTGAATCCATTATGCTGCTAGACTCCCGTACGAAGGGCAGTGGATATTAACTGAATAGTGAATTTGCCTCAGGACGGAAGATACCGTTACCTCGAAGAGGATGGAGGAAATACGAGTTGAATAAGAGTTAGGACGACACAACAAAGAGCGATGATCAGTAGAACCCACTAAGTTGTAGGTATCCAATTGTAAACCTTAGGAGAAAGTATTAGAACCAACTAGGATTAAATTAAATACAAAGACCAACAATCATTTAACTATCAGAATAAGCACTGAGCCTGAATATCGTATGGCATAGGCCTACGGAAGGATACCTTTAGTACCACCAAAATGACCCAAATCTAGGAGAGCAAAGGTGATGAATCACAAATACTGATTAATATCAGACTAAAGAGGGACTACCATAAGACAGGGAAAACACGAGGTGTCAACCCTTATCATGGAGTCCAGACTACACAAGAGGGTGTACCCCAATGTGTAACACCCCAACCCGTAATCCAATAACCTGAACGGCGATCACTCCCAAATAAAATAACAAGCAGCGGAAATAAATACAACAATCGGGCGGTATTACAATGCCGTTGGCCACCCTTATGACCAACAAGGCTAAATCCAAATATAATCTCCAAAAGTCACGGTCTGAATACGAATACAATCCGAGATACTAGGAATCAAACTCTAATGTAAAATACTTAAGTAAAAACAAGTAACTATAAGAAGACTCCCATAGCTTGAATCTACCCCACCTACACTCGGTGTGGTAATCTTCTCAACTTCAGGTACCTGAAAAATGGGGGTGCCCCCAAGGGGCTCAGCAAACAATGCTGGTATGGAAAACGTGCAGCCCATCGTCTGCCGGGCCACACCAACTACTTTGTCGAATACATGCAGTTCATTTTTATAAAGCTGTAAGCAAGCATAGTATAATGATAACAAGTATCCACACAAGGACAACAATGTCACATAGAACAAGACTGCAGAAGGTCAAGTTAGCTGAACTGAATTTTCTTAACTGATAGTCGGTCCACACAATGGGACTGACCGGTATAACTGAATATCTCAAATAGTGAAGGTATAGTGACCTCGTTAAGATTGAAAGGTTGGGTATTAAAAACCCCAGAAGATAACGTAGTTAACCTCTGAACTGAGAAATGTGGGAAATAGAACCCTCGAGAGGAATGTGGTCTTCCTCTCCACTGAACTGATGGGCATTAGAAACCCGAGAGGAATAGAGTCTTCCTCTCAACTGAAATGTTCCGTCGCGACGTATAACTGAATAGGAGACGACCTGAGACAGGTACAACTCCTGTAGCATGCATGGCCAGATCCAACTGGGCTCCTCGTTCTCGAAGTATAGAATTGTCAAGTGTCATATAAAGACGTTAAACAAGAACACAATGTGTATTGTCAATTATCACGTTTAGGATAATGACGTTTGTTATAAAGTGAAGTTAGTGAGAGACTTGAGTACAAGTTCTCGGTATACTGAAGCGCAGGTATTTAAATCCACTGGTATAGTAGTGTTTGTATGCGTGGGACATACACGTAGTAGTCAGCATCATTCACGCACATAATAATATAACAGCGCACAAGAGTAAACAACATTTTACATTAATTATCTTGGTCGTTAAATCAAACAACAGATAGCACACAAGCCGGTGTAATCCGGTAGAAAACAGGTTGCAAGAATCCCATACCGTTCACCGTAGGTTGCAGTTGATTATACCCTGGTCAACGTCTGGTCAAACAAAGTCCTAGAATAGGATTAACTGAGAGGGTTAGTTTATGTTACCCTTATATAATAATTCTATTGGATCTTTTAACAAATCTCGTATGTGTTATTTCATGTGAGGTTTGTTTCTTTTAATTACCTCATGATTTAATGTATGTCTTTTGTTATTCCTTTTTGATTTATTTATAAATCCTTTAATGTACATATATGTATTCATTTATTCATGTACTATATTTGTTGTTTATTTTAATTGTCTAAGTGACATAACAACTTATAATTTCCTTAACTATATTTAAATGTCTTACAATGACATAATATTCTTATAATCTCATTATTCTCCTTTTAGTCATAATAATATTTATTGTTTTCCTTTAACTTCCTTATAACTATATAAGCCATAGTTCTAATTCCATAATTCCTTTAATTAAAATTCTTTCTTCTAATTCCTCCAAATATCCATGTAGGACCTATATTTATTTAAATCTAAATTATCACCCTTATATTTCGGTTATTTATAAATCAACCATATTAATTCATAAACTTTACATTTAAATTCTAATCTCTTTATATATCATAGTTTTAATTCCTTATTTAATTAAATCACAAAACTACCATTAATATTTTGGTATATACTTTTAAATATTGTAACTTTTGAAAATTACAACTTAGCCCCTCTTAAATCTCGGCCTATATATATATTCCTTATAATTGCAATTTAGCCACAAAATCTTATAATCTTTACATAATGCCTTATAAACTATAGTTTTAATTTTAATTCTCCATAAATGCCGAATATATATATATAATTCTTAAATTACCAAACTAACCCCAAAGAATTTCGGCTTTGTCATTTATTCTTCCTTAATTACATTTCATCCCAAACTTTATAATAACTTCTTAATAACTTATAAACTATAGTCTAAATATTAATTCCTAAAAATTTCGAAGGTGAGCCTATTAAATATCTTAATTATGAATTCGCCCACTAATAAGTTCCAAAACTTTCATAACAACTTTTATAAATTACATATTAGCCCAAAACTTAATAAAGTGTCATTTTAACACTTGTTTAAATTATCTAAAATTCATAAACTTAATTCCTAACCTTATATATATCATATATATCCCAAGAATACCCTTAACTCTCGGTTTTATAATAAACACACTAAACTTTGTAAAAATTACATTCAAGCCACATAACTTAATTAATTAGCCATTTAAGCTCTCATAAAATATTTTTAACTCACCAAACTTTGTGATATAAGTTTATATACCTAAGTAGGTCATTAATACCTATTTATCAATTAGTACATTCGGCCATATTTATTTGGTGACCATATAGTATATAAAAGTGGATTTATATGTCATAATAATTATAAATAAATTCATAGGAGTTATATAACTCATGTAAAAATTATTGAAATGTCTTATATAAATTCTTAGCTCAAAAATAAGCATTTTTGCCCTTGACAATTCGGCTTAAATTAATATGTAACATAACTAAATTTTGTGACACAAAAATGTGTCTTAAGGTAAATATTTTCTATATAAGTTATAGATTGTATTTTTGGCATATAATACCATATAGTTTCGTTTTAATTAACCTAGGAGATGTACATAATTTTTGTATAATTTTTAGAAGCTTAACAAAGCTTATAACATATAGATTTACTTAGTAAACTTACTTCTTAACAAAGGTGGTTAAGTGCTTGAACTCTTCTTGAATCTCCAAGCTTCTTCCAAGGTAATATTGATGCTCCACTTCGGTTATATGCAAGTGGTGAAGGTGTTTAGGAGTTAGATCTTCAATAAAGATCTTAAGTAGATTTGTAAGTAGTTTTACAAGAATTTACCTTAGACTCTTTCCCTTATAATTTCGGCTCACCAAAGGTAGATGAAGAACAAATTTTCCTTCATCAAAATGGAGAAGAAAAGGACCTTAGAAGAAGTAGAACTTGGTTACACATAAAATGTGCTTTAAGAATTTTCGAGCATTAAAACTACTACCTTAGATACCTTGAGATGCTCCTTGGATTAGTGTTGGTTTGGACAACCTCCTTGGATAACTAATTGATGCCGAACCCTTGTTGATATGCTAGGAAGAGTTTTGCTTCAAGGTTTGACAAGAAATGCTAGGAAATTACCTTAAAGATGAAGATAGAAGTTAAAACTCCATTAATGGACTTAAGAGCTTCAAAGGAAGAAGATGAAGCAAGAAGAGAGAGGAGAGAGCCTTACCAATTCGTGGATGAAGAGGGCAAGGAGAAGAATGAGACTCACGAATTGTATAAGGTAAGAAAATGCATTTGGAATTTGATTTTTGCTTTGTCAATTTTTTAATGTCAAATGACTTTACTTTTCCTTAGTTTATTACATGGTTTATTGGCTCAATAAATGCCCATGTTCTCTGCATAACTTCGGACATGTGGTGTGTGACAAGGCAAGAGAATGTGGAAAAGAATAATGTGAACTAGAAGACAAGGAAATTTAGGTAAGTTTGTTCTTTTGATTTTTCTAAGTTAATGCCTTGTCTTCTTCTTCATTTATAGTGCACGATTTCAAGGCTGAATGAGGGGTCTCAATTCGGTGATGAAGAGCCAAGGACAAACATGTTAGGTCACATGGAAAAGAAGGAATAAAAAAAAAGGTGGAATCTAGATCCACTTTTACCTTTTTGCATTTTGTTTTGTATCTAGCTCACATGGCCTTATTCCATGGCCTAATTTCGAAATCTATCTGGTCAAATGAGACCTACTTACTTTGACATTAAGTAATATAACACATGGGAAGATGATTCACCATGTTCTATGCCTTTTACAAACTTTAATGCAATTTTTATACTAGTTTTTGTACATAAATTCGGCCCCTATAGAGAGCCTTGTTGACTAGCCTCACCAACTGATTTAGAAGGTCATTTTAACCCTATTTAAGATTACCAATTCGTGGCATGTCAAAAACTACAAGGCAATTGCGTAAAACGCGTTTTCGTGACACCCGAAGGTGTGTTTTGTGCTCTAAGGAAATTTTGGGAAACAAATTGTTTTTATGAGTTCCAAGTGTTTGTAAACACTTATTATAGTAAATAAACATATATTAAGATGTTACATTGGGTTATATGGGGTTATATCAACCCATAACATAATTTACGGGCCATCGGGATGCACCCGGGCAAAAAGGAGCGCTAAGAAATCCTGCCATTTTTTTTGCTGAATTTTGAGAAACCACTTCGTGGGTTCTCTTTATAATGGTTAATAATGATGTTAGGAACTCAAGGAATTAATTTTATAGGAGTTCGTGCCACCTCGGCACTCCTCCGGACTTTTCGTGCTTTAAGGGGCGTGCGTGAGCACTCCCGAGCGTTTTGCGTTTTTGACTGAATATAGCTTAGGGAATATATTTATATATTCATATAATAATTGTATGACCATTTGGTTTGAATATTAGAGGGTCATACAAGGTCATGTTTGACCATATGCTTCTAAGGCGTTTTAGCGTTTATGGAGAAACGACTGTTTTTACGTAACGTTCTCATGCATGGGTTTGCATGCGTACGTGAAATGATTTATAACAGGATTATTTTCCATTAAATAATGGTTTAATAATATTAATTAGATTTGGGGTATTTCACAATGAATTGGGTGGAGTTTAAGAACTGAAGACTCATACCTAAACGGCGTTAATAGCCTAGGAGTGAACGGGAGAGATAGTAAGCAGATACTAATCCCCACTCATAGATACCAGATGACGAGCATGAGAAAACCAATATTAGGGCGCTAGGTCGGAAACACCTATCTTAGAGAAGGTAAGGAATATATATTAATAAAGGAACCCATAGAACCCAGAGAACCCCTCTAGGGCCATTCTAACACTAAAGGTTAAGAATAGGCAGCCTAGTTACTTCAACATAAATTACCGGGACTAAGAGTGCGATGACCATCGGGTACGAACACTACGAGTGCACTAAACGAGACATGGGACGACCACACTCCTAGGAGCTTGTGGGCCTGACGAAACTTACTTTAAGTTAGTTGGGTAAGTAGTAAGGTATCAGTATGGTACCCCATGTATGTAAACGAGTAGTGTAAGGACCCAGGAGGTAATCAACTTTGTGTCTAAGTCAGAGATTGGAATCCTGACTAGGTAACCCATGAATTGACGAGAGAGATCTCAGTCAAACCAACAAGGTTGGGGAAATCAAGAATAGCTTGATAATAAAACGACATAAGGTCACAACTCCACAGTGGATAAGTTAGAACACAAGTTTTGAAGATTTTAGTAAACGAGGAAGCCAAGGCCAATTTAATGGTAAAGGCAAGGAGAACCCATGAATGAGAAGATGAAGTGTGGTATCTTAGGAAGTTGTATTAGAGAAACCTTTGTAATATCATAGATGCTACCCAAAATGGGGCACAGGAAGAGTTTATATCATGTGCTGAGGGCGCGGCGATGATGTCGCATTAAATAATAATAACCACATGCTCAAGCCATAAAATGTTAGTACGTTAGTACCAATTAGGGTTGAACAGAAAACGAATGCCAAGTTAAAACCCACAGTCGTATTGTATGTTTACAATAGACGAAGGGCAAAGGCGAGCATTATAAGAGATACTCTAAGCTGGAGATTAGATACTCCATGCAAACCGCAATAGCGGATAACCGTCTAATCGACTGGTACATGGTGCGCAACAAAGCGACCATAATAATAGTTGTTAACCAAATTATGTTGGTGAGAAGCAGAACGTGGAAGATCAGATAAACCAATGGATTCCCCTAATATAGAGTAGGGATGAACCATATGTGTGTGTAGCAAAATACCAACACAAGGGATACGAGTTCACACCAGCAAAAGAGGACCTACAAGGTACCTAAGAAACGAACTCATCCCGGAGAGAAATAACTTGGAGTCATGAGGCGCCAGTTAGTTGCGCATATCAGACCCGTCTTGACATTTTAGGGACAACTACTGCAAGCACTAGGTGCTAGAGCATAGCTCGACACCCCTTACACCGAAGGTTAGTTCGGTAGGGTGGCATGAACTCTTGGGCATATACCATGAGCAGTATAGAAGTTAGTGTGACTGAATAAAAAGCTAGTCGAAATACCTAGCAGGTTGGGAAAACAATGATGTGTTTACATCTCCCGATCAAACCGTATATGAATACATACACACCTAACCAAGATAGGCAGTATAGCCAGAATGGCTAAAGCCCGACCCTAGATAAGGTGTAATGTAATAGGTAGCTTATTAGTGCACGAATATTCCACATGATGGAACATCTTGAACTTATTACTGCAAGATGATATATTCGTAGATTACGTGGGCGTAATCCCTTTTAAGGGGGTAGAACGATTTCGCGCGCGTTTCAAACATACCGTACGTAGGAGTATGTAGCGCATGTTACACATGCTGCAAACTATTATTGTACGTAGAGTACAAGTATTATGATTGTGTTATATTACTTGATGTAATAATGTGATGTATTATATGTATGAACATATATATATATATTTTTTGGTTCGCATTAGTTATGACGAATAGGAAAGGGAGAACAAATAGAGTGTTCTTACCCTAGTTCCGATTATTTAAGCAAACATTGCGAACATTAGACACATAAACGCCTAGCTTGTTAGCTCCAGTTTGAGAGTTTAAGTAGGTCTACCTTGTAGCTCCGATGAGAGATTTCAGATATAAGGAGTAGAAAACTCCGTACTTTGTGATTTGTGGCTCGGTATGAAACCGATTATTGGAAATGCGATGAGTGAATCGGCATGAGACCGATGTGTAACCTAGTTGAAGTAAAACCTCTAGGAGTTGTATGAATAATTATAAGTCGAGAGAACTTGATTCATGGTTAGGATACACGATCCTATATGCCGATGACTAGATTTAATACACTAGTTGACTTGTGTATCTATTGAACACAAGGTGGCAAATATCAAGAGGAAATAAGATTAGAATTGGCAAAATAATTATTTGATTGAAATTGACGTGGGAAGTTGAACTTGATCCTGGTCCGATCAAGGGAAACCGAACACAAATTGAGGTGAGAGATAGTTCAACATTGACGCTGACCACGTCGGGGTTGAATGACTCTCGAAACTTCCTACAAATGGACACAGATATGAATAGAAATTGGAATTTAGGGCGTCACTCGAAGAGCCGTGGACCGTGGAGTCCTTCGTCATTAGACCGGTGTGTCTGCGAGTGACATCACCCAAAGAGCCGTGGACCACAGAGCCCTTTGTCATTAGACCGGTGTGTCTGCGGGTGATTAAGAGAAAGTAGGTGATACTATCTGAGGAGCCGTGGACCGAAGTGCCCTTCGTTATTAAACCGGTGTGTCCACGGGTAGTAGACGTTGGTTAGCATGGGGCTGGGGATCGTCAAGTCCTGGTCTTTAAGACTGCTTCCCCGTGATTTTCCACCGTTAAATATATGTGCACACATACATGCGGAGTGATGTGTGAGTATCCTCACGAGATACTAACATGTATATAGGGATGCATGGAGTATCCCTTGCCAAACACCTTTGATTACTCTGGTTAGTTTTGCATCTTGTCTAGTGCTGTGTATGAATAGATTTTGCACCTTGTCTAGTGCTGTGTATGAATGGATTTTGCATCTTGTCTAGTGCTGTGTATGAATGAGTTTCGCACCTTGTTTAGTGCTGTGTAAGAATGAATGTGCCATGATTGTTGACTATATGTAATGAGATTAATGCTGTATCAATTATGATATATATAAACTAGGTCTGAACCTAGTGGGATGTACTCCCTAGCGATGGTCTGTCTGTGATTACTTAGTGGAACTGGATGCCTTAGGTGAACTGAATATGAATAAGGACTTCGGGACAAAGCCTTTTTAAGGGGGTAGACTGAAATACCCCTAACCTTAAAAACTTAATTAAATGATCTATTAATGATCTAAGAAAGTTAATAATCATCTTAATACCATTGGGGAACAATCTAAGATCTCAACAAGGCAAAACATGCCTTAAGATCGGTAAAGCCAAAAATGTGCTTTAAGAAACCATAGAGATTGTATGACCTCAATTAGGATCCAAAGTGGATTCCTAAGTATTATAATTAATTAATGAACACTATAAAACTATTCTCAAAGGAAACCAAGCTCAAAAACATGTTCTAACACAAATTGTGCTTTAAAAGTCCTTAAAGCACGTTTTTGAGAAAATTGACTTTCTGATGGGGTTTGAGTGGAGTTAGGCATTGGATAAGACCTTGTTATACTAATGTACTATAATGTACCACATTAGAAGGTCTAATTCCAAGATTTTCAAAAAAATCACAAATATGGCACATTTGTGAATAGTAACCGAAATAGTGCATTTTTAAGTAATGTTGACCAAGTATAGTCAATGGTCAAGACTTGACCCATCTTTATCCTAAGTGAGGCAGAAGCATTAAGGGTGGAGGACAGCACATTAACCTTTAACCAAAATATCTAGCCAATTTGGTGAATCATCATTTACTATTCCATTTATTACTTTTTCATTCCTTAAAACCAAATTATTTCTTTCTCTTTCCTTTTGTCCCATTCCAGCCAGGCCCTTTAGTTCCTAAAGCTCTCAAGCTGTGTTCTTGAGCATTCAAGGCAAATCTAACTCATTTCCACCGAAGGTAATGGTTTAAGGCATATTTTAGCTCTTTTTTCTTCATCTCTTCATCACCTACACATGGAGCTTATAATCTATCTTCCACTTTCCATGGCTTATTCTCAGTATTTTAACCCTTGAACAAGAGCTAATCTCGGCTGAAGCAACCCATGGGACCAAGGTGGTCAAAATTTCCATTATAAGGTAAAAACATACCTTAAGGACTTTCACGCTTCATCCGGTTTTCTTCTTCTGTTTTCCATGAGTTTATACACTCATAATCTTCATATTTTCATGTTGGTTCAGTGTGTTAACCACTTGGAGCAAGAGTGGCTGAAAACCAAGAGAAAAATCATTCTTTAAGGCATTTTTCCAAGGTAAAATCTATTACCATAGCACCTTGCTGTTGTCTAGCTATTCCCCATGTTTTTGTGGTGAATTTAACACCATGTGGTGTTCTTGATTCAGGCCGAAACCTCTTTGAGACTACCTTTCTTTTTTAAGGTGATTTTTGCCTTAAATCTTACATTTAATTGTTCCTTATGGTTAGCTCATGCTTGGAGTGTAACCATATCTTATTTTGGTGTATTAAACATGTTTAAGTGTTGTGGTGAATTTTCCTCCAAGCTTGCCGAGTGGGTATAAGGTCATTAAGCACCTAAATCAAGGTATAAATACCTTAAACTTATGTTATTATGATTTTTCAGCTCATATAAAATATGTGCCGAGAGTGGAGTTAATTAAATGGGTGATTTTAACCTAAGTATGGAAAAAATGACTTAGATAAATTAAGCTAGTCATTTAAGGGGTTTAATTAACATAATAGTCAAATTATGACATTATGTGGAAAAATAATTAATGTTAAAGTAAGGCCGAGAGTTTAGAGTAAATTTTAAGCTATTTATGTGTAATTTTATGTTATAAAGCAAGTTGTAATAAGGCCATATCATTAGGCCATTTTAATTTAAGTTTAAAAGCTTATTTAATTTAATTTATGCTTATAGCATTAAGTTTGGGGTCAAATGGTAATTACTAGTAAAATATAAAGTCGTGGGCATAAATAAAAGGAATTTAGGGTTTTTAAATGAATTTATTAAATTATAACATTTTATAAAGTTTTGTGCCAAAATTGTAATTATAGGAAAGTTTGGGGTATATATTATAATTACCGAGAGTTTGGGCTCAAATTGGAATTTAGAAGTCAAGGTTGACTATATAGGAGACTTTGACCTAATTTGGAATTTATTGTATTAAATACTAGCTTATAATAAGCTAGGTATTAAATTATGAAAGATATATAAATATTGGGGTGGATTGGTAATTTCCGAAAAATCTGGGTACCAAATGGGGTTTAGAACAGACCTTGGTTTATAAGGAATTTTTAGGAGTTTATTTGGTTAAATTTGGAGTTAAAATGAATTATATAATATAATATATGATATTTTATATCATTGTTACATATGGGTAACATATGTGGTATTAACCGTAAATATTGAAAGTATAAGGTTAGGAATGATGTTTATAACCTTTGGTATAGTTTGGTAATTTTTGGAATTATATATGAGGTTTTATTAAGATATATATAATATATAGTTTTAATGACATTAGAAACTATATGTTATAAAATGGGGTTATTTGGTGAATATGGAAAGTTAGTGGGTTGGAAATTAATTTAGAACAGACCTAGGGTCTGTTCGGTTATTTTTGGGATTTTATAACCATAGGTTATAATTATATTAAGGTTTAAGGATTATAATATAAGGTATATATTATAAGTGTGACAATGGCTTATAATTTGGGGTTGATTTGTAATTCTGAAAGTATAGTGGAATTTAAATAAACCGAGAAGAGTATGGTATGTTTGGTATTTTGTAACAACTTAGAACTATAGGTTATAATTGTTTTAATGACATAAATGTCATAATATATGTTATATAACTGTAATATAACATTATATAAATTATGTGGTGGATTTTGTAAATATTTAAGAAAACAAGTGATGTTCGGTAATAATGGCATTTTAGAATAAGAATTTATAATATGGTTTTTAATGTTATAAGGGTTGTAACATTTATATATAAAAATATTCATTAAAGAGAATGAATATATTATAAAGATTTACCATATAATAAATGGTCCCATAATACATATATATAAATAAATATATGTAATGGAGAAAAATACAATATGGTTCAAATAACCATATAATATCATAATTAAAATGATATAGAGTAAGAAGAAAAGAATTATAAACATTGGATAAGGAAATTCTAATGTTATGTTGTTCATGAAATAATAAGGAGTTATATACTTCAAAGTATTTCAAGTATGAATTATACAACATTACACTTGGAAAAACTAACCTTAAGAAGTAAATACTAATGTGAGATGTATAATATATGATTAAGATTATACAAGCAATAGAGTGATAAACTATATGATATACAAATGGGTATTAAAATTTCATGCGATAACAAACGTTTAAAGTTAAGCATATTAATGTACTCAACATGATCACGCATGTAATATGACGTTTTTCCTAATCCCGAGTTAAACCGAAACCCGACAAATGTTGTTAGTAAATAACGGGGAATGAACCGGGAGGGGTTAGTGACGGTACGGGGTACCGTAGAGTAATGTTGTTATACAGGATGCTAATCTGTAGCGTTATGTATTATTAGACTATTAGAGACATCACGGGGGAGCTTCGGATCTAGCTGATTCATACTCCACGGTTTTATAATCCCGGTGCACGGTATGTTATTATGTGGTTTGATTGTCTCTGAGGATTTCCTCAGTTCAGACATTGTGTGAAAATCAGTGTTAAGATTGAATGTCTGCTTGTGTGAATTAATATGCTTGAGTTGTGTATTAATGCTGCATTGTTATTATTACTGTTATACGATATCAGTACTGTTTGTATATAAGAACATATTATAAAACGAACTAGCGGGAATGATGCTATCTTATATGTGTAATATAAGGAACGTAAGTAAAACGTTGTAGCATTAGGATAATAAGATATATATATATATGTGTATATATTATCCGAGACTTATATACAGAGCACTGGCCTTTTAACGCCGCTCTCGTATCTAACACTAGATCCCGAGTCGACATACTCAGGATTGGACTAACGACCTTAGTCTGCTGTGTTAGGAAAAATAGTAAAACGATGCGATGGTATAGATAAGTTTATCAAGAGGATGTGGCTCTTGCTGTGAATTGTGATCAATTAACGATACTAGGATACCGTGTGGGTACCCGTAAGTATCAGGATAAATTTCCAACGGACTACAGATGGTTCGTCGGTCAGAGACTCTACCGCTGGAGTGGCTACTGCCGTGGGTGACCTGCCATAGGAGATGGGTAACGTAGAGACACGTCGTTTTAACGAGACGTTGTCATTAGGCATGACTGAACAATTACGAACAACTATATTAGCTCGTACATTAGGCGAACGTTATTATTGGCTTGCATGCCAAAGACGAGAATTTATACTTGTTTATAATCCTCGTTGTTCCGCCTTATTGCTCATTAGTTATGCTATGTGGTTATGTGTTGTATGTTGGTGGATTTGTTGAAATGAGTCGTTGTACTCATATGTGTGTTGTGAATTGGTTTAATTGAGTCGTTGTACTTATATCTGTGTTGTGAACTGGTTGAGTCGAGTCGCTGTACTCGTGTGTGGATTATTGTGGATTGTTTGGTCAAGTGAATCGCCGTACTCAATTATGAACTATTAAGTGTTTGTTGGAGTGGAGTCTTCGTACTCATATAAGCGTTGTAACGCTTTCAGTTGGTTTATTGTGATGTGATGTGTGAAGCCGGGGGCTTGTTTGCTATTTGAGTTTACTTCAATATATTTGCCGCTTTACAGTTTTTATATTAAACTACTTGCATGAAAATGAATTGCATGCTCTCGACCATTTAACTGAGGGTCTGAGGGGGCATGACAGTCATGTAGTAACATACTCAGCAGGGGCTGATTCCATACCACAAACAAATTTTTTGCAGGTATGCAGCTTCCGGTGTCGACAGAGAGCGGGACGCGCTGGGTAGTTTAGTCACAGTTGTTTAAATATGCACTGTTGTATTTTGATACAAACATAGAAACGTGTATAGGATTGGGTACTTAGAATGCTCACTATGATTGTATTTTATATTGGAATGGAAGGTTAGATTTATCTCTTGTTGTCACTGTGGGAAATTGTTTCGTATTTATGAATATATCAGTAAGCACGTTATTACTCGTATGGGCGAGTGAGAACGGTGACACCAGTAGTTCCATTGTTTAGATTACCGTTGCGATTACAATGTTAAGTAAGACGATTAGGAGCCGATTAGAGTAGGGGTGTTACATCTTTATTTACCTTTATTTTGTGCAACTATTGACCTATTTCACTACTTTATAGAACATTTTGTTAATATAGTTGAACTCTTACAGTTTTGATTAAAATATAGGTAAAAGCTCACTTGAGCAATGATTTTTAGGAGACTCTCAAGACTTTGTAGCTGAGCTTTAATGCCCCGAGGAGTGTGTCAAAGACGAGGGGTCAAACGGGACGATTTCGATGCAGAAGAAGCACTTCTGGTGTGGACCTCCCCAGTGGGGCGGTCCAGTTGATTCGGGCAATGGCTTCTTCTTACTCTTTTCTAGTTTTCCTTTCTTCCATGCTTGAGTATTACTCTATTGTGCTTTGGGATGGTTTTTTGACCCCAAACCCTAGAATGTGCTTGTGAATCTTGATTATGCCGCAATATAGTTGTTTCTCTCTTAATTATCATTCAATGTTCTTAAATTGATCTCTTGAGTGCATTTGTGGTGAACCCTCTCTACAAATTGGTTTTGAGTTAGGGTTTGTGACCAAATTGAGAGAGAACTCTTGATTTATGCTCCTAGGATTAGTGAGTATAATTTGGGGCTTTGTTCTAGAACTTGCTTAATGCTACTTAGTGAGTTTAGTCCTAATTGATTTTGAAGGCTAAAATTAACCAAGTAAGAATTAACTCATCTTTGGTTTTTGGAGGCTATTATCATTGTTCTAAAAGACACTATGGCATAGGAAGAATTGCTAGCATATCTAGGTAGTTTGGGTGATTGCCAAATTCCCAAAGTACTTCTCCATCCAATCCATTAAACTATCACCTTTAGTTTAGTTGTGTGTTCTTGCAATTACTCAACCACACACACATCAAGCTTGCCGCCGGCTAAACCCCAATTTACTGTTTTCATTTCAATTACTAAGTACCGAGGCTAGGAAGTTAGGACCAATTTCCTTGTGGATACGACACTTGTTGTACTACACCGATTAGGAGCACTTGCCTATTCCTTTCATTTATTTATATACCTTGTTATATAGTTTTTTGCCCAACAAGTTTTTGGCGCCGTTGCCGGGGAAATTGATTCCATCAATTTCCCTAGTTTCGGTATTTTAGTTTTTGTTTTTGTTTAAGTTTAGTGTTTTGTTTTCTTTGATTGTGTTTTCGTTTTTGTTGTTTTATTCCATCTTTGTTTATATTTTCTGTTGCTAAGTTGTAGTGCTGGTTGTTCTTGTGATTGATTAGGTATCTTGTGCTCCTTCTGTGTATGCCAAGCACTCGTCTAGTCTAGTGCTCCCCGCTTGCTAGTCCGAGATCCGAACTTGAGCGCACTTTGAGAAGACGCATAAGAGATTTAAACATGGCGGATCTAGAGCACCATAAATTGAGGATAATGGGCAGCAGCAACCCCGAGCCCTCTCTAATTACCACTAGCCAAATTTCGAAGGGAGGCCTTCGGCTATAGTCTTCCCAGTGTTGACACCGGAGGAAGCGAGACAATGGGTCTTCAAGACTCATTTCATTACCGCAGTCCGGGACATAGGAAAGTTCAGTGGAGCAAATCCGGATGACGCTCCGAACCATCTAAGTCTCTTCCTCGACTTTTGCAATTCCTTCGGGAAAACCGGTACGGTAAATGAGAGAATCCGGTAGCAGCTCTTCCCCCATTCCTTATCCGACTTACAACGCGATGGTTTAGAAGTTTACCGTCCCGATCGATCCAAACATGGGCACAAATGGCTCAAAAGTTCCTTGCCAAATACTACCCGACTAGTAGGACGAGGCAACTGATTGGAGAGATTAATAAATTCTACCAAGAGCCTGGAGAAACCTTGTATGATGCTTGGGACCGGTTCAAGGAAATGTTAATGATTGCTCCCATCATAGGTTGGATAATCAATCATTATGCCTATCTTTCTTTAATGGGCTTGACGATGGGAACCGTTTGCTTGTGAATTCATCTGCGGGAGGTAGCTTCATGACCAAGTCCTCTCAAGAAGGGATGAAACTTCTTGAGACAATGACTAGCAATACGAGGCAATGGGTTAGAAATAAGGGAAGAACTCCAAGAGCAGCCGGTCTACTTCATGTTGAACCATCCGAAAAGATGGTGGAGAAGCTTGCTACATCCCAAAAAGAGAATGCAAAAATCTGTAGCTTCATCATCTTCCACTTCAGCCACAAAAGGGTGTGCTATATGTGCGGATCCCCATGAGACCCATTTTTGTGAAGGAAGAAGTTACATCGGGAACAAGAAGATGTTAACTTTGTCAACAACCACCCCGGCTACAACTATAACAACAAACAATGCCCCATGGAGAAATCATCCTTATTTCTCATGGAGGAACAATGATTCCACCCAAGGAGGACCGGGTAATATTTTCAACAACTCGATGGGTTATAAACCTCAAGGGCCACACCACAAACAATTCTCAAATGGGGTATAGACCTCAAGGTGGCCCTCCGCGATTAAAAAAACAACAACAACAACCATCCCCCTCCCTCTTCTGATGGTAACTTGGCTAGGATGGAAGCCATGATGCAAAACATGCAAAGTATGATGATGAACTTCATGACTACCTACCGCCCAATCTATTCACCGAGCAAGAGCCTTCAATGCCAACCAGATGACATTTAATCAGAGCCTTAAACTCAAGTTGATCAAATCTTAGAATAACTTGCTCAGAGACAGTCGGGCACCTTTCAAAGTTACCGAAGCCTAACCCACGAGAACAAGATAAGGCAGTTACTTTGAGAAGCCGTAGGCTCCTAGAAGAACCATCTCCCCAAGATGAAGTTGATGACCAAGAGAAGCAAAATCAAGAAAATCAAGAGGAAGACCAAGAGATACTTGAGGAAGTTTAATCTCCACAGAAAAATATTTCCAAGGAGAAGGAGTCTTCTGAATTACCTATCTCTTCCACTCTTGCTAAACATCTCCCTCCACTTCCTTTCCCGAATAGGCTCAAAGAAAAGAATTTAGATGAGAAATTTGGGAAGTTTTTAAGTATTTTCAAGAAATTGACAATTAACATTTCTTTAGCTGATGCTTTGAAACATATACCCATCTATGCAAAGTTCATGAAAGACATTCTCACAAACAAGAGATCTTTGCTAGAAGCAGAAATGGTGCACCTCACTGAAGAAATTTCAGCGGTCCTACTAAGGCACCCTCCCCCAAAGCTTGGAGACCCTGGTTTGCCTATCATCCCTTGTTCTATTGGTGATTTTAATTGCGGTAGTGGTCAATGTGATTTAGGAGCTAGTATAAATCTCATGCCACTTTCAATTTTTAATAAACTTGGGATTGGTGAGTGCACACCTACTACTGTACAATTGCAACTCGCTGATAGGTCTCTAGTGTTTCCGAAAGGAAATGTTGAGGACTTGGTAGTGACTGTGGGAACCTTTGTTTTCCCCGTTGATTTCATAGTGATTGATATGGAAGAAGATGTCAAGGTCCCTTTGATTTTAGGCCGTCCATTTTTAAGAACTACTAGGACCTTGATAGATGTGGAAAAAGGGAAGATTATTTTGCGTCTTCATGATGAAAAGCTTGAGTTTGACATGTCTAAGATAGTGAAAAGACCCGCACATGCGGAAGCTATTTTTACAATAGATGTTGTCTACTCCATTTTGCAAAATAATCCACCCCTCACTCTAATTATGATGCTTTGAGTTTTGCTTTACTTGAGTCAGATGATGAACAGGAGATGGATGGAGGTGAATGAAATGGTAGCTGCTTTGGATAGAGCTCCAAGATACTTCAGAACGCACTACCCACCACCGGAACCACTGGAGAGAAGCGAGCAAATAATACCTCCTTCGGTCGAGAAGCCTCCCACCGTGGAGATGAAACTTCTACCTTCTCATTTAAAATATGTTTATCTGATTGAACCTTGTGATCTACCTGTCATTATCGCCTCCGCCCTCACAGTGCACGAGAGGACAGTTTGTTGAAGGTGCTTCGAAACCACAAGGGGCAATTGGTTGGTCAATCTTCGATATAAAGGGTATCAATCCCCCACTTCTGTACTCATCGAATCTTCATGGAGGACAAATACAAGCCACTCGTTCAACCTCAAAGGTGGCTCAACCCGAATATGAATAGGTAGTTAAAAGGAGCTCCTAAAGCTACTTGACTCCGAATCATCTACCCCTATCCGATAGTCATGGGTGAGCCCAACCCAGGTGGTACCAAAGAAAGGAGATCACGGTGTGTCGAATGAAAGGGTGAGCTGGTTCCCCAAAGAACGATAACCGGTTGGAGTGTGCATCGACTACCGAAGTTGAACCCGGCTACAAGGAAAGATCACTTCCCTTGTACTTCATCGACCAAATGCTAGACGAGGTTAGTCCGGGAAGACTTTTTTGCTTTCTTGATGGCTAACTCGGGGTACTTCCAATCCCCATAGCCCTGGAAGATCAAGGAATACCACATTCACATGCCCTTAACTGGAACATTCGCATATAGAAGAGTGCCTTCGGATATGCAATTGCTCCCGCAACATTCCAAAGGTGTATGATGGCCATCTTCCTCGACTTTGAAAAAGCATGAAAGTTTTCATGACGAATATTTCTCGGTCTTTGGGCACAACTTCGGCTCTTGCCTGAGAACTGGACGCCATTCTCCTCCCGATGTGAGGAACCCAATCTAGTACTCAATTGGGAAAAATGTCATTTCCATGGTGAGAGAAGGGATCGTCCTCGGCACAAACTCCTCCAATGGGATTGAGGTTGACCGGCCAAGGTCGAAGTCATCGAAAGCTACCACCACCCACCTCGGTTAAAGACATTAGAAGCTTTCTTGGACATGCTGGGTTCTACAGAGGTTCATCAGACTTCTCCAAAACTCTAAACCTCTGTGTGATCTCTTGACACAGATGAAAAATTTGAATTCACTGAAGATGTCTGAAGGCCTTCAACACTCTCAAAGAGTGCTTTATCTCAGTCCCCCGATTGAAATACCCCTAACATTTAAATAATTTAATAATGATAATAAGTATTATTTAGGAATTATAAACCCTAAGAAAGTATATAACACTTGGGCGTTAAAACACACCTAACTCCTTAAGGTCAAAAACGTTGCTTTAAAGCCCGACCTTAAGCTAAACAAGTTATATAAGCTATAAACACGATATGAAGTTAATCAAGGATCATTTTAATGACCTTTAAAAACACAAGTCCTCAGTTAGAAGTGAGTAACAATACAATATGCCCGGGAGTTCCCTTAAGGGCCCTTTAAGGCTTTGAAAGTCCCGGAAATAAATTAATAAAAAAAAATAAAGCATTACACTTCATTCTACATGCACATAACCTATAAGGAACATTTAAGATGAAGTTCTCAAGAATAAATTCTCAGTTAAAGACAAAGTGCTCGGAGGTTTCCCGATGAGGGCCCCATAAACCCCCGGAGTGCCCGGAGAGGTACCGAAGTGGCACAACTCCAATATAAATTATTCTTAGAGTTCCTAACATCAATATTCACATTCAAGAGAGTAATCGAGCTACTTTTTCAAAATAAGCAAAGTGCTGGGAATTTCTTAACGCTCCTTTTTGCCCCGGAGTGTCCCGGCAGCCCAAATATTGAGTTACGAGTTATATAACCCATATAACTCAATGTAACACTAACCTATTATATGACTATAAACATGTCAATAAACCTTGGACTCATAGCGACTAATTATTTTCCAAAAAATCCTTAAAGCACAAAAATGCACCTTCGGGTGTCACAAAAATGCGTTTTAACGCAATTACCTTGAAGCTTTGAGGAGCCGACGATTGATAATCTTAAAGAGGATACAATTGAACATCTAAATCAATTAATTCCAGTACTAAATTCATAGTACAAAGGGATCGATTTTTGGGACAAAAGGTACCTAAAATCAGCATTTTTACCTTAAAACTTTCATCTTTTACCATAGTAATAAATGTAACCAAATAAATGCTGGAACCTATTACACATATTAGTATGGGTATTAGTACAATTAGTGTAACAAAAATCAAATTAAAAATCAACCCCCATCTAGCCTCCATTGTGGGCGCCATTTGTGGTCAATATTGACTAGTTTTAATTCAAATTTGCTTATGGACTGGTGACTCACTTCCCAATGTGTCATATGTTATATTATGTCAAATAACCCAGCCAAAGAGGCCTCATCTACCGTATGACCTGCAAGAAGACAGAAGGATTAGTTTAAACAAAGCAATGAATAAAATACACCAAAAGTAATCCTAGACTACAATAATGTAAAGTTGCAAGCAAAAAACAAAAAAACCCATGTTGCTCTCCTAAGGCTGCCGATTTGATATAGAAAAGAAGGAGATTATTGCTGTCTACTTAGTTAAATAAATCAGCTACCTACTTATGCACATGTCTATGTTCAATACAAACAAAATCAAAATGCTTACTATAGCCTATGGTGGCCGATTTCAAGGGGGAAAGGATAAGTTTGATTCTCTAAATTAATCAAAATATATACCTAGCATGTTCTCATTTTTCAAAGGATAAAAATCGATGCTACCAGCAGCATATTAACGTATAAACAAGGAGAAAACAAGGCAAAATTGACATGCTATTCTACTTAAGAAAATCAAAAGAAATACCTACCTATCTACCATTTGTCTTCTAGTTTTAATTGTCAAACAAAGACTCCATTAATGCCTTGTCTATAGCCGAAAACAACATCATAATGAGAGCTTTTCTTGAGCCAAACAATCAAATAATTAACAAAAGAAAACTACAACAATTTGACAATTATGTCAAAATACTTCCTTTTTGTTAGTTCATTCCTTAGAGCTTCTAAGCTCCATTAATGGTGTTTTAAGTTCTAACATCAATTCTATGTAAATTCCTAGTTAAATATCCTAAGTCTTGAAGCAAGAAATCATCCTAGCAACTCTTACACGATTTTCGCCAAGCATAAGTGTTCCAAGGAGCTATCTAGATTCAACAACAACACAAGGAACAACAAGATCAAGTTAAGGTATATTTTCATGTTGAAAATCCTAGCAAAATACCTAAGGTTATTACCGAAAATTTATGAACTTCTAAACCTATATTCTCTTCATTATTTCATGAAGGAAATTTAGATCCACAACCATCTCAAGGTCTACCGAAAATTCCTTGAAAAATTCCTAAGGTAAACTCTTGTAAAACTACTCCAAATCTTATTTATAAATCCTTGTTAGAAGTCTAACAAATGGATCTCCTAAATATATACAAGGAGGCCGAATTCTCTTCATCAAGATAGCATTTGGAGAGCTTGGAATTCAAGGAGAAATCAAGTACAAGAATTATCTTGATTTAAGGAGTAAGTTTATATAATTAAGGTTTATTAAGTTTAAGCTTGATTTAAGCTTCAAACTTTGGTATAAAAATTATATATAACCCCTAAATAAATAAAGGCCGAAAATATTGGGTTATAATGTCAAGAAAATAATTTACAACATATGAGGTAAGATTATTACCTTAAGGTATAATTATGTGTCACAAGAAATTAATTATGATACATATATGGTTAAACCAAATTATCTATGGACTAAATGTTCTATTTTAAGTTTATAATTATTCTAAGTCATTAGCATAATTTTTAGAAGTGTTATATGACATATATACATTTATATGTATTTATTATAAGGTTTAAATCAAGTTTTGGAAACTATATGGTAAATATATTAAGGCCGAGAATAAAATGTATTATTTGGTGATTTTCAAAATATATAAGTATATCAAATTATATTATAAATTTTAGGAATATTAAAAATAGCTACAAGTATTTAAATGGCTAATTTAATAAGTTATGTGGCTAAAATGTAAATTTTGTAAAGTTTAGGTTATAAATAATAAAAGCCGAGAGCTTAAGGGTCTATTTGTTATATTTATGATATAATATAAGGTAGGAATTAATATTATGAATTTTGGTGAATTTAAATAAGTGTTTAAGTGATAAAATAACAATTTATAAAGTGTTGGGACTATTTTGTAAATATTGGAAACTATGGTGTATGGCCGAGAATTACATATGAATTTATGGGTATATTAAAGTATTAATTATGAAATTAAGTCTTGGTCAAAGTGTGACCAAAAACTTTGGGTTAAAATGATTTATGACATAAAAATTAAGTTTATAAAAGTTATGGGGTGAATATGTAATTTATAGAAATTATTATGTAAAACCGAATTGGACAAGGGGTGGAAATGTAATTTATAGAAGTATATGGGCCATTTCGGTTATTTAAGAAAATTAAATATTAAAACTATAGTTTATAAGTTAATATGTAACTTATATAAGTTTTGAGGTTAAATTGTGAAGATAAGGGAATTACATGTTAAGACCGGAAATAAATGTGGTCATTTGATAATTTATAAAACTAATATATATTGTTTTGCAATTTCCGAAAGTTAATGTGGGTGATAATGAATTATAAAAGTTATAAGGTTATTTGGCAACTTATAAAGGTATAAGGGTTGTCTCGGTAATTAAGGAAATTAATAATAAAACTATGGTTTATAAGTTAATATGTAACTTATAAAAGTTTTGGGGTTAAAATATAAATACCGAATTAATAAGGTTGGTTTTGTAATTTAATAAAGAAAGGAAGTAAAACTAGGTAATATAATGTATTATGGTATATTATGGAGTATAATAAAGTTTATAAAATAATTGTGGTTATGATAAAAATGACCAAAAGAATATAATATAAAGTTTATAAAACAATTGTGGTTATGTTAAAGATAATCAAATTATATTGGTATTGAATAAGAGAAAAAGATTATGATTATTATTAAAGAGATGAAGATATATCATAATATGGGAATTCATTATCACATGTGAATACTACATAAAATAATGAACTGATGGACTATCTAGACCCACTGTTAAATAACAGGGGGAAATAAAAGAACATACAGAGTTAGTGTACGACAGAGTATAAACTCTACAGTGACAGTACTGTAATATTTAGTGAATATATATTAATATTATCCGGTATTGCATGTTTATATAACAGCGTACGAGAAGGAACTACTGAACAGGAATTTGTCAAGCTAGCAGTTACTTGGTGAACGGTATGTTAATTGTGTGGTCTGAATGTCCTAAGGATTTTTCGAAGGTCCAAACGTTATGTGTTTAATTGTTTAAGAGTGATATCTGTGATTTTATGTATATGATATTGTACACTGTATGGTTCAACACTGTTGCGTTCTATTGTTACGCGAACGTCTTATGACTGGAAATTTACACATCTAAACTGGAACAAGACTAACTGACCTTTAGGTATTATTAAACCTAACTGATGGTCAACTGCTATAGTCTTAACTCAAGGATTGGTTATTATGTCACTGACAAAAAGGGGCTAACTTATAAAGAGAGGAATCCAGACTGTTTCGACTTTCTGGTTGCGCATTGTGATCACTACGAGAGACTTCAATGGGGAGTCACTCAAGGGAATCCATCAGTCACATTTGAGGATGGCGGAGGGCACTGCCGTTGGTGCACAGGTTCGACCGGATCGGTCAAAATATTTATCCAGGGCCATAAGGTCAGCTGGTAACGGTTCCATTGGAACCCAGGGGACTATCGTCCATTAATAAGTTATTAAGGGTTGTCTTATCATGACACCTGAGGTGGAATTTAATTGGAAACGGTTAAGTGATTGGTTTAAAGGATAAGGGCCTCGTGGCCAACTAACAAGTGCAGTTTAATACGCGTATCTTGTTTGAATTACTGATGTGTGATTGTTGGTTATCGTTATTGATGTGAGATTATTGGTTATTGCTATGGATTATTGATGTGTGGTTATTGGTGTTGTGTACTATTGTACATTGATGTTTACAGGTGAGTTGTTATGTGATTGTTTAATGTTTACAGTTATTACTGTTGTTATTGTAAACCGGTATTACATGTAAAGAATCTAATATCAAGATGGCTAAAACGACTTAAGGAATCTAGATGATTTAAGACTACATTTAGCATACCAGTATTTCGATTGCTGAGCCCTTCAATGGGCCAAACATTCCAGGTTATTGAAGAAGACTCAAGCCGGAGTGCGGGACATGGGGGTAGCTGACGTGTTTTTCAACAAACACCTTTGGTTTTATTTTGTATTGTATTAAGGAGGTCGTTGTATTCAGTTAGTTGCTCATTTAGTTGGATTTGGTTTGTAATAATTAGAGTGCTCAGTATTTGTTCATCACAGCGTGAAGCGTTGTATTGTTGGAAAGAGTAAGGATGTCTAGTTACTCACAAGGGTGAGTAACGGCGTGTAACACCAAGGTAGATAGTTTTATTTTCCGCTGCGAATTGTTATTTATTATGCTACGACATGCGACGTTATTACCGGTTTAGGATTAGGGGTGTTACAAAAAGTGGTATCAGAGCGGAGTACCGCTCTGATGAAAAGATAATGAGTCAAAACATGAGCATAGGAATATTCGAAAACGGGAAACGTCTGTGAGGATTCGTGACCTAGAAAAAAAACCCTAGGGATATTTTTACTACTCTTAGCTAACTCTCTTACTTGATTGTGATTGTGTATGTAAAACGGTGTAGCAACCGAGTAGAAATAATATACTACATTATAGATGTCGACTAGAGGAAGACCACATGGAGGCAGCAGTGGACGCGGTGGCGAGACACCGGCGGATGTTCCAGAGGTACCAGACCTAGCAGCAGCCATGGCAGTCATCGCGCAGCAACTAGGAGCTCAACTTACGGGAGCCATATCCCACCCGATGCAGCCCAGGGAAACCAACTGGTTGAAGAGCGTTGCAGACGCAAGAGTACCGACTTATTCAGGGGAACCGGACCCCACCGCACTAGAGAAGTTTATTATAGAGCACCAGAAGGCGTTCAAGGCTGTTAAAGTTCCAGAAGACCAGAAGGTCGACATCGCCGCGTACAACCTGAAGGACGCAGCTGACATTTGGTGGCGGTCTATGAGGGTCACCGTAGAGCTACACCGGACTTTGGATGGACAGCGTTTGTAGAAGTGTTGCGGGAGAAGTACTACCCCGAACACCTAAAGCAGAGAAAAAGGCAGGAGATCGAGACCTTAATTCAAGGGAGTCAAACAGTTGACCAGTACCACGCACGGTTCACCAATCTGTTGGACTACATACCAGGAGTCGACTACTCCGACACTATGAAGATTCAAAAGTTTAGGGGAAGAGGCGCAGGAAGAAAGAAGAGAAAGAGTACTGAAGGAGATGATGGTGGAGCAACCTCTGGCGGTTACTACAAGAAGGGGAAGAGATTCTTTGATAAGAGGAAGGGGCGGAAGGATTTCCATGGTCAGAAGACGAAGGAGCAGGTCCCTCGTCTGACCAGCCCAGCTATTGATGCTCAGCCACTAAGATCAGCACCACCTAGAGGCAATAAGCCAACCCGACGTCACTATTACTGTAAACGCTGTGGAAAGGATCACCCAGGCGTATATTGCTCAGGAAGGAAGGTGGAGTGCCGCTATTGCAGAAAGGAAGGTCACAGGGAGTATGAATGCTTTTCCAATCCAGGGAGCCGAGTTTACAAGGGAGCTAGAGGTTCACAGAGCACCAGCTATTGAAGCGGACGGACCAGGAGGGGGTCAAGCGCCGCAGAACAACACCTATACTAGAGGACCGGCAGGACAACCATCCTCATCCGGGAATCGGAAGGGAAAGGAGATAGTTCCATGAAGAAATACCCTTTACACAGTGGGAACTTCAGGCGCTGAGGCTAGCGCTCAGCGCGAAACCGGTAAGCCTAGAACTTAAACCTAATGCATGATGCGTGAATGTGTGTTTATAGTTATCAGTCGATGAGACTTCTATGTGTTAGCAAGTATTAAAATTTAGAGAGACCTAACTTAGGTAACCTCTCACCTAAGAGGATACTTCGACATTTGTTTTTCCCTTACCTATGAGACCGAGGTCACCTGAGCCTATGTGCGAAGGTCAGGAATATCCAGAGGCATAATGCCAAATACTTCGACCCGGCATGATCTTACTCAGGCAATACTTAACTAAAAATGAACAAATAACTATTGTAAATGAATGTAGAACTTGGGGATAGGCCTTGGAGGATTTATATCCCAGGATATGGGAGTGGATCAAAACTTAAATTATATATGATGTGTATGAGTAAGGATTGGGATCCACAGGCTAAGTTATATAGTGAAGTAAGAAAGGTAGATGGAGCACGAGTTCCTAGGATACCAGTTGTATCATTCTCCATAGGAGATGATGCTGAGTTTTTATACGGTGATAAGAAAAGGATGGATAAGGCAAACAAAATTATTTTGAAGTCAGGAGACGCATTAATATTTGGTGGAGAATCCAGATTAGTGTACCATGGGATTAAGAGTATTAAACCGAATACAAACCGAGATTAGCCTTGGGATACAGGATATGAGATAGTATAGTGAGGAATAACAGGTTAGTTTTTCTTGGACCGCCGAAGGGCGTTATCAACTGTCCAAACTTACAGTAACTACAAATTATGACCTGCCTAAATGACGAGCAGATGTCATGAAAAGGAATACATGAATTAATACTTAAGACTACATGAATTGTCAAAAGGGTTTGATGAAGACCTGCATGGGAAGAGCAAACACCAAAATTTTATGGGATAGCGAGGCACCGAGCTTACCGCTCAGTGCGATACTAGAAAATCTTACAATCCCTTATTAACTTCGAGAGGAGATAGTGCGAAACCTTGAAATATGACAATAGAGAAACAGAATCTCAAAATATATAACTAAACATCCATCATGGATAAGCACGGGTTTTAAAATACCTGAACAAATACCAAGGGTCTCAGCTAGTATCAATATATAACAGTGCTAGACTCCTAATTAATGAAGGGGAGAGAACAAACTTTAAATCTATATTTTCTGAAGTCGGGAGAACTACCTAATTAGCAATACCAAATGATACATATATACATACAATTTGGAGGTTGTAAACCTAAAACGTTAAGGAGTATTGATACATTCCAGGGGGCTAAGTATCATTAAATATATCTACCCTATTTGAGGCTCACGGCCTACACTATCCTTATGGTTCTATATGAGCATATGTCTTCTATGACAGCTCAATTTATGAATGCGAATAAAGAGCGCAAGAAATCAAATAAGGTTAACCCCCTATGTAATATAAATATGGTAACAAATAACTCTCCTTGATACTTACAGTGAAGGTAGTATAAGTTATATTAAAAGCTTGAACTAATATATACACTAAAAGTGAGTGGAAGTTATATTTAAAAGTGGGAAAACGTACTCCTTGGCTTGTAACAATTGTTTTACATGTAAACTTTCCTAACGATTTATAACCAATCCCTGTGATTCTAAATCCTCTATTTGATACACCTAATCGACCTATTTTTAGAAGCCATTGAGCTTGTGGATTAACCACATTTCTAAGAGATAGAGACAAACAATAAGCTTTGATTGTCCGGATACCAAACCGTAGAATTCAAACTGGAAACTCTTAGTTTGAGATGGTACTAATATTAAGAGATACTTAACCTAGGCTGAACATATGGTTCACCTGATTTATGGAGTTTAGATGAAATAAGAAAAGCCAAGCTTTAAAGACGGAGGAAATAATACTTTATGGAACTGTAATTGTTGATCGGGCTATGAAAACCTTTCCTTGGAGTCTTATCCCAAATTTAGTAATAATTATGACTGTCTTTGCTCCAAGTGATGATAACCAAAGTATAGGCAATAATCAAGCCTTGATGAGTTAAATACTAGATGAGCCTTTTAAAGAGAAGAGAGTATTCTAAGGTATCCAAGTCCATATCGGAATTTATTACTTGTATGATGGATTTAAGAGTTAAAATGATTGATGGATATAATTATTAGACAATATGAGCCTAGATGTTTTAATAAGAATTTACCTTATATGCCAAAGAGGAAAAAACTGGCTTCCCCGCTTGATGAGTTGATCGAAGGAATATGGTTCCGGGGATTAAGGAATACACTAGATCCAAGTATAGGTTACAACAGTTATTGGAATAGTTGTATAACAATCAAGGGAAAAGGTACATGTAGTAATCACCACGTCACAAGTTTGTTAAGATAAAATTTGAAAAATGATAATTATGTGGTTGTTTGATATTTGACGTGGGAGGTCGAACTTGATCCTGGTCAGATCAAGGGAAAACCAAACACAAAATGGAGTAGAGGGATAGTTCAACATTGACGCTGACCCCGTCAGAGTTGGATGATTCCTGAGACTCCCTACAAGTGGTCACAAATATTTATGTGATGCGTACGTATTTATTCTTAAATTAATATAAAGTTTGACTAATAAGTATATGAGATGTAGGAGGTGTAAATTAAGGGTTAAGTTGTCCAGGTTACCCCGAGGAGATTAAATAGCTAAAACAATTCCGCATATGTCGAAAAAATAACCAATTGTGAGGGAAATACTAACTATTATTATTCCATGAACCATGTTTTTAAATTAAATATGAGATCAAAAGACAATTACCTATAATCAGAGTATTCTCAAGCTAGCTTCTAAGGTATGGCCATATTGCCATCTAGAGGGAAAAATCGACTTTTATGTCTTTCTTTATGAATTCAAACTCAATATATAAAATAGGAACCTACCTATAAATATGGTAGAATATAAAAGTAAGAACATTATACTAATACTCGCATGAGTTGATTCAAACCGCAAGAACATGTTCAATTGAGAAGGAAACTGTACCTTGTTAGAAACCTTAGAAGGAACCCTACTGTGGTATACCTGATGAACAGATGATAGAAATCGTTTAAGTACTACTGACAATGGGTGAATCAATAATATCAAGAAATCTTTCTATAATATACATAAGATGCACGGCTCGACCGTAGCTCATACCTTACATTGAAAATGAAAACCGTATATAGTGAAAGTAAACTGAAATACCAGAATCACAAATGATGACCTGAAGATCAAAGATAGACATTTTAAGTATGCCCCAATATTAATACAAACCAGACTGCCGACGATTACAACTACAAGAGACGATTAATGGAAGTGTGTTATACACAATAGTTTAAACAAGCCATGAGATAATATTGGCATCGTACAAGATAGTAGATCATCTTCACCCATACACACGGGATTAAAAAAAAGAGCATACTAATGCACTATGAAACATGTCAGGGAATACATAGATTCTTGGGGGCTATACCTCGTAGGACAGAAGTCATATGCTGATGTCCGCAGGAGAGACCTCGAGTTCGCAGTAGGCGACCGAGTCTTCCTTAGAGTTTCACCTATGAAGGGAATTTTTAGATTTGAGCAGAAGGGCAAGCTTAGCCCGAAGTATGTAGGACCGTACCTTATTACGGAGCGAGTGGGCCCATTAGCCTACAAATTAGATTTACCTGTTGAGCTTGTGAGAGTGCACAAGTGTTTCACACTTCTCAGCTAAAGCAGAATGTGCCCCACCCATCATATATCTTAGAGCCGAGACACTCGAGCTAGATTCTACACTTAGACATGAGGAAACCCCAGTTCGCATCTTAGACTCCAAGACTAGGGAGACCAGGAACACGACCATTAGAATGGTCAAGGTTCTGTGGGCAAACCACGACATTGAAGAGGCGACATGGGAGTTAGAAGACTCCATGCGAGACAA
The DNA here is from genome assembly GCA_023374045.1 of Limonium bicolor. Taxonomy (NCBI): domain Eukaryota; kingdom Viridiplantae; phylum Streptophyta; class Magnoliopsida; order Caryophyllales; family Plumbaginaceae; genus Limonium; species Limonium bicolor. The sequence continues at coordinate 97,559,544 of CM041779.1, forward strand.
GTATCCAACACTTTTTCTCTTAGTTTTGTGTATACTTGTGGGGGTACGGGCGTAACCCTTTTTAAGGGGGGTAGAGCACCACATGCGACTTGCATATCTGCAGTCTATACAAGTTTTGTATTTGGTTGTTTGTGTTTGATTGTTGTGCATGTGTGCAATTGGTTGATTGGTAATTGAGATGTCCTATGTGACACTTGGTTGGTTATTGTTGTGTCCTATGTGACACTTGAATGGTTATGGTTGTGTTCTATGTAACACTTGATATTTATGTGTTCTATGTAACACTTGGTTGATTAATAAAGGTACACTTATTTACTTGCAGTATATTATTCTTACAATCACACAAGAGATTTACTGCCAAGGGTTTACGCCTCTGCACTCTACAGGACTGAGTGTTTTGGTATTGCACTTGTGCAGTGAGGACCGAGTGGGATAGCTAGGAAGTTGAGACACTTATTTGCTTTACAGTATTTACCAAGTTATTTGTGCTACGATTATATTGAATGTCATGAGTAAGGTTATGTATATGTACGAATTGCATACACTTGGATTACAGATGGAATGTACAGGTGTCAATATAGTATTGACACCCAGGAATGATAAGTATACAAAATAGATATGAGGAACTTGATTCCATAGGATGAATAAGTATAAGTTATGACTTCGGGATGAAGTCCTTTTAAGGGGGGTAGACTGAAATACCCCTAACATTTAAATAATTTAATAATGATAAATAAGTATTATTTAGGGGATTATTAAACCCTAAGAAAGTATATAAACACTTGGGCGTTAAAACGCACCTAAACTCCTTAAGGTCAAAAACGTGCGTTAAAGCCCGACCTTAATCTAAACAAGTTATATAAGCTATAAAACTCATATGAAGTTAATCAAGGATCATTTTATGACCTTTAAAACACAAGTCCTCAGTTAGAACGGAGTAAAAATACAATATGCCCGGGAGTTCCCTTAAGGGCCCCTTAAGGCCTGAAAGTCCCGGAAATACCTTATAAAATAAAATAAAGCATTACACTTCATTCTAAATGCACAATAACACTATAATGAACATTTAAGATGAAGTTCTCAAGATAAATTCTCAGTTAAAGACAAAGTGCTTGGAGGTTCCCGATGAGGGCCCCATAAACCCCCGGGAGTGCCCCGGAGAGGTACCGAAGTGGCACAAACTCCAATATAAATTATTCTTAGAGTTCCTAACATCAATATTCAACATTCAAAAGAGAGTACTCGGGCTACTTTTTCAAAAATAAGCAAAGTGCTCGGGGAAATTTCTTAACGCTCCTTTTTGCCCCGGGAGTGTCCCGGTAGCCCGAAAATTGAGTTACGAGTTTATATAACCCCATATAACTCAATGTAACACCTTAACATAATATTATTGACTATAAACAATGTCAATAAACACTTGGAACTCATAGCAACTAATTATTTTCCAGAAAATCCTTAAAGCACAAAAATGCACCTTCGGGTGTCACAAAAATGTGTTTTACGCAATTACCTTGAAGCTTTTGAGGAGCCACGAGTTGATAATCTTAAAAGGGGATATATTGACCATCTAAATCAATTAATGCCAGTACTAAATTCATAGTACAAAAGGGGGCGATTTTTGGGACAAAAAGGTACCTAAAATCAGCATTTTTACCTTAAAACTTTCATCTCTTACCATAGTATAAATGTACCAAATAAATGCTGGAACCTATTACACATATTAGTAGGATATTAGTACAATATAGTGTAACAAAAATCAAATTAAAAATCAACCCCATCTAGCCTTCATTGTGGGCGCCATTTGTGGTCAATATTGACTAGTTTTAATTCAAAATTTGCCTTATGGAATGGTGACTCACTTCCCATGTGTCATATGTTATATTATGTCAAATAACCCAGCCAAAAGAGGCCTCATCTACCGTATGACCTGCAAAGAAGACAAGAAGGATTAGTTTAAACAAAAGCAATGAAATAAAATACACCAAAAGTAATCCTAGACTACAATAATGTAAAGTTGCAAGCAAACAAACAAAACAACCCATGTTACTCTCCTAAGGCTGCCGATTTTGATATAGAAAAGAAGGAGATTGATTGCTGTCTACTTAGTTAAATAAATCAGCTACCTACTTATGCACATGTCTATGTTCAATACAAACAAAAATCAAATGGCTTACTATAGCCTATGGTGGCCGATTTCAAGGGGGAAAGGAACAAGTTTGATTCTCTAAATTAATCAAATAATATACCTAGCATGTTCTCATGTTTCAAAGGATAAAAATCAGATGCTACACAAGCAGCATATTAACGTATAAACAAGGAGAAAACAAGGCAAAATTGACATGCTATTCTACTTAAGAAAATCAAAAGAAATACCTACCTATCTTACCATTTGTCTTCTAGTTTTAATTGTCAAACAAAGACTCCATTATGCCTTGTCTATAGCCGAAAACAACATCAATAATGAGAGCTTTTCTTGAGCCAAACAATCAAATAATTAAACAAAAGAAAGACTAAACAATTTGACAATTATTGTCAAAATAATTCTATTCTTTCCTTGCCTTACCTTAAGTCATACGTGAGCATAGCCATTCCTTCCTTGCTCACACAACCGATTGGTAAGCTCTCTCTTGTTCTCTCTTTTCTTCTTCCTTTGTTAGTTCATTCCTTAGAGCTTCTAAGCTCCATTAATGGTGTTTTAAGTTCTAACATCAATTCTATGTAAATTCCTAGTTAAATCTCCTAAGTCTTGAAGCAAGAAATCATCCTAGCAACTCTTACAATTTTCTCCAAGCATAAGTGTTCCAAGGAGCTATCTAGATTCAACAACAACACAAGGAACAACAAGATCAAGTTAAGGTATATTTTCATGTTGAAAATCCTAGCAAAATACCTAAGGTTATTACCGAAAATTTATGAACTTCTAAACCTATATTCTCTTCATTATTTCATGAAGGAAATTTAGATCCACAACCATCTCAAGGTCTACCGAAAATTCCTTGAAAAATTCCTAAGGTAAACTCTTGTAAAACTACTCCAAATCTTATTTATAAATCCTTGTTAGAAGTCTAACAAATGGATCTCCTAAATATATACAAGGAGGTCGAATTCTCTTCATCAAGATAGCATTTGGAGAGATTGGAATTCAAGGAGAAATCAAGTACAAGAATTATCTTGATTTAAGGAGTAAGTTTATATAATTAAGGTTTATTAAGTTTAAGCTTGATTTAAGCTTCAAACTTTGGTATAAAAATTATATATAACCCCTAAATAAATAAAGGCCGAAAATATTGGGTTATAATGTCAAGAAAATAATTTACAACATATGAGGTAAGATTATTACCTTAAGGTATAATTATGTGTCACAAGAAATTAATTATGATACATATATGGTTAAACCAAATTATCTATGGACTAAATGTTCTATTTTAAGTTTATAATTATTCTAAGTCATTAGCATAATTTTTAGAAGTGTTATATGACTTATATACATTTATATGTATTTATTATAAGGTTTAAATCAAGTTTTGGAAACTATATGGTAAAATATATTAAGGCCGAGAATAAAATGTATTATTTGGTGATTTTCGAAATATATAATTATATTAACTTATATTATAAATTTTAGGAATATTAAAAATAGCTACAAGTATTTAAATGGCTAATTTAATAAGTTATGTGGCTAAAATGTAAATTTTGTAAAGTTTAGGTTATAAATAATAAAAGCCGAGAGCTTAAAGGTCTATTTGGTATATTTATGATACAATATAAGGTAGGAATTAATATTATGAATTTTGGTGAATTTAAATAAGTGTTTAAGTGATAAAATAAAAATTTATAAAGTTTTAGGACTATTTTGTAAATATTGGAAACTATGGTGTATGGCCGAGAATTACATATGAATTTATGTGTATATTAAAGTATTAATTATGAAATTAAGTCTTGGTCAAAGTGTTGACCAAAAACTTTGGGTTAAAATGATTTATGACATAAAAATTAAGTTTATAAAAGTTATGGGGTGAATATGTAATTTATAGAAATTATTATGTAAAACCGAATTGGACAAGGGGTGGAAATGTAATTTATAGAAGTATATGGGCCATTTCGGTTATTTAAGAAAATTAAATATTAAAACTATAGTTTATAAGTTAATATGTAACTTATATAAAGTTTTGAGGTTAAATTGTGAAGATAAGGGAATTACATGTTAAGACCGAAAATAAATGTGGTCATTTGATAATTTATAAAAACTAATATATATTGTTTTGCAATTTCCGAAAGTTAATGTGGGTGATTAATGAATTATAAAAGTTATAAGGTTATTTGGCAACTTATAAAGGTATAAGGGTTGTCTCGGTAATTAAGGAAATTAAATAATAAAACTATGGTTTATAAGTTAATATGTAACTTATATAAAAGTTTTGGGGTTAAAATGTAATTATGGGAAGTTTATATGGAAACCGAAAATTTAAGGGATTATTTGGTAATTTATAAAAGTTGTTGGGTATAAAATATAAATACCGAAATAATAAGGTTGGTTTTGTACTTTAATAAAGAAAGGAAGTAAAACTAGGTATAATGTATTATGGTATATTATGGAGTATAATATAAAGTTTATAAAATAATTGTGGTTATGATAAAAATGACCAAAAGAATATAATAGTTTATAAAACAATTGTGGTTATGTTAAAGATAATCAAATTATATTGGTATATGGAATAAGAGAAAATGATTATGATTATATAATTAAAGAGATGAAGATATATCATAATATGGGAATTCATTATCACATGTGAATACTACATAAAATAATGAACTGATGGACTATCTAGACCCACTGTTAAATAACAGGGGGAAATAAAAGAACATACAGAGTTAGTGTACGACGAGTATAAACTTACAGTGACAGTACTGTAATATTTAGTGAATATTATATTAATATTACCCGGTATTGCATGTTTATATAACAGCGTACGGGAAGGAACTACTGAACAGGAATTTGTCAAGCTAGCAGTTACTTGGTGAACGGTATGTTAATTGTTGGTCTGAATGTCCTAATGATTTTCCTAAGGTCCAGACGTTATGTGTTTAATTGTTTAAGAGTGATATCTGTGATTTTATGTATATGATATTGTACACTGTATGGTTCAACACTGTTGCGTTCTATTGTTACGCGAACGTCTTATGACTGGAAATTTACACATCTAAACTGGAACAAGACTAACTGACCTTTAGGTATTATTAAACCTAACTGATGGTCAACTGCTATAGTCTTAACTCAAGGATTGGTTATTATGTCACTGACAAAAAGGGGCTAACTTATAAAGAGAGGAATCCAGACTGTTTCGACTTTCTGTTGCGCATCGTGATCACTACGAGAGACTTCAATGGGGAGTCACTCAAGAGAATCCATCAGTCACATTTGAGGATGGCGGAGGGCACTGCCGTTGCTGCACAGGTTCAACCGGATTGGTCAAAATATTTATTCAGGGCCATAAGGTCAGCTGGTAACGGTTCCATTGGAACCCAGGGGACTATCGTCCATTAATAAGTTATTAAGGGTTGTCTTATCATGACGCCTGAGGTGGAATTTAATTGGAAAAGGTTAAGTGATTGGCTTAAAGGATAAGGGCCAGGTGGCCAACTAACAAGTGCAGTTTAATACGCGTATCTTGTTTGAATTACTGATGTGTGATTGTTGGTTATTGTTATTGATGTGAGATTATTGGTTATTGCTATGGATTATTGATGTGTGGTTATTGGTGTTGTGTACTATTGTACATTGATGTTTACAGGTGAGTTGTTATGTGATTGTTTAATGTTTACAGTTATTACTGTTGTTATTGTAAACGGTATTACATGTAAAGAATCTAATATCAAGATGGCTAAAACGACTTAAGGAATCTAGATGATTTAAGACTACATTTAGCATACCAGCATTTCGATTGTTGAGCCCTTCAATGGGCCAAACATTCCAGGTTATTGACGAAGACTCAAGCCGGAGTGCGGGACACAGGGGTAGCTGATGTGTTTTTCAACAAACACCTTTGGTTTTATTTTGTATTGTATTAAGGAGGTCGTTGTATTCAGTTAGTTGCTCATTTAGTTGGATTTGGTTTGTAATAATTAGAGTGCTCAGTATCTGTTCATCACAGCGTGAGGAGTTGTATTGTTGGAAAGAGTAAGGATGCCTTGTTACTCACAAGGGTGAGTAACGGCGTGTAACACCAAGGTAGATAGTTTTATTTTCCGCTGTGAATTGTTATTTATTATGCTACGACATGCGACATTATTACCGGTTTAGGATTAGGGGTGTTACACCGATAGTTGTATCACCGGATTGGAGCCTTCCTTTTGAAATAATGTGTGATGCAAGCGACTATGCAGTGGGGGCAGCCCTATGTCAGAAAAGGGAGAAGATTTTGAGAACCATCTACTATGCAAGCAAGACACTCAACGATTCTCAGAAAAACTATGCCACAATCAAGAAGGAGCTTCTAGCGGTTGTCTTTGCATTAGATAAGTTCTGCTCTTACCTCTTGGGAAGTAGGGTGATTGTGCATATGGACCACTCAGCCTTGAAATATTTGTTTACCAAAGAGGATGTCAAACCAAGGTTGTTGAGATGGATTTTGTTGCTACAAGAGTTTGAGATCGAAATCAGAGACAAACCGGGTGTGCAAAATGTGGTGGCCGACCACCTCTCCCGCAAGGAAGTTCCCGATGAAGGTGTGCCTATAAATGAGTTCTTTACGGATGAGACTGTTTTCGTGATCAAGGAAGCTGATGATCCTTGGTATGCTGATCTTGCAAACTACTTGGCAAGATGAGTAGTGCCCCATAACTTGACCTACCAGCAGAGGAAGAAATTCTTCGCTGACTCGAAGCACTACTTCTGGGATGATCCTTACCTCTTCATGACTTGTGTGATGGGGTGATAAGGAGATGTGTGCCCCTGAGTGAAGTGCAAGACATTCTCACCCATTGCCACTCTCTTGAAGTGGGAGGGCATCATGGGCCGGCAAGGACTGCAGCAAAAGTTCTACAAGCAGGTTTCTTCTGGAAAACCTTACACAAAGATTGCCACAACTTTGTTGCTTCCTGTGACCGCTGTCAAATGATGGGCAACATCTCCCAAAAACATAAAATGCCTCTTAACGTGATGCTAGAGGTTGAACCATTTGACTTGTGTGGCATAGATTTCATGGGACCCTTCCCTTCCTCCTGCTCCAATCTCTTCATCCTTGTAGCTGTGGACTACGTGACCAAGTGGGTGGAAGCCGTTGCCTCTCCCACAAATGATGCTAAGGTGGTGACCAAGTTCTTGAGAAAGAATATCTTTACAAGGTTTGAAGAGCCTAGAGCAATCCTTAGTGACGGGGGTTCTCACTTCTGTAACAAGCAATTCGAAGCTTTAATGGAGAAGTACGAAGTGAGACATAAGGTCGCTCTACCTTACCACCCCCAAACTAATGGACAAGCCGATGTCACCAATAGAGCTGAATTGGATCTTGTAGAAAACGGTAAATTCTTCAAGAAAGGATTGGTCCCTAAAGCTCGACGATGCACTATGGGCATACGAACAGCCTACAAGACTCCCATTGGTATGTCCCCTTACCGTCTTGTCTACGGGAAAGCTTGTCACCTACCGGTTGAACTTGCATATAAATCGTATTGGGCTGTAAAAGCACTCAACTACGACCTCAAGAGTGCCGGAGAAAAGAGAAAGTTTCAGCTGACGGAGTTAGAAGAAATCCGGGAAGAAGCTTATGAGAACAACCGGATCTACAAAGAGAAGACAAAGAGATGACATGATAAAATGATCCTCAAGAGAGAATTCCATGAGGGAGATCGGGTCTTACTCTACAACTCTCGGTTAAAGCTATTCCCGGGTAAGCTCAAATCTCATTGGGCCGGGCCTTTCTCTATCACTAAGGTGACCCCGTATGGTGCTGTGGAGTTAAAGAACACGAAAGGAGGAACTTTCATGGTTAATGGTTCAGGCTCAAGCATTACATGGGAAGTGACATTAAACGGGTAGAAGCTCGTCCTATTTTCCTTTGGGAACCAGGTTTCATCTAAACCTTACTATGGTCTAGCCAAAGACCTTAAAAAGAAGGGCGGCTTTTCGGGAGGCAACCCGGATTTCTTTCCTTGTCCGTTTAAATTTTAACTTGTTAGTTTTCTTTATTGCTTTCGCTTGCGTTTTGTTGTTTGTGTAGTTTTTACTGCTGTTTTGTGATTCTAGGACTTGGAGTGTGAAATTGGATGAATTGAGGTGAAGAAAATGAAAATTTAGGTTTCTGGTGCGGACCGCCCTATGGACGCCCCACAGGGGCGGTCCCGTCGATTTCTATGCGATTTTGCTCTTTGTTGGGGACGCCCCTATGGACTGCCCTTGTGGCGCGGTCCCGTCGATTTTCACCGATATTTTGCTCTCTGTTGCGGACCGCCCCTACGGACCTCCCCTGTGGGGCGGTCCAGTCAAAAATTCTGCAAAAACTGCTTTGTTGCGGACACCCTTGTGGACCTCCCCTGTGGGGCGTCCGGTCGGAAATTTTGAAAAAAAAAGAAACGCACGTTTTAAATTCTTCCTTCCTTTCTTTTCTTTCTTTCCTTCTTTCCCTCTTTCTTTTCCTATCTCCCCCGACGCCCTCTTCTTCACCCCCAGCGAACAGAGCCACACACCCGACGTCACAACCCAGCGCCCACCACCGCCCAGCTCTCCGACCGTCGCCCACCCGCGCGCGCCTTCCGCCTCCGTCCACCGCACCAGTCCCGGCGCCTGCCCAGCCACCGTGAGCCAGCCACCCCTAACCCCCCCCTCAAATCCCTAGAATCCCAAATTATCCCCAATCGGTTTCCACCGATTCTATCCCATAATTGTCAAATTTTTGCTTAATTTCACCATCCAAACCCTATGGTATGTGCATCTAACTTTATTTTGTCAATTTTTGAAATTTTTGAGCTAGTTGCACTTTGGGCTAGAATTAGGTCGAACCAACGGGGCCTTAGGTGGAAAATTGATATTTTTGCAAATTTGTGGATTGGGATTGTGTTAACTGATTATTTATGGGATTTGTGTGCGATTTGAGATTGAAAATTTTGCAATTTGGTGGTTCTTAGCATAATTTTGTGATCTATGTCTTTAATTGCATAATTGTTTGTTAACCAACAATTCGCTTGTGTTTCCATTTATGCTAAGTCATTTGTGAATGTTGCTGGATGCCTAAAAGCCTAACCGTTCCTTCATTAGTTGATTTTTGTGTGTTACACATTGTGGTCGCCTAAATTGTGAAATCTGGCTGAATGGGTGCTATGCTTGGTGGGCGAGTTATTATTTTGATTGAGATTGTTAGTGGTGCGCTTGGTGAGTGAAATGGTACCCTTTTGGGTACAGGTTGTGGAGGTTCTTAGAACCGGGCAAACATAGGAAAACGGGGGAGATCATGCCGAAATTTTTTGTGAATTGTTGTGTCATTTTTGCATCTTTCTTTCTCACCTGCACTTTATGAATATGTCTATAACCTTCCTTTGCATTTCTCTTTTCTATCGTTCTTTAACTCTCCTTTGTTGTTTTGTATTTTGTTTTTCTTCCTTGTTTTTCTTTTCTTGTTTGGTTTCAGACAATGCCATCAGTCGACGTGCCTACTTCCGCCGCGGCATGGCCAATCTTCCATTCGGAACCCGACTGATAGACGGCATCTTCATCACTGAAGAGGCCAAGCATTGGTTCCATAATGTGCCCCGCCGAGAGTTCGTCCAGGAGCGTCAAGTGGACCTATCCATCATCTAGGACCTCGACCTTCAGTCCCTCTTTGACTTTTTCGGAGGGGGTCGCTTCTTGACGATGGGTGGTGAGTTTTACTGACCTCGTACGACACTTCATGCGAACGACTAGGGCGTAGCTCTAGGGAGGGTGTCTCTAAGCTCATCTCATATGCCGGCGGTAGGAAGATCGAGATCACTCAGCAGACCTTCATCGAGGCCCTGGACATACCTCCGGAGGATTACAACAACACATACTACCTCCCCGACAGCTACCTCCAGAGCCACCGCCAGCAGTTCCTCGCTACTCTCCCGACCACGCGCCGCAAGAAGAACCAGTCGGGCACAGTGTCCCGGGTCACGATGACCCCGAATATGATCCAGGACGCCGGTCAGTGCGTCATCCTTGCTCTGATCCGCTACAACACTCTGCCCCGGGACAGTAAGGATATAAATGCAATGGACTGTTTCCTCCTTAACAACATCACAGCCCCGAATCCGGACAAGCCATTTTCCATCTCAGGGCTGATGTTTGACCACCTCTGCCACATGGTCGCGAAGCGGGATACCTAGCACCTCGGCTACCCTCATTTCCTCCACACTCAGTTCCTTGAGTGCGGAGTCGACGTTGGAGATGCGGTCCCTGAGCCTCTCATGGCTCCCATTGGCCATGCTGCCCTCCGGCGGATGGGGTTTCGCCGCGCTCCAGGTGATTGGGAGAAGGTGCAGCCAGCCAGCAGCGCCAAGTCATCATCCGGCTCCTCTTCACGCTCCACGCACACTACTGCAGTTGCCCCACTCCCAGCCCTACCAGCCCCACCGCCTCCCACGGTCTCCCGGGAGGAATTCGAGGCCCACCAGCGACGCGTGGAGGAGTTGGCAGGCCAGTATGAGGAGCTGCGCCGCATGCTTGAGCGAGGTGGACCACCAGCCCCGTAGTCTGCTTCTGGTGTCGGATGCATGGAGTCTCATTTCTTGAAACTTGTTGCGTACTTCTGAAGATTGTTTATGTTATGTCCTTTACTCTTTCTTTAGTTATGCTTTTCCGTACTCTATATACGCTTTCAGTTTCCATTATAACACTGTGAACCCATCTTGATATTGGACTCACTTATGAGTCCCATTTTGCAATCTAACCATGGGCCTTTTGCGTATTCTTCGGAATCCATTTTTGCGCCTAGCTGCTTTTGACTGTGCATTGTAGATATATACCATTCCGGACCAAATACACCCCAAGATTGAGTTTGGAACAATTCAAAAGAACCTCTTGCGAATTCTTCCTAGGCTTTTTGGCTCTCTCTGTCGAATCTAGCGCCTCAACGACCCCGGACACCAGCAAGTGTGGGGGAACACCTGCCAACAACTCAACCTTCTCAAGGGAGTATTAGTTCTCTAACTCTTTAACCGCTTTACAATGCATTACACTTTTGTTAGCTCTATTTTTTGTGCTTCGAAAAGGTCCTCTTTATTTCTCCCCGATTTTAGTGTCGAACAATGAGGACATTATCCAATTCAAGTGTGGGGGAACCGACCTTTTCTTTTTGTGCACTGCTCAACTTCACATACTTGTCTTTTGTTTCCATTTAGAAGTTATATTTTAGGAAGCAAGTTTTCTCATGAAGTCTTGGATTTCTTCACAATTTTTTCAAAAATTTCTTTCTTGAGGAGCATGCAAATGCGGTGCAACCATATAACCTTACCTTGGTGAATTTCTATTGCTCAGGGGTTCCTTCTATCTTCTCTCTTAGCGATTACTAAGGGGTGCTTCTTTGTGAAAATCTAAAAAGGGACTTGTGAGACACCATTGGTAACCAACAAAATGAGAGTTGAGTGTTCTGTAATGCAAAGGCTAAAAATGCCCAAATTTTTCTCATCATCTCCTATACAAATGCTAAACGAATGCAGTCATCTATTTTTCCATTTGTTTTATCCTTAATGCCCATTCTTGAGAGAAGTTGGCCATGGTAAAAGCTCTCCAAGTCACCGCTAATTTTATAACTTTGAAGCACTCCGGATCATACCCCAAAACTCTATCTTTTTATTTTCCCTAAGCACACCCATGTCATCGTAATTAGGTTGGTTGCACTCCTCATGAAATTTTTTCCGCCCTTTTTGTTCACAACAATCCAAGAATTCATTTGAACACTTGCTTGCTTTAAATATTCCTCCTTATTGTGGTCCCTAATTTTGATTGAGGACAAGAAAATAGATAAGTGTGGGGGAGTTGATAAATGGTGAAATGATGTAATTATAAGGTCTTTATTTACCTTTATTTCGTGCAACTATTGACCAATTTCACCACTTTATAGAACATTTCGTTAATATAGTTGAACTCATACAGTTTTGATTAAAATATAGGTAAAAGCTCACTTGAGCAATGATTTTTGGGAGACTCTCAAGACTTTGTAGCTGAGCTTTAATGCCCCGAGGAGTGTGTCAAAGACGAGGGGTCAAACGACGATTTTGATGCAGAAGAAGCACTTCCGGTTGATTGAACGCTGTGGAATTGTCTCTGGTGTGAACCGCCCCTGGAGGACCGCCCCTGTGGGGCGGTCTGGACGGGATTTTTGCCCAGTAAGTTGTTTTAAAGATGGGAAAAAGAGGGGTTTTTACACATTCCTTCCATTCCACACTTCCACACACCCAAGAAGAGAGAGAAAACGACAAAGAAGAGAAAGAAGAGGAGAAAGAAGAGGAAGAAGAGAAGAAGGAAGAGTTTACCTTCTCCAAAGCTTCCAAGCTCCAACAATGGCTTCTTCTTACTCTTTTCTAGTTTTTCTTTCCTCCATGATTGAGTAGTACTCTATTGTGCTTTGGAATGGGTTTTTGACCCCAAACCCTAGAATGTGCTTGTGAATCTTGATTATGTCGTAATATAGTTGTTTCTCTCTTAATTATCATTCAATGTTCTTAAATTGATCTATTGAGTGCATTTATGGTGAACCCTCTCTACAAATTGGTTTTGAGTTAGGGTTTGTGACCAAATTGAGAGAGAACTCTTGATTTATGCTCCTGGGATTAGTGAGTATAATTTGGGGCTTTGTTCTAGAACTTTCTTAATGCTACTTAGTGAGTTTAGCCCTAATTGATTTTGAAGGCTAAAATTAACCAAGTAAGAATTAACTCATCTTTGGTTTAGAGGGTTATTATCATTGTTCTAAAAGACAACTATGACGTAGGAAGAATTGCTAGCATATCTAGGTAGTTTGGGTGATTGCCAAATTCCCAAAGTACTTCTCCATCCAATCCATTAAACTATCACCTTTAGTTTAGTTGTTGTTCTTGCAATTACTCTACTAACACAATCAAGCTTGCCGCCGGCTAAACCCCAATTTACTGTTTTCATTTCAATTACTAAGTACCGAGGCTAGGAAGTTAGGACCAATTTCCTTGTGGATACGACACTTGTTGTACTACACCAATTAGGTGCACTTGCCAATTCCTTGCATTTATTTATATACCTTGTTATATAGTTTTTGCCCAACACTATGCTCGGTTGAAAAATAGAAAAAAAGGGAAGAAACTTGATAAGTTTCTTAAGGTATAAAATGCTTCAAGCTTGACCTTCTTCCTCCTTGGTTCCAGTTTTTATTCTCTGGTTTCTTCAGCTTATTCCCACCATTTCTACATATTCATTCAGCTAGAATATCCATACCTTGAAGGAGGAGCAAGATCCAAGCCAAGGGAACTCATTTTGATCATTTACGGTAACAAAAAAAATTACCTATGTTAATCTGCTTTCCACCAGTTTTAAGTGCTGGAAATAAGTGGTGTTTTAACTCCTTTCTTGCCTTTGAAAAATCAGGTGTGGAGCAGCTCTAAGTACTCTAGTATATTAAGGTATAAACCCGTGTTATAATGAGCTTAAACCATCCTTATTTAGCTACTTATAATACAAGCCTAATACCTTTGTTTTTTCCCTTGCAAAATGTTGCCGAGCCTATGCTGGAACTAAGGGATTTTCGCTGCACAAAATTGTGGAGGTGAAGCCTAAGAATAAACCTAGCAAAGTAAGGAAAATCTATCATCAAATGCTATATTAATTAAGCTTATGTGTTAGTGTATGTTTGGAAACTAATTTAAGAATTTTTATAATTCAGCCGTGAGTACTTGGGAGGCTTGGCTGAGTTTGATTTGCTTGGTAACAAAGTAAGAATACTAAACTAGTATATTATATGGTTTTTATGTTATTAAGTCATATATAAATACAAGCCGTGAGTTATGGGAGTTGAAAATGCTCAAACTAAGTATTATAATGTTTTATAACATTTTTAGTTGATAATATAAGGTTTAGATGACATATAATATCATAGGAATTAATTAAATAATTTTAGAAAAACATTAAAGAAAAACTATACTCCAAGCCGTAAACAATATAGTATTTCATGACATTTATATGTAATTTTATTCTATGTTAAATTATTGTAATAAGGTCATGCATTTTAGGCCTTAAACTATTGTTATATTAAGTTTTAAATGAATTTAGAGTAAAAAAAAATACTACGTATAGGTTTAGGGGTTTTAAATAATTAAAAATAAAATTTAGGGGCTAAATATGGAATATAGCCAAAAAACTATATTTAAAAGCTTATTTTATGAATTTTATAAAGCTTATTAAAATTTGGGGGCAAAATGTAATTTTAGGAAAGTTGGGGGTAAAACCGTAATAAAGAAACTTGTGGTCAAACTGATGGTCAATGGGTCAACAAGGATCATATTAGGTGTCTTGACCAAATTAAAAGATATAAATAATTAAACTATGGTTTTAGTGTTATCATAAGTTAAATATTGAGTTTATAAAATTTATGGGGTGCAAGTGTAAATTACCGAAAATAAGGGGTTAGGATGGTTAATATTATAGTTTATATCACTAATATAAGGTTTGGGAATTTTAGAGTTATATAAATGATTTTATAAATAAAAGTGTATAATATATAGTTTAATGACATTTACAAAGTATATTATATAAAGTGTGGCTAATATGTAAATATGGAGAAGTGTGTGGGGCAGAAACAGTAATTAAAAACTGTTGTGGGTCTGTTTGGAAATAATGTAATATAAACTATAGGTTATACAAATCATAAATGTTAAAACTATATAATAAACCTATATGTAACATTATGTAATGTGGGGGTTAAATGTGCAAATGTAAAAAAAATATGGTTGGAAAGAAATAAACCAAAACAGCATGGGACTGTTCGGTAATATTAAAAACATTTATAAACTATATGTTATAATGGAAAAATGATATAATATAATGTATGTATAACATTACATAATATATGTGGTAAGATTGTAAATATAAGAATATATAATGGGCTGAAATGAAATTTAAAACAAAGACCATGGTCTGTTCGAAATTATTGAGTATGTAAAACTATATGGTAAAATTATTATAATGTTTAAATGATATAATGTAAGGTTAAAATGATATGTTATAGAGTAAGTGGTGTATTTGTAATAAAGAAAGAACAAGAGGAGTTATAAAATTTGAACTTATAGACATAAATGTCTCTCGGCAATGATTTCAAATTTTAGAAAAACTATAGGTTATAATGTATTATAAAGTTTAATGTTAAAATATGATATTTATAATATGGTATAATAATGTGTGGGTATTTGTAATTAATGAAAACTATGTGAATAAAGAAACAATAAGTGAAAAGTATATATGCCTTGCGGCAATTAAAAATAGTTTTTAAAAACTATATGTTATAATGTTAAATGATATATAAAAATATCATATCATATAATATAAGATATAAGTGTAACATTGTATAATTTTATGTGGTCAAAACATAGTTTATTAAACTATATACTAAAACCGCATGCATAACATGCAAGGAAATGAACTTATAAACTATGGTTTACAATGTTATAAATACTATAGATATTGTATAGTATTAATGTGATTAAATGAAATATTTATCATTAATAATATTTACATGAAATAATGTGACAATTAATAGAGAAATAGAATTTATAAACTAAGGTTAGTATTAAAATAAACCTTAGGAATTATAAATACATGTAATGAAATGTGACATATAATGCAACAAATGAAATAATCATCTTACATAAGATGAAAATAATGTGACATATAATATAAGTCAAAATTTTATGAAATATAAATGTATAAGAGTGTATACATGATTGCGCAAGCATATATTTAAAATATGTACATAATGAATATATAGTATAGTTGGAAACTATATAATATAGTGCATGCATACATGCAACTATATAGTATATGATTAAGATCAAATGATGACAATATTATATATATATATGCACATATAACCGAAAATAATATGTATATATATATATATATACAAAACCGAAAATATATATATAAGTATTTACAATATGGTTTATAATGTCATGAAATAATAAATGACAAGTGTTATGACAATAGTATAAATATATATACTACAAGTCACACAATTACAAGTTAAAGAATAGTGTATTAAAAAGAATAATGAAATGTATAATATAGGTACAATATTAAGTGGCTAAATATTAATGTCATAGAACATTAATGCATGAGCATAAAATGCGATGCGAATTAACGTTGCATGCACGCATGCAACTATATATTAAGAATGTATACTCGTATACCGAACCCGGATGATCAAACGAATACATAAGTATTAAAGGGAATATATATATTCGTATACTCGAAAAAACGAGGAATAAATTCTAATGTTTAAAAACGCTACAACTAAGACGTTTTATAACCGACTCACTTAAATAAACCCGGGCATTGATAGTTAATATGTACTACGATTAACGAGTCCCGTATAACGGTAACTTAACAAATAACAGTTGAAATCCGCTGATGTAATGTCGGGATTATTTGTGTTGTTCAGATTTACCGAACTTAAATAAGCCATGTGGATTGACCTATAGTGCGCTTGATATTTAGATTGTATCACCGACGAAGGCGCTTGACGAGCTAGTAGTCTACTGCGCAACATAGGTCATTGGTGAACGGTATGTAAAGGGGTCTGATCTGAGATGTCCTGAGGAATTCCTCGGGCTCAGATATGTGTGTTGTATAACGAGTGTGATGCATGTGTGTGTATGTATTTGAGTTATGTATGTGTAACACCCCATCCAACATTAACACACTTACAATAAACTGCAGCGGAAAAACAACCTCATCACATTACTTAACTCGTTGGTGTTACACGCCGTTAGCCACCCACGTGGCTAACAAGGCTAATACACATACATTGTACCGGTCTGATGGGCTAAATTCCCGAGCGACTACACATTACTATCCCTTTCCATTAACAACAACAAACATACCCTTCCAACTATACCGAGTATTACTAAACTGGTGCCGACAACAATTTCGGTCTTACTACACCTACTGTATATATACACTTAAATGTTTACCCATGTACGACGACTACCCCGTCCTACTCTCGAACAGCTTCCAGCTCTCTGTACCTGAAACAGGAAAAGAAGAGAAGGGTGGCCCCCAAGGGGCTCAGCACCTTTGCTGGTATGGTAATCCCGCAGCCCACATGCTACCGGGCCACGCAAACTAATTGTCGTCTTAGCATGCGGTTGATTATTTTTAAATCATACATGCAACTGTAAACACACAACACATAATCATTTCGCCTCAACGGGCTCAACAAACGGATAATATATCCTTACTTAATAAGTCACTCAAGGTATTCAATATCCCTAGAGTGTTCCTCCTCTAATGGAGCTACTTCCTTAACAGACGACACTTACCCTTAAATCGGGTTATCCTTAAACGCCTCTTTTCTCAAACTGGGATTCATATCCATGATCCACATACTCCACATTCTACAACATAACATACACACATAACAACACTTAACAACACTTTGCACGTTTCCACGTGCACAACATACACCGCAATAGATATTGCATCACAACAAAGACACATAACATAACGGGAATGGTCCTCTGAGGAACCGACCCCAACATTACTAATACACTGGTGAGCCTAGAGAATGTTGCCAGTCTCGTGATAAGCTCGTTACATAACTCGTTACCGTCTCGTTAAATGAACGGTTAACTTAACACAAGGTGTCTCGGATATAGTGATCCAAGCACACCGAAACAAACATAACAATAGTATGCCCCTGTGGCCCGACGTGAGTCAGTAATAGCCTTGGTTAAGCTAAAGGGAAGGTTGGGAACCAAATTGGAAAACAACCATAACATACAGAGAGGATCGAACCTGCTGTGACAACGACCCCCATACTCACACGCGTGGCCGGAACAGACCGGACTCCTCACTCCCCCGTTAGCACTTGTTAGAAGTTCAACTTTGAACTTTATTAAACAATCACAAACATTGGGTTAAGTCTTGTTAGACATACACAAGGGAAGAGAGAGTCATACATTCACATACAAACATCGCACACAAACATCACATAACCAACTCATGCCTAGCCGTGGTTAGAACATTCCTTAGGTCGGAAACGTTATTACCGGATACCGTTCTCTTACGTTTACCTAATAGTGGTTAACTAGCCCTTCGAGCGCACTTGAGGTTACCGGTATCGGTACGTACACATACAACAACAATAACGACTGTAATTCGTTTCATGATTTATCTTATAACGTGGAAAGCACACAGAAAACACATTGGACATACAGCCGGTGTAATCCGGTAGGACACAGGTTGCAAGAAAACCATACCTGTCACCGGAGTCCACTTTACCACGTCCACTTATGTTCCTCGAGCAATTCTCGAACAACTGTTAACATCACATGTGTTTTTATTAACATCGGGGTTGCTTGGTTATTTAAGGTCTAATGCTTAACTTTCCCCGTTATCTTTGTTACATAACTTTACATTTTAACTTGTTTTACTTTTACATTTTGATACAACTTTTCACCCACTTAATTGCCATTTTAAAACTCACCTAACATGTCCATAACAACCTTATAACATCATTACCTATCAATCCCCATCATTACATATCATTTCATAACCTTAAACCATGTTTTGGTCCGACCGGACTTGCCGACCGGACTTGGGTAAGTCCAGTCGATTCCAGAACACATTTCCGTCACAAATTTTTCCACTCCGACCGGACTTGTAAGTCCGGTCCTATGTCCGGTCCATTCCAGAAACTAATTCCCACAGGGTAAACTGGGCCCGACCGAACTTGCAAGTCCGGTCGCAAGTCCGGTCTGCCCCAGATCTTTGTTTTCCTTTTTACATTCAACTCCAAACTTCACCCCATATATCCTAGTATACCCTAACCTCATTTGGGCACTTCAAACACACCTTAAAATATCCTTAAACACTCACAAAACTCTTTTTCTAATTCCTTAAACCTTTACTTATATCTTCACAAAACTTCCAACACTTACAATGTTTTCTCCTAGTTTTTCAAGTGGTGTTTCATCCTTAATAACCTTTATACCAAAGTGTTTCCTCACCATCATAACATCATCTCCCAAGCATCTCCTCTTACTAACCAAATCTTCTCTTTCTCAACTCCTTAAAGTTCCTTTCTCAAAGCCTTCTCTATACATTATTCCCACCTTGCACATCACATACCTAAACCTTAAACAAACTTCTTCAAGACTTTTTAATACACTCTCAAAACACATTGAATTCCTAGAACTTCCAGGATAACACCTAAATCCTTGCATCACTCTAAATCACCTTAACACATGTTTTCTTCTCAAGTAACATTTATTCACCTTTAACACTTCCTAGTTACCAAGACCATTTAAAACACTTAGAACTTCTCACACATTTTCCCAAATTTGGCCATAGCTTCTCTTGTATATACTCACATCCAAACACTTAGGTTTTTACCTTATTTCATTCAAAACACCTAAAATCCATCGAACACATTTTTTTATACACAAACTTCACACATTTAGCACTACATCACAATATAGTGCATAACTTAAATTGCTTGGCACTTAGGCCCTTAAATAACAGGCTCTTAGGCCCTTAAATTGCATAAACCTTAAACACTGAATTTCCCACATAAGTAATGCCTTTGACCTGCAAATACACCCACAACACATATGCCCTTAATAAACTCCTTGAGAGCATTTTACTAGCTCATTTGCCATTGGCTCCTTAGGTATTTATTAAGCAAATCAAGCTCATTTTCCTAAGGCATTTAAACCACATTAAGATAGCATATTTACCTCTTTTTCCTCCCAAATTTCTTTCTTGTTTCCTTACAAAACCGGTAAGGCATTTGGTTCCTTGCCAACTACTAAACATTATACAAACAACATAATGAGTATTCAAGCTTTAAGCTCCATCTCATTGTAAACCCTAGGTTTACATTATTTCAAAACATTAATGTAGTGTTTTACCTTAATCTTTGAAGGGTGTTGAATATCTATGAAGAGAGGACTCCACCTAGTCCTTGAAAGATTCAAATGGAGCTAGAACAAAGCAACACAAGGAGCTCCATCAATGAATATTTTCGGTCACACAAAACATGGAGGAAACTTGATTTTCTTTGAGATTCCTTACTAGGAGCAAAGGAGATCAATAATATGTGGAAAGACAAGCTCAAGCTCCATCAATGGTGGAACTCCATGGCACCGAAATGGTGATCTTGAAATTTTGAGAAGATAGGAATGAAGAGCTTGATGAGAGGAAGAGAATGGTGGTGTTTGTTTTTGATTTGGTTAAGTGAGTCATGAGATATTGACAATGGAAGATGGTGAAATGGTGCTGGTGCTGTAGCTTCACCGTGAGAACAGAAGAGAGAGAGAGGTAGAAGAAGAAGGAAACCGTGTGAAATGAAGGGAGAAGAAATGAGAAGAGAAGTGAGTTTGGTTTTGTTTTGAAGATATTTATGACTTAAAGCAAATAGTAACTTATGAGTCATCTTATTTACTTAATAAGGTAACATGTTTGGTGACTCATACTACAAAAACCGCCCCCTTTTAAGCCTAGGGGTAATATAGTCTTTATTGACTCATTTAATTACTTATAACATCATATGTTACAAACTAGCTTAAAAAATCACTATTCACTAAAACAAGGCACATAGAAGTGAAATTTTTGATTTCCCATTGATATAGCCACCCAAATGTGATACTATATAGTACACATGTTAATTAAAGAGTAATGATGGACATTTAGCCATTCAAAACTCATTTACAAGACAATTTTTCAAAAACGTGCTTTAAGACTCCTTAAAGCACATTTTGTGTTTTAACTTGTTTTCAAGCTTGGTTTTCTTTGGTAATTGATTTAATATGTTCATTAACATATAAATAAGGTGTAGGTATGACCATTAGGTCTTATACAATTCATCCCAAGCTTAGAGCACATTTTGCTCATATTGACTTTAAGGTATTTCTTGTGTTTTATTTGGTTTAACTGCCCACCAAGGTTTAGCCTTATTAAATCATAATTGAATATTATTAAGTCTTGGTAGGCTCTTTGGGTCCTAACCAAGTTCACTCATAGCTTAGAGCATGTTTTTGCTCAAACTGTATCTTAGCGTTTTATTGCATTTTACTATGGTTTAATTGTTTACTGATGTTTCTAAGGCACTTTTAGCCTTTACATACCATAGTTTGATATTTAAACCACATATCAAGGTTTGGGGTATTTCAATCTACCCCCCTTAAAAGAACTTCGTCCTCGAAGTTCACACTTTCCACACATCCTTAGATTAGAACACAGGAATCACTTGGAAATAAACTTCCATAACCAAACACACTTTAATCAAACCTCGGACTTAATGGTCCGGGCAACACATTCACATCCCACACATAACATAACATATCCACATGATAACCTCGGACTCTATGGTCCGGGTATCTTAACAACACTTACACATACATAACAACCTTTAGACACGTAGGTCTATGTAACACAACACATTTAGACTCATAGGTCTTAATAGCATACACTTTAAGAACTCAAGGTCAAAATAATATCTATTACCCATACCACACAACATGTCATAGCATGTATAACAATCAAAAATATCCTTGATACACACTGTGATCCCGCAGAAACCGGTCGCGATGGACACCTTCCGTCCCCGTGCCCTTGGGAGATTAAAACAATCACTTAAGTTTTAAAATTTCCTTGTGAGGTTAAGTAAGAAGACTTTAATTATGTAAAATATCCATCAACGTTTTATAAATACCAATTTAAAATCCTTTTGAAAACACACACAACTCCAAGTCCGACTTAAGCTCTTTGCTTCTTTTCTTAGCGTGGTTATTTGTGACCACTTATAGGGAGCTTCAAGAATCATTCAACCCTGATGTGATCAGCATCAGTGTAGAACTATCCTTGCACTCCAATTTGTGTTCGGCTTCCCTTGATCACATGCAAATCAAGTTCCACCTCCCACTTCATTTTCAAGCATCAATTAAATCACTCATTTCCAATTTTCTATCTTTTAAATCATTCTAATCATGATCATAACATCTCCAAAGGATAGAACTCCGTCTATCGGTTACCTCCATTCACTTTAATCATGTTGCCTAGGGAATCTTATTCTCACTAGGTTCTATGTCGGTATCATGCCCTTCGTTGAATCACTATATAGTATATATATATACACAAATATTTTATCAAGATACAACACACAACTTCACATTTATACACTGTCGGGGCTTTTATTCCCCCGGGAGCTTCCCTACTCCCCACACTTGTACTATCACACACAACTGTTAACAAATACACACACTTACCACAATGGTATTCGCATCTTCTGTGCGCCATTACCACAATTAAACCATGAATGAATGTGTATGTTTACGTAACACACACACCAATCATCAAAACAATAATATAATTTTGTGCTATGCACAATATAAATCACATACACTACGTACACTTGTACGGTAATATACACTAAGTGGTTTTGCGCTCTACCCCCCTTAAAAGGGATTACGCCCACGTAATCAATCACTAAACATTGGCTTAAATGTTCTTCCGTCGTGAAGTGTTTTAACTTCCACGCGGTCTATTACACAATGGATTCTGATTAGAGGATCTTAACCATATTGGCGGTTTAGTTCCTAAACCAAAAATTCTCATTGGAGTTTGTTTACTCTCTTAGTTGGTTTCGATTCTGGCCTGTTAGGCTTCTAGGCGTTAATAATTAGCCATTCATTCATGTTCACTGTGTACATTCAACACTTGAATCACTGGCTCACTAGTTTCTGCTGCGAAACTCCAATAACTGTAGAGCTTAATTGCCCCATTTGTTATTCTTACTGTATTGTACATCTCCAATTGTCACCTTCATCTTGGTAACAATGGTTTCTCAACCGACGCGTGGTATCTCTTACCGTTAGCGAATTCGGTGAGTTATAAACTTTCTATCCACTTCCATAACAATTTACTGTGTATACAGCTATGTATTTCACAATGATTGACTTGTTCCCTTCCGACTTACTGTCGGTTGAGATTGAGCTACTACCTAGTGTGTAGTGCTCTCTCAGCTATTACAACATTTGGGGTATATTCCATACCGATATTTGGCAGTTAGTGCTACTGTAGTCACTTACTGTTAATCATATCTCCACATTTGGTTTTGTACAAGTACTCTTTTATTGGTGTGGTCTTGCATTTCCTATGCATCGGCCATTATAACATTATTCCTCCATAATTAACATGTTTCCAATTCCTAGCTATCCCACTCGATCATTACTGCGCAAGTGCAATACCAAAACACTCATTCATACAGAGTGCAGAGGCGTAAACTCTTGACAGTAAATCCCTTATGTGATTCGCCATGGAATTCACACTGTGTTTCACTGAAATTCTGATCTCGTAATACTGGCTACTGGCTTACTGCCGAGTCTGTTTAACATCAATTATCTTGCATGTCCATTGAGTTTAACTTATAACTGGTCTTATCTGTTACATTATCGTTTAACAACACTTATACAACGGTCGCTTGTTGCGCACCGTGCTCTTACTCCCTGTATAACATCAGCTTATATCGTATCTACTGTCACCTCATCTTCCACACATAAACTTACATTATTCACATTATGGTTCATCCCTTCTTTGGATGACTACTAAATGCTCCTTGAGCATCAATCATTCGAGTCACAAGCCGGCATTATTCAGCCAGGTGCTTCACTTTATACACACGTACTACTAAGCTAACTGCTCTCTTTCAATAATAACATCGTCCATCCTTAACATATTTCTTGAACTTGATCCACATAACTACCGCTCCTGCGGTTTCAGAATATCGAGAGGTATCCCCACTCTTAATGCAGTGGTTCGTTTACCACTCTATTCACTTATACAACATAAACTTCTACAATCAATCTAATTTTCATAACATATTTTATTTGTGGCTTATAAGCCTTACTGCCTTGAGCTGCGCTCATTATAGGCTGTCCACACACATGTACTTCTCTGTACAACTTTACATGGTTTGGATATTATATTAAGCTCCATGACAAGGTCGTTACATCACGTTTCCTTTCACGGAATGCCCCTTAGGATTGTCAGTCCGTCTCCTGACAACTTATGTCTAAACTGGGTGTTAGTTTCAACCCTTGTGTTTCTGTCATGCCATTTCGTGCAACAATTGTTGATTCGAACACCCTTCAAGGATTTTTCCTGGGTGTTGTTAAGTTATGCCTTTACATCTGGTTTACAGTTATTGGTACATACAGTTAGCCACGCCGTTTGCGT
Source organism: Limonium bicolor (assembly GCA_023374045.1). Lineage (NCBI taxonomy): Eukaryota > Viridiplantae > Streptophyta > Magnoliopsida > Caryophyllales > Plumbaginaceae > Limonium > Limonium bicolor. Next base: position 97,583,974 of record CM041779.1, read on the forward strand.
TCTTAACTGGCTTATTATCCTTTTCTGTGAAGATCAACACTTCCTGGTAGTGTAGGTACTCATTCTGGAAATTTCATCCCGTTCATTGCACATTAATGTGTCCACGCTAGGCATCTGCTTTGCCATGTACAGGCTGGGTCACCATTCCAGCTATCATGTTTATCCCTGAGGATCCTTAAGATATATATACGATGTCTTTACATAACAGTCAGTGCATTTCGCACTTCCTGACTCTTAAAACATTTCCTTGAAAATGAATTCACTGACTCCTTTAGTCTGGTTATCTCAACTGAGTTCCTTAACTTCAACCATTCCTTGTAATCTCTAGCTCTTGTTTGATTTATACTGCTAACCGTAGACGGAGTCGACTACTTCCCGTGTTTCGGACTCCACTCGTATACATATGTGGGGTACCATAATGATACATTGCTACCTACCCAACTAACCCATAAGTAGGTATGTCGGGCCCACATGCTCCTATCGGAGTGCGGTCGTCCCACAACACAGTTGGTACACTTGTAGTGTCCGTCACACGCCTAGGTGAAGTATTCTGTTGTCAACTCCCTTATATTGTCCCGTGACAATATTCATTCCTTGCTTCCCGAACTTAATCGAGGGAAAGTTTATCCACTGTTGTATCTTTATCGACTGCCTTTGGGTTTTCTTACTAGTTTGGTTTAAAAGAAGGTTGGAAAGAAGTGTTGGTTTGAAAGAAAATCTGGTTTTGAAAAGAAAAGGGTTAGGTAAATCCGGGTTTGAAAGAAAATTTTCATGGTTTCACAACATCTTCTTACCTTAGCCCAGTCTAGCTTCTTGCTGACTGGTGTACTTACAATTACAGAGGTTAGGCTATTAAGCCCTTCCATGGTTACAATGATCTCACTTAACTTCATGGTACTTCACCAAGTACTTCGTAGTGGTTACAAATTTCCCGAACAGCCCTGTTATAGCAGCACTTGCTACGGCAAGTGCGCCATGCTAACTGGCTATCGGTTTAACACATACCAGTTGTGGTATTGTTTTTACCCATATTGTCATCGGTGGCCTTGTTGGCCCTCACTGATCTTACTGCCTTGACAATAACTCTTCTAGGTGACTTCTCGCTGTCTTCACATGACGATCATCAACTAGGGTGTTTCCCATTCTGGGAGACCCCTTTGTCTTAGTATTGTATTCTCTTTGTAGCCCGTTCCACGTATTTGTCGTGGTTACTGAGACTTGTCTCTTGTTTGGGCACTACGTTGTAGTTCCTTTGTCGGTTGGTATACCGTTGGTGTATTGTTTATCAACTGTGGTCCCGTAGACACTCGTCTCGGGTTTCATTAATCCACTTCCTGCCTGTTGCACGGTCGGTGCGTTGCAAGCTGGTTACTCTCGACTGCTTTGCATGTCGACCCAGGTTGCCGGAAATTCTATTCTCTTATACACAAAATTCTTCATTCTTCGCTATTAAATGCGGTTAACATTGTTCAGATGGAGACCGTCTCCGGGATTCCCAGTTTTCGGGATCTACCGTATGACAGGTTCTCCGTACCTTTAGAGGTATGTAATAACAGCCAGATCGGGTATCCCGAGTATGAGAGGACTTTCATCTCTCTGGCGTTCTTTCCCTAAGTTATATACAGGATTGTGGAGGGTGGGATGGATATTGTAGGTTTCCAGTACACACTGGTAATTCCTATCTAGCGTATCTCTCACGCTACCACTCAACCCTTAACCCAAAGTACTAAAATCCTAACTCGGTACTTCCTAAGCTCGGTAATTCAGTCATCAGAGCGATACTTCGCTCTGATACCACTTTTTGTAACACCCCATCCAACATTAACACACTTACAATAAACTGCAGCGGAAAAACAACCTCATCACATTACTTAACTCGTTGGTGTTACACGCCGTTAGCCACCCACGTGGCTAACAAGGCTAATACACATACATTGTACCGGTCTGATGGGCTAAATTCCCGAGCGACTACACATTACTATCCCTTTCCATTAACAACAACAACAACATACACCTTCCAACTATACCGAGTATTACTAAACTGGTGCCGACAACAATTTCGGTCTTACTACACCTACTGTATATATACACTTAAATGTTTACCCATGTACGACGACTACCCCGTCCTACTCTCGAACAGCTTCCAGCTCTCTGTACCTGAAACAGGAAAAGAAGAGAAAGGGTGGCCCCCAAGGGGCTCAGCACCTTTGCTGGTATGGTAATCCCGCAGCCCACATGCTACCGGGCCACGCACAACTAATTGTCGTCTTAGCATGCGGTTGATTATTTTTAAATCATACATGCAACTGTAAACACACAACACATAATCATTTCGCCTCAACGGGCTCAACAAACGGATAATATATCCTTACTTAATAAGTCACTCAAGGTATTCAATATCCCTAGAGTGTTCCTCCTCTAATGGAGCTACTTCCTTAACAGACGACACTTACCCTTAAATCGGGTTATCCTTAAACGCCTCTTTTCTCAAACTGGGATTCATATCCATGATCCACATACTCCACATTCTACAACATATAACATACACTACATAACAACACTTAACAACACTTTGCACGTTTCCACGTGCACAACATAACACCGCAATAGATATTGCATCACAACAAAGACACATAACATAACGGGAATGGTCCTCTGAGGAACCGACCCCAACATTACTAATACACTGGTGAGCCTAGAGAATGTTGCCAGTCTCGTGATAAGCTCGTTACATAACTCGTTACCGTCTCGTTAAATGAACGGTTAACTTAACACAAGGTGTCTCGGATATAGTGATCCAAGCACACCGAAACAAACATAACAATAGTATGCCCCTGTGGCCCGACGTGAGTCAGTAATAGCCTTGGTTAAGCTAAAGGGAAGGTTGGGAACCAAATTGGAAAACAACCATAACATACAGAGAGGATCGAACCTGCTATGACAACGACCCCCATACTCACACGCGTGGCCGGAACAGACCGGACTCCTCACTCCCCCGTTAGCACTTGTTAGAAGTTCAACTTTGAACTTTATTAAACAATCACAAACATTGGGTTAAGTCTTGTTAGACATACACAGGGAAGAGAGAGTCATACATTCACATACAAACATCGCACAAAACATCACATAACCAACTCATGCATAGCCGTGGTTAGAACATTCCTTAGGTCGGAAACGTTATTACCGGATACCGTTCTCTTACGTTTACCTAATAGTGGTTAACTAGCCCTTCGAGCGCACTTGAGGTTACCGGTATCGGTACGTAAACATACAACAACAATAACGACTGTAATTCGTTTCATGATTTATCTTATAACGTGGAAAGCACACAGAAAAACACATTGGCATACACGCCGGTGTAATCCGGTAGGACACAGGTTGCAAGAAAACCATACCTGTCACCGGAGTCCACTTTACCACGTCCACTCCACTTATGTTCCTCGAGCAATTCTCGAACAACGGTTAACATCACATGTGTTTTTATTAACATCGGGGTTGCTTGGTTATTTAAGGTCTAATGCTTAACTTTCCCCGTTATCTTTGTTACATAACTTTACATTTTAACTTGTTTTACTTTTACATTTTGATACAACTTTTCACCCACTTAATTGCCATTTTAAACTCACCTAACATGTCCATAACAACCTTATAACATCATTACCTATCAATCCCCATCATTACATATCATTTCATAACCTTAAACCATGTTTTTGGTCCGACCGGACTTGCCGACCGGACTTGGGTAAGTCCGGTCGATTCCAGAACACATTTCCGTCACAAATTTTTTCACTCCGACCGGACTTGTAAGTCCGGTCCTATGTCCGGTCCATTCCAGAAACTAATTCCCACAGGGTAAACTGGGCCCGACCGAACTTGCAAGTCCGGTCGCAAGTCCGGTCTGCCCCAGATCTTTGTTTTCCTTTTTACATTCAACTCCAAACTTCACCCCATATATCCTAGTATACCCTAACCTCATTTGGGCACTTCAAACACACCTTAAAATATCCTTAAACACTCACAAAACTCTTTTTCTAATTCCTTAAACCTTTACTTATATCTTCACAAAACTTCCAACACTTACAATGTTTTCTCCTAGTTTTTCAAGTGGTGTTTCATCCTTAATAACCTTTATACCAAAGTGTTTCCTCACCATCATAACATCATCTCCCAAGCATCTCCTCTTACTAACCAAATCTTCTCTTTCTCAACTCCTTAAAGTTCCTTTCTCAAAGCCTTCTCTATACATTATTCCCACCTTGCACATCACATAACCTAAACCTTAAACAAACTTCTTCAAGACTTTTTAATACACTCTCAAAACACACATTGAATTCCTAGAACTTCCAGGATAACACCTAAATCCTTGCATCACTCTAAATCACCTTAACACATGTTTTCTTCTCAAGTAACATTTATTCACCTTTAACACTTCCTAGTTCACCAAGACCATTTAAAACACTTAGAACTTCTCACACATTTTCCCAAATTTGGCCATAGCTTCTCTTGTATATACTCACATCCAAACACTTAGGTTTTTACCTTATTTCATTCAAAACACCTAAAATCCATCGAACACATTTTTTTATACACAAACTTCACACATTTAGCACTACATCACAATATAGTGCATAACTTAAATTGCTTGGCACTTAGGCCCTTAAATAACATGGCTCTTAGGCCCTTAAATTGCATAAACCTTAAACACTGAATTTCCCACATAAGTAATGCCTTTGACCTGCAAATACACCCAACAATACATATGCCCTTAATAAACTCCTTGAGAGCATTTTACTAGCTCATTTGCCATTGGCTCCTTAGGTATTTTATTAAGCAAATCAAGCTCATTTTCCTAAGGCATTTAAACCACATTAAGATAGCATATTTACCTCTTTTTCCTCCCAAATTTCTTTCTTGTTTCCTTACAAAACCGGTAAGGCATTTGGTTCCTTGCCAACTACTAAACATTATACAAACAACATAATGAGTATTCAAGCTTTAAGCTCCATCTCATTGTAAACCCTAGGTTTACCTTATTTCAAAACATTAATGTAGTTGTTTTACCTTAATCTTTGAAGGGTGTTTGAATATCTATGAAGAGAGGACTCCACCTAGTCCTTGAAAGATTCAAATGGAGCTAGAACAAAGCAACACAAGGAGCTCCATCAATGAATATTTTCGGTCACACACAAAACATGGAGGAAACTTGATTTTTCTTTGAGATTCCTTACCTAGGAGCAAAGGAGATCAATAATATGTGGAAAGACAAGCTCAAGCTCCATCAATGGTGGAACTCCATGGCACCGAAATGGTGATCTTGAAATTTTGAGAAGATAGGAATGAAGAGCTTGATGAGAGGAAGAGAATGGTGGTGTTTGTTTTTGATTTGGTTAAGTGAGTCATGAGATATTGACAATGGAAGATGGTGAAATGGTGCTGGTGCTGTAGCTTCACCGTGAGAACAGAAGAGAAGAGAGGTAAGAAGAAGGAACCGTGTGAAATGAAGGGAGAAATGAGAGAAGTGAGTTTGGTTTGTTTTTTTTTGAAGATATTTATGACTTAAAGCAAATAGTAACTTATGAGTCATCTTTATTTACTTAATAAGGTAACATGTTTGGTGACTCACTACTACAAAAACCGGCCCCCTTTTAAGCCTAGGGGTAATATAGTCTTTATTGACTCATTTAATTACTTATAACATCATATGTTACAAACTAGCTTATAAAAATCACTATTCACTAAAACAAGGCACATAGAAGTGAAATTTTTGATTTCCCATTGATATAGCCACCCAAATGTGATACTATATAGTACACATGTTAATTAAAGAGTAATGATGGACATTTAGCCATTCAAAACTCATTTACAAGACAATTTTTCAAAAACGTGCTTTAAGACTCCTTAAAGCACATTTTGTGTTTTAACTTGTTTTCAAGCTTGGTTTTCTTTGGTAATTGATTTAATATGTTCATTAACATATAAATAAGGTGTAGGTATGACCATTAGGTCTTATACAAATTCATCCCAAGCTTAGAGCACATTTTTGCTCATATTGACTTTAAGGTATTTTCTTGTGTTTTATTTGGTTTAACTGCCCACCAAGGTTTAGCCTTATTAAATCATAATTGAATATTATTAAGTCTTGGTAGGCTCTTTGGGTCCTAACCAAGTTCACTCATAGCTTAGAGCATGTTTTTGCTCAAACTGTATCTTAGCGTTTTATTGCATTTTACTATGGTTTAATTGTTTACTGATGTTTCTAAGGCACTTTTAGCCTTTACATACCATAGTTTGATATTTAAACCACATATCAAGGTTTGGGGTATTTCAGTATGTGATGTGTACCTGTTTAAATTCCCGCATCATTAATTGTGCGCGAACGTCCTTCGGGGCTAATACTACGTCGACTATAGATCGACTTATATAAAACACATATGCGTTTAATGTGATGTGTTTGCTATTGATTGATTCAGCGCACCTAATACTATGATGGTAAATATGTATACTATCCTAAGAAAATTACTTAGGTACGGGACACGACATTGTCTGTCTCTAGAGCACGGCTCTAACATGTTTATAACCTAGATGACTTCTACGCATGCGTAAGACCCTTAGGGCGGCTAAGTGATATGTGAACTTGCTATAACAAAAATTATACCTTCGGTATTCGACTAACTAATTAAACACATAATTGAACATTGGTGGAGGAGAATAAGTCCAGGTTAGTCACGGACTAACTGGTTGCGCAGAGAGATCTCTGGAGTATTTTTCTCGGATCGGGATTAGACTCTAATGATGCCACGAGCCTACATAGATCGTTGGTCTGGTTATATCATTAATTATTTGATACTCGGCCATTGGCCCCAAACTAAATGACGCCTTTTAGGCAAAGAGGAAGTCCCGAGGTCTTATATCTTTGGGTGGAGTGCACTGCTGATGGTGCCACCAGGACGACTGTCCAAATTAAAATACAAAAACGGGTTGTCCTAACTTGACACCCATTGACGTTATGTTGTGATGTGATGTGGACCCGGGGGGTCATGTGATTAACAAAATAACCAGACCGTTACTAACGGATACTCGTTTATTGATTATTGTTGTGATATATATATTGTGCTGTGTGATGTTGTGTGTGAATTTTAGTGATTGCCTTAACTATTTATTTTACCGCCATTCATGTGTTTACTGTTTTATATACCTGTACACCGGTAAAGCATGTAACGAACCTAATAATGGCGACCATGACTATTAAGTGACCAATAGGGTCGAGGCTCGACATACTCAGCGTTTATCGCTAAGCCTTTATAGCATTGCTGCAGGTGTTGATTATCGCGGAAGCCGAAGAGCGGCACCCGGGTAGTTATGGTTTTATTTACCGTACGAGATATCACAATGTATTAGGATGATTAATAACTTAAAGTGTTGATGACGTTGTATACATTTGGGAATACCTAGACACTCACTTGTCGTTAAAGTTACATTTGGTTTAGATTGTTGTATAGGTTAGTATCTCGTTATCACTGCGGTTAAGTATGTATTACCAGTTGCATTTCTTATTTAATTTATTTATGCTTCTTTACTCGCATGGGCGAGTAATGACATGTGACACCCGAGTGAGATTACTGTGAGACTTCCGCTGTGAGACGTTTTAATTATGTTACGTGAGTGATGTTATTACGTGATTACGAGTGGGGGGTTACACAAGGAAAAGGCGGTGGATGACTTGGACCAAAATGATACGATAATAAATCATTGGTTGATGAGAAAAGTGAGAGGCAGGGCAATAACGAGTCCATAATGGCACACCAGGGGAAGAGGCACGTGGAAAAGGAGAAGAAAAATTAAACATGCTTGAAATGGATGAGGAAGTGTAGCGACAAATACCGTTACAGAACAAAATTTATAATGAGAAACGCTGACTTTTTAACCGTTACAGAACAAAATTTATAATGAGGTTGTAGTCCCCGAAACGCTGCCTTTTAATGGAATAACCACCCTAAAGATCTCGGGAACCCAAAAACAACAAGTGACATATGAAGATCAAAGGTCTATCAATATTATTGGGCATCAGGGGGAAATGGAACTCTAAAAGAAAAAAGTGGACTCAAGTTAAGTGTGGAGTTATTTTATAACACCCCGCCAGGTAAGCAACAAAGAGGAATAAGTAGGGCGACAAGAAATGAGGCCGGGGAAATAATCGATATTGAGGCAGAAACTGATGCGTGCATTGGCCTACTAAGAGAATTGGAATGTGATATACCAGAACCAGAACACACAAACGAAAATCTAAGTGCACAAATACAAAACTTTTTCAAAAACTGAATGTGCTAGGGGGCGAGGGGTGGTGAACTTTGGAATACAAAACGTAAGGGGTTTGGGAGCAAGAGAAAAGGCCATGAAGATCAGAGAAGAAATATATGTAAGAAAACTAGCAATGGTGGGTCTGGTAGAGACACAACACCAAACTTTAGTAGCTGAGAAGATTTTCAGATTCTGGGGCAAAAGAAATACTACATTGGCCTGGGAGGAAGTGGAAGCCCAAGGTTGATCAGGATGCATAATCGTAATGTGGGACAAGGAAGAGATAGTGATAACATGTAACACCCCTCTCGATACAACGAAATAATCTCTCACGTTAACAGTAATAAACACGTCTCACAGCGGAAGGAAGACCGGTAATTACAACTCACACGGGTGTTACTTGCCATCCCTCGCCCATGCGAGTGATGAAGCAATACGAAAAATATAACAGAATAACAACATAAAAATAAATCCCGCGGTGATAACGAGATACCGCCTATACAACAATCTAAGTCTCCAAAACGTAACGTCTACAGTGAGCGTCTAGCTGTATCCCAAATACGTACAATACCAACATCATTAATATAAACATCTATCTCAATACAGTAAGAAGTACGTGCGGTAATCGAAATCCAAAAAGCCCTAACTACCCGGGCCCTGCACTCCAGCTTCGTCCGTGATCAGCAACCTGCACAATGCCATAAAGGCTCAGCGATAAACGCTGAGTATGCCGGGTTTGGACCCTAGTGGTCACTTAAGTCGTTATTAACCGTCTTGTCATTAGATTCATTTCATGCATTGCCGGTTTACAGTTTATAACGATAGCTATAAAACGCAAGTAAACATACAACAATCATTACAATGTGCACACATCACAACATTACATCAGACAATGAAACAGAGGCGACAATTCCCGCAACACTTATTAACATCATCACATATCACATCAGTTGGCCCCTCGGGCCCTCACATAACACTTTAATTTGGTTAGCACTGTCGGGCGTCAGTTAGGACAACCCAGAATAACTCACATGGACGGTAGTCCCACGTACACACAAGGTGCTCACTGCCCAGAGGATCCGAAGATTCCGGGTCTTATTCACTTTGCCTTTTTAAAAGCGTCCATAGGTGGCCAAGGGCCTGGTGCCACGGTAGCACACTCCGCCTGACGATCTATCTAGGCTTGATCAGGATTAACTAGAGTAAACCCGATACAGGTGTTAACTCAAGAGATCTCTATGCGTAACCAGTAGCCAATGACTATCTGGGTTTTGGTAAATCATCACACTCATGCACACTCCAATGTTTGACTTAGTTAGTTAGTTACCCAGTTACAGTTTTAGGTATGGAGAACATCACTTATTTGTTGGCTGCCCTGTGGGTCTTATGCATGCCTAGAATTATTCTAGGTAGTATTCATGTTCGAGTCAAAGCTCTAAAGACCGACGATGTCGTGTCTCGTTTCCTAAGTATTTTACTTAGGTTATATTTACATAACTTATAATACTTAGCGTATTATGTCTGACAATGACAATCACATTACTCGTATATGTAGATATAAGTCGATCTATAGTCGACGTAATATTAGTCCTGAAGGACGTTCGTGCATAAATAAATAATGCAGTAAAACACAGGTAATCATCACATACACATATTCACACATATCACACACGTTATATATCAAACAAAAACGAGCCCGAGGAATTCCTCAGGACAACCTGGAGTAAACCCCTTTACATACCGTACACCTAGACCAAGGTTGCGTTGTAGGCCACTATGCTGGTCGAGCGCGTCCGTTTGAAATACAATCTAGAAATACGAAGAACGCTAGAAGTCACTCCACATGACTAAGTGACTCGGTATTTCCGAATAACGTCAGTAACCCCGGTATTACATCCCCGGATTTCAACAGTTTTTAGTTAAGGTATCGTTATCCTAAAACTCCTTACTCGTAGTACGTATTAATACTCGGTTTAACAAAAGAGTCGGTTTTATGAAAACATCTTAGCTAGCGTTCTAGAACGTTGGATTTTATATCATTCCAACTCCTAGTATTTATAAGCGTCACACTCTTACATAGGTTCGTTCGTTTTCGTATATTTAATTCGACTGTTTCGATTGCATGCATATAACCTATGGTTGCATACATCCATGCAACGTTAACTTATATTACATGGTATTTTTCTACCCTTTATTATACCTTGTATTATACAACTCATTATTCATTGTAACAAGTCGTATTTATTTAAAACCTTATGACTTTATAGTATATAATTATACTAATGAGTTAACATTTGTCATTTATTATTATATGGTTTGAAAACCATAATATATATGTATATATATCTTTGCGGCCGGTTATGTGCATATATATATATATATATATATATATGTGTGTGTGTGTGTTGGTCTTTATGAATCATGAAAACCTTATGTTATGTACATGTTATTCCTCATTCAAGATTTATTTAATCACACCAATATCATATGCTAACCATAGTATTTTATGTCATTGTATACCATAGTTTAAAATTTCATTTTTGAACATACATACATGCGCTACAGCACTTGTAGTTTTGTAAACTATACTTTAACCACATAATATTACAAAGTGTTATACTTATATCATGATATCATATAGTATGATATTTTATATTTCATTAAACATTATAACATATAGTTTTAGAAACTATAATTATATTACCGAAATGACATATGTACAATACACTTGTTATTTCTTCATCTCCATAGTTTTTATTAATTACAATATAGCCACATATTTTATATCATGTTATAAACATCATATTTTATAACATTAAAACCTTATAACAAAATATAACCTATAGTTTTATGAAATTTCTTTATAATTGCCGAGAAGGCACATATGTTATGAGTTCATATTTTCATAACTTCCCTTATTCTTTCTTTATTACAATTACTCCACTTATTTTATAACATATCATATACATTATATATTATATCATTTAAACTTTATTGTAAATATAATATATGGTTTAGTAATTTACGGAAACTACAAATAGACCCTAGGTCTGTTTTAAACTTCATTTCCATCACACATATTTTCTTGTATTCACAATCTTGCCACATATATATTATATGGTGTTACATGTACTACATATATTATAACATTTTATTTAATTAACCATTATAACATATAGTTTATATATTTTGTAAATACCGAATGGTCTGTTTGGTTTATTCTTTTCCAGCAACATTAGTTTCTTTATTTACACAATTACCACATATTTTAGCATATGTTACATATAGGTTATAACATATAGTATTGACATTTATAATTTGTATAACCTATAGTGTTATATTATTTCCGAACAGACCCCTATCTGTTTTAGAATTCCTTTTTAGTCCCTAAGTATTTTTTCCTTATTTACGTATTGACCACACTTTATATATACTTCTTAAATGTCATAAAACTATATATTATACACTTTTATTAATATAGTCATTTATATAACTCCAAAAATTCCCAAACTTTATATTAAGGATATAAACTGTTATATTAGCCATATTAACCCATAACTTTCGGTATTTACCATTCCTACCCCATTAGTTTTATAAATTTAACATTAACTTATAATATTACTATTAGTTCATTAATTAATTGTTTATGACATTAAATTTGGTCAAAACACCTAACATGGTCTATATTGACCCATTAACTACCAGTTTGACCAAATGTTTTGTTTATTACGGTTTGACCCCACAATTTTTCAGAAATTACATTTTTGCCTCAAAACTTCATTAAACTTTATAAAATTCATAAGATAAGGTTTTAATATCTAAATTTCGGCTATAACCTATGGTTAGCCTCTAAAATTTATTTTAATTACTTAAAAACCTAGAATATTTCCGGTAATGTTTATTACCTCCTTAAATTCATTTCTAACTTAATATACATAAAATTAAATGGCCTAAAAATGCATGGCCTTATTACATCATTTAGCATAGAATAAAATTACACATAAATGTCCTAAATGACATAGTTATGTCACGGCTTCCCTTATACTAACCCAGATTTTTATAAATTATGTTTTAACCCTTTTAAATCATTTCCTTGACCTTATAGGTCATTAATACACTAAACTAACTAACCAAAAATGTTATAAAGCATTTTAATACATAGTTCAGTTATTTAACCATTTTGAACCCCACGGTTTATATTAATTATAACAGAATTTCATAAAAACCATAATATATCATAAGGTAAGGTTTCCTTACCTAGTTTTGAGCCACAAATCCACCAGACAGCTCCTAGACTCCCGGCCTAGTTTAGGCACAAAGTTTAATTAGTTTTTGAAGTGTTAAATCACTTAAGCTTAGTATATACACATCATTAAGGAGTAAAAATACTCACTTTGCTAAGGTTTGTTCTTGGATCTGATTTCCACATTTTTGTGCAGAATATTCCCATGGTTCCATGATGTTTTCGGCAGCATTTCATGCAAGGCAAGGAGCATGTATTAGCCATATGAAGCAAGGGGCATTAAAGGTTGATTTAGGCTTAGAAAAGGCATGATATTTACCTTGGTATGGTGCTGTTCTTAATGGCTGTTCACGCCTGATTTTTCAAGGGCAAAGGAAGGTGTTAAACCACCATTTAACTAAGGCATTATAACTGGTGGAAACAAGAGGAAATCATGGGTAGAACCCTTACCGAAAATTGTCAAAAGGGAGTTCCTTGCTTGGATCTCGTTTACCCCTTCAAGGTGTGAGTGTTTCAGCTGATTTTTACATGAAGACAGCAAGGGAATAAGCTAAGGAAGTTGAGCAACACAACCGGAAATGGAGGAGAAGAACTAGGGTAGTTTCATGCAAGATTTTTAACTTAACTTGGTTAGTTTAGCACTTCCCCTTCCCTTCTGATTTTGCCACCGTAAACCCTCCTCCTTCTAGCCCCAACTCGATCAAAGTGGCTGGAAGAAAATGAAGATGAATCACACCATTGGAAAGAGGAGAAAGAGATGGAGATTTTGATCATTTGGATGACTTAAACACTTACCTACAATCCAAGAAGATGGTCCTTGAAGTTGGGGTACTGCTCTCGGTTTGGAAGAACAAAAGGGAGGATATTGAGGTGAGCTTACGGATGCAAGGAAGGGTAATGAGCTGAAATGAAGAAAAGTGGGTTTATAAAGGGATAATGCCTTATTTTAGCCAATAGGTAAGATGACTCATGCTAAGATATTTTTGGTGAGTTTCATAAGGCTGAAGTAAGCTTCTAAGCTGGCGGAAATAAGGGGTCAAAGAGGAAAAGATGAGTTTGACTTGCTTAAGTGGTAAAATGATACTTATCTTACTTTAACTAAAATTGCTTTTGAGTTATGATTGTATATGTATTTGGCCGGCTAATATGCTAAGGAAACAGCCTCAATTAAACGGCAATGGGTGGTCAAGGTCAAGGGATGATCATTGACCATAGTTTAGTTTAGGAATTTAAATGTTATTTTAGGTACTATTCACCTAAAATCACCCATTTTGATTTTATTTTAAAACTTGATTTAGACTTTATAATATAGTCTATCATGTCACATTAATGTTATAAAGAATATAATCTAGGTCTTAAAATCACAAAAAGTCAATATTTGTGAAGTTATACACAAAAATGTGCTTTAAGGTGTCTTAAGACACATTTTGTGTTATAACATGTTTTGAGCTTAGTTTCCTTTGATAACTATTTCACTGTGTTCATTTATGGGTTATAATGCTTAGGACAAAATTTTAGGTCCTAAGGAGTTCATTTGAGCATATATTTACCCTAAAAGGTCAAAGGGTGTCATTTTTGTTTTCTGACAAACATTGTTGTGTTTAATTTGTTTTTAAGGCATGTTTAGGCCTTAATTTAATTGATTATATGTTTAATCAATGTTTAATTAGTTATGGGTATTTCATAACAAATGTTAAAAAAGGGGCCAGGTGGATAATGACGGAGATTAGCATAACAAATGAAGGTTTCTCAAGTAACATATATGCGTCATGTGACCCAACTGAAAGGAAAACTGTTTTTGCTGAGATTAATGTAGCAAGAGGGGATTGGAACAAGGAGGTGCTGGCCACGGGGGACTTTAATGAAGTATTAGACCAGTCAGAAAGGCTACACAACAACGGGTCAAGTGACACTGTGGGCATACGTATTTTTAGAAATTAGGTCGACACAATGGAACTCATAGAAGTGTCATTCGTGGATCTAAATATACTTGCAGGGGTTCATACAGTCAGATTAATAGAGCGTTTGTCGAAGAGGAATGGTACGCTCACTACAGTTATCTGAAACTGAAATATAGACAATGGATAATTTCAGACCATCGAATGTTGGTGGTTGAGGCAGGCAGGGTCAATTGGGACCCTAAACCCTTTAGAACTCCGGACTCATGGTTAAAGCACCCACACTTCAAGAAGTTTGTCCACGGTGAGTGGAACAAATTGAAATTTGGAACCACTCAAAGCAAGTTAAAGACCCTCGAAACATCACTGAAACTATGGAATAAACAAATCTTTGGGAACCTGGAGGTAAAAATCAAAGAGCTTAAAGATAAGCTCAGGAAAATTGAAGAGAAGCTTGAATCTGGTGACAACAACAACACTACTGAGGTCCATAGAATAACGACTCAGGTACAGTTGAACAGAGCGATAAAAGAAATAATGAAGTTTATTGGAGATAACTTGCACAGGACAAGTTGATTAAGCATACAGACCGGAACACATCATATTTTTATAGGCGATCAATAATAAACAGGAAGTGAAAATAGATTAGAATGTTGGTAGAAGGAGATAGGGTGATCGAGAATGCAACAAAAATCAGAAACCTGATAGTGAGCTTCTTTTCTCAATTCTATGCGCAGGGAAAGCAGTCAAGAGTTACCTCTCCGGCTATAGCCCACCTGTCACTGTTGGACTGGGATGCAGCAATTCTCAAACAAATCCCAACTCTGGCGGAGATAAAGAGTATTGTTTGGGACTACGATAGGTCGCAGGCACCCGGTTTCAATGGGTATAACTTAAGATTCATTAGGAAATTGGGGAACCTCGTTGGCCTTAATTTCTGTAAGGACGTAAGGAACTTCTTTGTCATTGGAAAATTGGAAAGAGGGATAAATACCACATGGATGGTCCTAATCCCTAAGAAGGGATAATCAACTTACCTAAACGAGTATAAAACAATCAGTTTGGCTGCATCTACAAGGTTATAGCAAAACTGATGGCCAACCGACTGAGCAAGGTCCTTCCAAAGATAATAGCAGAAACACATACTGCATTTGTGAAGGGAAGAAATATCCTAGAAGGTCCCTTTATTGCGAATGAAGTAGTCAGGTAGCTAAAAATGAAGAAGAGAAAGGGGGTTCTTCTGAAAATAGACCTCATGAAAGCCTATGGTAGCATCTCATGGGCATTTATGATGCAAATGCTTGAAATATTCGGCTTCAGTATAAGGTGGAGAGAGTGGACCAAAGAGTGTGCGTCGACTACTAGAATATCGATTCTTGTCAATGGGTCCCCACCCAAACCCTTGTCATTGCATCGAGGGCTGCAACAGGGAGATCCACTATCGCCGGGGTTGCTTGTCATTACGGTGGAAGCCCTGAGCTGAATGTTACAAAAGCGATTGAGTTACAACAACTAAAAGGACTGATTATTAGGAGTCCATGGGTACGATTGTCTCATCTGCAATTGGCAGATGACATAATGCTGTTTTGCAATTTGAAGAATGAGGAGATGATTTAACTCCATCGTCCTGATGTTATTTTTCTAAAATAAGCAGCCTCAAACTGAATGTGGATAAAACTGTTGTATTTTGTGTTAACACAACGGAGGAGGAAGAGCAGATGGTATCTAACACCTTCAAATGTCAGACCAAGAAACTCCCTACTTCTTACTTGGGATGCCCACTAGGAGCAAATCCCAAAAAAATTGAGACTTAGAATCCAGTAGTGCATAAAGTAGAAGCTAAGCTCGCTAAATGGAAAGCCACAAGCCTCTCTAAGGCGGGGAGGGCAATTCTGGTGAGATCAGTCCTAGAATCTATTCCCCTATATTATGCCAGCTTATTTGTAGTACCCGCCAAGGTAAGGAGAAAGCTAGTGGCAATTCATAGAAGTTTTTTGGGGAAAAACAAGACAAAATCCTTGGTGCCGGTAGCTTGGAAACGCTTGTAAAAACCAAAGAGTGAAGGTGTCTTGGGTTTTACAAATCTTTAGATGAAAATTTTGAGTTTCCTGGCCAAGTGGTATTAGAGCTTTTCTCATAATTGCAAATCTCTGTGGAAAAGAACCATCAGCTCTATTGATCAGACAAGGGAAATTATACATGCGAGAGAAATAAACCCCCAGAGAGAAAACTTCAATGGTTTGTGGGCTACAATCCTTAAGACCACTGAGAAGAACAATGCTTTAAAGGAGTTGCTAAAAAGAATGTAACGATAGAGATAGGGGATGGGAAAAATACCAAATTCTGGAGTGATAACAGGCGGAAGGTGGAGCGTTGAAGGAGAAGTTCCCCATATTGTTTCAGGCAAGTTCACAGCAAATGATGAACGTATCAGACATGGGAGAATGGATAGGTGAAACATGGAATTGGAATATGAAATGATGAAGGAAACTATTTGAGTATGAATCTGACTACAACAGCAATTCACACGAGGATGTAGCTTGCTAAACACACCAGATGAGAGCAGGTGGGGGAGTACAGGAAGATCCTTCTCAACGAAAGAGGTCTTGACAATATTAACAAGGAAGGTGGATCAAGAAGGAGAGGAAGTAGAATTCCAAAACATTTGGAGAGGTCAGTGTGAACCTAGGGTGGAAATTCTCCTATGGGCTATTCTAAGAAGGGGTTTAATGGCTTGTGATATATTGTTTGAGAGGAACATTATCCCTCTTGGACAACTTTTACGCCCCAGGTGCAAATTTGCGACAAAACATTGGAGCATGCATTGTTTTTCTGTCCGAAGGTAAGGAAGGTTTGGAGGAGCCTACTTTGGTAGTGGAAGATGGAGTTCCAGTTTAGAGAGACAATGGAGGATATTCTTAGACTGGTTCAATTTGCATATAAGTGGCAAAGCTCATACGATATGAAGATCAACCTGGTGTTATGGAGTGAGTTGCATTTAGTGGGACAGAAATGACTGCATGTTCAGAGGAAACAATCTTCAAACAACCAAGCTAATGAATTCAGCAAAGCTGGGAGTCTAGCGTTGGACAAGAGCATGGTGGAAAGACATGATGATCCCATGTGAAAGATTTATATGTTCCTCGGGTCTAATTGATGATCCGAGATTCTTATGAAGAAGATATTGGAAAATGTTCTATTGGCCCTGGAAATAGCTCTGTGCATTAGGTGTTTATAAATATTAACTGGCTGGGGATATAGATGCACCTTAGTAGGCATTAAGAGGCTTGTTGTAATGTTGTTTGTTTGGTTATTTTTGGAAGGGGGTTAAGTAAGGTTTAATTTGTTGTATAGGTGTGGTACTCTTTTTCTCTCCTTATCCTTTTTCCCATAGGGTTTTGTTTAAGGAGAGTTTTAATGAGACCCATTCAAACACCTTTCCCCTAATGTCTAATGCCCATGTTTGAATATACTACGAAAGCCCGACTTATCTAAAAAAACCTACAAATAAAGAACAAGATTAAAACTCATGAAATAAAGAACAAGATTAAAACTCATAAATTTAACTATGGAGAAAAGAATACTATCAATTCTACCTTTGGTGTAGTTAAAGATAGAATGGTAAAAACTAACACTTCTGTGGCAAAAGATAGTTTGTCTCTTTGTCGAAGAAGCCAGCGCACTTTTGATTCCGCGGTGGAGCTTTTTGGAGTATATGTAATACCAAGGGAGGTACAGACGAACCAACCACTGCTATACTTGTTTCTTGTTTTATTTTTATCGGTGAGTATAAATGACGCAAAGACGATAAAAGAAAATAGAAAGAAAAGAAAAGGTAGTAATATAAGAGAGAGACCACAACAATTGACCACAGTAAGGTGAGCATTATATTTTGGATTTATCCAAAAATCAAAATAACCAAAATTATTTATTGGATTTTTAATCGAATTTTGTAATTAAATTTAAAATTTCGGTTATTCAAATATCTAAATTATAATTTGGTTTGGATTTCGGTTTTCACTCTTCTAATTTTTTAACCGAATTAGCCAAATTAATTTTTTTTTTTTATAAAAAACTACTTTTTTTAAATCTAAAAAATTATTTTGTTTTCGGGTTTATTTTTAAATTTTGGTTAATTAAAATCCAAACTAATTAAAATTTGGATTTCAGTTCGGTTTTCGGTTTTTCACTTAAAAAAATTTCGGATTTTGGATAATTTGGATAACGGTAAATTCAGTTTTGATCAAAATTTGGATAATTCAATTTTTAACAAAATAACCAAAATCAAATTTTATTAACCAAATTATCCAAATGCTCACCCCTACCCTAGTCCACCCTTCGATCAGTTCCTTCTTGGAGCGAACCCAACTCGGTGTTTGGTCACTGCACTTTGGGTCAGAAATAATAACCACAAACAGTTGGCGTCGAACATAACCCAAAGATTACCAAGTGAAGAACACTCAAAATCAAAACCCTGAATCATATCATGTAGTTTCAAGAAAACATCAGATGACCCATGTAACACATTTTACCAGAGCAAAACACGCATTGAAATTCTCTGCTATACATTACATTGGCATCAAATGTTATCAAGGCGTCCTCTCAGAACCCAACAAAGGGTATGCTGGTATTCTTTAACATAATTGACCAAGCCAAGCAAGGCATTACTTTCAAGTAGTTTCTCACAATGCAAGACTCAGTTGTCCATGCAGATTTCTAAACACCGTTTACAGTGAGCAGAGTTGGTAAAGCTCTAGCTCCGAATAATGATGATGTAGGCCGTAAGCCAAAAAAAGAACAAAATCCTCCTTTCACTACATTACCGTGAGAAGTGACGAAGACCACATCTATTGCTCCTACAACTTCCTAAAATTACTTATAACTGGCGGATCAGACCCTTTCAAAGTAGCCATCCTTAACTGACACAAAACGATTCAGCCAGAATTCTCCAATATACTAGTGAGCCAACCAACAAATGTAAATAAGAAGGTTGAAAAGAAACCAATCTACCATATTCTGCACATAACTGTAAACAAGACAGATAAGTAAGACAAATGACTGTACTACCAGGGTGACTAGCCACCAACTGTGATATATAATGCTCCATTCTATAGCAAAATGACATAGAAAGATCATATAAACTGCATGAATGCAGTCTCATAACATAAATCCAAAGGTGGTGCACATCAACACTCCAAAATGCAAGTTTTGAACGCTAAATTAGACACACCAATAAAGCTCTACCTCAATCGTCTTAACTCAACACACCAAACTCTCTATAAAAGCCCCAAAGTAAACTGACCACCATTCGTCACATTCGAAACAACACGTCTCTTTCCAGTGATTATATCAGAAGCACAAATAGTTCCATCACCTTCATCTCCATGACTATAAATATCCAAATTAGCACACCATCCTTGTTGAGATGAAGCCGCTCATCAGCATCATACCAAATCATAGTGTTGAAGGTGAATCTTTTACTCCAGCAGTCATCCTTCTCCAACACCCAGATATAAGTAATGCCATTGTAAGATGTCAGAAGTCCAACCAAAGACCCAGCCACCACAACGGGAATATCCATTACACCAATTCTGCTGACACCAGGTTCGATTGGTATATTTGGCATCGGACACGTGAAAATGTCTCTCACAAGTCACATTGAAAGAAACAAATCCTGGGTTACTGTTTAAGGAGTATCATTCCCAATCCAGTATACAGATCCACCCAATGATACCTTGCAGTCATCTACCATAAAGCAGAGCTCCGTCCCGCTACAGCTCCTACTATTACTCCATGAACGTGAGTTTAAAGAGAAAATCTCAACAGTTAAGGTAGGTACCTCTTTGTGATGAACCATGTTTACCACCTTGTAATCATTGGTGGAAGGATCAAAACCGAGGCATAAGTCCGTGCACTTTGAGAGAGATGGTGGCAACGGAATACTTACGCTTTTTCTTATGGAAGGGTTCCATAGAAAGGCGTTACCTGGACTCAATCTACCCCGTGTGCTTTGCACCAGTAACAGTCCATGGACATCGCCAGCTATTATAAATTGACGTTTCTCACGAAAGAGAGGTTCAGCATGTATCGGGAAATCGAATTCTGAGGTTTGCTGATAGTTTTTAGTCCCAGCCAAGTAACTGAACCACCGAACCCTGGGTTCTACGGCGCCTGGTTCGACGTGGTGCCCTTCAAATGCAATGAGATGAGTTTCCATTTGATTGTTGGGGTAGCAGTTGAGATGTAGGCGACAGAAGTCAGGGCTATCGATTATCGATTTCCATTCTTCTGAGACTAATCTGAACCGAAGGAGCGACTTGACCGGGAGGTAGGAGAGTACTTGGGTAAGCATCTCCGGCGGAATACAGTGGCTCTGGCTCGTATATTTGGGCTCAGGCTCCATAACTGGAATGCAAAAACAGAACAAATTAAATTGCATCTCAGTTAGAAGATATAAGTGGGGAGGAAAATATAGATTTGAATTTTATACCAATCCCTGTCATTAGCTCTTGATCGATTATTTGTCCTTCTTGGTCAGAATTTTCCAGTGCGCGCTGATCGCAAAGTTGAGAAGAATTTGACGCAGAAGGAAGTAAGAAAAGAAAGAGGGTAAACCCCAAAACCGACATTCAATGAAAAGAAAGAGCCCGATCAAGAGCCAATGACAAATTCGAGACCTGTTGATCGAGTTAAATTATAACAGAGGAGGAAATTTTCATGAACAAAATTTTTGGCTAATTTACTGGAAGAAAAAGTCACAATGTATAAAATGTCATTGTAGTTATTGATTATGTGAAAAAAATAAAATACCCTAACAAACAGAATTTTTAAAGTTCACAAGTTTAAGTGTTAATTTTTTAAAAAATATCAAAAATACTATAAAAATATAGATAACTAACAAGATATTATAAATAAGTAAAATAAAAAATATATTAAAATATTAAAAAAATAATTATTTTGTTAGTTTTTTTATTTTTAGTCCCATAAAAAGAATATAGTATTTTAAACACATAATTTATACCAATAATCCTACTAATTTATACAAGTTAAGTTCCATACATTTTTAAAAAATTATACTTATTTAAATTATTTATTAAAAATAAACTATTTTATATTTTAAACTAAAATTTATAATTTTTTTATTTATATTATATTTTATAGGCATAATATTTTTTTTTATCTAGAAATTATAATGTCATAAATTTATCAATAAAATAGAATATAAATTTTAAAAATATCTTTTCTGAATATTCGTATAAAAATATAACTCAATTTATCTTTAAATAAATTATTTAAATTGGAAAATAGGTGATTTAAAAATATATTGGTATATTAATGGTACTCAACTAATCTAAATTATTGTATTTAGTTAGTATAATTTGTAGAAGATTGGTATAAATTATGTGTTTAAAATTTTTTTTTATGGTACGGTATAATTTCAATAAAATCTAAAAAAAAATATTATTTTCTTTATAATTTTTAAGTTTTTTTAACTTTTTTAATATTTGAATTTTATGAATTTTATAAAATTTTGAGAATTTTTTAACACCCAGAGCATAATTTAAACTTGAAAATATTTTGTTAATTAGTATGAGTATTTTTGTAGAATTCCAAAGTCCTTGGGCTGTGATTTACCTTCCCTTCAAGTCATCACCATTTTTCACTTGGCTAAATAAATGAGAATACAGAAATAAATGAAGGTCCAAGAAGTGGAACAAAAATGAAGACAGAGAAATCGCCACTAGCACTAAATTCTTTTCTGGCGAAGCTGATGGGTTTTGACCCTCTTGCTTTTGAGCTCGTTCATGAAGACAAAGAGTGAATGCAAATGGGAGAAGAAAACGCTACTAGAGGAAAACAAAGTCAACTTGGGTTCAGGAAATCAGACCCACGCTTACCTTTGGAGATTGAAGTTAACATGTAGAACAGGGAAGGTTTCCAGTGAGAAGAAATGGTGGTGATTCTTGATGAAGTAGAACTCAAATGCGCGGTGTTTGCGGGGGAGGATTTTTGGTGGAGAGGAGATTGTGGGAGGTGTGTGTTTTTTTTTTCTGGGTTCTTGGTCTTCGGGTGTCGGAATTTCAAGCTGAGGAGGAAGACAAGAACAGAATGTTCTTTGCAAAAAAATGTGGTTATTTGGGTCATGTCGTGAATAGGTTGGATCCTTTCCAACACGTTGCTAATCGTTATCTCCAAACCTAGGGGTCTAGGTCGATCGTGGAGTCGAATTACCTTATTACAAGAGAATTGTGTTTGGAAGAAGTGAGTGGAGAGAAGACTCGCGTTCGAGAGGAGTCTCGGTAAATCTGAATAGCGTATCTTTATTCTGTGGGGGTGATCTCCTATTTATAGTTATTTTTCTAAGGTTCCTGGGTCTGACAGTCTGTCTTTTTGCCAGACTGTCATTCCAATAATCTACATCAATATATACCCTATCTTAATCCTTATATCCTCTATTTCTAGCTATCAGACTACACCTGAGCGCTTAGACTTACCTATACTTTCCTCTTAATTACTTGACCGGTCGCAGATGACCGGTCGCTTCGCTATTCATGCGAAGTCCTTCCAGCATTCGATCATTGACGTGCGCTCTGATGACAAGTGGATCGCTGTGTGGATAAAGGACCCAGTCTTTGTCTTCTTCGGTGAAGTAGATCAGAGGGAGATTTTATTTTTTGGCTATCTTTCTTTCAAGAAGCTCTTGATGCACTTCATGGATATGCCTTTTTCTTTCACTTGGAGTTAACGGTCTTACTTCTGAAAATAAGCCTGTGATTTTTCTTGGAAGGGTTTTTATGTGATTTTCTTTTCCTTTAATATTTCTTGTTTATTAATGGACAAAAAGAGAAATCGATTCGACATAGAGAAACATAATGACATAATAGAGTTTTTAATCATAAGGAATGTAAAAAGAAGCAAAAAAAGGTTCTCCGCTTTTCTTATTTTTTCATAAAGAAGAAATTCCACTTCCCTAGTCACAGACCTGTGATCATCCAGAAGGATTTACTGTGATCCAACTCCGGATGCACCTCTTCCTCCTGCCGGTTCCAGGGGTACTGGCTGTTAAACTGCTTCTGCTGTCCCACCTGCTGCTTTCCCTTCTTCTTGTTTTCCTCAATTATCCTCAGCTCTTTAGCAAGATTTGCACAGTTGACGGTCACGTAATTCTTGTGTCCGTGGTATTCACAGAATGCTACAGGGACTTCACATGGAAGAGGCTTTTTTGGTGGAGGGAGAAGACCTTCTTTAATAGCGGCCACATACTTTCCTAGATCAATATGTGTCACAGGGAAGACTCTTGTGCTCTGATGTTGTCCACCTTGGGAGGTGGTGGTTGTAGCAGCATTTGGAGCTTTGTAATATGGCTTGTACCTTGATCCTCCCCCAGACGAACTTCCGGTCGAAGGTCCCCCCGCCTGTCCTCCTTTTTTTCACTTGAGACGGGAACTTTGAAGCTGCTTAATAATTCCTTCGCCTTATTCTCTGCTACTTCTGATTTTATGATGAATCATTTCAGCTAATTCTCCATGAGTCCTTGGTGCCTTGGTGGCTATCTTCCCTGCCAGTCGTGGTTGGGTCAAACCGTTGCCGAAAGCATTGATTAAGATCTTTTCGTCGATATTGTCGATTTTAGCTACTTGCTTGTAAAGGCGTTCGCTATACTCTTTCACAGTTTCTCCTTTCCTCTACTTCAAATCCATGAGCTCAATCGTCTCTTTTTTCCTTTTTTTGCTGGCAGCAAAGTACTGCTGGAACTCTTCCGTCAGTTGTTTAAAGCTTGATATAGATTGGGGGGGCCTAGTGAAGATCCATCCTAGGGCCCTCTTCGAGAGTGTTCCAGGAAATAGGTTGCACAGTGCAAGGGAGCCTATCCTTGTGTATTCATGGCGAACATGAATTTCTTAATGTGTTGTGCAGGATCTCCTGTCCCGTCATACTTCTCGATTGTTGAGGTGACGAAATGAGGATGTAGCTTGGCCTTTCTGATCTTCTCGGTGAACGGATAAAGGCTCATATTGATTGAATCATCCTCCTCGTTGCTTTCTTCAATGATCGGTATCTCTCCGCGTGCTTCCTTCTTTCCTTCGTTGCTTCCTCAGAATCTCGGCTTTTTAGGAGCTCAATCGCCTCGGCCATTTCTTCCCATTTTCTTTGGTAGTCCTCGTCCCTCTGCATCAGTTCTTGCTGTAGGAGCTCATTGCCTTCTACAATTCTTTCGTCAATCGCTCTTGTCAAGCTCTTGACCATGTCCTCTAAATCTCTTTTGGTGATGGCATCTGAGGCTCCTACTTCTTCAGCTTCGGTAATTGGATCAGTGTTTCCTGTATTAGCCTGCAGAGTCTTTCTGGTTCTTGGCGCCATTCGTACCTAGTCCTGCAAAAAACACGATTTGTTGATTTTAGATTTTTTTTAATTCTAATTGTTGTTACCAATCATTTCTTTTTGAGGTGGATTCGTGGTTGCTAGATCTTTGAGCTGTTCGTTTCCCACAGACGGCGCCAAATGAAAAAGGTTGGATCCTTTCCCTCACGTTCCTAATCGTTATCTCCAGACCTAGGGGTCTAGGCCGATCGTGGAGTCGAATTACCTTGTTACAAGAGAATCGTGTTCGGAAGAAGTGAGTGGAGAGAAGACTGGCATTCGAGAGGAGGTTCCGTAAATCTGAATAGCGTATCTTTATTCTGTGGGGGTGATCCTCTATTTATAGTTATTTTCCCAAGGTTCCTGGGTCTGCCAGCTTGTCTTTTTTGCCAGGCTATCATTCCAATAATCTACATCAATTCTCTATCTTAATCCTTATATCTTCTATTTCTAGCTATCAGACTACACCTGTGCGCCTAGACTTTACCTATACTTTCCTCTTAATTACTTGACCGGTCGCAGATGACCGGTCGCTATTCGTGCCTTACTTTGTACCTTTGGCGACCGGTCACAGGTGACCGGTCGCTATACATATTGGCTTTGTTCTTTTGGTGTCCGGTCACAAACGACTGGTCGCTACTTTACATTGTGTTTCCTCCAACTATCGACCGGTCACAGATGACCGGTCTCTACTTACATTGTGTTGTCTCAATTGCCGACCGGTCACAGACGACCGGTTGTACTCCTTTATACTACTTCTATCCTTAGTGACTGGTCACTTGTGACCGGTAGCGTCCTTCCTGTTTCTTGCTTTCCTTCGCTTGTGGCTGTCTGTTGCCTTTTTCTGTCTTTTTCCCTCCTTCTTAGGTTAATCTCATTTTCCTCCTCTTCATGTCGGTTGGCTTCTCTTTTTATCACTGTTGGGTCTTGTGTGGTTTTTCTAATCTGGGCATGGGCACTGTTCGGATATGGGCTAAAAGAGGAATGAGCCAGTGGATTCAGGTTTGATCCAACTAGGCAGAGTGAGAATAGAAAAGATAAAAAACATGGCAGGATGCCCCAGTTGAGTTTTGAACTCAAGGCCTATAGCTTTCCCCATCTATACGTACACTAATAGTTATGCTACAACAAAACTCAATATACGAATGCGGGGAATAATAATTAAGCTCTAAAAGTTTAATTGAATTAGCGATAAAACGAAATATACTTGAAGACATGTGATTTGGTTCCACACACCAACCTCGAAAGGCTACTAAACCAAACACCAAGAAATATAGTGGTTCGGCCAATGAACCGGCTTACGTCCACTTTTTGACAATATCATTATTCCTCTCTTGATCTTTTAATACTACACCCTTAGTAGCTTTTCTAAGTGTTTCTTTCTCTCATATTGTGTGTCTTTACAAATGAGCCATTCTACCTCTATTTATAGACTTTCTCTAAGCTCTTATACATGTCACACTATTCCATTGGAGTAACCATAACACCCTTCATACTTTCTTCTAGTAAAAGCCTTCTAAGGCGGTAATATGAAGGAGGGGCCCAGTAGCGGGGCCCGGGCCTGAAGACTGGGTACGGTTGTTAAGATGCCCGCCCATCCATTTAATACAGCCGCTCGGGAATTGAGCCCGGAAGCAAGCAGCGGAATTGAGGTCCGGAAGTGATACCTCGAGAAAGGGGCCTAGGAGTCAAGCTGCTTGGAGGCGAAGATGTCCGCTCGGGCGCTAAGCCCAGAAATAAAAGGCGGAGATAAAGCCCGAAGACTAAGATGACCGCCCGAGGATATGGCCAGGTACAACCTATTTTGGCCTTCCCTTATGGTATTTTTATACCATTACATCCTTGCCTATGGTTCTCTTGTCTTGTCTTACTTTTCCCTTCTCATTAGTCCCACAAGTTCTACTTTTTGGCACTAAAAAGTGAAACTTATAAAAAAAAGATAAAATTTACATCCTTTCTACTCATTCCTTTCTCCGAGATCCTAGTCCCACAAGTTCTTTTTCTTTAGCTTTACAAAGAAAAATGAACTTTAAAAGAGTTGGCACAATCGGAACAATCAAAGTCCCACCAGTCATAGCTGCATACAAAAAGTCCCACCGGTGTCTTTCTTCTGAATCCAGTATATTGAAAATTCTGGAGCATAAATTTTAGAGACAAGATGCTTTGATTAATAGACCCTCTAATCTTTGATATGTAATAATTTTGAATGTCAAAAATCCAAAAGTTCATAATTCTACACGAGATCCTCTCTAAAATCCATAATAATATCTTTATAAAAAAGACCAATGGTTCTTTCAATAAGAACCATTCTCTTTTTGTGAAGGGTAAGATAATATGATAATTCAATCATTGCTATTAGCCAAAGACTGATAATTCCCTCAAAGGGAAAATAGAGATGATATCTTTCTCATCTTTGCTTATACTAGCCAAAGAATGGTACTCATGATCATACCTTTCCAAAGTACTTCGAAGCCACCATTTTTTTTAGATGGTTTTTGATCAAAGTATGGTGTGGCGTCCCACAACTATTATTCACCCATTACAGGCAATCAGAGCTCCTCATGGATCCAGAGATGGTTTTTCGTACCTTGATGTGGACCATTCGATGATGAATATTTTTGGCTCGGTGGCCTTGGCTCGATGGCCTTTTTTCTTGCTTTCTAGCTTGATGGCCTGGCGTGATGGCCCTTTTTTCAAACTTTCTTAGCTCATTGGCTTGACATGATAGCCTATTTTCAAACTTTCTTGGAGCTTTTTCCTTCCTTTTGAGATTTTTAAAAAAATTAGGGGTGATCAATCCCTGGTAAAATTACTTAGGCTTTTCACAAAAATTGTTAGTACTTTTGAATTTATCAAATTATAACTTTGTTACCATATACCTTCAAATTGGACTCCAAATTTCAGAAGAGTAACCCTCCTTAATTTCTTCGGGGAGAGTTTTTACGACCAATCTTAATCGTTTGAGGAGAAATTTTTGTTGTGAAAACTGAGTACTTCCCCAAGCGTCTTGCTATCATACTTTTGATAAGTATTACTTATGTTGTTACTGTCCCTAACAGCTTCAGACTTGAGAATCTTCCTCACTGGAGGATCCTTTTTTAGAGGAGTATATGTACATGAATATCGAGAAGGTTGTTGTGGTTACATTATGACATAACAACATGATATTCCCAATATGGGGCTCAAGAGTCTCTTTCTCCTTCGGGGAGTAGCTAATGAGTTCGTTTTGGGACAGCTGCTCGGGGCTGCTGTTGTGTCTTGCTGTTGGAAATTGAGAAGCTGTCTGTTGATGGTTTTACAGAAGCTGTCAGCTGTTGGTTTTGATGTTTGGTGGAACGCTTGCTGATGGATTTAAAAAGTAGAGGCAATTGTTAGATCCTACTACTGAAAATTGAGAAGCTGTCTGCTGATGGTTTTGTAGAGGCTCTCAGCTGCTGGTTTTAGTGTTTGGTGGAAGCCTGCTGATTTTAGAAATTGAGAAACTGTCTGCTGCTGGAAGCTGTTCCCCAAATGAGCTCAATATATTTCCCCTGATGAAGGTATTTGCTGCTATTATTTGGCCCGAGAGCATATCAAGCGAGGTTCAACGCTAGCAAGCATCTACCGGGGCCTGCAACAGGTTTGCTGCTATATCTCGCACACCTTTAGATTTGAGGAGAAAGAGAGCTGATCGTCCGGGCCTCTGTACTGTATCTTACAACTATATGAACGTAATATGATTTGACAAAATTTTAACGATATATAAAACAACTTCCACGAGTAACAGCATGGGTACAATATTTTACGATTTTTGTTGAGCAGACGTGAGTTGGATATACATGCAAGTCCCGCGGGCTATACTACGTCAAAATTGATTTTTCACAAAATCAGACAGATGTAAGTCCCCCGCGGATAATATTCCCTCCGTTCATTAATATTTGTCGTTTTTGGGTGTGATTCTTGTTCAAAAATATCTGTCATTCTAGCTTTTTGACACACTTCTTTCTACTTTTACCCCTACTATTCAATATAAAAGTAATTATTATCTAAATGGAAAAGTAAAAAGTAGGGGCACATGCGTCATTGTCCTACTTTTCTTAATAAGTGTGCAAGTTTCTAAAATGACAGTTATTGTTGAATGGAGGGAGTACTTAATTTTACAAAATCAGATAGATCGATGCAAGTCCCCCATGGGTCATACTCAACTTTACAAAATCAGACAGATGCAAGTCCCCTCTGCGAGTCATACCACGTTAAAGTTGATTTTTCACCAAATCAGACAGCAACTTCTCCGTTATACAGGGCATACTCACCAATCGACAGACCTTCCCTTCATCTCACACGCCCTTGCATTCTTACTCTCAAATTAGTTTTATAAGTTTCACATTTTCCATTTCCACCAATGATAACCCACCCCTCTGACTTCAAAGCTCATTTGATGTTTCTCTGCTTTGCTGAGAGAAATATAACCCTCCGGTGCCTTGGGACATCCAATACAGGTGGCTGTCTTACCTTCTCCAGATTAGCACCACTTTCTCCTTTATTATTTGATACATGAAAATTATACCAATCCCTGTCAATTAGCTCTTGATCGATTATTTGTCCTTCTTGGCCAGAATTTTCCAGTGGCTGATCGCAAAGTTGAAGAGAATTTGACGCAAAAGGAAGTAAGAAAAGAAGAGGGTAAACCCCAAAACCGACATTCAATGAAAAGAAAGAGCCCGATCAAGAGCTAATGACAAATTCGAGACCTGTTGATCGAGTTAAATTATAGTAACAGAAAAGGAAAATTTTGACAATTTTTTTTTTGCTAATTAATGAAATGTTTTAAAAAAAGTCACGACTATATTTTTGAAAGAGTATAAAATGTCATTGTGGACAATGATTACAAAGAAAAAAGACAAAAATATTCTACTTGTTATGTTAACAGACTAGTTTTAAAGTTCACATGCGGTAAGTGTTAAAAAATTCAAATAAAATATAAATACTATTAAAATATAGATAACTAAAAAAATAGCTTAAAAATGAAATTAAACATATATTAAAATATTGAAAAATAATAATTATTTCTTAGTTTTTATTTTACTTTTTAGAACCATAAAAATGATGTTCTAAACACATAATTTATACCAAATTTCATACCAATTTATCCCAATTAATTCGTACCATAATTCATATCAATTAAGTATCATAACTTTTACCATAAGTTTTTTTTTTAAAATCTACATATTTAAATATTAATTAAAAATACGTTATTTTATAACTAAAAATTTTAAAAAAATGAATGTATATTATATTTTGTTGACAACTTTATCACATAATATTTTTTGTTATTTAGAATTATATTATGATAAATTTATCTAAGAAAAGTGATCGTTGGAATCCAAAAGTAGCCGTTGAAAAGTGATATAACTTTTAAGGGGTAAAAAGGTCATTTTACAAAAAAAAAAAACTGACATTGGACGGAAAGTTAAATTCCGTCAGTCCGGAAGGGCATTGCATGAACTTTTCAGAAAATATAGTGGCATTTTGTGACTTTCTTTTTTTTTAGTGGCATTTCATGAATTATGCGAGAATATAGTGACACTTCATGAAATTTCCCTATTTCAAATTATTCTACATTTGTTGTATAGCATGAATTTGAAAACTGAATTAAAATATAATTTTGATTGTAAAACATTTTTTTATTGTACGACTTGGTTAGGTTTAGAAACAATGAAATAAGAAGGTATATTATAAGTGCTTAGTTAAGATTTTTAGGTGTTTTTTTACTTGTTGGAAAATAGGTACACACATTTAAAATATTTATTTCATGTTCGAACCCTATTGAGATATTGATAATTTGAGTCAAAAGAATGAGTCTAGATCAAACGGGAGAATTTGTTTCACATCTTTACTCATTCTGAAGAAATGTTATTGGTTAGCGTCTTTGATAAATCTTATAATACAAACACAATATTGTATTTCATCATATGAGATTTCGGAAACCAAACTATAATGAATGTGAAAGCCTACTCATAAGTTCATGATTTTGTTATAACAAGATCAAGAGATTCTTACAAGACGAATATACTTTTATAGTTTTATTACTAATTTTGTGCTATGTATAAATGACTATGGTAATTTAGCTATGACATAGTAGAAAAAAATATGAAACATCTACGTACAACATTTATGTAAGTAATATTGGTGAAGGATGTGAATGGGCGCAGATCCTATAAAGGACAACCAAAAGCCTTTATATAAAGGCAATAATATCAGTCATACAGAGAAAAAATGTTAGTCATTTTTATAGGACAATATTAGCCATATATATGAAAAATGATAGCCACCAGATAATTAATAATAATATTTTAAGGAATTTATTTGCAGTTACAAAATTACTAAATAGCTCAGTAGCCAGCCTCAAAAACGATTTTTTTTTAAAATTACTCTACACCAACATTACCCTATACCACAAACCATAAAAACCACTATATTGTCAGTTAAAAAAATGCCGAAAACATTTTTAGGATTTGTAATACAAGCATTGTAAGATTCTAAACCATAAACCTTTTATATAAGCAATGAAATATTAACGATATACAACTGTGGCCAATATTTTATTTAGCTATGACATACATTTTTATGTTACATGGCTTACATATCTTAATGTCTATGGCAAATATTTCATAGGTCTGTGGCATATATATTAGTTTCATTAAATACATTTGATCTGTTAGAATTAAGCAATGAATATTGAGTACTTTTTGTATATTTACGATATACATGCGTGGCAAATATTTCATAGGTCTGTGGCATATATATTTGTACACACATGGCATATATTTTTTAATGTCTATGGCTAACATTTGTCTTATCTAAAACTTCAGCTAATAGCTGTAACACCCCATCCAACATTAACACACTTACAATAAACTGCAGCGGAAAAACAAACCTCGTCACATTACTTAACTCGTTGGTGTTACACGCCGTAAGCCACCCACGTGGCTAACAAGGCTAATACATATACATTGTACCGGTCTGATGGGCTAAATTCCCGAGCGACTACACATTACTATCCCTTTCCATTTACACAACAACAACCTACACCTTTCAACTATACCGAGTATTTATAAACTGGTGCCGACAACAACTTCGGTCTTACTACACCTACAGTACATATACAATTTAGATGATTACCCATGTACAACGACTACCCCGTCCTACTCTCGAACGGCTTCCAGTTCTCTGTACCTGAAATAGGAAAAGAAGAGAAAGGGTGGCCCCCAAGGGGCTCAGCACCTTTGCTGGTATGGTAATCCCGCAGCCCACATGCTACCGGGCCACGCACAACTAATTGTCGTCTTAGCATGCGATTGATTATATTTAAATCATGCATGCAACTGTAAACACAAAACACCTAACATGTCGCCTCAATGGGCTCAACAAATGGATAATGCATCCTTATTTAGCAAGTCACTCACGGTATTCATTATCCCTAGAGTGTTCCTCCTCCAATGGAGCTACTTCCTTAATAGACGGCAAACTACCAATAATCGGGTTATCCTTAAACGCCTCTTATCACAAACTGGGGTTCATTTCCATGATCCACACACTCCTTTTATTAAAATAATATCCTCACATAACCAAAAATAACAACACCCTTCACGTTTCCACGTGCACATGATAAAACTCACAATAGGATTTACTTTACAACAACATCACATAACATAACGGGAACGGTCCTATTAGGAACCGACCCAAAGCATAGTTAATTCACTGGGTGAGCCTAGAGAATGGTGTCACCCTCATGAAGCTCGTTATACACAACAACAACATCATTACCGTCCTAATAGTCGGAAAGTAACTTAGTTAGATGGTCGGTTTGGAGGCCCGAACACACACACAAACACATGTCCCCCTAAACCGATCATAAGTCAGAATAGCTAAGCTTTGGAATAAGCTAATGGGAGATCATAACCCGTGAGGGAAACAACCAAAAAGAGAAGGGTAAGGCTAAAGAAGGATACCCCCTCCCACCAACGCGCGACCGGCCAAACCGGATTCCTCACTACGGTAGTATACTTACTTTAGATATTAGTTAGAACCCCTATGGAGTCTATCACATCTACACATCATACAGTATTACAACTGTGTTAGACACACAAGGGAGATCCCTACATTCACATACACATATCACACATTTAACGCACGCATAACCATGGTTAGTACGTCCCATGGTTCGGGTCGTTTACTCCGAATACCGAACTCTCACGTGATCCTAGACTCAGTTAACTAAGGTTAACACTTCCGAGGTTAATGGTATCGGAGTTGCACACGCCACATAAATGAATTACTGAAACTCATTACATGTTTAATCTTACAACGTGGCAACATACAGAAAAACACATTGGCATACAAGCCGGTGTAATCCGGTAGGACACAGGTTGCAAGAAAAACCATACCTGTCACCGGAGTCCACTCTATCACGTCCACTTATGTTCCTCGAGCAATTCTCGAACAACTGATAACATTACATGTACTTTTATTAACATCGGGGTAACATGATTGTTCAAGTCTAACGCTCATAACTTACCCCCGTTAACTTAGTTAAATAACTTCACATTTTAACTTATTTTACCTTTACATTTTAATACAACTTTTCCCCCACTAAATTGTCATTATAACTCACTTAACATGTCCTTAGTAATCTTATAACATCATTACTTAATATTCCCCATCATCCTATAACCTTAACAAATTTTTTTTTTTTACATACTTTGGGCCGTCCGACCCACCGTCCGACCCACAACTGGGTCGGACCGTTCCAGAAACTTTTCCCGTCTTTTAAATACCCGTGTCCGACCCATGTCTGACCCAACCATCTGGGTCGGACCATCCAGAGACTTAGAACACACATGTCCGACCCATGTCCGACCCAAGCCTCTGGGTCTGACCATTCTAGAAACTCCAACCGGTGACTAAACAGAGCTGTCCGACCCACCCTGGGTCGACACACTGGGTCGGACAACACCAGAAGTTGTCCAAAACTTGTCAAACTTTCTCTAAACTTTTCCTCAAGCCTCCTAATGTGTTCTAACATCATTTGGCACATCAAACACACTTTTAGCCATGTACTAAACTCTTTAAATCACTCACCAAAACCATTTTATCATTCACAAATTTCTTAAAATTCCTAGCACTTGGAATGTTTTCTCCTTAAGATTTCTAGGTGGTATTTCACCTATAATGACCACTATCCCAAAGTGTTTCCTCTACACCTTAACATCATCTCTCAAACTTCTTTCTTACTAACTAAATCTCCTTTTCACATCTTTCCTAAACATCACTTCTTCCTTGTACATCAACATTTCTAAACCTTTAACAACCTTCTCCAAGACTTAAATACACTCTCAAAACACACATTGAATCCCTAGAACTTCCAAGATAACACCTAAATCCTTGCATCACTCTAAATCACCTTAATACATGTTTCTTCCCAAGTAAAACATTTGTTCACCTTTAACACTTCCTAGTTCACCGAACTTACTTAAAACACTTAGAACTTCTTACACATTTTCCAAATTTTGCCATAGCTTCTCTTGTAAAACTCACATCCAAACACTTAGGTTTTTACCTTATTTCATTCAAGAACACCTAAATCCATCAAACACATCTTTATACACAAACTTCACACATTTAGCACTACATCACAATATAGTGCATAATTAAATTGCTTGGCACTTAGGCCCTTAAATAACATGGCTCTTAGGCCCTTAAATTGCATAAACCATAAACACTGAATTTCCCACATAAATAATGCCTTTGATCTGCAATACACCCAACAATACATATGCCCTTAATAAATCCTTGAGAGCATTTTACTAGCTCATTTGCCATGGCTCCTTAGGTATTTTATTAGCAAATCAAGCTCATTTTCCTAAGGCATTTAAACTACATTGAGATAGTTTGTTTACCTCTTTTTCCTCACAACTTTTTCTTGTTTCCTTGTAAAACCGGGGGATGTTGGTTGTTTGTCACTTCTAAACAATGTACACATAATAGAATGAGTATTCAAGCATCATGCTTCATCTCATTGTAAACCCTAGTTACATATATTGTTTTAAGGTATTAAATGATTGTTTTACCTTGGAATGGAAAGAGAGCTTGAATAAGTATCAAGAGAGGACTCCTCCTAGCCCTTGGAAGATTCAAATGAAGCTAAAACAAGACAAGAGAAGACACCATTACAAGGTGCATTTTCGGTCAACACCAAAAATGAAGGAAATGGAGTTATATTTGGTTTTTCCTTACCTTGAAGCAAAGGTGATCAACAAGGCATAAAAATATAAGCTCAAGCTCCTTCCCTGGAAATTCTCCTTGG
This sequence comes from Limonium bicolor, assembly GCA_023374045.1. Taxonomy (NCBI): domain Eukaryota; kingdom Viridiplantae; phylum Streptophyta; class Magnoliopsida; order Caryophyllales; family Plumbaginaceae; genus Limonium; species Limonium bicolor. Next base: position 97,619,120 of record CM041779.1, read on the forward strand.
CACCGAAATGGTGGTTTTGATGATTTGAAAAGACAATGTTGTAGAGCTTGCTCCAACTAAGAGAACGGTAGTCTCAGAATTAAATTCGGAGCATGGAGTTAGGAGTTACAAGTGAAAGAAGATGAAGAATGAGGTGCTGCTGTTGGAAACCGATGGAGAGAGGAGGAAGAAGACGTTGGAAGTGAAGGGAAATGAGAGAATGAAGATAAAACTTGCTTTTGGAGATATTTAAGCTAAAAGCAAATAATACTTTTGCTTTGTCATTACTTAACTTATTTATTTGTGTTCAAATGTGGTGAGTCACACATGAAAACCGGCCCCTTATATCACCTAGGGGTATAATAGTCTTTGTTGACCAATTAAATTACTTATAACCACATATGTTACAAACTAGCTTATAAAAATCACTATTCACAAAAACAAGGCACATAGAAGTGAAAATTTTGATTTCCCATTGATATAGACTTCCAATGTGATACTATATAGTACACATGTTAATTAAAGAGTAATGATGGACATTTAGCCATTCAAACTCATTTACAAGACAATTTTTCAAAACGTGCTTTAAGACTCCTTAAAGCACATTTTGTGTTTTAACTTGTTTTCAAGCTTGGTTTTCTTTAGTAATTGATTTAATATGTTCATTAACATATAAATAAGGTATATACCATTAGGTCTTATACAAATTTATCCCAAGCTTAGAGCACTTTTTTAGCCCATATTGACCTTAAGGTATTTATTATGTTTTGTTTGTTTCATTGTCTACCAAGGTTTCCTAAGGACTTAATTAGCCTTATAAAATCATAATTGAATATTATCAAGTCTTGGTAGGCTCTTGGGTCCTAACCAAGTTCACTCCTAGCTTAGAGCATGTTTTTGCCCAAACTGTATCTTAGTGCTTTATTGCATTTTTACTATGGTTTAAATTGTTCACTGTGTTTCTAAGGCACTTTTTAGCCTTTACATACCATAGTTTAATATTTAAACCACATATCAAGGTTTGGGGTATTTCAATCTATCCCCCTTAAAAGAACTTCGTCCTCGAAGTTTACACTTCCCACACATCTTGGATTAGAATACGGGGATTACTTATAGAAATAAAACTTCCATAACCAAACACACTTTGCATCACAACCTCGGACTTAATGGTCCGGGTAACACATTCACATCCATACATAACATAACATACTCACATGATAACCTCGGACTCAATGGTCCGGGTATCTTAACAACACTTACACATACATAACAACCCTTAGACTCTCTGGTCTTGGGTAACATAACAACCTTTAGACACATAGGTCTATGTAACACAACACATTTAGACTCATAGGTCTTGATAGCATACACTTTTAGAACTCGAGGTCAAAATAACATTTATTACACATACCAAACAACATGTATAACAATCAAAAATATCTTTGATATACACTGTGATCCCGCAGAACCCGGTCGCGATGGACACTTTCCGTCCCCGTGCCTTTGGGAGGTCAAAACAATCACTTAAATTTAAAATTTCCTTATGAGGTTAATTAAGAGAACTTTTAACTATGTAAAATACCTATCGACGTTTTATAAATACCAATTGAAAATCCTTCTGAAAACACACACAACTCCAAGTCCAACTTAAGCTCTTTGCCTCTTTTCTTAGCGTGGTTATTTGTGACCACTTAAGGGGAGCTTCAAGAATCATTCAACCCTAATGTGATCAGCATCAGTGTCGAACTATCCTTCCACCCCAATTTGTGTTCGGCTTCCCTTGATCACATGCAATCAAGTTCCACCTCCCACTTCATTTCAAGCATCAATTAAATCACCATTTCCAATTTTCTATCTTTTAAATCATTCTAATCATGATCATACATCTCCAAGGATAGAACTCCGCCTATCAGTTACCTCCATCCACTTAATCTTGTTACCTAGGGAACCTTACCCTCATTAGGTTTTATATCGGTCTCATACCCTTTCATGAATCACTATATAGTATATATATATACACATATATTTTATCAAAATACAACACACCGTTTCACATTTATACACTGTCGGGGTTTTGTTCCCCGGGAGTTGTCTCTACTCCCCACACTTGTATTATCACACCACTGTTAATAAATCAACACACTTATCACAATGGTATTCGCATCTTCTGTGCGCAATTACCACAAATAAACCATGAATGGATGCGTATGTTTACGTAACACACGCACCAATCATCAAAACAAATTATTTTGTGCTATGCACGACACAAATCACGTACACTTGTACGGTAATATGCACTAAGTGGTTTTGCGCTCTACCCCCCTTAAAAGGGATTACGCCCACGTAATCAATCACTAAACATTGGCTTAAATGTTCTGCCGTCGTGAAGTGTCTTAACTTCCACCGGTCTATTACACAATGGATTCTGATTAGAGGATCTTAACCATATTGGCGGTTTAGTTCCTAAACCAAGAATTCTCATTGGAGTTTGTTTAAACTCTTAGTTGGTTTCGATTCTGGCCTGTTAGGCTTCTAGGCGTTAATAATTAGCCATTTACTCATATTCACTATGCACATTGTACACATGACTCACTGGTTCACTAGCGTCTGCTGCGCAACTCTGACAATTGTAGGGCTTAGTTTGCCCCATTTGTTATTCTTACTGTATTGTACATCCCCAATTGTCACCTTCATCTTGGTAACAATGGTTTCTCAACCGACGCGTGGTATCTCTTACCGTTAGCGAATTCGATGAGTTATAAACTTCCTATCCACTTCCATGACAATTTACTGTGTATACAGCTGTGTATTTCACAATGATTGACTTGTTCCCTTCCGACTCACTGTCGGTTGAGATTGAGCTACTACCTAGTGTGTAGTGCTCTCTCAGCTATTTACAACATTTGGGGTATATTCCATACCGATATTTGGCAGTTAGTGCTACTGTAGTCACTTACTGTTAATCATGTCTTCACATTTGGTTCTGTACAAGTACTCTTTCATTGGTGCGGCCTTGCATTTCCTATGCATCGGCCATTATAACATTATTGCTTCACAATTAACATGTTTCCAATTCCTAGCTATCCCACTCGTTCATTACTGCGCAAGAGCAATACCAAAACACTCAGTCATACAGAGTGCAGAGGCGTAAACTCTTGACAGTAAATCCCTTATGCGATTCGCCATGGAATCCACACTGAGTTCCTCATGACACAGTACCTATCACTGGCTTATTGCCCAGTCTGTTTAATATCGCTTATCTTGCATCTCCACTGAGTTTAATTCATAACTGGTCTTATTTGCTACATTATCGTTTAACAATACTTATACAACGGTCGCTTACTGCGCACCGTGCTTATTGTATAACATAACACTAACTTGCATGGTATTTACTGTCACATTAACTTCCACGCATATTCTTACATCACTCGTATTATGGTTTGTCATTCTTTGGATGACTACGAATACTCCTGGACGTTGCTCACTCGAGTCTCAAACCGATGTTATTTAGCTCGTGCTTCACTTTATACACACATACTACTCAGCTAACTGCTCTCTTTCAATAATAACATCGTCCATCCTTAACATATTTTTGAACTTGATTCACATACTACCGCTCCTGCGGTCTCACAATATCAAGAGGTAACCCCACTCTTAATGCAGTGGTTCGTTCTCCACTCTATTCACTATATAACATCACTTTTGCAATCAATCTAATTTTCATAACACATTTTATTTATGGCTTATAAGCCTTACTGCCTTGAGCTGCGCTCATTGTAGGCTGTCCACACATATGTACTTCTCTGTCACAACATTACATGGTTTGGATTTATATTGAGCTCCATGACAAGGTCGTTGCATTCCGTCTCCTTTCATGAATGCCCCCTTAGGTGTTGTCAGTCCGTCTCCTGACAATTTATGTCTAACTGGGTGTTAGCTTCAACCCTGGTGTTTCTGTCACGTCATTTCCTGCACCACTGTTATGCGAACACCCTTTAAGGATTGCTCCTGGTGTTGCTAAGTTATGCTTTTACATCTGGTTCACACTTATTGGTACATTCCGTTAGCCATGCCGTTTGCGTTCTTAACTGGCTTATTATCTTCTTCTGTGAAGATCATACTTCCTGGTAGTGTAGGTACTCATTCTGGGAGTTTCATCATCCCGTTCATTGCACATTAATGTGTCCACATTAGGCATCTGCTTGCCATGTACAGGCTGGGTCCACCGTTCCAGCTACATGTTTTTATCCGAGGATCCTTAAGACGTATACGATGTCTTTACATTACAGTTAATGCACTTCGCACCTCCGACTCTTAAGCATTTCGTTGAAAGGAATTCACTAATTCCTTTAGTCTCGTTAACTTAACTGGGTTCCTTTACTTCACCATTCATGGTAATCCTTAGCTGTTGTTTGATTTATACTGCTGACCGTAGAACGGTCGACTACTTCCCGTGTTTCGGACTCTACTCGTATACATATGTGGGGTACCATACTGATACATTACTACTTACCCAACTAACCCATAAGTAGGTCTGTCAGGCCCACAAGCTCCTATCGGAGTGCGGTCATCCCACAATTCAGTTGGTACGCTCGTAGTGTCCGTCACAAGCCTAGGTGAAGTATTCTGTTGTCAACTCCCTTATATTGTCCCGTGACAATATTCATTCCATGCTTCCCGAACTTAATCGAGGGAAAGTTTATCCATTGTAGTATCCTTGTCAACTGTCCTTGGTTTTACTGGTTTGGTTTAAAAGAAGGTTGGAAAGAAGTGTTGGTTTGAAAGAAAATTTTGGTTTTGAAAAGAAAAGGGTTTGAGTAAATCTGAGTTTGAAAGAAAATTTTCATGGTTTCACAACATCTTCTTACCTTAACCAGTCTAGCTTCCTGCTAGCTTCTTGGACTGGTGTACTTACATTATAGGGGTTAGGCTAACAGGCCTTTCCACTGTTATGACGATCACATTTAACTTTCTAGTACTTTACCAAGTTCTTTGTAGTTATTAAAACTTCCCCGAACAGCCCTGTTATAGCAGCACTTGCCATGGCAAGTGCGCCATGTTAACTGGCTATTGGTTTGACACATACCGGTTGCGGTATTGTTTTTACCCATATTGTCATCAGTGGCCTTGTTGGCCCTCACTGATCTTACTGTCTTGATAATAACTCCTCTAGGTGACTTCTCACTGTCTTCACATGATAATTATCAACTGGGGTGTCTCCCATTCTTGGAGTTCCCATTTACTTAGTATTGTTTCCTCTTCGTAGCCCGTTCCACGTACTTGTCGTGGTTACTGAGACTTGTCTCTTGTTTGGGCACTACGTTGTAGTTCCTTTGTCGGTTGGTATACCGTTGGTGTATTATCTAACAACTGTGGTTCCATAGACACTCGTCTCGGGTTTCATTAATCCATTTCTTGCCTGTTGCACGGTTGGTGCTTGCAAGCTGGTTATTCTCGACTGCTTAGCATGTCGACCCAGGTTGCCGGAGATTCTATTCTCCTATACACAAAATTCTTCATTCTTCGCTATTAAATGTGGTTAACAATGTTCAGATGGAAACCGTCTCCGGGATTCCCAGTTTTCGGGATCTACCGTATGACAGGTTCTCCGTACCTTTAGAGGTATTTAATAACAGCCAGATCGGGTATTCCCGAGTAAGAGTGGACTTCCATCTCTCTGCGTTGTTGCCCAAGTTATAAATAGGGATTGTGGGAGGGCGGAATGGATATTGTAGGTTCTAGTACACACTGGAAATTCCTATCTAGCGTATCTCTCACGCTATCACTCAACCCTTAACCCAAAGTACTAAAATCCTAACTCGGTACTTCCTAAGCTCGGTAATTCAGTCATCAGAGCGATACTTCGCTCTGATACCACTTTTTGTAACACCCCATCCAACATTACACACTTACAATAAACTGCAGCGGAAAACAAACCTCGTCACATTACTTACTCGTTGGTGTTACACGCCGTAAGCCACCCCGTGGGCTAACAAGGCTAATACATAACATTGTACCGGTCTGATGGTCTAACTTCCCGAGCGACTACACTTCTTCCCTTTTCCTTTACACACAACAACCTCCACCTTTCAACTATACGAGTATTTATAAACTGGTGCCGACAACAACTTCGGTCTTACTACAACCCTATAGTACATATACAATTTAGATGATTACCCCTGTACAACGACTACCCCCCCGACCGCTACCCGTCCCTACTTCTCACGGCTTTCCAGTTCTCTGTACTGAAATAGGAAAAGAAGAGAAAGGTGGCCCCAAGGGCTCTTAGCACCTTGCTGGTATGGTAATCCTGCAGCCCACATGCTACCCGGGCCACGCACACTAATTGTCGTCTTAGCATGCGATTGATTATATTTAAATCATGCATGCAACTGTAAACACACAACCCTAACATGTCGCCTCAATGGGCTCAACAAACGGATAATGCATCCTTATTTAGCAAGTCACTCACGGTATTCATTACCCTAGAGTGTTCCTCCTCCAATGGAGCTACTTCCTTAATAGACGGCAAACTACCCAATAATCGGGTTATCCTTAAACGCCTCTATCACAAACTGGGATTCATTTCCATGATCCACACACTCCATATTTTATAACATATATATTCCTCACATAACCAACATAAAAAACACACACCCTTCACCACGTTCCACGTGCACATGATAACATCACAATAGGATTTACTTTACAACAACATCACATAACATAACGGGAACGGTCCTCTAGGAAAACCGACCCAAGCATAGTTAATTCACTGTGAGCCTAAGAATGGTGTCACCCTCATGGTAATCCTTGCACAACAACAACACCCTCATTACCGTCCTAATAGTCGGACAAGTACTAAGTTAAGATGGTCGGGTTTGGAGCCCGAACACACCACACACAACACATGTTCCCCCTAAACCGATCATAAGTCAGAATAGCTAAGCTTTAGAATAAGCTAATGGGAGATCATAACCGTGAGGGAAACAAACCATAACAAGAGAAGGGTAAGGCTAAGAAGGATACCCCCCTCCCAAACAATGCGCGACCGGCCAAACCGGATTCCTCACTACGGTTAGTACTACTTACTTTAGATATTAGTTAGCCCCCCACTATGGAGTGTATCACATCTACACATCATACAGTATTAGAACTGTGTTAGACACACAAGGGAGATCCCTACATTCACATACACATATCACACATTTAACGCACGCATAGCCGTGGTTAGTACGTCCCATGGTTCGGGTCGTTTACTCCGAATACCGAACTCTCACGTGATCCTAGACTCAGTTAACTAAGGTTAACACTTCCGAGGTTAAATGGTATCGGAGTTGCACACGCCACATAAATGAATTACTGTAAACTCATTACATGTTTAATCTTACAACGTGGCAAACATACAGAAAAACACATTGGCATACAAGCCGGTGTAATCCGGTAGGACACAGGTTGCAAGAAAACCATACCTGTCACCGGAGTCCACTCTATCACGTCCACTTATGTTCCTCGAGCAATTCTCGAACAACTGATAACATTACATGTACTTTTATTAACATCGGGGTAACATGATTGTTCAAAGTCTAACGCTCATAACTTACCCCCGTTAACTTAGTTAAATAACTTCACATTTTAACTTATTTTACCTTTACATTTTAATACAACTTTTCCCCCACTAAATTGTCATTATAACTCACTTAACATGTCCTTAGTAATCTTATAACATCATTACTTAATATTCCCCATCATCCTATAACCTTAAACAATTTTTTTTTTTTACATACTTTGGGCCGTCCGACCCACCGTCCGACCCACAACTGGGTCGGACCGTTCCAGAAACTTTTCCCGTCTTTTAAATACCCGTGTCCGACCCATGTCCGACCCAACCATCTGGGTCGGACCATTCCAGAGACTTAGAACACACATGTCCGACCCATGTCCGACCCAAAACCTCTGGGTCTGACCATTCCAGAAACTCCAACCGGTGACTAAACAGAGCTGTCCGACCCACCCTGGGTCGGACCACTGGGTCGGACAACACCAGAAGTTGTCCAAAACTTGTCAAACTTTCTCCAAACTTTTCCTCAAGCCTCCTAATGTGTTCTAACATCATTTGGCACATCAAACACACTTTTAGCCATGTACTAAACTCTTTAAATCACTCACCAAAACCATTTTATCATTCACAAATTTCTTACAAAATTCCTAGCACTTGGAATGTTTTCTCCTTAAGATTTCTAGGTGGTATTTCACCTATAATGACCACTATCCCAAAGTGTTTCCTCTACACCTTAACATCATCTCTCAAACTTCTTTTCTTACTAACTAAATCTCCTTTTTCACATCTTTCCTAAACATCACTTCTTCCTTGTACATCAACATTTCTAAACCTTTAACAACCTTCTCCAAGACTTAAATACACTCTCAAAACACACATTGAATCCCTAGAACTTCCAAGATAACACCTAAATCCTTGCATCACTCTAAATCACCTTAATACATGTTTTCTTCCCAAGTAAAACATTTGTTCACCTTTAACACTTCCTAGTTCACCGAAACTTACTTAAAACACTTAGAACTTCTTACACATTTTCCAAATTTTGCCATAGCTTCTCTTGTATAAACTCACATCCAAACACTTAGGTTTTTACCTTATTTCATTCAAGAACACCTAAAATCCATCAAACACATCTTTATACACAAACTTCACACATTTAGCACTACATCACAATATAGTGCATAACTTAAATTGCTTGGCACTTAGGCCCTTAAATAACATGGCTCTTAGGCCCTTAAATTGCATAAACCATAAACACTGAATTTCCCACATAAATAATGCCTTTGATCTGCAAATACACCCAACAATACATATGCCCTTAATAAACTCCTTGAGAGCATTTTACTAGCTCATTTTCCATTGGCTCCTTAGGTATTTTATTAAGCAAATCAAGCTCATTTTCCTAAGGCATTTAAACTACATTGAGATAGTTTGTTTACCTCTTTTTCCTCACAACTTCTTTCTTGTTTCCTTGTAAAACCGGTGGGATGTTTGGTTGTTTGTCAACTTCTAAACAATGTACACATAATAGAATGAGTATTCAAGCATCATGCTTCATCTCATTGTAAACCCTAGTTACATATATTGTTTTAAGGTATTAAAATGATTGTTTTACCTTGGAATGGAAAGAGAGCTTGAATAAGTATCAAGAGAGGACTCCTCCTAGCCCTTGGAAGATTCAAATGAAGCTAAAACAAGACAAGAGAAGACACCATTACAAGGTGCATTTTCGGTCAACACCAAAAATGAAGGAAATGGAGTTTTCTTTGGTTTTTCCTTACCTTGAAGCAAAGGTGATCAACAAGGCATAAAAATATAAGCTCAAGCTCCTTCCCTGGAAATTCTCCTTGGCACCGAAATGGTGGTTTTGATGATTTGAAAAGACAATGTTGTAGAGCTTGCTCCAACTAAGAGAACGGTAGTCTCAAAATTAAATTCGGAGCATGGAGTTAGGAGTTACAAGTGAAAGAAGATGAAGAATGAGGTGCTGCTGTTGGAAACCGATGGAGAGAGGAGGAAGAAGACGTTGGAAGTGAAGGGAAATGAGAGAATGAAGATAAAACTTGCTTTTGGAGATATTTAAGCTAAAAACAAATAATACTTTTGCTTTGTCATTACTTAACTTATTTATTTGTTCAAATGTGGTGAGTCACACATGAAAACCGGCCCCTTATATCACCTAGGGGTATAATAGTCTTTGTTGACCAATTAAATTACTTATAACCACATATGTTACAAACTTGCTTATAAAAATCACTATTCACAAAAACAAGGCACATAGAAGTGAAAGTTTTGATTTCCCATTGATATAGACTTCCAAATGTGATACTATATAGTACACATGTTAATTAAAGAGTAATGATGGACATTTAGCCATTCAAAACTCATTTACAAGACAATTTTTCAAAAACGTGCTTTAAGACTCCTTAAAGCACATTTTGTGTTTTAACTTGTTTTCAAGCTTGGTTTTCTTTAGTAATTGATTTAATATGTTCATTAACATATAAATAAGGTATAGGTATGACCATTAGGTCTTATACAAATTTATCCCAAGCTTAGAGCACTTTTTAGCCCATATTGACCTTAAGGTATTTATTTATGTTTTGTTTGGTTTCATTGTCTACCAAGGTTTCCTAAGGACTTAATTAGCCTTATAAAATCATAATTGAATATTATCAAGTCTTGGTAGGCTCTTTGGGTCCTAACCAAGTTCACTCCTAGCTTAGAGCATGTTTTTGCCCAAACTGTATCTTAGTGCTTTATTGCATTTTTACTATGGTTTAAATTGTTCACTGATGTTTCTAAGGCACTTTTTAGCCTTTACATACCATAGTTTAATATTTAAACCACATATCAAGGTTTGGGGTATTTCAATAGCAGTACATGTACAATATAAGTTCAATATACACATAGCGTCATTAAATACAATTAATCTGTTAGAATTAAGTAATGAATATTTAGTAGTTTTTGTCTATCAACGATATACACTCGTGGCACATATTTCATACGTGTATGGCACATATATTAGTAAATACATGGCATATATTTTTCAAAGCAATGAGTAATTCTGGGATGATGGTTAGAAGAAGAAAATTAAATTAATGGATAGGATTAAGTCATTTAAATCTAAGGGCTCATATTGATGCCTTTAGATAAAGGCAAATAGTGAGCCTTTAAAAACGTCGAAGGCATTTTTAGGGTTTATAGTGGCGGGTTTAGGGTCTAACGACCCTAAACCCGCTACCACAAACCCTAAAAATCTGTCGAGTTAGTTGCTACAATATAAAGTATAGAACAAATTCCAAATAAATTACCCTACCCCCAAAACACCCCAAAACCCACCCTAGGAAAGCTAAAAACGTCGAAGGCATTTTTAGGGTTTATAGTGGCAGGTTTAGGGTATAACGACCCTAAACCCGCTACCACAAACCCTAAAAACCTGTCGAGTTAGTTACTACAATATAAAGTACAGAACAAATTCCAAATAGATTACCCTACCCCCAAAACACCCCAAAACCCACCCTAGGAAAGCTAAAAACGTCGAAGACATTTTTAGGGTTTGTGGTGGCGGGTTTAGGGTCGTAGCCTACCGAGTTAGTTGCTATAATATAAAGTACAAAACAAATTCCAAATAGATTACCCTACCCCAAAACACCCCAAACCCACCCTAGGAAAGTTAAAAATATCGAATTCACCACTTATTACTTAATGAATCATAATATTAATTTTAATGATTCATAATACAAAATTAATGAATCATATTATCAATTTAGTGCATTATTGTATACATGTAAAAAAAGTTTTTTTTAAAGTCATAAAAATATATCCATGACTGGTCTTATTTTGAAGAGCTTGAATTTAGATGAACAATGATATAATTCTTTTTCATTTTGGACTTATATATTAAAATTTATAACAATTTAAAGTTTTTATGATAAAAAAGAAAAAAAATAAAAAAGTTCACCCACGCGGAACCTCACTATATTAGCCAATTAGAGCTGTGCCTTTATATAAAGGCAAACAGTAAGCCTTTTTCCAACCCCGTACGTTCTACGTTCATTTACTTATTGTTCTTTGTTTTAGTCGATTAATATTATGTTTTTTGTGTCCCTTTAAAATGATTGTTTGTAATTTATTTTATTTATCCTTTTCTTGTATCTCAGCGGTTTCTTTATTGATCTTTAGTTTGCTTACTTCACTCTTTTATATTTCCTAATCATTCTTTTGCCTTTTTCTTCCTCTATCTTGTGCATTTTTCTTTTCAGTTTGCTTTGGTCGTTGTAATACTTTGATTGTTGTAAGAACGTTAAAGTTTAATAAATAGTACATTATAATATACCACTGAAACTTTCAAAATTTAATGGTAACATCCGCTTTGACACACAGACGCAACAGTTTTGTTCCTAAGGTTTCCTAGCCCCAAAACATGTCACAACAAGGAGAGGTATCCCGACCCATATAAGGAATGGTTCGTTCAACACTCCAATCGATGTGAGAGGTAACTGTCGCTGGGTGTTACACTCCACCCCCGTGGGAGCACCGCGCCCTCGAGGGCCCACTGGCACACCGACCTAGGTCTAGCTCTGATACCATATGTAACATCCCCAAGCACCCACTGTCGTGATATTGTCCGCTCTGGCACGCAAGCCACATGGTTTTGTTCCCAGGCGACAAGTCGACAATCAAAACCTCAGCTATCAAGGACCAATTATGGGACCCGACCTCAGCACACCCTGGAGCCGGGTAGGAAATCAACGGAACATGCCAAACCGCACACAAAGCTAGATCCCTCACCAGCATGAACACACTCATGACCTGACACCCATGATCTCGACATCTTGTCCCATCAGCAATACCACGAGCTCTCAACCTCTATTGACACAACCTTGATTTGTTAAGGTAAACGTGATCATCTGACCCCCCCCCCCCCCAAAAAAAATGACAGGGGAAGCTTCTCAAAGAGGCCTCATAAAGGATGATAACATCATCATTCCGCGAGTGCGGTACATGTTGTGCAAAATAGCAATGAAACTATCTTGCTAACTAATGGGCAGTGAACCCAGTCGTTGTAGCTCAACAAGGTTGTATATATCCACAGGAACTTCATAACTATCTAGCTAATTATAAGCGTAGTAAATGTGCAAGAAGATATATACAAAAATGGATAAATGTAAATAGGGGGGTTGGGGTTTTGGTTTGATAGATGAAAAACAAAGAAAACAATAAAACTAAACTAACTAAACTAGGATAACTGTACATCTTAGGATAGTGGGAATCTCCTAAATCACTCAAATATGCTCTCATTTCTACCTCACTAAGTTGTCTATTAGACCTAATGTAAACATTCTTCAAATCTTGGACTAATAAAATCATACCTAATTAATCACACCTCCTAATTCAAGAAAGGCTAGAGTCACTAGATAGCATTAATTTCAAGCTCTTAACAATAGCTCAAAAATTCCACTCCCTAATTTAGAGAGATAAAAGTTAGGGTTCATCCCCAATTTGTCTACAAAGGAAGGGTCGAAGGAGGACTCTGATAGGTTCTCAAGGAACACTTCTACTGACAGGTCCAGAAAGGTGGTAGGAACACGACGTCTATAGGTTTTAGTAAGTTCTCCCGTGCTAGCAAGATAGCCAGGAGGGGTAAGAAGAAAGCTAATTATAATTAGAGTCTGATTTTGAAAGTTCTTTATTGTTTCATGGGTAAGGAGGTTTAGTAAGGTATGTCGGGTCTGAGTCATGTTTGTTGTGGTATCCTACCCTGTAGTGTCCTAGTGACAGACTTGGAAAATGTGCCTCTGATTATAAAAAAATCTCCAATTTGTCTAATCCCAATCTCAAGACATAATTTTGCAAGGAATCACAATAAATGCAATAGGATATCAAACCTAAAGCATTTTTTAAGCATTGATGAAGAGAAAACAATTACACAAGATGAGTGAGGTTACAAGAGGAATTTGGGGATTTTGGGGAGAAACCCCATCCCAAGGTATACAAGAGTATAAACAAGCATTAGAGCAAGGATAAGAGAAAAGGGAGAAATGATAGCCATGGAGGTTGAAGGAGGGCTTCAATGGAGGTGAGCTTTTCCATGTTGTTATATTTAGTCCTAGTGGCGAGCAGTCTCAACAGTATCGTTCTAGCTGTCGTGGACAGGTGCCTGACAGTTGGGCACAGTCATAAGGACTCGACTTGTAACCTTGCATACAAACGATCCTGATAATGTCTCTTACAACACCACCTTGTCACCTTGCAGACAAGGGATCATACCTCTTATTTGTTGAAACGCTTAAGTTAGCACGTTAAATAACAAGGATAATTTACTATCATCAAAACTACAAGGAACTTGACTTAACAATGGGGATTTTCCCCCAAAATCCCTAAAACTCTATGGTTGAATTTTGAACTTGTTTTAATGCTTTATTTTAGGCCTTGACTTAATGAAGATGATTATTGAGTGCTTATGGATTTCAAACTTGTTGTTCATGATTTAGGGATTTGTTTAGGGTTTGCTCAATTTAATGTCAATTTGCTAAATTAGTAGGTTTAACATTACTGATTAGTTTAGCATTAGTGTGAGTTTCTATGGACGGGCTTACAGAAGTTGAAACCTATACCGTGGGGACTAAATCGATGTACTCTAAAATTAGTGAATATGAGGTTAGATTACATTGCAACTTAGGGGAACTTGAGCTTAGTGTTGTCGATTGATCCGGAGCTTAGGTGTTAGAGAAGTCCCGGTCAAATCGGTTTGGATTAGTAGACCAGGCTTAGGTTGCTAGTTAATGAAGTGTTCCCATTGTTTATCTATAAGTTCAAGAGTCTACAATCAATGGTAGGGGGATGATGGGTGCAAAGATCCATCCCGGGTTACATATCTATCCTAGATTAGTTAGTTTTATCATTTCTTCATTTTACCATTTATCAAACCAAACCCCCACAAACCCAAATAATTAATATTTATGCATAGTTACTAAGCTTATAATTAGCTAGATAGTTGCGAAGTCCGTATGGTTACGATCTTGTTGAACTTCAACGGCTGAGTTCATTGCCCGTTAGTTAGCAAAATATATTCATTTATATTTTGTAGAACATATTTGTCGTTTTATATAGCTTTTTTTTAATAAAGGTAATGGTATATGTATATATATATGTGTGAATAAGGGTTTTTTTACAAAAGTGATATATAGAGGACTATATATCGGATATCAAGAAATACAAAAAGGGCCTAGATGAGCATATACAAAATTTTCCAAGCATATACAAAATTTCCCTAGCATATACAAAAATGGCAGGGAGCCAGCAATAGGGGCATCCAAGGGGGATAAGGGAAGAAAAGCAGCTATAAGCAGAGAACTTTGTCCATCCATTGAAGGTCTTTGCTGGATTGGCCCATCTTAGTCCAGATGATCACTTTAATGGCAGCTTTGCTATCGTGGATGACAAGTGCTAGGTCTCTGGCTTGGTTGGCCATCGCTCTCTTGCATCGTTATATCCATATATGGTAGAAAACATTGGCTATAGCTGCTTGCTTCACGAGGTCAATCGGGTGATTCCTCTTGCTAAAAGAAAAATCAATTTTTATTTTTGATGAAAAATGTTACCGATGAAATCTATCCGAGGTAAATTAGATGACTTGCTAAACTAATCTCGAGTACATCTTTCAACCTAGGCACACATCCATAATGATATATCAAGCACTAATAGTGTCTTGTCTACATTTGGCATTACAATTTGTCACAACCTAACATGATGTCAGACTTGCCTCAACCCAGAAAGAGAATATCATGGATCATAAATGACTACCACAACCTTAAGGGCAATCTAAAAAATATAATCAGGAAAATACTCTTAAAGCAACATGAAACCAGGAAAAAAAAGAATCATCCTCTCAATACAATGCGGTGAGCAAGTGAACACATATTAATCCAACATTACACAAAAAGTTAATGGATGGACAATTGGACACATCCTAACAAACCCAGTTATATCAGCGTCTATAGCAACAGGACTATTCCCATAACCACTGAAGTTGTTTGCAATAGCAGATCCGCCCCATCCAAAGTCGCCATCATAACTGATGCAAAATAATGCAAGCTGAAACTCCAATGCGCCAACACAAAACGTTGAAAATGAGAAACAACTCTACCCGTATGATGCAGTTGGCTAAAAACCACATGACTGCAGTCTCACAACATAAAATCAAGGTGCACAACATCAATAATCTTAACTCAATAGCACCAATTTAAGTCGATGACGACTTGCGAGTTGCGACCCTGTGAAACACCACTCTTCGTTCCAGTGTTCATGTCACTAGTATATATAGTGCTATCTGGTTTGAGCATTTCACCTATAGTTGTATGATGCACAACACTTGATTCCCAAATTAGCACACCATCCTTTTGAGATCGATGTACTGTGAGTCTCATAAACATATCCTCATGCTCAATCTTCAACAAGAATCTTTTGCTCCAGTGCCCATCCCTCTTCAACACCCTAATATCACTAACCTCATCATCTGCCGCGAGTAATCCCATTAAGCTCCCAGCCACCCACCACAACTTGTATGGCGCGAGCGTGGTATGATGTGTTAGACAATACGGTATATGAAACTTGTCTCAGAAATCAATTTCAACGAAATAAATGCTCTGTCAAGTTCATTGTCCTTATAATACTTTGCCCCAACCCGGTGCACAAATCCTCCGAAAGATACCTTAATTGATTGTGCGGTAGTCCAATCACTAACCTTACCACACCAACAACTGAGCTTTTACCCTTCCTCCATGAACGGGTGGTTAAAGAGAAAATCTCTAGTGTAATACTTTCTTCATGGTAAACGATGTTCACCACCTTGTATTCATTAGTCGAAGGATCAAACCAAGGCTTAAGTCGACCTCAGATGATGAAGATGCATATGATGGTGAAAGCGAAATGTTTAAACTTCTCCTGATAAAAGGTTTCTATAGAACCATTTCATAGTGACTCAGTTTTGTCCCACTTCATTTTCATGGGGATTAGTGCGTCTATAGAGCCAACAATTATTGACTGTTCTGTGAGCCCCTTCAGAACGCAAGGTTTAGCAAGGAAATCATATTTTGAAGTTTCTTGATAGTGAGCGACTGAACAAGTTAGCCCTGAGTTTCCATTGTCTGAAAGGACTCTCTAGCACAAGGAGATGAGATTCCACAACAATTGACGCAAAGACGATAAAAGAAAATAGAAAGAAAAGAAAAGGTAGTAATATAAGAGAGAAGCCACAACAATTGACCACAGTAATAAGGTGAGCATTATATTTTGGATTTATCCAAAAAATCAAAATAACCAAAATTATTTATTGGATTTTTAACCGAATTTTGTAATTGAATTTAAAATTTCGGTTATTCCAATATCTAAATTATAATTTGGTTTGGATTTCGGTTTTCGTTAACCGAATTATCCAAATTAATTTTTATTTTTTTATAAAAAACTATTCTTTTTTTAAATCTAAAAAAACTATTTTGTTTTCGCTACTGCATGTAACTCCATTTACCAGAGCAAAACACGTATTGAAATTGTAACACCCCTCTCCACAATCACGTAATAATCCCTCACGTAGCAATAAATAAAACGTCTCGCAGCGGAAAAATAAATAACAATTACAAAACTCACTCGGGTTGTCACGGCCATTACTCGCCCACGCAGCAATGAAGCCAAACTACATCCAACTTCCAACTTAAACAAATTGCTAACCGCCGTGATAACAAGAAACTCCTATACATCATACTAAGTCCATAAATCATAAACATCGACAAGTGAGCGTCTACCCAAACCTGAATATACACATCCTTACCATAATACAATTCACCATCTTCATTGCTATACAACATCTCCATGTGTGGTAACAAAAGTAAAACTCCAATTACCCTGTTCCCGCTCTTTGGCTTTGACAATGATCAACAACCTGAAATGGTGTAGTATCAGCGATAGACGCTGAGTATGCCGGGCCTGGACCCTAATGGTCACTTGTCATGTTAACCATCTTATTATTAGATTGGTTTCATGCTTTACCATTTTACAGTTATAAACAATACTGTAGGATAAATGTATAATATACATAATCATCCATCCAAATATCCATAAACATTTAACCATCCATCCAAACATTCATTTAATATCACAAACCACAATTGTATATCGATGTATCGAACAAAAACAATATAATGTACAGTGTACAATCGCCGTAGCGTTCACCATCCATTGTCAATTTATTTTAGTTGGCCTTCAAGGCCCCATCCATATGTACAATGTACAATCGCCGTAGCGTACAGTTTCCATAGTTAATTATGTACAGTGTACATTCGCCGTGGCGTACAGTTTTCATATTTAATTTATCTTAGCCTTGTAGGCTCCATCCAACCATGTTTAATTATTATTATCAGTTGGGCGTCATGTTAGGACAACCCGATAACCTCACCATGGACAGTAGTTGAAATACCCCAAACTTATTAAAAATGGATTAAATATTTAATTACATTAATTAAGGCCTAAGCATGCCTTAAAAGTCAACGGAGAACAACAATGGTCAACATAAAACAAGATGTTGCACCCTTTGACTGTTTAGGGTAAACAAATACCCAAATGAATTACTTAGGACCTAAAAATTTGTCCTAAGCATATTAACATAATATTAAACATATTATAACCGTTGGACAACACTCCAACACAAAGAACAAGCATTTACATGCTTCAAGGTCAAAAAGGGCAAAAATGTGCTCTAAGAATAACTTAAAGGTCTAATGACCTCTAAATGATATAAAATTGGATACCATGATCAAATATCATGTAAAGAACACAAAAAAACCGTTGTCAAAGAAAACCAAGCTCAGAAACACCTTGCGACACAAAATGTGCACTAAAACTCCTTAAAGCACGTTTTTGTGTAATCGCCTTCTAAATTGGTTTTAAATGGGCTAAAAGGTTATAATTACCTTTAAATATAATAAAATATCATATTATATGATATTAGGAATTTAATTCCAGAAATTTATGAATTTTTACAAATTTAATATTAAAATATTAATAAAACCCTAAAGTGGGGCCCGTTGGTCAATGTTGACCATTGACCACGAATTGGACTGCATAAAATCAGATTATTAAGTCTCCTACCAGACCATGTGACAATAACCATGTGACAATTAAATATAGTCCTTTACTTTTGCATAAAATAACAAAAAGCAAACTTTAACATATAAAACTAAAAAGTAACTTACCTCTTGCCTACCCATGTGAGTGCAGCCGATTTTTGGAGCCTCTTCCCCTTGTATTTCGGTGGCTCCAAGCAGAACAAGACAAGGAGAGTGACTCACCTATTCATTAAGTGAATAAAGTCACATTATTTACTTCATTTTTGATTCAAATTGGCTCCAATAATTCACCCACTTGCTCCATCATGGCCGGCTGCCTCATGCTGTGTCTCCACTGATTGAGTTTCAATTATTCAACTCCAATCAGCCTTGGTGAGTCATCAAGTCACTAAAATCATAAAAAATGCAAAAATGTGCTTTAAGCTTAATTTAGGTCATTTTCCTTCATTCTTCCTCTTCAGCCGAGATTGCTCCAGTCTTGGGCTCTCTTTGGCTCCTCTTCCACCGTAGGTAAGTCTCCAAGCTCCATTGGAGAGAGCTCAAGCTCTAGGTAAGCTTCTAAGGCATAAAAATGCCCATTTTCTTCATCTTTCTTTCCTTTTTCGATTGATCTAGACTCCAACCTTTTCTATACATCTATGTAGAGTGTTTTGGAGGTTAAAGGAAGATTGATTCTCGGCCATAACAAGATCTAAGGAGAAAATTTCATGTCTTGACCATTTAAGGTAAAAATGTGCTCTAAGCACATATCTCTTCTTCCTTGAGAATTTCGGTTGTAAACCTTGGTTCCCTAGCCTTATTTCTTCTCCTTTTATGTAGATTCAGTTGGTATACCAAGATCTACAAGGAGTAGCTAGATCCAAGCCAAAACACCATTTTTGGCATCTTAAACAAGGTAAAACTTAGCTATCTTCCAAGCTAATTCACCCATGGTTTTATACCTTGTTCTTGAGAGTGTTTTGATACTCTTCTCTTCTGGAAAAATAGGGCCGAAGTAGATCTATATCAAGCTTGAAGATCTAAGGTAAAAATCCATGATTTTCATGACTTAAATTACTTCTTATGGTTAGATCTTGCTTGGAGACTAACTAGGCTTGTTTTCTGTTTGAAAACATGTAAGAGAAGCTTTGGAGAAATTCTCCTTAGGTGGCGAATCCAAACAAGGATTTACCTAAGCTAAATCAAGGTATAAATCACTTAAAACCTTAACTTGATACATTAATACAAGTTTAAGCTTGGGAATATTATTGCCGTGAGTGAAGAAGTAAAAATAAGGTCATGTTTGACCTTAAAATGATTAAGAAATGGTTTAATAAATTTTATAACTAATTAAACAAGCATAATTGTCAAATTTAACACATTATGTGGAAGTTTGGTAATTAAATGAAAAATCTATGGTGAGGCCGAGAATTATAAGTGTTTTTGGGACATTTATGTGTAATTTATTTTGTGAGCAAATGTTTGTAATAAGGCCATGTATTTTAGGCCATTTTATTTATGCATTTACAAGCTTTTATTTAAGTTTAGGTGATATATAATTATTACCGAAATGAAATGGGGTCCTAAGTGTAAATAAATTAAATTTAGGGGCTTTATAAAAATAAGGCCGAAAATTAGAAGTAAAAAGGAGTTAAAATAAAGTTTATAAGATTTTATAAAGTTTTGGGGTTAAATGGTGAATTTTGGAAACTTAGGGGTTAAAACCGTAATTATAAGGAATTGGTGGTCAAGGAAATATTAAGGAGGTCAACCTTGACCATATGCTAGGTTTTGACCAAATTAGATAAGTTAGATAACTTATTTAAGGTTTTATAATAAGATAAGTATCTTAAGGTAATATTTTTATAACATATGTGGTAAATATGTTATTACCGGAAAAAAAGGGTGTACAATGGTATTTTAAACACCCATGGGCTATTAGGAATTTTTAGGAATTTATTGGGTTGTTTTTGGAATTAAAATGAACTATATGTATATATATAGTATTATGTCATTATGACACTTTGGAGAAATATCGATGGTGGAATGGTAAATACCAAAAGTATATGGGTTAATAAGGATATTTATAACCCTTTGGTGGAATTTGGAGATTTTTAGAATTATATAAGAGTATCTATTAAGAGATATGTATAATATATGGTTTTAATGATATGGTAAACTATAGTTATAAATAGGGCCAAATGGCAATTATAGAATAGCACAAGGGCTGTTCGGAATTTACAAAAAAATAACCATAGGTTATACTCTTTTATAAGTTAGAAATGTTATATTAAATGGTATATATAACATGGTATGATTTAAGGGGTGATTTTGTAAATTAAGGAAATTATGGTTTATGGAAAAAATAAGATTTTCCTATGGTGCCTAAGGGGCAATATAAAATAGTTTTGTATAAAAACTATGGGTATAAGTTAAAGGGAATAAAAAATATCACATAGTATGATATTAGAATATGGTATAACATTACATAATGTTATGTGGTCAAACGGAATTTAAATAAAGTTAAGGGCTATACCGAGTTAATAAGAGTTTGAAAATGAGTTTTAGACCAAGGTCTATAATGTTATGAATGTTATAACAATTATATGGTTTAGATGGAATTAATATAAGGAAGGGTACTCACATAAAATAATGTGACAAACTATAAATGAATGGGATTTATAAACTAAGGTATTTATGGAATAAACCTTAGGAGTTGTAATATACAACATAAAATGTTACTCATGTTTGGATAATAATCTTAATATAAGTTGATAATATAATACAACTAATGGGAATAATCATCTAACATAAGATGATAAAATGTAACATAAAATATAAGAGTTTATTAAACTCATAGGAGTTACCTACGTGGTAAATATATACATACACAAGAATGATGTATATAAGGGTGGATATATAATGTGGTTGGAAACCATATAATATAATGGTGGTGGTTATTTAAAAAAAATAGTTACAAACTATAAGTTATGAGTTTTGGATGCAAATATTATTTGCTAAAGATAAATGGATTATATAATACATTGTATTATAATGGATGGTGGGAAAAAAATGATACAATATAATAAATGATACAATACGTAAAAAAAAATAATAATATAATATAATCATGCATGCATACATGCAACTATAGGTTACGTACCTAAATTAATTGGTGGATAAGATTAAAAAGAAGTACAACGAATTAAACTTAACAGTTGAAATATTATGACGTATGTGTTTTAAGTAACAAAGCCGACTGTTTTAGAGAAACCCGTAACAAACAACTGTAGAAAACAGGGGCGAACTGTCGGGGTTACTTATTATTCGGAAATACCGGATGTAGTTAGTCATGGCGACTGACTTATAGTTTTAATACCGTTTAGATTGTACTTCTGACAAGACGCTCGACGAGCTAGCGGACTACACGGAGCATAGGATCTTGCTGATTCATACTCCACCGTAATACGATCAGGGTGAACGGTATGTAATGGGGTTTGATCCGAGTTGACCTAAGGTTGCTCCTTGGGCTCGGATTTGGTTGATATAACTTGTGTGTTATATGTGTGTGGTTACATGTATGTGGTTAAGTGTTACTGCATTAATTATTTATGCACGAGCGTCCTGCGGGACTAACACTACGTCGACTATAGATCGACTTATATAAACATACATATACGTTAATGTGATGACATGACGAATACTTGATATAATACCATGATATTAATATTAAGTATATGGTAACCTAAGTAAAACACTTAGGGATGAGTCACGACATTGTCGGTCTCCATAGCATGGATCTCTAACATAAATATCACCTAGATGGCTTCTAGGTATGCGTGACCCATTGGGCCGTGGGTAATAATTATATTCTCCATAAGACTAAGAGCAGATCTTAAAACATTATGAGAGAGATGGTATGAGATGAGGTGAGGAATGCCGGTAGTTTACGAACTACTTGGTTGCGCATTTGTGATCACTGAGGTTGTTTCCTAATTGGATTCCGCTCCAGGTTATATCCAACGAGCCCAAACTGGATCGTGGATCAGGTGGCTACGGCCTTTTTATGGATGTCTTACGAGACATAAGAGAGTCAGGGCCTCCGGACCTCTGGCGAAATGAGCACCTTTGTGTGTACGGGGGACTACTGTCCATGGTGAGGTTATCGGGTTGTCCTAACATGACGCCCAACTGATATTAATAATTAAACATGGTTGGATGGAGCCTACAGGCTAAGGTAAATTAAATATGAAAACTGTACGCCACGGCGAATGTACATTGTACATAATTAACTATGGAAAACTGTACGCTACGGCGAATGTAATTGTACATATGGATGGGGCTTGAAAGCCAAACTAAAATAAATTGACAGTGGATGGTGAACGCTACGGCGATTGTACTTGTACAATATATGTAATACTCGACGTTCGATATACTAATGTTGTTTGATATATTCTATGACTGTTTGGATTGGATGGATGGTTAAATGTTTAGGGATATTTGGATGGATGATTAAGTATATTATACATTTATGCTTCAGTTTTGATTATAACTGTAAAATGGAAAAGCATGAAACCAATTTAATAATAAGATGGTTAAAATGACAAGTGACCATTAGGGTCCAGGCCGGCATACTCAGTGTCTATCGCTATACTACACCATTACAGGTTGTTGATCATTGTCGGAGCTGAAGAGCAGGAACAGGGTAATTGGAGTTTTACTTTGTTACCACACATGGAGATGTTGTATAGCAATGAAGATGGTGAATGTATTATGGTAAAGTTGTGTATATTCAGGTTTGGGTAGATGCTCACTTGTCGATGTTTATGATTTATGGACTTAGTATGATGTATAGGAGTTTCTCGTTATCACGGCGGTTAGCAGTTTGTTTAATTGGAAGTTGGATGTAGTTGGCTTCGTTGCTCGCATGGGCGAGTGTAATGGCCGGTGACACCCGAGTGAGTTTTGTAATTATTATTTATTTTCCGCTGCGAGAGTTTTATTTATTGCTACGTGAGGGATTATATATGTGATGGAGAGGGGTGTTACAGTAGTCCTCCCGTACACACAAAGGTGCTCATTTCGCCAGAGGTCCGGAGGCCCCTGACTCTCTTATGTCTCGTAAGACGTCCATAAAAAGGCCGTAGCCACCTGATCCACGATCCAGATTGGGCTCGTGGATATAACCTGGAGCGGAATCCAATTAGGAAACCCCTCAGTGATCACAAATGCGTAACCAAGTAGTTCGTAAACTACCGGGATTCCTCACCTCATTCATACCATCTCTCTCTCATAATGTTAAGATATGTCTAGTATTATGGAGAATAATTAATTAGCTGCCCAATGGGTCTCACGCATACCTAGAAGTAATCTAGGTTATATTCATGTTCGAGATCCATGCTCTAGAGACCGACAATGTCGTGACTCATCCCTAAGTGTTTTACTTAGGTTACCATATACTTAATATTAATATCATGGTATTATATCAAGTAACCGTCATGTCATCACAACGATAGTATGTTTATATAAGTCGATCTATAGTCGACGTAGTGTTAGTCCCGTAGGACGCTCGTGCATAAATAATTAATGCAGTAAACACTTAATCACATACATGTATCCACACATATAACACACAAGTATATCAACCAAATCCGAGCCCAAGGAGCAACCTTAGGACAACTCGGATCAAACCCCTTTACATACCGTTCACCCTGATCGTATGGTAGGTGGAGTATGAATCAGCAAGATCCTATGCTCCGTGTAGTCCACTAGCTCGTCAAGCGTCTTGTCAGAGGTATAATCTAAACGGTATTAAAACTATAAGTCAGTCTCCATGACTAACTACATCCGGTATTTCCGAATAATAAGTAACCCCGACAGTTCACCCCTGTTTTCTACAGTTGTTTGTTATGGGTTTCTCTAAAACAGTCGGTTTTGTTACTTAAAACGCGTACGTCATAATGTTTCAACTGTTAAGTTTAATTCGTTATTTCTTTTTAATCTTATCCACCATCTAGTTTAGGTACATAACCTATAGTTGCATGTATGCATGCATGATTATATTATATTCTTTTTCGTATTGTATCATTTTCCCACCATCCATTATAATACAATGTATTATATAATCCGTTTTTCTTTAGCAGATAACATTTGCATCCAAAACACATAACTATAGTTCGTAACTATATATTTTTTAAAATAATCACCACCATTTAATCATATGGTTTCCAACCAAAATATATATCCACCTTATATACATTATCCTGTGTGTATATATTTACCACGTAGGTAATTCCCATGAGTTTAATAAACTCTTATATTTTATGTTACTTTTTATCATCTTTTATTAGATGATTATTCCCATTAGTTGTATTGTATTATACAACTTATATTAAGATTATTATCCTAACATGAGTAACATTTTATGTTGTATAATTTCAACTCCTAAGGTTTATTCAATAAATACCTTAGTTTATAAATCCCATTTATTTATAGTTTGTCACATTATTTTATGTGAGTACCCTTCCTTATATTAATTCCATCTAAACCATATAATTGTTATAACATTTATAACATTATAAACCTTAGTCTAAAATTCATTTTCCAATTCCTATTAACTCGGTATAGCCCTTAACTTTATTTAACTTCTGTTTTGACCACATAACATTATGTAATGTTATACCATATCCTAATTTCATATAATATGATATTTTTATTTCCTTTAACTTATGACCTATAGTTTTTATACAAAACTATTTTATATTGCCTCCTAGGCACCATAAGAAAATCTTATTCTTTTCCTTAGACCATAGTTTCCTTTATTTACAAAATCGCCCCATTATTTATACCATGTTATATATACCATTTAATATAACATTTCTAACTTATAAAAGAGTATAACCTATGGTTATTTTTGTAAATTCCGAACAGCCCTTGTGCTATTCTATAATTGCCATTTGGCCCTATTTATAACATATAGTTTTACCATATCATTAAAACCATATATTATACACATATCTTAATAAATACTCTTATATAGTTCTAAAAATCTCCAAATTCCACCAAAGGGTTATAAATATCCTTATTAACCCATATACTTTCGGTATTTACCATTCCACCATCTATATTTCTCCAAAGTGTCATAATGACATAATAACTATATATTATACATATATAGTTCATTTTAATTCCAAAAACAACCCAATAAATTCCTAAATTTCCTAATAGCCCATGGGTGTTTAAAATACCATTGTACACCCTTTATTTTCGGTAATAACATATTTACCACATATGTTATGAAAATATTACCATAAGATACTTATCTTATTATAAAACCTTAAATAAGCTATATAACTTATTTATTTTGGTCAAAACCTAGCATATGGTCAAGGTTGACCTCCTTAATATTTCCTTGACCATTAATTCCTTATAATCACGGTTTTAACCCCTAAGTTTCCAAAATTCACCATTTAACCCCAAAACTTTATAAAATCTTATAAATTTTATTTTAACTCCTTTTAACCTCTAATTTCCGGCCTTATTTTTATAAAGCCCCTAAATTTAATTTATTTACACTTAAGACCCCATTTCTTTTCGGTAATGCATTTTCACCACTTAAACTTAATTAAAAGCTTATAAATGCATAAATAAAATGGCCTAAAATACATGGCCTTATTACAAACATTTGCTCACAAAATAAATTACACATAAATGTCCCAAAAATACATGTAGATCTCGGCCTCACCATAGATTTTTCATTTAATTACCAAACTTCCACATAATGTCTTAAATTTGACATTTATGTTACTTAATCACTTAGATAAATTTACTAAGCCATTTCTTTAAACATTTTAAGGTCAAAAATGACCTTATTACCATGTTCTCTCATGGCAATTAATATAGAAATAGCTTAGAACATTTTAACTTAGCAAAGTTAATGTTTAAGTGATTTATACCTTGATTTAGCTTAGATAAATCCTTGTTTGGATTCGCCACCTTAAGGAGAGTTTCTCCAAAGCTTGATTTACTTGTCTTCATGTAGAAAACAAGACATGATTAAACTCCACACATGAGCTAACCATGAGAAGTAATTTAAGTCATGAAAATCATGAATTTTTACCTTAGATCTTCAAGCTTGTTGTAGATCTAGCTCGGCCCTATTTTTCCAGTAAAGAAAGAGTATCAAAACACTCCTAAGAACAAGGTATAAAACCGTGGGTAATTAGCTTGGAAGATAGCTAAGTTTTACCTTGTTTAAGATGCCAAAAATGGTGTTTTTGGCTTGGATCTAGCTACTCCTTGAAGATCTTGGTATATCAACTGAATCCACATGAAAAGGAGAAGAAAATAAGGCTAGGGAACCAAGGTTTACAACCGAAATTCACAAGGAAGAAGAGGTGTGTGCTTAGAGCACATTTTTACCTTAAATGGTCAAGACTTGAACTTTCCTCCTTAGATCTTGATATGGCCGAAATTTATCCTTCCTTTAACCTCCAAAACACTCTACATAGATGTATAGAAAAGGTTGGAGTCTAGATCAATGGAAAAAGGAAAGAAAGATGAAGAAAATGGGCATTTTTATGCCTTAGGAGCTTACCTAGAGCTTGAGCTCTCTCCAATGGAGTTTGGAACACTTACCTACGGTGAAGAGGAGCCAAAGAGAGCATTTGGCTGATGCACTCTTGGCTGGAATGGAGAAATGAAGGAGATAAGCTTAAAATTGTCCTTAATGTCATTTTTTGCATTTTTATGTCATTATTGCTTTGATGACTCACCAATGACTATTGGGGTTGATAATTGAAGGCTAAATCGATTGGAGACAACACAAGGGGCAGAGCCTCCTTGTTTGGAGAAAGTGGGGGTGAATAATTGTACATAATTGATTAAAAATAAGATAATATGTTCTAAGCATAAGTGAAAGATGACTCATCTTGCTTTGTCTTGTCTTGCTTGGAGCCACCGAATAATGAGGGGAAATGAGGCTCCTCAATCGGCTGCACTCACATGGGTAGGCAAGAGGTAAGTTACTTTTTAGTTTTATATGTTAAAGTTTGCTTTTTCCTTATTTTATGTAAAAGTAAGGTGTATATTTAATTGTCACATGGGTATTGTCACATGGTCTGTCTAGGAGCCTTAATAATCTGATTTATAAGGTCCAACTCGTGGTCAATGGTCAACATTGACCAACTTAGTCAATGTTGACCCAAACGGGCCCCACTTTAGGGTTTTATTAATATTTTAATATTAAATTTGTAAATTTCTGGAATTAAATTCCTAATATGATATAATATGATATTTTATCATATTTAAAGGTAATTATAACCTTTTAGCCCATTTAAAATCAATTTAGAAGACAATTACACAAAAACGTGCTTTAAGGAGTTTTAGTGCACATTTTGTGTCGCAAGGTGTTTCTGAGCTTGGTTTTCTTTGACAACGGTTTTGTTGTGTCCCTTACATGATATTTGATCATGGTATTCAATCTTATATCATTTAGAGGTCATTAGACTTTTAAGGTTTCTTAGAGCACATTTTTGCCCTTCTTGACCTTGAGGCATGTAAATGCTTTTTCTTTGTGTTGGAGTGTTATCCAACGGTTATAATATGTTTAGTAATATGTTAATATGCTTAGGACAAATTTTTAGGTCCTAAGTAGTTCATTTGGGTATTTATTTACCATAAACAGTCAAAGGGTGCAACATCTTGTTTTGTGTTGACCACTGTTGTTTTCAGTTGACTTTTAAGGCATGTTTAGGCCTTAATTAATGTGATTAGATATTTAATCCATATTTTATTAGTTTGGGGTATTTCAAAAATTCTCTGCTATACATTACATTGGCATAAAATGTTATCAAGGCGTCCTCTCAGAACCCAACAAAGGGTATGCTGGTATTCTTTAACATAATTGACCAAGCCAAGCAAGGCATTACTTTCAAGTAGTTTCTCACAATGCAACACAGTTTACAGTGAGCAGAGTTGGTAAAGCTCTAGCTCCGAATAATGATGATGTAGGCCGTAAGCCAAAAAAAGAGAACAAAATCCTCCTTTCACTACATTACCGTGAGAAGTGACGAAGACCACATCTATTGCTCCTACAACTTCCAAAAATTACTTATAACTGGCGGATCAGACCCTTTCAAAGTAGCCATCCTTAACTGACACAAAACGATTCAGCCAGAATTCTCCAATATACTAGTGAGCCAACCAACAAATGTAAATAAGAAGGTTGAAAAGAAACCAATCTACCATATTCTGCACATAACTGTAAACAAGACAGATAAGTAAGACAAATGACTGTACTACCAGGGTGACTAGCCACCAACTGTGATATATAATGCTCCATTCTATAGCAAAATGACATAGAAAGATCATATAAACTGCATGAATGCAGTCTCATAACATAAATCCAAAGGTGGTGCACATCAACACTCCAAAATGCAAGTTTTGAACGCAAAATTAGACACACCAATAAAGCTCTACCTCAATCGTCTTAACTCAACAACACCAAACTCTCTATAAAAGCCCCAAAGTAAACTGACCACCATTCGTCACATTCTGAAACAACACGTCTCTTTCCAGTGATTATATCAGAAGCACAAATAGTTCCATCACCTTCATCTCCATGACTATAAAATATCCAAATTAGCACACCATCCTTGTTGAGATGAAGCCGCTCATCAGCATCATACCAAATCATAGTGTTGAAGGTGAATCTTTTACTCCAGCAGTCATCCTTCTCCAACACCCAGATATAAGTAATGCCATTGTAAGATGTCAGAAGTCCAACCAAAGACCCAGCCACCACAACGGGAATATCCATTACACCAATTCTGCTGACACCAGGTTCGATTGGTATATTTGGCATCCGGACACGTGAAAATGTCTCACAAGTCACATTGAAAGAAACAAATCCTGGGTTACTGTTTAAGGAGTTATCATTCCCAATCCAGTATACAGATCCACCCAATGATACCTTGTAGTTGTAGTCATCTGCCATAAAGCAGAGCTCCGTCCCGCTACAGCTCCTACTATTACTCCATGAACGTGAGTTTAAAGAGAAAATCTCAACAGTTAAGGTAGGTACCTCTTTGTGATGAACCATGTTTACCACCTTGTAATCATTGGTGGAAGGATCAAAACCGAGGCATAAGTCCGTGCACTTTGAGAGAGATGGTGGCAACGGAATACTTACGCTTTTTCTTATGGAAGGGTTTGGTTAGGATTACATATTAGGATAGTTACATTACATATTAGGATAGTTACATATTAGGATATTACATATACATATTAGGATATTATGTTAGTATTCTTTATTCCCCATATATTTTTCTTTCCTTTATATGTTAGGATAGTACCGTTTCTTCTTCCTTTCTTGTACCTATATATATGCATCGTTGGTACTGCGAATACACACACAACTTTGAAATACAGAACATCCTTTCTTCATCTCTCTCACTCTCGATCTCCCGATCTCCCTAGCTCACTATCTTTTGCTCCAAAACTTCCGCTTTCAACATGGTATCGAGCGGTTTATCCGCAAGTAAATTCGACCTCGCTATGACTACTGAGAATGGTGATAGCGACTACGAGAAGGATCTGGATGGGGACGGTGAATCATCCGACATCGCCGAGGAAGACAATGAAGAACAAAAATCCAGATGGCGAGTCTTGCGACTTGATCCATCCGATCCACTCACCGTATCTAGCTCAGACCAGCCAGGAGTATCCCTCACCGTCAAACGATTCGACGGAAACGGCTTCCAGATTTGGAAGAAGAAGATGGAGATTTCACTCCTTGCCAAAAACAAAATCAAGATGATCGATGGAACCCTACCACGATCAAAAGTTACCAAAAATCGGCGCGATGCCTGGGACCGCTGCGACGGTCTAATTAGATCTTGGATCATCTCGAGCGTTGAACCATCAATTGCTGACGGTCTCATGTCTCGCAACTCCTCTCGTGCGATGTGGAAGGCCTTGTGTAAAAGATACGATCAATCGGATGGGACACGCCTCTTCGAATTAAGACGAGAACTGTCGCAAACGGAGCAAGGATCTTCCAGTGTAGCAGATTACTTCGCACGCCTCGAGAAATTGTGGGATGAAATCGCCAGTGTTGCTGATGTAGACGCTTGTGTTTGTGGATACGGAGACAAGGTCGCCAAAATGATTGAGAATCAAAAGCTTTTCGAATTCCTCCTGGGACTGCGCGAAGAGTTCATCAACATCCGAGGTAATCTCCTTATGAAATCTCCTCTGCCTAGTCTGGACTTAGCCTACTCTGTGATTCTTCATGAAGAGAGGCAAACGTAGCACGGGCAAAACTGTTAAAAATCTGACTGAAACTTCCTTCGCTAACAACGTGAGTAAGAGCGAACCAGATCGTGCTAATCGTTTCAAAAATAAACGCGAAAGCGCTACAAAGAAGAACGATAGTGTCTGCACTCACTGTGGGAAGTTGGTCATCTTAAGAAGGACTGTTTCGAACTAAAAGGTTATCCAGACTGGTGGAAAGGCACAAAGGTTTCCTCGGCCAATGCTGCTCAACGTGGAGAAGGTATTCCTAATCCTCAAGGCTTAGACGTGGAAAGATTCAACCGTCTGTGCGACATGCTTGAGCAGACAGGTGGTCTCTCTGTTAAAGCACAAGGCACCGCGGCTGGGAAAGGCAAGGTTGAATCTACCGGTTTTGCAGGTAACATCCTAGAATCCACCACTGATAGAAACTCTGTTGATAATTACCAGCGCTGGTTGATAGATTCTGGTGCCAATGACCACTTAGTTGGTAACATTAA
Organism: Limonium bicolor; assembly: GCA_023374045.1. Lineage (NCBI taxonomy): Eukaryota > Viridiplantae > Streptophyta > Magnoliopsida > Caryophyllales > Plumbaginaceae > Limonium > Limonium bicolor. Next base: position 97,650,559 of record CM041779.1, read on the forward strand.
CGTCCTAAGCAACAAAGAAAACTATCTCACTCCCGTTGTGTCACCATGCCTAATGGCAATACCGAAACTATTGATACCATAGGGACTGTACATTTGACGGATAGTTTCAAACTCAAGGACGTTTTATATGTGCCCAGTTTCAACCTTGCTCTTATCTCGGTGAGTAAGTTGGTTGAACAAACTGGTGTGGATGTTATTTTTGATCAAAGGTTCTGTTATATGCAGGAGCCTACCTGGACGAGTAGGATGCGCATAGGACATAAGAAAGATGGCCTTTATGTTTTGGATGTTCCTTCATTAAAGCGCACTGCTAATGGTTGTAATAACATACATGTTATTCCTCATAAACATGATACTGATAAAGTTTTGTTCTGGCACAAAAAGATGGGCCACCCCCCTCTGAAAAAATGCTTAGAATGGGTATAGTTAGCAGAAATGATATCCCTTTGGATTTTGCTTGTGATATCTGTTTTCGTGCTAAAGGACATCGCTCTCCTTTTTCTCATTCTGTTCACAAATCTGATGTATGTTTTGAGATTATACATCTCGATGTGTGGGGTCCTTGTTCGTATGTTAATCACGATGGTAGTAGGTATTTTTTGACAATCGTCGATGATGCTAGCAGAAGTACTTGGACCATTCTCATGAAACAAAAATCTGAAGCTGCTATACATATTCAAAATTTTATCCTCATGGCTGAAAGACAATTCAACAAATGTGTTAAAATAGTTCATTCTGACAATGCGTACGAATTAGGATCTTCCACGGTTTTAAAACAATTTTTTCAAAGCAAAGGGATCCTTCATCACACTACTTGCGTTCACACCCCGCAACAAAACGGTATAGTGGAACGCAAACATCGTTACTTATTGGAAACTGCCCGGGCCTTGTTTTTTCAGTCCGGATTAGACATGGACTATTGGGGAGAAAGTATTTTAATGGCCACCCATCTCATTAATCGTCTTCCTTCCTCCACACTAAATGGAATTTCTCCATATGAATTCTTTCATGGTGCTCCACCTGATTTCTCTACCTTTCACACATTTGGATGTCTTGCGTATCACACCGGTCCGCATCTCCCTCGAACAAAGTTTGATGATCGTGGATCGAAAGCTGTCTACTTAGGGCCTGGTTTGTCTAAAAAGGGACACAGATTATTGTTGCTCGACAAACGTAACATAATCACCAGTCGAGATGTAACTTTTTTTGATAATATTTTTCCTCTCGTAAATTCAGGACAAGATGATAATCTTTCTACTTTTCCTATTCCCCTCGATGATATCATCATCGAACCCTCCTCTGGTGCCTCTGTCCCGCAACCTGAACAGGTTGCTCAACAAAATGCAAATTTCTTTTCCAGTAGTGATAACATTGCAGACATTCAAGAAACCATTCAAGAAGAAGATCAAGCACCAAATGCCATGGACCAGAATAATCCCGTTTTACTTGACAAAAACGATGCTGACCAATCTGAATCTGCTGTCGAATCTTCAGATATATCAAGACCAGAAGATCAAGCAGACCAAGACTCTTCCAACCAAACTCATACTCATCCTCGACGTTCACTTCGTCAACGACAAGCTCCAGCCAAGCTACTTGATTACGAATGCAATCAAGTCTCTGCTGATTTTTTCTCTCAGATTCTGACCACACGCCTTGCCACACCTCGGTTACAATACATCTCGAACATACACTCTTTGACTGATCTAACTCCTTCCCGTACCACTTGTTGCCAAGTTTCCAGCCACAGTTCTGATGAACCCAAATCATACAAGGCGGCATGTCAACATCAGCAGTGGAAGGAAGCCATGGCAATCGAATTAAAAGCTCTTGAAGACAATGGTACATGGAGTCTTGTTAAACTTCCTAAAGGGAAGAAGTGTATCTCTTGTAGATGGGTCTACCGAATTAAATATAAAACCAATGGGGATGTGGAAAGGTACAAGGCCCGGTTAGTTGTTCGAGGTTTCACTCAGAAATATGGAGTAGACTTTGATGAGACGTTTTCCCCAGTTGTCAAGATGACCACTGTTCGAGCCCTAGTCACCTTAGCCGTCAAACGACGATGGGTCATTCATCAGCTCGATGTCAACAACGCCTTCATCCATGGCGATCTTCACGAGGATATCTACATGCAACCCCCTGAAGGGCTAGAAATCGAAACAAAAGGACTGGTTTGCAAGCTTCAGAAATCATTATATGGTTTGAAACAAGCCTCCCGACAATGGTACTCCAAGCTTTCAACCACCCTCGTTCATCTTGGATTCACCATATCCGATAATGATCATTCCCTCTTCAAGTGGATCGAAGGAGACTCCATCCTTCTTCTAGGAGTCTATGTCGATGATATAATCTTGTGTGGAAACAATCAGTCCAAAATCCAAGATGTCAAAAACACTCTTCATCATCACTTCAAAATCAAAGACTTAGGAGCTATGAGTCGGTTTCTTGGGATGGAGTATCATCATACAACCAACGGTGTTGCAGTAACCCAACATAAATTCGCAACCGATCTCCTTCGTGATTATGACATTGAGTCCAAACACACTGTGGCCACTCCCCTAGCGCCAAATATCAAACTTCATCTCCATGACGGTCAGCCCCTCCCAAATGCTACTGATTACCGACGACTCATGGGGAAACTTAATTACCTCATCAACACCCGTCCTGATTTGAATTTCAGCGTTCAGCTCCTAAGTCAGTTCAATCATGAACCACATCAACACCATTGGGATGCCGCTATCCATCTTCTTCAATACATCAAAGGAACTCTCGGATATGGCATCTTTTCTCATAATATTCTGTGCATTTTTTTTTTTTTTTATGATAATTTCTCTCTTACCGCATACTGGACTCCGATTGGGCTTCTTGCCCGATTTCTCGCAGATGGTAGTGGATACTACATCCTTCTCGGCGGTGCTCCCATTTCATGGAAATCCAAGAACAAACATGCGTATCTCTTTCTTCTCCCGAAGCAGAATATCGAGCCCTCCGTCGCGTCACCACTGAGTTAGCATGGCTTTCTCGCCTTCTCCACGAAATGGGTGTCTCGCATATCACACCTATCCCTCTTCGGTGTGACAACCTCTCCGCGGTCTTCATCGCCAAGAACCCCGTTCTTCATGAACGCACAAAGCACATAGAAATTGATGTTCATTACGTTCGTGACCAAATCAAAGCGGGCCTCATCAATGTCACTCACATCTCCAATCTTCATCAGAAAGCCGACATGTTGACCAAGACCCTCACCGGGAAAGAATATCGAAATCAACTTGATTCCATGGGGATGATCAACACTCTAAGAAATCGCTGAAATTGTCATTTCTCCGATTTGAGGGGGGGTGTTAGGATTACATATTAGGATAGTTACATATTAGGATGGATTACATATTTACATATTAGGATATTATGTTAGTATTCTTTATTCCCCATATATTTTTCTTTCCTTTATATGTTAGGATAGTACCGTTTCTTCTTCCTTTCTTGTACCTATATATATGCATCGTTGGTACTGCGAATACACACACAACTTTGAAATACAGAACATCCTTTCTTCATCTCTCTCACTCTCGATCTCCCTAGCTCACTATCTTTGCTCCAAAACTTCCGCTTTCAACAGGGTTCCATAGAAAGGCGTTACCTGGACTCAATCTACCCCGTGTGCTTTGCACCAGTAACAGTCCATGGACATCGCCAGCTATTATAAATTGACGTTTCTCACGAAAGAGAGGTTCAGCATGTATCGGGAAATCGAATTCTGAGGTTTGCTGATAGTTTTTAGTCCCAGCCAAGTAACTGAACCCCGAACCCTGGGTTCTACGGCGCCTGGTTCGACGTGGTGCCCTTCAAATGCAATGAGATGAGTTTCCATTTGATTGTTGGGGTAGCAGTTGAGATGTAGGCGACAGAAGTCAGGGCTATCGATTATCGATTTCCATTCTTCTGAGACTAATCTGAACCGAAGGAGCGACTTGACCGGGAGGTAGGAGAGTACTTGGGTAAGCATCTCCGGCGGAATACAGTGGCTCTGGCTCGTATATTTGGGCTCAGGCTCCATAACTGGAATGCAAAAACAGAACAAATTAAATTGCATCTCAGTTAGAAGATATAGTGGGGAGGAAAATATAGATTTGAATTTTATACCAATCCCTGTCATTAGCTCTTGATCGATTATTTGTCCTTCTTGGTCAGAATTTTCCAGTGCGCGCTGATCGCAAAGTTGAAGAATTTGACGCAGAAGGAAGTAAGAAAAGAAAGAGGGTAAACCCAAAACCGACATTCAATGAAAAGAAAGAGCCCGATCAAGAGCCAATGACAAATTCGAGACCTGTTGATCGAGTTAAATTATAACAGAGGAGGAAATTTTCATGAACAAAATTTTTGGCTAATTTACTGGAAGAAAAAGTCACAATGTATAAAATGTCATTGTAGTTATTGATTATGTGAAAAAAATAAAATACCCTAACAAACAGAATTTTTAAAGTTCACAAGTTTAAGTGTTAATTTTTTAAAAATATCAAAAATACTATAAAAATATAGATAACTAACAAGATATTATAAATAAGTAAAATAAAAAATATATTAAAATATTAAAAAAAAAATTATTTTGTTAGTTTTTTTATTTTAGTCCCATAAAAGAATATAGTATTTTAAACACATAATTTATACCAATAATCCTACTAATTTATACAAGTTAAGTTCCATACATTTTTAAAAAATTATACTTATTTAAATTATTTATTAAAAATAAACTATTTTATATTTTAAACTAAAATTTATAATTTTTTTATTTATATTATATTTTATAGACATAATATTTTTTTTTATCTAGAAATTATATTGTCATAAATTTATCAATAAAATAGAATATAAATTTTAAAAATATCTTTTCTGAATATTCGTATAAAAATATAACTCAATTTATCTTTAAATAAATTATTTAAATTGGAAAAATAGGTGATTTAAAAATATATTGGTATAAATTATGGTACTCAACTAATCTAAATTATTGTATTTAGTTAGTATAATTTGTAGAAGACTTGGTATAAATTATGTGTTTAAAATTTTTTTTTATGGTACGGTATAATTTCAATAAAATCTAAAAAAAAATATTTATTTTCAATATATTATAATTTTTAAGTTTTTTTAACTTTTTTAATATTTTGAATTTTATGAATTTTTATAAAATTTTGAGAATTTTTTAACACCCAGAGCATAGTTTAAACTTGAAAATTATTTTGTTAATTAGTATGAGTATTTTTGTAGAATTCCAAAGTCCTTGGGCTGTGATTTACCTTCCCTTCAAGTCATCACCATTTAGGGTTCACTTGGCTAAATAAATGAGAATACAGAAATAAATGAAGGTCCAAGAAGTGGAACAAAAATGAAGACAGAGAAATCGCCACTAGCACTAAATTCTTTTCTGGCGAAGCTGATGGGTTTTGACCCTCTTGCTTTTGAGCTCGTTCATGAAGACAAAGAGTGAATGCAAATGGGAGAAGAAAACGCTACTAGAGGAAAAACAAAGTCAAACTTGGGTTTCAGGAAATCAGACCCACGCTTACCTTTGGAGATTGAAGTTAACATGTAGAACAGGGAAGGTTTCCAGTGAGAAGAAATGGTGGTGATTCTTGATGAAGTAGAACTCAAATGCGCGGTGTTTGCGGGTGGAGGATTTTTGGTGGAGAGGAGATTGTGGGAGGTGTGTGTTTTTTTTTTCTGGGTTCTTGGTCTTCGGGTGTCGGAATTTCAAGCTGAGGAGGAAGACAAGAACAGAATGTTCTTTGCAAAAAAATGTGGTTATTTTGGGTCATGTCGTGAAATAGGTTGGATCCTTTCCAACACGTTGCTAATCGTTATCTCCAAACCTAGGGGTCTAGGTCGATCGTGGAGTCGAATTACCTTGTTACAAGAGAATTGTGTTTGGAAGAAGTGAGTGGAGAGAAGACTCGCGTTCGAGAGGAGTCTCAGTAAATCTGAATAGCGTATCTTTATTCTGTGGGGGTGATCTCCTATTTATAGTTATTTTTCTAAGGTTCCTGGGTCTGACAGTCTGTCTTTTTGCCAGACTGTCATTCCAATAATCTACATCAATACCCTATCTTAATCCTTATATCCTCTATTTCTAGCTATCAGACTACACCTGAGCGCTTAGACTTACCTATACTTTCCTCTTAATTACTTGACCGGTCGCAGATGACCGGTCGCTAATCGTGCCTTCTTTTGTACCTTTGGTGACCGGTCATAGGCGACCGGCCGCTATACATACTGGCTTTGTTCTTTTGGCGACCGGTCACAAACGACCGGTCGCTACTTTACATTGTGTTTCCTCCAACTATCGACCGGTCACAGATGACCGGTCGCTACTTACATTGTGTTGTCTTAATTGTCGACCGGTCATAGACGACCGGCCACACTCCTTTATACTACTTTTATCCTTAGTGACCGGTAGCGTCCTTCCTGTTTCTTGATTTCCTTCGCTCGTGGCTGTCTGTTGCCTTTTTCTGTCTTCTTCCCTCCTTCTTAGGTTAATCTCATTTTCCTCATCTTCATCAGTCCCACAAGTTCTACTTTTAATTAAAAAGGAAAGTAGAACTTATCTGCTTTTTAAAAGAAATTTTTCCTTGGCGATTTACTTGTACTGTCGTCGATGACCTTTGACGAAGGTAACCCTGACGACGCCTTCTAGCGGTCACAAGTGCCTCTCTTTTCCCTTCCTCTTAGTCCCACAAGTTTTCTCTTTTTTTCATAAAAAGAGAACTTCTCTCAGCTCGTGCACCATTCGTGCGTACGCCCTATTTCCGCGCATGGCTCTTACTACGAGATGCAGATGTTTTTTTTTTCACTTTTTAGCCTGCTGCCAGAATACCGATGGTTTGTCCTCTCGCGCATGCACCTTTTTAGAATTTGTACGGCCCCTGCGCTTTTTCCCTGCAGAATTGATATTTGGTTTCACAATTGATTATTTTAATTATTTTAAAAAGGCCGGATTTTTACCGCTCCTTTAAAAGCTTTCGAGAAGATTGTAGTTTTCTCTCTCTCCCTTCTTTTGCTTCTGCTTCGACTGTCGATTCCTCTCCCTTGCTGAAAAGAGAACTTCAGTCGTCTTCATCTTTCTTCCCTTTGCTTCAGCAATGTCACCTCTCAGCTCATAGAAGTAAAAAATCGATGTATGCTCTGCTTTGGACGTCATTCAAGGCTCGCAATCAGGTGACAAGTTTCTCCCTACTCTGCTAAATCCGAACAAACCCTTCACAAAAAATCGGAGCCGCTTCCCAGCTCTTGTGACGTTTCTTTCCTTAATTCCCTTCTCCGAGATGTTAAAGTTCTGATTGGAACCCGAATTTACCTTCCCTCTTCTGATGCCCATCCCTATGATGATTTCGGCTATGGGTACGTAGTTTATTCTGACTTTTTCCTCAGGGGGATGACCATTCCCCCTCACCCCTTTGTCACCGGCTTTTTAATTCGAAGATGCTGTACTCTCGCTCATCTTCACCCTAAGGCTATTGCTCAACTGCATGCCTATGTGGTACTCTGCCTGGAAGAAAAAATCCGTCCTATCGCGACTGAATTCATCCAATTCTTTACCACTCGAGTTGATCCCGACAATCTTACTGTTTCTAGCCGTGTTGGATTTTCAATTTTTTATTACAAAAAACTTGGTCCAAAATGGAATACTGGGTGGTTCGTCATTGTCCCACCTCTTGGCCGGTACCTGGAGCTCCCTACTGCCCATTCATCATCAAAGGAACACTTTCCTTAGTCCCTTCTCCAAAATCAGAGCTTCCTATCGGCCATGTGCTGAAATCGGTGCAGCGTACGTTCGTAGAAAAGTTCTTTTCAAAAACACGACTGGACGCATTAGGACACCGAGAAAGTAAGGAAAACTTTCTACCCCCTCTTTGCTCGCCAGCTTCTCCATTTTTACTTACTCTTATTCTCATATTTGCAGACTTCCCACAAATCGGGTCGAAGGTGGGTCCCTTCTGTGACTGGCACTTCGTGTCTTTCAAAGTTGGAAATGACAAGGTGGACTACTATGCTTCCATCGATTTTGCAGAGAAGGAAGCTCGTCGTCTCTCGGAACTGCCTTCTACTTCGTGAAAGAGGCCTGAAGAAGAGTTAGAGAGTGCATCAAAAAGGCAGAAAAAGAAAGAATCTCCTAGAAAAGAGAAATCTCCCGTGACCCCTGAAGCTCGGTCATCTAACAATACGGGCCATCCAGGTACATGGTATACGAGCCCAAATTCTGGTCGTTAAGTGTTTCTTCCTCTTACGCTAGGGTCGGGTCTTAACCTAAGCCCAGGAGGGAGAAGCAAGTCTGCATGTGCAACCCCAAATTCGGCTTCTTTTCCTGACTTGTCCAGTTATTTCTCTTCTAACCTTGCTCCCGGGAGTGCCTTTGAGTACCAAGGCCCTTCTCCCGGTCGATCTGTTGGAGGTGCATATCAGTTTTTGCTTTGCTATTTTCTTCCCGTTATTATTATTTTTCCTTTTGCAGCTCCTCCTTCAGATGACCCAGATGTCACCAGGTCACTATGACCGACCCTTCTCCTGGGGTAGCAGCGGCTCAAAAGGCCTATGCCCAGAAGTACAAGAAGATCCTTGCCTCGAAACCACCTAAAGAGACCAAGGGAAGGGTAAAGCATGCTGCGAAGAAGGCTAAGGCTTCTTTAGTTATTGATGTTGATGCTCCTACTGAGGAAACATTCCCTAAGAAGACTGCTCATGAGGAGAGAAAAACTCATGCTGTGGAGTCTAGAGGGTTGGGGAAGTCTGAGAACATCCCTGGCGAAACCAAAGCTAGTGAGGGTACCGAGAGGTGCCTGAGAACCCCGAGCTTCGCACAAAAAATCGCAAGGATACTAATGCTTCCATGATTTTTTCTCCTGAAACGTCTCCTCCTCCTCCTCCTCCTCCTCCTATGACTGGAAATTCCTTCTGCGGGCCTTCAGAAAAAGAAGGCTGGTTCTATCATTGCGGCTAACCTCTTCCTCTTCTTCACATTTCAGAGTTAACCTCTTATTCTGAGTTGTGGAAGGAGGCGATCAAGAAGTCTGTTTGCCCTGACGGCCTCTTCGCGCCTTTGAAGACTGTCACAACTGCTAAAGATAAGCTAAAAGAGGGGATGGGGGAGCAGACACCATTATGCGTCACTCCTTTCCCTTGGATCATGCTCTTGACAATTTGTGGCAAGGGATTTTCCGGGTTCGCTCATCTTTTCTATATACTTGATCCTTCTTTTTTGGGAATGACTTTCTTTATACAAATTTTTCTTCCCTAACAGACGGCGGCATTTTCCCAGAGTGTGGAGACTCATACGAAGAACCTACGCTCGAAGCTTCGTTAAGAGGAATGCAGAGCTAACAATGCCTAAGAGGAGTTGGAGCTATCTCGGTTTGCCCATAATAGCTCTGTGGACAATGTCAACATCGAAATATCCAGCAAAGTGAATCAGCTAACCTTAGTTCTAAAAAAGGAGCTTGATAGTGCCAGACTATAGTGCACCCAACTGACCGATAAGTATGAAGACAAACTGCGGAAGTTGAGGGAAGAGAATTTTGCTCTTAAGAGCGGTAACCTTTCTCTTAAGAACAGAATTCTGCCCCTGGAAGTAGAAGTTACCTCGCTCCGATAGATACAAAGTCAATTTAGCAAGAAAGAAAGAGGTGGTCAACTGTGTAATTTTTCTGACCTGGAAAATCTGTTGAGACAGGCCCAAGCTGCCCATAAGCAAGAGATCGAGCCTTGTCTATGATAAAACGGCGCTGTCTGACTGGAAAGAAGCTCTTGATAAGGAGAACAAGTCCCTTGAGCAAGAAAAGGCTACCCTTCTTCGAGAGAAGGATGTCCTTATTGAAGAAAAACAAAGGTTGATCCAAGAACTCAGCGACCTCTCTGATGATAGGTCAACTTATGAGAAAGAACCGGATTCCTATGAAGAAAAGCTGAAATCAATGGAAGAGTCCCTGTCTCTCATTCGTCCTGAAAACTCAAAGCTGGCAACAAAAGGTATATATATATATAACAAAGATATACATACTCTTATCACCTCCATCATTGTTTTAACTTGTTTCTTCCTTTCTTTACTCAGGTACATCCTCTGAAAACCTTATGAGGCACGTTGAAAAGCTCAACTTGCTGATTGACGGTTTAAATGAAGCCCTGATCGAAGCCAAGTCTAACCGTGACCAGTATCGGGGCCTGGTCCATACCCTCGAAAGTCAAGTCGCCAAGCATTTGGCTTTCTCCCGCCATAGCCAAGAGGAATTGCAAAAACAGAGTTTAACCATTTCTCATTTGAAGAAGGAGTTCACCTCTTAATGCGGGAAGATTGCTAGTGCCTGTCGCCAAATGATCTCGAAATATTTCATGGATAGGGGAAAACTTCTGGATGATAGCTTATATAATGCGCTGGAATTTTTGGAGATTGCAAACAGGACCCGGTTTCAGGATGTGCAGGGCAAATTTGGCCGTCTTCCGGGTGAAACATGCTTCCAACCTGGCCAGGCTTCCTTTCTTCCCCTGGAAAGTGCAGTTCCACAGGTTGACACAGGCTTACATTACATCGTCTTGCTAAGCGGTCCAAATCTTCTGACAGTGTTTCCAATCCTGGAAACGAGTTTAGTACAAAGGAAGCTGGTGGTGGCGTGGAACTATCTGCTGTGAAAGAAACTTGAATTTGAACTCCATGACTAGTCAAATCTTTTTTGTAAAATATTATGCACCTTTTTGTAGAACTTTTTTTTGTAATCTTTTTTGAATGGGAGATATGGAAGTGTAGACACCAAAAATTCTCACCCCATAAAACAAATTCCAGAATAAGAAATACAATAAGAGGGGTCGTCGCCTTTTTTTTTTCAAAAACGTATTGACGTGCGTGCCAAAATGAAACCATCGTTTTATAACAAAATTTCAAACCAATTTTCAAGCATTTTAGAAAAACCCAATTTTTACAGAAATTTTCAAACAACAATTTGTTTTAGACTTACCCTTTTATTTTATTTAGTTATTGTCAGTTTTATTTCCTTAGTCGTGGGCATTTCATTTACTCTATTTTACTTATATTATTTCATCATTTTTCATGTTGTTATTCTGTAAAGAAAGCATTTCATTTTTATTGACTAAACCTTTTTAGTTTTATTCTGTATATACATTTTTGTAAACATTAGCTTTTCTGATGATTTTCCTCATGTCGAGTTATAGCTTTTTGTTTTCCTTCCATATGTTTTGTATGAAGTTCCATTGTAATTATTCTTTTCCTTTCTCATTTTTTTCGGTGGACCAAACTTGGTCTTAATCCAATCTTCAGTCAAACCCAACAGCCCAAGCCCAAGTTCATCCTATCCAAGCTCACAGCCCAAAACTGAAGCCCACATTAAAACCCAACCCATCTCCTAAACCATAAATCCCATCCTCTAATTATAAAACAACAACAAAAAAAACCTACGGTAGCCCCGCCGTTCATTATCTTCTTCCCCGATCCGCCTCTTCTCTCGGATTCTCCACTTCTGAAACAAAGGAGCTCACTCCTCTTTCTTTATCCCGACAATACACCAACAACCCTTCTCTCGATTTTTTCCATCCTGAAGCTATCTCTTCTCGGCTTGAATCGAACACACAAAAACCCGAATCCTGTTGGTATCTCACTCGATCTCTCTCCATATCGAGCGTTGGTCACAGCCGCCTCCACCAATCTTCAACACCCGCGACAAGGAACCCACAAGCCCTATGTCTTATTCATTCTCTCGCTCCCGCTGCTTCAAATCGCCGCCTCTCTTCTTCTTCAGTCCTCGAATCGGAAGTGCTACTCCAAGTCTCTTCATTCTCTTCACCCGGTCATTTTGCAATCCCAGCCTGTGAGCATGGAGCATACAAACTCCGCCTTCTTCATCCCCTTCGAACTGCCAAAACAAGAACATACATGCTCTGTCTTCTCTTCATCTCTCTCACAGTAATCTTGCTCACTCAAACCGGCGAAAAAAGGAGCAAATATACTCTACCCTCTCTTCATTCCACCGCACCGACAGTAATTTTGCAACCGAAAACTTGCGAACAAAGAGCATACAAGCTCTAACCCCCTCGTTCTCTTCACATTACTAACGATAGTGGAACACATCTGCTCCATTGCTCAAAATCCAGCCAACGAGCTCCAATGACCACCTTCCCAGTTCGAATCTCCTTCTTCGGGAGGTAGCTCTCACTCTCGTCGAGTCCGACATCAAATGACGGTCACTTCTCTCCATCAGATTATCCTGCACAACTCTTATTGTTTATTTCTGTATTCTATAATCGATTCACCATGGGTTTCATTCGATTGGTTTTCTGATCCATCTTGGATATTTACTTCTGTCTCATTGTCTCTGGTTTTACCTTGACACATGCAGGTAATGCACTCTTTGGGTTCAAAATTTCAGGCGATTATGAGGTTCCAGTTGTTTGTCTGATATTGAAATCGGGTTGGAAATTTTATTGGATTTTTTCCTGCTCTTGAAATGTTGGTCTCTGCTCCAGGATTTTGTGACTGCGTTTATTTGCATAACTAATGGTGGGTGCTATACAAGTATTCTTGTTTGGTCGATACAACAATAGTATTGCTTGGTGCTGTAAAAATTCGGAGTTTATGTAAGGTTTCATTTGCGGCTTTGTTGAATTTGCTATTGTTTGTCCTATATAGACGTTCAGATGGAATATGGCTATCTGTTCTGTTTCGGGCCTGGTTTATCTTCTTATCGCAAACTTATTTGCTTCCATTGGCTATTTTTGGACCCCATCCCTTTCCCGGCCTTTTGGGAGTTGGGCTCTACGCACCATAGATATGTGATTTGCACTTTATCTGGTGTTGGTTTGTCACCTATTGCACACGACTAATGCCGTGTTTCGGTAGCTAATCTGTTGTGTATTTCCGTATCAGCATTTCCAGGTGTCATTATCCCTTGCGCTTTTGATAAATTTGAGATGTTCCTTTGATTTTGTGTGTTGACCGAGGTACCGTTGAACTTGGACCTACCCCTGCTTTGTGACTGGGTCGAGGTACAAAAAATTGATGAGCTTTGGGGCGGTGCTGGCTTTGTCTGGATTTGGCCTATGGGTTTGAAAGTTAACCGTATTGATGGACTTTGAGCTTCACGACCGGTCCTTATGGGTTTGGAAATTCTATTTGCAGCTTCTATTTACTATGATCCAGCTGTATACCATGGTGGCATTGTCACCCGGCCCCTTTGCGCATTCCTTTTGGATGGAAAATTGCATTACCATTTTGACCCTTTTATGCTGTTTGTCTAATTGGGTTTGCTTATTACCTCTGGTTTCATGTTTCGACTGAGGTACATGTGCAATCAATTGGATTTGGGCTGGACTTGATTGAGCTTGGATCGACTTAGGGCCTTGCGTGCATTTTGGGCTTCACGACAGCTCCTTATGGGTTTGGGAATCTTAACCTTCAATTCTCATCAGTACAATTCAGTTAGTTTGATAATTGATTGCTCCTTGCGCATCGATATTGTGTTTGGAAACTGGTTGATACTAGCATTAAATTTGTCCCTTTTGCGCTTAGATAAGAACATGAATAGTGTTATAGTTGCCCTATGCCATAATTGTTAAGATAAATCACTCGTTAGCTGGTTGGTCCTTACTAATTCTTCATCTTAGAGGGAAATTATATAAACCCTTCAAGGTATGATCCCACATGACTCGCAACCCCACATCGTTGATACTACACTTTGTTTGAGTCACAATCTAAGATGACGAATTAATTTGAGTAGCAACCCCGATGCTTGATTTATCTTACAATCTTAGCATTTGTTGGCAGCTTGAAATTCTTTTCTATGTTCTCGGTTGGGGTGTGGGAGATGATTAGATTGCCCCCTTTCCTCCCATTGAGAGGGGCCGTATGATCCTATTGCACACACCCCAACCCTCTTACATTTCATTGCTAATTAATCTTGTGTCTCTTTGTCTGTATTCCCTGGCATGTACGTACTGCTTGAGGAATGAGGAATTGCTCGGGGACTAAGGAGCTGGATCTTGGCTAGGATTACCGGGGCTCTCCCTTCAAACGCGAAAAACGGTTGGTGTATCTCTTCGGATCCCCTTCAGCTCGAGTGAGGCGGCGTCGATGCGACCCCTGTTGAGTAAATACTATACATTAATATATATAGATTTACAGCAAACTAATAGGCAAGTGCACCTAGTCGGAGTAGTACAACAAGTGTCGTATCCACAGGGAAATTGTTCAATTTTCCTAGTTCCGGTATTTAATAAACAGTAAATAAAAAGGGGGTTTAGCCAGTGGCAATCTTAGTATTTTTGGGTTGAACAGATAAAAACAATTAAAAGCTTAAATAAAACAGTTGTGTATTAAATGGATGGAAAATGTGCTAAGGAAGGTGAAATCGCCCAAATATATTTCAGACATTAATTATAATCCTAATTTGCTCTTATTTGTCTGTTAAGAATTTATCTTGTGGCCTTCCTAAATCATAGATAAGGACAACTCTTAATTAATTCAATAGACTTTTTACAATCAGAAAGAGTCTAAAATCATTAATTAGCATTAAGCAAGAATTCTTTTTATAACAGCGATGGATTTTATCTGCTAATCAAGGAGATAATATCTAACGTTTGTCTCTCTTTGTGGTCTATTCTCAGATTTACAAAATCATTGAAATAAGAGAAACCGTAAATGCATAAAAATGATCAGTTGTTAAGCATTTAATAATTTAGAGAGACAAAACAAATATTTATAAGCAAACTCGGTATTACAAATACGTCTGAATTATTTGGGGTTAAACACCCATCCTAAGCACAAATATAAGTTTACTCAGACATCGACAGAAATAAAGACAGAGTAAAGATAGAAGTAGTCATTATTTCAAGAACTGCTTGGAAAGAACGGGTCTGCACTCGCTCTCACTTCTGCTGCCTCTTTTCTCTCTTTTTAAAATACTGCTTCTGCTGAGTACGTGTGTGAGTATGGTGAAGTGGAGAAATAAAAATAAAATGGAGAGTTATGGTGTTTACGGGAGGAAAATGAATGGAAGAGAATGGTGAGGTGTGGTGCTGTTGTGTGATTTCTTCAATCTCTCGCGTACTCCTTTAAGGTTGAAGGTGCTGGGTTTATATAGAAGCAGAGCAGAGGTTGATTGGAGACAGACGCGTGAGGGATTTAAGGCAGGCGCCTGATATTGCTGAAGTAGTAGATAGATATGTTTGCAGGCGCCGCAGAAAATTGGAGAAGACGGTCGGCGTAGTTGCAGCTCTATTTGTTGTCTGGTCTTATTTCCACGGACAGTTCTATTTCTTGTCTGTCCATATTTCCACGGACACATTGTGTCCTTGCTTCTGTCCGTGCTTTTTTCCACGGACACATATGCCTTGTCCGCCCCTTGTCCTGCCATTTTTCCACGGACTGGGCTTCAAATGGGCGCGTCCGGACCACCGTCCGGACCACCTTGGTTCAGACAGTTCATTTTGTCCGCCCTTTTCTCCGCGGACGCGCCACAGACAGATTCTTGTTCGGCCTTATTAACCCGGACGGAGCACGGACGCATATTTGCATTGTCCGGACCACTGTCCGGACCAGCCTGGTTCGGACAGGTAGAGGTTTCGGACAGTGGTTCGTACAAAATTGTTTTGCTCCTAAAATATTCATTTCAGCTCCGATTTAAGATCCGTCTGCGCCTATGCGTTCGTCTCTTCGTCTACTTTGCTCCTAGCTTGGTTTTCCTCATGTTTAACCAATAAATTTGTGAGATAACCAATAAAACATAAACTAAAGGAAAACTAAGCAAAGTGGAGAAATGAGCAAGAAAAGTGCTAATATAATATATGAAATACACCCATAAAACATGCTCATTTGGACACTTATCACACCCCCACACTTATCTTTTTGCTTGTCCTCAAGTAAAACCATGTACCCAAGTAAGTAGGGAATGCTCAATACTAACAAATATTATTATGAAGGGTAGGATAAAGAGGTAAACAGTTCATGGTCTTAAACTTTTTGAGGAGTGTGAAAAATCAACTGCTGGTGGCATAGGTGTGCTCAGGGTAAAAATAAAAACTAGAGTTTCGGGGTATGATCCGGAGTACTTCAATGCTTCTCAGTTAAGGTGACTTTGAGAACTTTTACCACAACCAACTTCTCTCAAGAATGGGCATTGAGGAGAAAACAAAAGGAAAAATAGATTTATGCATTTGTTTCACTTTTGCATAAGAGATGAGAAGATAATATGTAGGCATCAAGCCTTTGTATTTAAGAACACTCCACTCTCTTTGTTGGTTACCAATGGTGTCTCGCAAGTCCCTTGTTTGTTTTTTTTTTGACAGAGAAGCACCCCTTAGCAATCCCTAAGAAAGAAGACAGAAGGAACCCCTGAGCAATAAAAATCCAACCATTGCAGATCATTTGGTCACACCGCATAAAAATGCTCCTCAAAAGTAATCAAAATTTAAAATTTTTGTACCATTTATCCCACAATTCATAACAATATTTGTTCTTAAAGAGAACAACCCACATCAGCAGGGTCCATAATTTAAATTTTGGACAAACGCAAGATAAGCAGAGAGATTAAGCATTTTAAGCACAAAATGTCACCGAATAGGGCATACTCCCCCACACTTAAATTGAACAATGTCCTCATTGTTCACCAGAAAAACAAAGGAGTGTTTCAGAAGACCTTTACGGTAAGTAGATAAAATAGAGAGAACACAGAGGTCACAAATAATCATTTTAGCACAGGAGTTCTCCTCAGCATAATTTATTTAAATAAAAGCATAATTAAAGAAACTGGTACTCCCCTGAGATTATTTTTGCTAGCGTTATAGGAGTTCCCTCACACTTGAGCTTCAGCCTCAAGTAGCGTAGCTTGGTTACGGTGTGGACACGAAGTTGCACCTGCATAAGACACTAGAAGCAACCATACTATAAACGGGGTTAAGAGTTAGCAAAAATAAAATTTAAAGGGAACCGGTTAATTAAAAGAGCATAAAAGCAAATAAAAGAAAAGTTCATCTGGGTTGCCTCCCGGAAAGCTGCCCTACTTTAACGTCTTTGGCTAGACGCTACCACCATGAAGTCAGCCGGGATCGAATATGAATGTTGAATAGGCCTTCCAAACCGTCCGCAACATCAATAGGCCTTCCAACCAAGGCCAAAAGCCAGCAATCGACCTCCCACTCCTCGCTCAAAACGAATATGATGAATGGCAAAAGCTTAAGCCATATCATCAAATCCGATGCATCAAGGAGTTGGGTATGTTCGACGGTACAAACCCGGACGATGCTTTGCTCCACATCACCAAATTTCTACAACATACAAACAGCCTAACCTCCACAAACAATGTCCTCCAATACGCCAGACTTTCCCTCTTTCCCCATAGCCTTACGGGGAACGCCAGCAAGTGGTACCACAATTTAACCCCCAGTACCATCACCACATGAGAGGACATGGCAACCAAGTTTTATGAAAAATTCATGCCCCCTAGTCGCACCCTGGAGATGATCGCCGACATTTACAACTTCAGACAACCTAGCTCGGAGAACATCTGTGAGACTTGGGACAGATTCAAAGGGTTGCTGCGCACATGTCCACACCACGGCCTCACCAAAGAACAACTATCTCAGTTGTTTTACAAAGGATTGATCAATCAATGCAAGACGATGATCTTATCCTCCCTTGGTGCAGATATATTAAAGAAGCCTGGAGATCAATTCCTTAGTGGGGTTGAATCTCTTTGTGAAGAGATTAGGGATTGGGCCACCGGTGGAACCAGGGGTAGTACCGCTGGTTTATATCAAGTGGGAGAGGGTGATGCAAAATTTGACAAACTAATGCAAAGTCATGAGCAGTTGTTGGAGAGCAACGCTCAAACGTCCACGAAGGTTAGTGCTCTACAGAAGGTGGTGGAGCAAATAGCAATGAATCATCTTCCTCAACAGGCGAATGTGGTTAGTGCACGACCACACGTTCCGAGCCCTGACGTGCTGGACTTTCAAAATGTTGAGGAAGTCAACTATGTGAGTAACCAAGGGTATCGGCAGCCATGGCAACAGGGGAACTAACCCCCACATAACCTTCAGAGTCAAGCCGGCTACCAGGGAGGTCCAAGGCAATTCAGACCATCCCATCCTGCATCATCATCAGAGGCTAAAATGGCTGAACTTCGTGACATGATGTCAGCCCTGATGAACAAGACCCAGGATACTCACAACGAGATCTTGACCATTTGCAAGGAGCACAAATCGTTGCAGTTGCAATTACAGCAACTTCTGACGCAACCGCAACAACAAGGTCAGCTCCCGTCCCAAACGCAAACAAACCCACGGGAGCATGCGAATTCGGTCACCATTCTACCAAGGATCTCCGATAATGCCAAATAGCCTAAAAGGCTAAGTGTAGGGCGGGTTCTCCTCACACCTTCAATGTCAAACAGGGGAGCCTTTCTTACCATTTAATTTTTCTCTTTTATTTTTTTTATGATTTGCTTTCGTCAATACTTTCAACTTAGTTATTTTAGTTTTTTTTTAAAAAAAGGTTTCCAAATTTTAAAATTTATTGTTCCTTTTGAACACTGGGGACAGTGTTCCTGCCAAGTGTAGGGCAGGGACCCCCCTTAAAAAAATAAGTTTTTATTAATATGCATAAGTTGTGAGTTTTATCGATGTTTTTGATTAAGATGAGATTAGGAATGACTAAAAGCTTGTTCTCTCAAAAGGTAAGCTTTCTAATGACTTGTAGATTCCTGTTTTTAACTTTTTGATTCTCTTTATTAACATGAGTATATGATCTTTCTCCTAATTCTTTCCTTTATGTATTTCTGGGTATTTATTTCTTTTCTTTTCAAATTGTGAAAAATCTTTTGGGTGAAAATCTTAAAAAGGGTTTTTGTGCAAAAGAAAGAAGAAGAAAAAGAAAAAAAGAAAGAAAAAAATCTTCTTCCAAAGGAAAAGCATTATATTCCTTGAGGTTGCAAAAATGCCTCAGAATAAAAGCAAGAAACGAGAGTTTTTCCTTTTATTTTTCTCCTAAATTCCCCGTTCTTCAACGCAGAAAAAAATCACGGTTGATTCAGAAACCCTTGCAAAATAGGGCTGAATAGTAAAAACCAATGATGAGTGTCTTGGCCACATTCAGAAACTCTTGAAAAATAGAGCTGAATGATGGAAACCGGAAAAAGGAGAGATTACAAATCCCTTATGCAAAATAGCCCAAAAGTTTTTGATCGATTTTGAAAGTCTTTATTTTATACCCATTAGTATGTTTTGATGGATAAGGATGATTAAGTGATACTTATGAAATAGAGTCAGGGAGTTGAGAATATTTATCTTATTGTCATTCTAAAGTCTATCTATTTTGTGCATAAGTAATTACTCCTTTCTAATCTTGTTTTGCTCGAGGACTAGCAAAAGGTAAGTGTAGGGCCTTGATAAGCCGCAGACTTATCATATTTTATGTGCTAGATTTAGTATTATATTTATCTAAATAAGGTTAAATATATGCTATTTATGCTATACTATGTATAAAGTCTATTATTTGTTCAGATTGATGTTTTTATATGTTTTCCATGCAAGGAATGAATTTCTAATCAAAAGACCAAGTGGTGCCGGGCTTGGTGCCGGCTGTCCAGTTCACGGCACAAGTTTGGAGCAAAACAGGAGGTGTGCCGGGTGGCGCGCAAGGTGTCTGGTGTCAGGCGCATTCAAAGTCTGTGAATGTGCCTAGCATCTGATGTCCGGCAGTACATCCGGCACATACTGAAAAGTCACCCCGGTTCGTCAGAAGTTAGCAGTTAATTACCGTTAGCATACCAACCGATGCCGGGTGTAGTGCCGGGCATCCCAAGTCCGGCACAAGCGCCTTTTCACACGGATTTAGCGGTTTAGTTAACGGTTAGACAACGCATTTTGCACGTGGTGCCGGGTGTGATGCCGGGTATCTTCTACCCGGCATATGCACTGTTTCGCGCGGAATTAGCGGTTTCGACCGTTAACAGTTGGGCACATTTCCCACGTGTGCCGGTTACTGACGACCCGGCATGACGCCCGGCAAGAGACATTTTGATGCCTATAAATAGGCCGAGAAAGGATGCAATTTGACACACTTCAACATACCAAATACACTCCATTCACACTTCATTTCCGCCACATTCCATCTGTTGGTGTCCAAGGAACGTTTGCAAATCCATCCACACAAGAGAAGAAGAAGACCTTGACGGTTAAGGCTATTAACATCCCCTTCTCCCCCTTTGTATTCTCTTCTTGTAGTTGTGTGGATGGTGATGCAGAATCCTTGTTAGGTTTTTGGTTAGGGAAGATTTCCTTGTAAAACTCTTATGACCATTTATGGAATTTTCAAGTTTCTTAACCCGAGTTCTAATCTTCATGCAAAGTAGAATAAAGTAGCTACTTATTCTCTTATCTCTAAGTTCTACTTAAGGCTTTCAAAAGCAAGAGTAGAATAGATTAGGATTTTGGTGATCTTTAATATTGTTTTTTTGAAAAGTGGGCAACAAATGCTAAGGTTTAGGATTAATCTCTTATTCCCATTATTCTGTTTGTATTCGCGGCATTAGATATGCACGATGCAAGTATGGATAATGAGTTCCTTTATTCAGACCTGATTCTGGAAGTGTTGTTTACGAAATGTACGATGCCGGATGGGCCGATGAAATTGTCTGGCACATTCCGCCATGAATAGCCTGGTAGCCGAAGTCCGCATGTCACCCGGCTAGCATTTTGTGAGACCAAATCCTCTTCGAGACTTGCCACCCTTGATCATTTGTCATATGATACTCTTACACATTGACATTCTCCCAAATCAATTAGTTTATTTAGTTTTCTTAGTTTAGAATCAACCTTTACTTTCCCCCTTGTTTTAGAATAGGCTTTTGCCCGGATTAGGACTAGTTTTCTATAAGTCCCTTGGGTTCGATACTCTCGGTCGTAATATATTTCACTATACTCCGACCGGGTTTTATTTGCTACCCGTAGTAGAGTTGTAGGATTAGTTTATTATTTTATTCTTTTTATGTATATAGTTTCCTACAATTTTCGTTTAGCAAATTTTCGTTTGCTAACTAGAAAATTGTAGGAATAAAAGGAATATACAAAAGAATAAAATAAATAACTAAACCTACAACTCTACTACGGGTAGCAAAATAAAACCCGGTCAGAGTATAGTGTAAATATATTATGACCAAAAGTATCGAACCCAAGGGACTTATAGAAAATTAGTCCTAATCCAGGCAAAAGCCTATTCTAAAACAAGGGGGAAAAGTAAAGGTTGATTCTAAACTAAGAAAACTAAATAAACTAACTTTGATTTGGGAGAATGATCAAGGGTGGCAAGTCTCAAGAGGATTCGGTCTCGCAAAATGCATATGCCGGGTGGCATGCCGGACCTCGGCTACCCGGTATATTCATGGCCTTGAATGTGTCGGACAACTTTCATCCGGCACCACATCCGGCATCGTACATTTCGTAAACAACACTTCCAGAATCGGGTCTGAATAAAGGAACTCATTATCCATACTTGCATCGTGCATATCTAATGCCGCGAATACAAACAGAATAATGGGAAATAAGAGATTAATCCTAAACCTTAGCATTTGTTGCCCACTTTTCAGAACAACAATATTAAAGATTACCGAGATCCTAATCTATCCTACTCTTGCTTTGAAAGCCTTAAATAGGACTTAGAAATAAGAGAATGAGTGGCTGACTCATCCAACTTGTATGCAGACTAGAAACCTCCGTTAAGAAACTTGTGAATTCCATATATGATCATAAGAGTTTTACAAGGAAATTCATCCCTAACCAATGAACTAACAAGGATCTCTACTTCACCATCCACTCCAAATAAGGAAGAAATACAAGGGGGAGAAGGAGATGTTCATAGCCTTAACCCGACAAGGAAATCTTCTTTCTTCTGCATGGATGGATTCGTAGAGATTCCTTGGACACCAACAATGGAGTGGGCGGAAATATAGAAGTGAATGGCGTGAATTTGGTATGTTGAAGTGTGCCACATGATGAAGACTCACGGCCTATTTATAGGGCTTCAAAATGTCATTTGCCGGGCGTCGTGCCGGGTCACCAGTAGCCGGCACACGTGGGAAATGTGCCCAACTGTTAACGTCGAAACCGCCAAATTTGCGCGAAACATGTATATGCCGGGTAGGAGCTACCCGGCATCACACCCGGCACCACGTGCAAAATGTGTTGTCCAACCGTTAACTAAACCGCTAAATCCATGTGAAAAGGCGCTTGTGCCAGACATGAGATGCCCGGCACCACACCCGGCATCGGTTGGTATGCTAACGGTAATTAACTGCTATCTTCTGGCGAACCGGGGCGACTTTTCAGTATGTGCCGGATGTCCTGCCGGACATGAGATGCTAGGCACATTCACAGACTTTGAATGCGCCTGACACCAGACACCCAGCGCGCCACCCGGCACACCTCCTGTTTTGCTCCAAACTTGTGCCGTGAACTGGACAGCCGGCAAGTCTGTACAAATAATATACTTTATCACATAATAAACAAAAATAACATACATTTAACCTTATTTAGATAATTATAATACTAAATCTAGCACATAAAATATGATAAGTCTGTTATCAGACGGTCATCATGAATTATTGAACAACCACCCGGATTCTCATTATTTGGTGATGGGTAGCGTGGTTCGGTATATAATTTTCTTTTATCCAGAGCTGCTACCATTTTGATTGTGTCAGGGTGCATTGGTTGGTTATCACAGATTTCAGCTAAAGCATTTTCAAGAGCATCATTACGAATAATAGTAGATAAATTATCCTGCACAATAGAGTCGACAATGTCTATGGAAAATGTGTCTTCTGTATGAGCGGGTTTCTTTATGACCTTGGACATATCGTATTCTAAAGTTTCGTTATGTAGTCTTAAAATGATTTTTCCTTTCTCAACGTCGATCAATGCTCTAGCAGTTCTCATGAAAGGTCGTCCTAAGATTAAGGGCACCCTAGTGTCTTCTTCCATGTCAATTACAATAAAATCAGCGGGGAACACAAAAGTTCCTATAGTAACAATCAAATCTTCTATTATCCCTTTTGGGAATACTAAAGATCTATCTGCTAATTATAATTGAATAGGAGTAGGCATGCATTCACCAATCTTAAGTTTGTTGAAAGTTGAGAGTGGCATTAAATTGATACTAGCTCCTAGATCACATAGCCCACTGCCACAATCAACATTATCAATGGAACATGGAATGATTGACAAACCTGGGTCTCCAAGTTTTGGAGGGAGGCTCTTTAGAAGCACTGCTGACACTTCCTGTGTAAGGTGCACAGTTTCCACTTCCTGCAACGATCTTTTGTTTGTGATGATATCCTTCATGAACTTTGCGTATATTGGCATTTGTTTCAAAGCATCTGCAAAAGGAATATTAATCGTTAGTTTCTTGAAATGGGTTAGAAACTTTCCAAACTGTTCATCTAAATTTTTCTTTCTTATTCTGTTTGGAAAAGGAAGTGGGGGAAGAATCTTAGTGAGGTAGGAAGGAGTAGATTCAGGAGGCTCCTTCTCCTTGGAAATATTTTTCGGAGGAGGAGGGGCTTCTTCAGCATCTTCTTGTTCTTCTTGAGGCTCGTGAGCTTGCTGTTCTTGATTGTCAATATCATCTTGGGGAAGAGATGAGTTGAGTGGCCTACCACTTCTCAATGTCACTGCCTTGGCCTGTTCCCTTGGATTCGGATTTGGTTGACTAGGGAAGGTGCCAGGTGGCCTTTGTGTAAGCTGCTGGCTGATTTGTTCCAACTGTTGACTGGTTTGTTGTATCTGGGCTTCAACCCTTCTGTTAGTGGCTTCTTGATCCACGAGTCTGGTTTGGGTCGTAGTCACGAATCCCTTCATTAAGTTTCTGAATTCCTCATTTGGATCAACAGAGGATGAGGATGGTTGTTGTTGTTGTTGGAAACCTGGAGGGGCACCTTGTGCTCTATAACCCATATTAGAGTTTGGTTGGGGTCTATTTCCCTGATAGGTGTTGGAACTGTTGCTCTGCCCTCCCTGGTTCTGATAATTGTTTTTCCATGAGAAATTCGGGTGATTTTTCCATGGGTAGTTGTTGTTGAAGTTATTGTTGTAGGAATTACCGGGGTAGTTTCCTATGAAGTGTACATCTTCGTACTAGTTTTTTCCTTCGCATTGATGAGTTTCATGAGGACCGGCGCATATGACACATCCTTCTGCAGATGAACCTGGAGGTGAGGAAGCTATTGTCTTTACGATTTCGTTTTGAGATGTTGTTAGCTTTTCCACCATCTTTGCAAGGGACGAGATCTGGGATGATAAATGATCCATAGGCTCAACGTGGAGTAGGCCTGCTGCTCGTGGCGTTCTTCCTTTGGATCTCGTCCACTGTCTTGTATTGCTCGTCATGGTTTCGAGAAGGTTCATCCCCTCTTGAGGAGATTTCATCATGAAACTTCCTCCTGCAGAGGAATTTA
Organism: Limonium bicolor; assembly: GCA_023374045.1. Classification (NCBI taxonomy): domain Eukaryota; kingdom Viridiplantae; phylum Streptophyta; class Magnoliopsida; order Caryophyllales; family Plumbaginaceae; genus Limonium; species Limonium bicolor. Next base: position 97,675,053 of record CM041779.1, read on the forward strand.
CGAGTAGTCGGTTTCCATCATCCAGGCCATTGAAGAATGACAGGCAGAGGGATTGATCGTCGAGACCATGGTGGGAACACTTCATCAGCATATCCTTGAATTTGTCCCATGCGTCGTACAACGTTTCTCCCGGTTCCTGACATAATGTGTTGATTTCTCCTATCAGCTGCCTCGTTCTACTGGTTGAGTAGTATTTGGCAAGGAACTTCTGGGCCATTTGCAGCCATGTATGGATTGATCGGGAGGGAAGACTTCGGTACCACCTGTTTGCTGGATCTGACAACGAGTGAGGAAATAGTTATAGACGGATTCTTTCTTTGACGTTGCCGGTTTGACCAAAGGAATTACAGAAGTCTAGGAAGAGACTTAAATGATTCGGGGCTTCATCTGGATTTGCTCCACTAAACTTGCCTAACTCCCGGACGGCGGTGATGTAGTGGGTTTTGAAAGTCCATCGTCCGGTTTCTAGCGGTATTAGTTCGGGGAGAACTATGGCTGATGCCCTTCCTTCGGTATCCGGTTGGTGGTAGTCAGAGAGGGCACGGTGTTCTAGTTGATTTTCATGGTCCATTTCTTCTATAACTTGGTTTCCGGCCATGTCTTGATTTCTCAGGTTTCTTCGTGCGTTAAATAAAGTGCGCTCGGGTTCGGGTCTCGGACTGATAGGTGGAGAACCGCGGGTTCGAGTGTTTGGCATGCACAGAAGATACTTTGATTTGTGAGAGACTGCGAAATTAATTAGTAAATAAATAAAGAAAAGCAAATATACTGGTTAGGCTGATACAATTTAACAACAATTATATATATGTTATTTTTATTATTATTATTTTTTTTATATAATTTTTTTAAACAAGAATAAAATGACAGAAATTAAGTGAACAAAAAGAAACAAAAATAATTGCAGGTTAAGTAAATAATAAAATTAAAATAAAGAAAAAGGACAGAATTAAATTGCGGGAATTTAAATGACAAGGGAATTTAAAGAACTGAATTTAAATGTTAGTAGTTAGAGTACTGGAATTTAAATGACAGAAATTTAAATGACAGAATGTAAATGTTAGTAATTAGTTAACAGAAATTTAAATGACAGAAAATGATAGAAATTAAATGACAGAAATTTAAATGTTAGGAGTTAGATTGCTGAAAATAAATGTTAGAAATTAGTGTACTGAAATTTAAATGTTAGAAGTTAAATTGCTGAAATTTAAAGGACACTGGAAATTTAAATAACTGGGAAATAAATGACAGTAAATTAAATGACTGAAATATAAATAACTGTAAGTAAATAACAGAAATTAATAGAAATAAAATAAACAAACAACAAAATAATATAAACAGAATATTATAGTAAAGCAAGTGAACTACCGAAAACTAGGAAAATTGATGGAATCAATTTCCCCGGCAACGGCGCCAAAAACATGTTGAGTAAATACTATACATTAATATATATAGATTTACAGCAAACTAATAGGCAAGTGCACCTAGTCGGAGTAGTACAACAAGTGACGTATCCACAGGGAAATTGTTCAATTTTCCTAGTTCCGGTATTTAATAAACAGTAAATAAAAAGGGGGTTTAGCCAGTGGCAATCTTAGTATTTTTGGGTTGAACAGATAAAAACAATTAAAAGCTTAAATAAAACAATTGTGTATTAAATGGATGGAAAATGTGCTAAGGAAGGTGAAATCGCCCAAATATATTTCAGACATTAATTATAATCCTAATTTGCTCTTATTTGTCTGTTAAGAATTTATCTTGTGGCCTTCCTAAATCATAGATAAGGACAACTCTTAATTAATTCAATAGACTTTTTACAATCAGAAAAAGTCTAAAATCATTAATTAGCATTAAGCAAGAATTCTTTTATAACAGCGATGGATTTTATCTGCTAATCAAGGAGATAATATCTAACGTTTGTCTCTCTTTGTGGTCTATTCTCAAATTTACAAAATCATTGAAATAAGAGAAACCGTAAATGCATAAAAATGATCAGTTGTTAAGCATTTAATAATTTAGAGAGACAAAACAAATATTTATAAGCAAACTCGGTATTATAAATACGTCTGAATTATTTGGGGTTAAACACCCATCCTAAGCACAAATATAAGTTTACTCAGACATCGACAGAAATAAAGACAGAGTAAAGATAGAAGTAGTCATTATTTCAGGAACTTCTGCTGCCTCTTTTCTCTCTTTTTAAAATACTGCTTCTGCTGAGTACGTGAGTGAGTATGGTGAAGTGGAGAAATAAAAATAAAATGGAGAGTTATGGTGTTTAAGGGAGGAAAATGAATGGAAGAGAATGGTGAGGTGTGGTGCTGTTGTGTGATTTCTTCAATCTCTCGCGTACTCCTTTAAGGTTGAAGGTGCTGGGTTTATATAGAAGCAGAGCAGAGGTTGATTGGAGACAGACGCGTGAGGGATTTAAGGCAGGTGCCTGATATTGCTGAAGTAGTAGATAGATATGTTTGCAGGCGCCGCAGAAAATTGGAGAAGACGGTCGGCGTAGTTGCAGCTCTATTTGTTGTCCGGTCTTATTTCCACGGACAGTTCTATTTCTTGTCCGTCCATATTTCCACGGACACATATGCCTTGTCCGCCCCTTGTCCTGCCATTTTTCCACGGACTGGGCTTCAAATGGGCGTGTCCGGACCACCGTCCGGACCACCTTGGTTCGGACAGTTCATTTTGTCTGCCCTTTTCTCCGCGGACGCGCCACAGACAGATTCTTGTCCGGCCTTATTAACCCGGACGGAGCACGGACGCATATTTGCATTGTCCGGACCACTGTCCGACCAGCCTGGTTCGGACAGGTAGAGGTTTCGGACAGTGGTTCGTACAAAATTGTTTTGCTCCTAAAATATTCGTTTCAGCTCCGATTTAAGATCCGTCTGCGCCTATGCGTTCGTCTCTTCATCTACTTTGCTCCTAGCTTGGTTTTCCTCATGTTTAACCAATAAATTTGTGAGATAACCAATAAAACATAAACTAAAGGAAAACTAAGCAAAGTGGAGAAATGAGTAAGATAAGTGCTAATATAATATATGAAATACACCCATAAAACATGCTCATTTGGACACTTATCAACCCCCATAGCAGCTCTATTAATTCAGCACTTTAATTCTGCATTTTAATTCAACACTTTAATTTTGTTATCATGAGTTGTAATTTGTCTATTAGTTGTGCTACCTAGTATAGTCTTGGATTTCACAATTTTCTGTATTTGTCGGCTTATCATTTTTTTTACTCTGTCTATCTTTCGTACATATTTTTGAATGCTTGTTTATACATGTTTGGTTCTATTATACATTGGGATTTTTAGTTGTCAGTTTCATCTTATAAATTGATAGATCGGCTTAGCACAGGTGGCCATAGAATAGCCTTTAGGTTTACCCACTTATTTCTGGACACATCGAGTCCAGTTTAGAGAAGCTTCTAGGTTCAGGGATGTTCCTCCTTCAAACGGGCCGTAGAGTCTGGTCGGTGGGGAATGCCCTTTCTTTATAAAATTTTCCAAACAATCCATAATTGTCATAATAAAATTAACAATCAATGATTCATTTCAACCAATAAAATTCCGATTCAAAATCCAAAATTCAATTCCAAATTCAGTCCAAAAATTCAATTTCAAATCAATTCCTCTCATCAAATACTCTACAAAACCAATATCTTTCATGCCCTCTCATCAAACACTTACAAAATCAATCTCTCTCATGCTCTCTCATCTAACACCCTTAAATCAATCTCTCTCATCTAACACTCTTCAAAATCAATCTCTCTCGTCATATACTCTACAAAATTGATCTCTCTCATACTCTCATCAAACACTCTACAAAATCAATCTCTCTCACACTCTAGCACCAAACATACTTCAAAATCAGCCCCCCTACTCACTCATCGAACACATTTCAAACGCAATCCTTCCCCCCACTCACTCATCAAACACTCTTCATACACAATTCAAAATTCATTCCAATCCAATGTCAATCCCAACTGTAAATCATCCAATTTGAGGCCCAACAATCATTTCAGTTTGAGGCCCAATAATCAAATTCAATCTGGCCCACTTCCAATCTTGATCAATTTCCAAGGCCCAATCCGGCCCATTTTTTTAGACCCACTTTGGCCCAATTTCCAAGGCCCGATCCAAACCCATAAGTTAGAATATGGCCCACAACTCCAATTCAATTCAAAATTCATTCAACTCCAATTTAACTTCAATTTCATTCACTTCATCTCAATTTCAATCTCAATTCAATTCAATCAAATTCAATTAAATTCAATCCAATCCAAAATCAATTCAATTTCAGTCCAATTCAATTCAAAATTCTTTTCATTCCCAATTCAATTCAACTTCATTTCAATCCCAAATAATTCCAAATATCATAAATCTCAAACCCCTTGAAACTTCAAACTCCTTTGAACTCAAGTATCTTGAATCTCTAAACGTCTCAGCAGCTCAACAGACTCGAACGTCTCAACAGACTCGAAGGTCTCAGCAGCTCAACAGACTCGAACGTCTCCGCAGTTGAACAAACTCGAACGTCTCAACAGCTTAACAGACTCGAAGGTCTCAGCAGCTCAACAGACTCGAAGGTCTCAGCAGCTCAACAGACTCGAACGTCTCCGCAGCTCAACAGACTCGAGTGTCTCAGTAGCTCAACAGACTCGAACGTCTCAACAGAATCGAATGTCTCAACAGCTCGACAATTTCGAATATCTCAACAGACTCATCAAACTCAAACACCTCAATAACCCTCAGCCTCTCAAACCCGAACACCTACGAACTTCATAACCCTTTCAAGCCTTGATTGTCCTATAGACCCGAGCGTCTCACAGACTCCGTCGTCTCAAGATTTTAAATGTCTCACAGACCCGAGTGTCTCACAGACTTTTTGCACCTCAAACTTCAAAATAAACCCGATTTGTCAAACCTCATAAAATGACCACAAAACCTCTTTGACCCCTCAAAGACCCAAAAGGTCAAAATCCCAATTCCTTCAAAACCTCAAAACTCTCAAACTCTCAAACCTCCAAAAAACCTGAACTACGTAAGGTCTGATCTCAACAGGGAGTTGAGTACGTAGGCAGCCCATCCAGGGTGCGACCCCATTCTAAATAAGAAACCCTTTTCCCCTTCTGAGGTGGCTCTCATATCTCTCAAAACATTCAAACCTTCTTCGGTTCCCACAAGCTTCAAACCATCAGACTCCAAGTCTTGTCTATTCACTCCACCTCAGACTCTTCCCAAATCTTCATTCTATACCCATCTGAGTTCACCAACTCCTCCCCTTCGCGCTAGCTTGGCAGAAAAGCTCACCTCATCCACTCTGTCTCTCTTCTCATCCTAATCATATCCTTGGCTTTTAATTGAATCTCTCTAATAAGGTTTTGAAAGAAGGCAATCCTGACAATTGGAGACCGAGGTTTCCTCGGGCACCAATCCGAAGTCGTGGTCATTGCCAGTTCTAAGGGGTGTAACGCAGTGCGAACCCACACAGAATCTTTGGTATGACCAGATAAGTCCAATCCATATGCAAATCACAGAGTCAATTAACGGTTCTTAGAACCCTTCTCCTCCCTTCCTAGTTCCTTAGGTCAAACTAGGTGGCGACTCTAGTCAATTTCCGCCCTTAGGGCATAAGTCCGCGTGGGGCCCATCGAGAGTAGGTGTAACGCATCCTTGCGCTCTCCTTTCTGCTTTATGGGAAAGACGGACGATGTAGTAGGTATTTGAGGCATGCCAGAATAACGGGTTTTCACCCTCCACAGAATGGCATATTTCTAGGATCTTGACTTTTCAGTCAGACCGCATTTAGATAGACCCCCTCATACCGAAAAAATCACCCTCCACAAGAAGTAGTTGATTCTCTTTTTTTTAGCGTTGCACCTCTTACTATTGAAGTTTACACGAAGTGACCGGTCCTCCAATAGCTTCGGATGTTCTCAATTACATCCAAAGCAGTGACCGGCCGCTAACAACCGGTTGCTGTTTTCGATTATGATCGAAGTAGTTACCGGTCGCTCATGACCGGTCGCTATTTTTTTATTATGACTGGTCGCTTAATGACCGGTTATTATTTTTTGATTATGACCGGTCGCTTAATGACCGGTCGCTTATCACCTTGTGCCTTTGCCTTATCTATTTTTTATGCAAGAAGCAATTGTCGACCGGTTACTAACGACGATCGATCATGACTTTTCTTTTAAAACCTTTTTTTATTATACACCTTTTGGGGTATTTGAAGAATAATTTGGTTCTTAGTTTTGCCAACGATAGCCAAATGATGGTACTTTGTTGTCATTCCCCCCAAAACATCTTTTATTTCAAAAGATTTTTGACATATGGTGTGGCATCCCACGCCCAATAATTCACCCGCTACAGGCAACCAGAGCTCCTAACATTTCAAAGATGGCTTTTTTTTTCTTTTCTTTTCTTTTTTTCTAGTTTTTACCCTTGTCTGGGTGCGACGTCCCAATACAAGGTGTCTTTCATGGCTTTAAAGCCTTCAGCGCATAGGCTGGGTGTTTCTTTCATGGCCTTGAAGCATCCAGCGCATAGGCTGGGTGTTTCTTTCATGCCTTTGAAGCCTTCAGCGCATAGGCTGGGTGTTTCTTTCATGGCTTTGAAGCCTTCACCGCATAGGCTGGGTGTTTCTTTCATGGCCTTGAAGCCTTCAGCGCATAGGCTGGGTGTTTCTTCATGGCTTTGGAGCCTTCAGCGCATAGGATGGGTGTTTCTTTCATCTTTTTGAAAAAAGAACGGCTTCATTTATTGATAAGATTGAAACAAATTATTACACAGAACTTTTTTAGGCATTCAGCATGTCAAGAATGCGGTAACTCGTACCCTTCAACATTTTTCAAATGATATGAAGCTCGACCGGTCTTTCGGTGAATGATGTATGGGCCTTCCCACTGGGGATCAAGCTTCTTCGGTTGCTTTACTTCTTGGAGAACCAACTCCCCTGGCATAAAACTTCGCTCTTTGATCCTTTGGTTGAAGTATTTTTCAACTTTACTTTTATCCCTGGCCATCTTTGCTTCTGCTATAATTCTTGTCTCTTCGAGTAAATCAAGATGATCCCCTATCCCTTCGTTATTGACTTTTCGTTGTAAGACTCCCATCTAACTGACGGAACAATGACTTCAGCCGGAACCACTGCTTCCAACCCATAGGTTAACCTGCAGGGTGTTTCCCCTGTAAGACCCTTTTCTGTTGTTCGGTAGGACCAAAGAACTTGCGGTAGCTATTCTACCCATCCTCCCTTTCGATCGTCTAACCTCTTTTTTAGTGCTTTGACAATTTGTCCATTTACATTCTCAACTTGCCCATTGGCTTGTGGATGTGCCACTGATGCAAACCTTAGGTCAATGCCCCATTCCTCGCAGAATGCCCGGAAACTATCACAATTAAATTGTGTTCCATTGTCCGTTATTATAACTTTGGGTAAGCCGAACTGGCATACGATATACTTCCACACGAGCTCTTGTGATTTTTTCGCGGTGATAGTTATAGTTGGCATCGCTTCTACCCATTTGGTGAAGTAATCGATGGCCACATATATGAATTTATATCTTCCTGGAGACGCCTCTAGGAAGGGGCCAACGATATCCAAACCCCACATGGCAAAAGGAATGGGGGATAAGATGGCAATCTGCACAGCGGGAGGTTTGTCGATTCTGCTGCCATGCTCCTAGCACTTGATGCACTTTTGTATGTACTCTTTACAATGTTCTTTAATTTTTGGCCAGAAGTATCCAAGCCTCATGATTTTGTGAGCCGTGGCTCTTTCCCCTTGATGATTTCCACAAACTCCTTCGTGAATTTCTTCTATTAGTTTGCTCCCCTCCTTTAGGGTGGTACACTTGAGAGCTGGTCTTGCAAAGGACCTTTTATAGCATTGTCCATCTTCAAAGAAGAAGGATGCAGCTCTTCTTTTTATAGTTTTCGCCTCTTTTTCTTCCTAGGGAAGTTCTCCCCGGAGAATGTACTTGATGATTGGTGTCATCCATGTTTCTTCTGATTCCGATGGATTAACAGCGGATACGTAAGCATCTTCAAGACTTGAACTGGTTTTGACTTCCAACCAAATCTTTTCCGGAACTTTCTCAGTCATGTTGGCTAATTTTGCCAGAGTATCCTCTTTGACATTCTTTGTTCGGGGAAGGTGTCTTAATTCACACCTTGAGAAATTCGCTTTTAGCTCTTGAACCTTGAGTAGATATCTCCAGAGTTTTTCTTCCTTCACTTCATAAATGTTGTCATTTTGCCTTGCCACGAGCATAGAGTCTGAGTATACTTCTAAATCAGCATTACCGATAAGATAACCAGCCTTTGTTTATTTTCCTTTTTATAAAACATTTTAAGGATACATTTATGGTGTATCTGATAAAACCTGTTGCCCCTAGGGCGGCAATGATTTCTAATCCCTGGACGAGGGCTTCATACTCCGCTTCATTGTTAGTGACTTCAAACTCTAGTCGAAAGGCATAGTTAAGATCCCTTCCATCTGGGGTTCGGACCACAATTCCCGTTCCTTCTCCAGTCTTACACCGGGCTCCATCGACTGATATGACAAAGGGATTGAGAAACTCCTTCTCTTCTTGGTCGAAGCTTGTTTCGGTTATGAAATCTGCCAGTGACTATGCCTTTATTGCCGTTCGTGGTAGAAAGTGAATCTCGTATTGGGTGAGCTCTACTGTCCAGTTTACCATTCACCCCTAGGCACTTGGATTATTTGCTATCTGTTTTAACAACCAATTGGTCCTGACATGGATTCGATATGACTGAAAATAGGGGCAAAGCTTTCGGGACGCAACCACCAAGGCAAAAAGAATCTTTTCAATGCTTATATAACGTCCTTCTGTTGATGTCAGAATTTTCCTAGTATAATAGACCGAGATTTCTTTCTTCTCCTCCTTCAATACTAGAACTACAGCTACTGCCTAGTCAGAAACAGACAGATAAAGGTAAATATCTTGACCGGGAGTGGGAACTCCCAGCTTTGTTAATTCTCGGAGCATTTTTTTATCTTTTCGAAAGCTTCAATGCACTCTTGCCCCCATTGAAACTTGTTATTCTTCCTTAAAATGTTGAAGAATGGGATTGACTTTTCTTGAAGTTTGGAACAGAATCAGCTTAGAGCTGTAAGTCTTCCATTGAGAGCTTGCACATCTTTGATGTTTCTGGGTGGAGATAGATCCAGAACAGCTTGGCTTTTTTCTAGGTCTACCTCAATCCCTCGTTGCCCAACTGTGAAACCGAGGAATTTCCCTTTGGTGACCCCAAATACACATTTTTCTAGATTTAGCTTGATTTGATATTTGTCCAAAGCGGTGAATGTTTCTTCGAGGTCCTTCATATGCTGCTCTCTTGAGGCGCTTTTTACAACTATATCGTCAACATAGGCTTCTACATTACGAGTGAGCTGATTTTTGAACACTTTGTCGATCATTCTTTGAAAGGTTGCGCTTACGTTTTTTAAACCAAAGGCATTACTCTGTAACAGAATGTCCCTATTGAAGTAATGATAGAAGTATTTTCTGAGTCATCTTTGTTCAACTTTATCTGATTATACCCTGAAAATGCATCCAAAAAACTCAATAGAACTTTAGGCTGTCGGGATAACCAAACGATCAATTGAAGGTAGTGGATAGAAATCTTTTGGGCACACTTTATTCAAATCTGTGAAGTCTACGCACATTCTCCACTTTTTGTTTGATTTTTTTACTAATACAACATTTGCTAACCATTTGGGATAGGACACCTCTCGGATGAATCCTGCTTTGTGCAATTTCTGTACCTCTGCTCGTGCGGCCAGATCTCTTTCTTCTCCGACTATTCTTCTTCTTTGCCTTATAGCCGCATGCTTGGGGTCCACTTGGAGGTTATGCTGGATAACGTCTGGGCTTATCCCAAACATCTCTTCTACGCTCATGGCGAATGTTGTCCTTCTTTTTTCCAAGGACCTCATTAGGTGAGTCTGTTCCCCACTGTCAAATGTACTTCCAATTTTTAAAAATTTAGAAGGATCAGTCTTTATATATACCTCTCTTGAAAGATCAGTGGGAGCCTCGTAGCTCCCTGCTTTTTCACCTATTCCCGGCGGTTGGGGAAGCTCTCCCCTACATTCTTTGTCTGATCCTACCGTCCTTTCCATCTCTTCTTCCGGTAAGCTCTCCATGATTCGAACTTCACAGACTCGGGCCATTTTCTGACTCCCTCTTATGGTTACTAGCTTGCCCGATCTAGTTAGGTACTTCATCTTCAGATGATGCGTACTGCATATGGCTCTAAAGGCGTTAATGTCTGGTCGTCATAAATACATGTTGTATCCAGAAAGTCTGGGCATGACAAACGCTGTCAACCTCTACGTGAGTCTTTCATCACCTTGCCCTAAAGTGGTAGTGAAATCGATACTGCCCGCTGATTTAGCAGAGATTCCCCCTATGAATCCTCCTAGCATCGTAGAGTATGGCTTGATCTTTTCTTCAGGTATTTCAAGCCTATTTACTGCTTCGGCTGAGATCACATTAGCTCCCGCGGCACTGTCAACTAGAATTCCTTCCATCATTCGATCATTGACCTGCGCTCTGATGACAAGTGGATTATTGTGTGGATAAAGGACCCTGTCTTCGTCTTCTTCGGTGAAGTAAATCAGAGGGAGATTTTACTTTTTGGCTATCTTTCTTTCAGGAAGCTTTTGATGCACTTCATGGATATACCTTTTTCTTTCACTTGGAGTTAGTGGTCTTACTTTTGAATATAGGCCTGTGATTTTTCTTGGAAGAGTTTTTACAAGATTTTCTTTTCCTTTAATATTTTTTATTTATTAATGGACAAAAAGAGAAATCGATTCGACATAAAGAAACACAATGACATAATAGAGTTTTTAATTAGAAGGAATGTAAAAAGATGCAAAAAAGGTTCTCCACTTTTCTTATTTTTTTCATAAAGAAGAAATTCCACTTCCCTAGTCACAGACCTGTGATCATCCCGAAGGATTTACTGTGATCCAACTCCGGATGCACCTCTTACTCCTGCCGGTTCCAGAAGTACTGGCTGTTAGACTGCTTCTACTGTCCCACATGTTGCTTTCCCTTCTTCTTGTTTTCTCTAATTATCCTCAACTCTTTAGCAAGATTTGCACAGTTGACAGTCATGTGATTCTTGTGCCCGTGGTATTCACAGAATGCTACCGGGACTTCACATGAAAAAGGTTTTTTCGGTGGAGGGAGAAGACCTTCTTTAACAGCGGCCGCATACTTTCCTAGATCAATATGTGTCACTGGGAAGACTCTTGTGCTCTGATGTTGTCCTCCTTGGGAGGTGGTGGTTGTAGCAGCAGTTGGAGCTTTGTAATATGGCTTGTACCTTGATCTCCCCCAGACGAACTTCCGGTCGAAGGTCCCCCCGCCTGTCCTCCTTTTTTTCACTTGAGACGGGAACTTTGAAGCTGCTTAACAATTCCTTCGCCTTATTCTCTGCTACTTCTGATTTTATGAAATCATGAATCATTTCAGCTAATTCTCCATGAGTCCTTGGTGCCTTGGTGGCTATCTTCCCTGCCAGTCGTGGTTGGGCCAAACTGTTGCCGAAAGCATTGATTAAGATCTTTTCGTCGATATTGTCGATTTTAGCTACTTGCTTGTGAAGGCGTTCGCTATACTCTTTCACAGTTTCTCCTTTCCTCTACTTCAAATCCATGAGCCCAATCGTCTCTTTTTTCACTTTTTTGCTGGCAGCAAAGTACTGCTGGAACTCTTCCGTCAGTTGTTTAAAGCTTGATATAGACTGGGGGGCCTAGTGGAGATCCATCCAAGGGCCCTCTTCGAGAGTGTTCCAGGAAATAGGTTGCACAGTGCAAGGGAGCCTATCCCTTGTGTATTCATGGCGAACATGAATTTATTAATGTGTTGTGCAGGATCTCCTATCCCGTCATACTTCTCAACTGTCGGGGCGATGAAATGAGGAGGTAGCTTGGCCTTTCTGATCTTCTCGGTGAACGGATAAAGGCTCATATTGATTGAATCATCCTCCTCATTTCTTTCTTCAATGATCGGTATCTCTCCGCGTGCTTCCTTCTTTCCTTCGTTGCTTCCCTCAGAATCTCGGCTTTTTAGGAGCTCAATCGCCTCGGCCATTTCTTCCCATTTTCTTTGGTAGTTCTCGTCCCTCTGCATCAGTTCTTGCTGTAGGAGCTCATTGTCTTCTACAATTCTTTCGTCAATCGCTCTCGTCAAGCTCTTGACCATGTCCTCTAAATCTCTTTTGGTGATGGCATCTGAGGCTCCTACTTCTCCAGCTTCGGTAATTGGATCGGTGTTTCCTGTATTGGCCTGTAGAGTCTTTCTGGTTCTTGGCACCATTCATACCTAGTCCTGCAAAAAACACGATTTATTGATTTTAGATTTTTTTAATTCTGATTGCTGTTACCAGTCATTTCTTTTTGAGGTGGATTCGTGGTTGCTAGATCTTTGAGATGTTCGTTTCCCACAGACGGCGCCAAATGAAAAAGGTTGGATCCTTTCCCTCACGTTCCTAATCGTTATCTCCAGACCTAGGGGTCTAGGCTGATCGTGGAGTTGAATTACCTTGTTACAAGAGAATCGTGTTCGGAAGAAGTGAGTGGAGAGAAGACTGGCATTCGAGAGGAGGTTCTGTAAATCTGAATAGCGTATCTTTATTCTGTGGGGGTGACCCCTATTTATAGTTATTTTCCCAAGGTTCCTGGGTCTGCCAGTCTGTCTTTTTGCCAGGATGTCATTCCAATAATCTACATCAGTACTCTATCTTAATCCTTATATATTCTATTTCTAGCTATCAGACTGCACCTGAGTGTCTTGACATTACCTATACTTTCCTCTTAATTACTTGACCGATCACAGATGACCGGTCGCTATTCATGCCTTACTTTGTACCTTTGGCGACCAGTCACAAGCGACGGTCGCTATACATACTGGCTTTGTTCTTTTGGCGTCCGGTCACAAACGACCGGTCGCTACTTTACATTGTGTTTCCTCCTACTATCGACTGGTCACAGATGACCGGTCGCTACTTACATTGTGTTATCTCAATTGGTGACCAGTCACAGACGACCGGTCGTACTCTTTTATACTACTTCTATCCTTAATGACCGGTTACTTGTGACCGGTAGCGTCCTTCATGTTTCTTGCCTTCCTTCGCTCGTGGTTGTCTGTTGCCTTTTTCTGTCTTTTTCCCTCCTTCTTAGGTTAATCTCATTGTAACACCCCTACCGCTAATCCCGTCATTACTGTACAAATACTTACCTTCGCAGCGGATATTACATACACAGCGGCGGGTGTACAATGCCGTTAGTCACCCACGTGACTAACAAGGCCAGGTACACTACTACATACTATCGGTCTGATGACTTGAATATACCGAGTACACTACACAATACATTTCTTTCCATTCCATACTCAATTCATAATTCCAAATACAAACTCCAAAATCAATACTATACCGAGTCTACTACAATACTTAAATTACCGATACAGGTTGAACTTCCAAATTCGCATCACAATACAAATACAATTCCTATTACTCAACTACCCATGCATACATAGCAGCCCGATCCTACACTCTCGAATAGTGGTCGGCTTTGAAGTACCTGTAAATAAAAACGGTGCCCCTAGGGGCTCAGTAAATTGCTGCATATGAAATTCGCATACCCCGCGTGCTAACCGGGGTACGCCGACTACTTTTGGTCGGATATACATGGGGTTCATTTTACATGCATACATACATACTAATACTTACTACAATACAAGCATCATTACTTACATACATATACAAGATTCAATACTTACTAGGGAAGACAATTCGTCAGTCAACCGTTCACGTTAGTTATCCATTCATCCGGTTTAATCGGATGCTCTCTTTCTCCCCGTTCGGGTTCATAGGGCTTACACAACTCATGTTCTTACTTACTTGTTACTTTACTCATACCTCACTCGTTACCTTACTCATTACCTTACTCGTGCTTTACTCAATACTCACTACCTTACCAACACTTACACCTTACTCAATGTTCATTACTTAACTCTTACATACTCGGTACTCCATACTCATCACCTTGCTCGTACTTACTCTTTACTCGGTACTCCTTACATGCTCATACTTACTCCTTACTCAATACTCATTACTTTACTCATACATACTCAATACTCATTACTTTTGGGCCTCCGGGCGGAGTCATACACAAGAATCGCCACCGGGCCTACAAATACAAAGGGGATATACACTTAGCTCCTCCAATACTCAAATGCCCGTTATTACCGGACTACTCAAATTCCCAACACTCCTCTCTCGGAGCATCTTACAATCTCATGGATTAGCCTAGAAGTATCTCTCTCGATAACCTCCACTAGCTTAGGGAATTACCAACGTCTAGTATTCTCAAATTTAAGGGTTTCTCCAACGTATCGAATACTCTCATGTTCGGGACATTACTTACATTAGTTGGGTCCTCTCATTGTGGGTCGACAAATTTTCTATGGGGTTTGGAGATCCCTCAACATTCTTTACTACTCTCATGGTTCATGTCTTGCTCCACCATCAATACCTCTAATAGAGGTTACTTATATGTACTTCCACTATTTATTATTTTGTGGATTGTTCATTTTGGTTCTCTTACCGTTATCGGGAGGTTACTAGTCCCGTACACTCTCTCACGTTCTAGTGAGTTCATTGGTTTACGTTATCGTTTCTCGGTTTGTTAGTTTTAGTGTGTTTCTACATTTCCGTTAATTCACACATGACTCTTACTACGAGTCCTAACAACAAGACTCATCTAGGAGTCGGTCTACACACTAAGTTAAGCCACACAATCATTCAAGAAGGGTTAGCTCATACAACATACAACAAGTCATACAATGAAAGGCAATAAACTGTTTTCATGCTTTAATCTTGATTAACCGGCATACAAGCACACAAATCAGAGTAACTCGGTTAGCATACGGGGCATGAGAAAATCATACCTTTCACCAGGGTTAGCTTAACTACCGTGTGTTCTCACGTTCCTTGGTTCACACTTGTTCCACTGATAGTGTTTCAAACATTGATATTAATACCAAGTTCATATGGTACATAATTAATTACTACTCCCGTACTTACTCCGCTGTCCCGTTATTCTTAGTTTTTCTCCTGTGTGCTTAACTTTCTTACCTTCATTATTCTAGCACTAATGCCTTACTTATACATATTTATATGTATGTATATATATGTACATGTATATACATATATGTCTAATTAATTTTAAATTTTATTTATTTATTTTTGTCTGGGTCCGACCGACCCACCGACCGACCCAGACCTCTGGGTAGGTCGAAGTCAGAAAGCGATTCCAGTCCAACCGACCCAGTCTCTGGGTAGGTCGAAGGCAGAATGCTTATTTTGATTTGGTTTCAACTCCAATCTTCTCCCAATTTCTTCTCTAACCATCCACATGATTCCTAACATGTTTAACAACCTTAAAACACTCTTAATCATGCTCTAAACCTCCTCTAATCATTACTCAAATTCCTTACTCAAATCCTTGCTCAATTTCTACAAACTTCAATACTCATCTTTGCACTTATGCACTCTAGTGCTTTTCTAAACCTCTCTTGACAGCCTACATCTTGTTCTCACCCACTTTGACCATTCCAAATCCTTTATGACCATTGGCGATAACTATACTCAAGTTCTTCATTCATTTCCAAGGTTATGCACACCAACTTTCTTTCTTAAATTCAAGGCACTAGTACACTGTTTTGCTACAGATTTTTACACTTCTCTTCCTAGTTCTTCCAATGCATTTCAACACTCCTTGCTACAGATTTTTACACACTTCATCCTCATCCTCCAACTATCATTCCATGGTTACCAAACATCTCTACTCAACCCAATACACACCTTGGTTCTCCCATTCACCAAGTTATCCAAAAATGCTTGTTTCCTACTAAAATTTTGCCATAGTTCGCCTACAAATCTAACTTATCCACATTCATCCATTCTCACCAAAATCATTCCTAAACTAGCCACACCCTTACAAGGGTCCTACCAGCACACAATGAATCCACCAACCTCATCCAAATTCCATAAAGCACAATATACTACAATAGCTCAAAAGCTTGGCACTTAAGCCCTTAATTCAAACCAATAATTCACTAGTTCTCTCAAAATCAACTAAACACATTATTTCTCACACTTTGGGTTCATTATTCAATTTAACCCATCCCAAATATTTAAACACATAAAATTAGTATTAAGGTGGGTTTTCTTACCTTAAATTCTCATGAGTCATGTTTTGCTCCCTTCCTTCTCCTCTCTCTATTTCGGTCAAATTTGGGCAACGGAGTTGCCAAACCCCAACCCAATATTTAAGGAACACAAAAATACACATGATTAAAATCCTAATCCTTAAAAATACACTAATCCAATACAAGGCTTAAAACACCATAGTTAGGGTTTACCTTTTGAAGCTTTTTGAGAGTGGTTCTCACCTTTGAGTCAAGAAGGGGGTTATCCCACCATTAGAGGGTTGAAACAAAGCTCAAAAACAAGAGGAAAAGAAGGTAAGAGAGAGAGAGAGAGAGAGAGCAAAAATTGGCCATCCTAGGAAGTGGAGAGAGAATGACTTTTTCTTGGAAATTTTTACCTTTGGAGGAAGAAGAGACTCCAAGCTACACATTGGTGCCATTTTCTCTTCAAGTGGGGAAAACCGATGGAGATGAACTTCATCATTTTCAGATTTTGAAAAGAGAGAACGATAGAGAATGATGAGAGGAGTTCAAATATGTAATTTGTTTTTGATTTGGAGCTTAAATGGAGCTTGGGCAAGAGGATGAATAGAGGCTGCCATGGAAGCTTTCGGAGCTTCAAAAATCGTCCCCAGCAGAACAAAGAAGAAGAAGAAGGGGTCTGGTGGGGAGGGAATACGTGTGAGACAAGAGAAAAATGGGAGGAGAGAAGAAGAAGAAGGGGTTTGGTTTTTTCCCATTGGGTTTTGCTTAGGGAGGTTTTAATGAGGCCCTATCGTAACCCATCCGCCTTTTATATATAATAATATGGCTATATGCCCAAATTATCAAAAAACAAAGAGAAAAATGGGAATGGGAGGAGAGAGAGAGCAAAAGGTGTTTTTATTACTTTTTCTACTTTTTGCTTTTTGGCTACTTTTACTAACTAGCTAGTCATGTGAGAGGGGCTGCTTTATCTAATTAAAACCGGTCCCCTATGTACACAAGAGCTGGAGCGTTTTTCGTCTTTTACAGAAAACACTCATTTATTTACCCGGTTTTAGCACTATTCACTAACTGTGCCCGTTTTCCGGAATTTTATTGGTTATTAAGCTTCCATTAATGCTTAATTATAGTTATTTAATGAACTATAATTTTTATGGGTTCGTTTGGCCACTCAAAGTCACATTTTCGGGTTTCCTCGAAAAACGTGCGCTAAAGCTTTATTAGCGTTTTAATTCATTATTTGGATCCGTTTTCTTCAGGAATCAATTCCGTATACTAATTAGGCATGAATAAGCCTTAGGAATCCTTATAATACTCTAACTGAGGTCTCGTACCTCCTATGGTTATTTAACGCTTATTTTAGCGTTTTCCGCTTTTTAAGCGTTTTCTCATTTCTTTTGGATTTATTTTCCTTACCAAAATTACTTAGGCACTATTAGGCCCTTAAATACCATATTAGAATAATTTAATCACCATAATTAAGTTCGGGGTATTTCAATCTACCCCCCTTAAAGAACTTTGCCCTCAAAGTTGGTGAATCTAATATTGTTACTCGTATAAGTACTCTATGCTAAGGTTCTGTCCTCTACATATAACTTGTCAGACTCCAAATGTCTAACTCGATGTATACTACACATCCAAACAGCATGTCACTGCATGCATAGTAATCAAAAATATCTGTTACAAGCTCTTCCTGGGGTCCGTCCGAAGATAAATGAGGTACCATCCTCTCCCATGTCGAGCGATCCCTCAAGTACCGGTCACGTTTGAACACTTACGCTTTCTGGTTCACGGCCGTCATGACTAATGGCACGTACGCTTTCTGGCCACGGTCCTTTGGTTCAGATCAAATTCATTTGCATATATAGAGATCCTCAGGCACTTACTCATACTTATACTTACTCATACTTACTTCGGGACTATGCTGCCCCAGCGCCCTTGGAAAAATACAAAACACACACTGTCACCGCACCCAACCGGCCACTTAGGACCGCCGCACGAACGGTGTAGTGGTTTCAAAACTAATTAACACTTCCACTGACTGAAAACTAGCTTCACCTCCATGGTTTCAACCGGATACCCGTTCCTAGTCATGGAAGATCCACTAGCGCCCGTGGGAGCGGTTTCAAAACCGATCCTCATTCTCAAGTTTGAAGAAAACATTGTACTAAATTAGTTTTGGGAATTCATTTTGTAAACTTGCATACATCTCCCAATCCCATTTATGATGATTATACTTATTACTAGTGTTATTACTGTGACCACTTATAGGGAGCTTCAAGAGTCCTTCAACCCCAATGTGATCAGCATTGGTGTTGAATTATCCTTCCACCCCAATTTGGTGTTCAGTTTCCCTTGATCACTAGCAAATCAAGTTCCACCTCCCACCTCCATTCCAAACAGACAAATCGTCAAACATTGTTTCGTTTTCTATCTTTTTAATCTTGCTAGTCATAATCACACACATACATTTTCCAATTTATAGAATTCACTTACTCACTTACTAATCGTCTCATCAATTATTACTACATCATCTCCAACTACTATACTTAAGAAATTCAAAGGTATAATATCCAATTAATTTTCTATCCTCCAATTTATACTCATAAAATACATCGGCTTCATACCGATTTATACTCATCAAATACATCGGTTCCATACCGATTTATACTCCTCAAGTCTCTCATACATACTTATTCCTCATACTATTACCAATCAGGGTTCTCATTCCCCTGGAGTTTCTCTACTCCATTCCTATTCTTATTTCCCAAATAACCACAATTACACGATGAGTGAATACAAATGTTTATGTAACATAAGTATCAATCATCAAAACAAATACTTTTGTGCTATGCGCATTGTAGTTTACGCACTTGTCACGTGAAACTTACACTTCGCGGTTTTCGCTCTACCCCCCTTAAAAGGGATTACGCCCATGTAATCTACCTTGTGTCAACATTGGACATTGGTCGAAGGCATTCAGCTGTCATGGAGTGGTTCAGCTTCCATGCGGTCTATTATACAATGTTCCTTGATCAATGGGTCTTAACCGTATTACCAGTTAGTCCCTATGTCAAGAATTTTCATCGGAGTTGTTCAACTCTTAACCGGGTTCGGTTCTAGCCTAAATGGCTTTAAGGCATTGATGATTAACCCCTTTTATTCACTAGGTATATTTCACTTAGAATTCTAGGCCCACTAGCTTCTGCTGCGTGACCCTGATAACTTGGGTTATTCGCCCTTCTTGTTATCTTTAATGTGCTACACATCCCCTTTTTATCCCTCTTATTGTGGGAATAAGGTTTATTCCATCAAGCGTGGTACTTCCTTTACCGTACGCGAGTTCAGTGAGCTTCGGATTTTCTATCCAGCTCTTTGGAAATCCATATACATACTATTGTGTATTGTAGTGATTATTCACTTGGTTCCTCCGACTTATTGTTGGTTGAGGTTGAGTCACTACCTAGTGGTAGTGCTTCCTCTGTTGTCAGTGGGTTCTGAATTATGCCAGTTTCTCTGGTTCAGTACAAGTGTTCTGTACTTGTATGACCTTGCATTTTCTATGCGTCGGTCCTAGTGACTTTCTTAAGTCTCCTTTCACTTTTTATTCCAATGGAATTCACGTCTTGTGATTGTTGGTGTGTTTCACCCTCTTCGTGCTTTTTTGGCCTTAGGCCGCACGGTTTGTTTCTAAGCTTTTGCTTAACTGGCTTGTGCCATGTTCATTGGCGAAAGGAAGAATTTACCACTATTTACATTTTCCATATTCCTAGCTATCCCACTAGATCATTAACTGCACAAGTGTAATACCAAAACACTCAGTCCTACAGAGTGCAGAGGCGTAAACCCTTGGCAGTAAATCTCTTATGTGATCGCAATAGGAGTGAATATTACTTCTTCGTGTGGTGCTTCGTCATTTGGTGCAGACTCATGGCTTGTTGCCTGGTCTGTCCACTATCTCGTATTAACAACTCCATAGTATTGGGTGATTATTCACATACATTGGTCGCCTGCTGCGCACCATGTTCTTACTGATTCTACAGTATTGGTTTACATGGCATCCGCTGTTGCTTGCTTCAGCTCATGCATTCCCACCATTTATACCATGGTTCGGTGTCTATACTTCTGAGCTCCTTGAGCGTTATTGATTTTCCCACTTCACATTTTCACATACGGTGTTTCCTCTTAACCGATTACTCCTTGGTTGTCAACAATTGCTATTGAAGCTTATTTTACATTGCTTGGCAATAGTTGTATGCTTAAGCTCCACTACATTATTAGTTCTGAAAGGGATATATTTTCAGACATTTATTGATGGTATCCTCTTCTTCGGATCCATGTGTTCACCGCTCTCGCGGTCTCCCATTTATGAGGGGTATCCTTGCTCGATGGTTATTAACCTTTTATTGGTGTCGTCCTTGACCACTTTCCATATGGTCACAATGGGTTTTGCATTCGTTGGGTTATGTATTGCAATAGTTTCATGGCATACTAGCTATATTGCCTAGAGCTCTGCTCATCACAGGCTGTTCCCAAGTGATTACTTCTCCGTAAGCCATCGTTGGGTTTGGAGGTGATACCGGGCTCCATGATAAGTTCGTCGCATCACACTTCCGTTTGTTGGAGACCCTTTAAATATCTTGGTATTGATCGGTACCATTTATTAATTTGGGGTATCCCTTGTCAAGTGGGATCCCTTCGGTCTTCTAACCGAATATTCATTCCAATTGTGGTGTTCTTATCACGACATTTCGTTTAACTGTGTTGACTTGATACCCTTTATGGATTGCTCTTGGGTATTACTGATTATACGGTAGCATCTGGCTGACATTTATGAGTATGTCCAGTTTGTTATCTTACCTTGCGGTTCTGGATCTGAGTTATCCTGTTGAGGGTTATAACGTCTCCCGTTCTTAGGGTAGACCATGGGTACTTCTCTTATATATTCTTGATCAGTTTGATATCTTCTTTGGTGATGACTGGTATTTTTCGGTACCTTATAAGATCACTCTGGTATGTCATCTTGTCCATCGAACATTGGAGTGTTCGTGTTAGGCATTTGCCTTACCGGGTTTAGACTGGGTATTCATCCCGGCTATCCCATATTCGCTTTAAGATTTCTTGAGACATATCCAATGTCTTTACTCAATTGTTAGTGCTTCTCGCACTTCTTAACTCTTAATGGTTCTCCTGGAGTGAGTTCTTGACTCCTTTAGCTTGTAAGCTTATCTGAGTTCCCTTTGCTCGTTCGAAGTGTCTAGGTGTTTGGGTTTGAATTTACTTGTGGTCTGTAGAACGGAGTTGACTACTTCCCGTGTTTCATACACTACATGTATACATACGTGGGGTACCTTGTTGGTACGTTACCACTTACCTGACTATATGTCAGGCCCGCAAGCTCATTCGGAGTGCAGTCGTCCCACATCCCGTATTTGGGTACACTCGTAGTGTTTGTCACACGCCTAGGTGAAGTATTCTGCTGTCAACTCCTCTTGTATCGTTCTATGATACTAACCGTAATTCCGTAAGTTTGGTTTTAAAAAATCTGAGGTTTAAAAGAAGGGTTTGTGGTTTTGGAAGAAAAATTTGGGTTTTGAAATAACAGTTCGGTGTTAAAAGAAATTCTTCATGGCGTTGCCATGTCTGAGGTCTTGACCAAGTCCAGCTTCTCGCTGACTGGTATGTTCTTAATACAAGGGTCGGGCCGTTAGGCCTTTCCAAGGTTTCATTGTTTCAAATTCTTAGGATTAGTGATCCTGTATTTGCTTCAATCCTCCTGGTGGTACTTTTGTAGGTACTTGTTGGTCATTAGAAGTCTTCCAGCTGTTTTGCCTCTGCTGCACTTGCCCTGGGCAAGTGCGCGGGTAGGTTGTTTTTCGGTTAACGTATACCGGTTACGGTATCGTTTCCATCCATATTTGGTGGTCTTATTAGATCTTCCTTTGATCTTCTGACCTTAGTGATCAATCTCCTGAGTCGTTTCTTAGTGTTCTTGACATGGTTGTCGTCAATCCGGGTGTCTCACACCTTCACTGTGGTTAACGAGACTTGACTTATCCTTAGGAACCACGTTGTAGTACTATACGTGTACGTTTTATGAATACTTTCATTGTCATATGAACTGTGTCGTTCGGTTATTACGGCCTCTTGGAGTGTAGGTTTGGTGTTAGTCCAACCTCGACTAGTTCCTTAGTCGGTTTGTATACCGTTATTGGTATTTTCAAGCCTCACAGCCCGTAGACTATCTTGTCTCAGGTTTGTTACTCTATCTTCCTCGTTTCGTTGTGTGGTTGTGCTCCTCTTCTTACTGGCTACTCATGGTTCTCGCGACCGCGAATCACGTCGCCTCATGGTGCCATAAATTCATTATCCTATATTTAGGATCTTCGATCTACGATCATTAAAAGCGGTTGTTGTTGTTCCAACGGGAACCGTCTCCGGGATTCCCGGTTCTTAGACTCTACCGTATGATAGTCTCTTTTTTTAATAAGGTTTGTTTTTGCAACTGCCAGATCGGGTTTTCCCTAAGTGTGAGAGGTCTTTCCATCTCTCTGGCGTTCTTCTCCCAGTTTAATACCGTGGGTTGCGGAGGGCGGGTATGGTTGTTGTAGGTTTCCGGTTCACACGGAAATTCCTATCTAGCGTACCTCACACGCTAACACTCAACCCTTAGCCCTAAGTCTCTAATTCCTAACTCGGTATTTTCCTAAACTCGGTATTTCATATCGCTCTGATACCACTTTTAGTAACACCCCACCCCGCTGATCCCGTCATTACTGTACAAATACTTACCTTCACAGCGGATATTACATACACAGCGGCGGGTGTACAATGCCGTTAGTCACCCACGTGACTAACAAAGCCAACTACACAACTACATACTATCGGTCTGATGACTTGAATATACCGAGTACACTACACAATACATTTCTTTCCATTCCATACTCAATTCATAATTCCAAATACAAACTCCAAATTCAATACTATACCGAGTCTACTACAATCCTTAAATTACCGATACAGTTTGAACTTCCAAATTCGCATTACAATACAAATACAATTCCTATTACTCAAATACCCATGCATACGTAGCAGCCCCGTCCTACACTCTCGAACGGTGGTCGGCTTCGAAGTACCTATAAATAAAAACGGTGCCCCTAGGGGCTCAGCAAATTGCTGCATATGAAATTCGCATACCCCGCGTGCTAACCGGGGTACGCCGACTACTTTTGGTCGGATATACATGGGGCTCATTTTACATGCATACATACATACTAATACTTACTACAATACAAGCATCATTACTTACATACGTATACAAGATTCAATACTTACTAGGGAAGACAATTCGTCAGTCAACCGTTCACGTTAGTTATCCATTCATCCGGTTTAATCGGATGCTCTCTTTCTCACTAGTAGAAAAAATGTTTTTAACCACGGTTATTTTGCCTATATACCACGGTTAGGAACCGTGGTTTATGCTCACGTCGTATATTCACAAATTACGATAAACGACGGTTCATAACCGTGGTTTAAAGTAAGCGAAAAAACCACGGTTGGTAGAAACCGTCGTTTAAGACCCCTTCTCCCGCGAATATTCATTGACTTTATACGACGGTTGGGAGTCTGAACTGTGGTATATAGTGCATTATAAATGACGGTTTTACTTAAAATCGTGGTATAAAGTGTATAAAAATCAACAATAAACCACGGTTATATGTAAAACCGTGGTTTATAGTCTGTGATTTTTATCCTAGTTCGCCGGCGATTTAGCGGCGCCGCCTTCAATGTAATTTCTCAACAGAGAGCGCAGACAGAAGAGAATGAACAGGCCAGAACATGTATGTTCCTTGTTTGTGTATTAGGGTTGCTAAAATAAGAGTGAAGTCACATTAGGATTGTCCTTGTTCGTCGTAGGTTGCACAATTACCGTGAAAGAGAATGAGAGAGGGCGGAGCTGTTCGCCGGTTAGGGTTGCACAAAATTACCGTGAAAAACAAGAGGCACAAAGCATGTCATTGTTCGCTAGTGTGGGTTGCAAAAATTACCGTGAAAAACAAGAGGCGCAGAGCATGTCATTGTTCGCCGGTTAGGTTTGCAAAAATTACAGAGGCGCAGAGCATGTCCTTGTTCGTCGGTTAGGTTTGCAAAAATTACAGAGGCGCAGCATGTGTTCCTTGTTTTCCAGTATGGCGAAGAGCATGCATGTTCGCCGGTGGGTTGAAAAAATTACAGAGGCGCAGAAGAAGAAGAAGAAGAGAAGAGTTGCAGAGCATCCTTGTTCGACAGTGTAGGTTATAAAAGAGTGAGGAGAAAATATATATAACAAGAGAAAGAGAAAGAGCCGCGTTAATTTTTGGCGAAAATTTGAATTCCCGCTTAGACTATATACCACGGTTCTACCACGGAACCGCCATTTAAAGTTTTTTGACCACGACTAAAAACGACGGTTTTGACAAAACCGTGCTATATAGAAACCCTATATACGACGGTTCTCCAAGAACCGTGGTATATTCACTCTGGCGTGTACTATATACCACGGTTGCCCTGAAAACCGTGGTATATAAGTAACCTATATACGACGGTTTTCCAAAAACCGTGGTATATGCACTCTGGTGTGTATCTTAAATGACGGTTGCTATGATAACCGTGGTTTATAAACTTTAAACCACGGTTTCCCATTTAACCGTGGTTTAAACGCCGTCATTAAAAATCTTTTTTCTACTAGTGTCTCCCCGTTCGGGTTCATAGGGCTTACACAACTCATGTTCTTACTTACTTGTTACTTTACTCATACCTCACTCGTTACCTTACTCATTACCTTACTCGTGCTTTACTCAATACTCACTACCTTACCAACACTTACATCTTACTCAATGTTCATTACTTAACTCTTACATACTCGGTACTCCATACTCATCACCTTGCTCGTACTTACTCTTTACTCGGTACTCCTTACATGCTCATACTTAATCCTTACTCAATACTCATTACTTTACTCATACATACGCATTACTCAATACTCATTACTTTTGGGCCTCCGGGCGGAGTCATACACAAGACTCGCCACCGGGCCTACAAATACAAAGGGGCTATACACTTAGCTCCTCCAATACTCAAATTTCCGTTATTACCGGACTACTCAAATTCCCAACACTCCTCTCTCGGAGCATCATACAATCTCATGGATTAGCCTATAAGTATCTCTCTCGATAACCTCCACTAGCTTAGGGAATTACCAACGTCTAGTATTCTCAAATTTAAGGGTTTCCCCAACGTATCGAATACTCTCATGTTCGGGACATTACTTACATTAGTCGGGTCCTCTCATTGTGGGTCGACTAATTTTCTAAGGGGTTTGGAGATCCCTAAACATTCTTTACTACTCTCATGGTTCATGTCTTGCTCCACCATCAATACCTCTAATAGAGGTTACTTATATGTACTTTCACTATTTATTATTTTGTGGATTGTTCATTTTGGTTCTCTTACCGTTATCGGGAGGTTACTAGTCCCGTACACTCTCTCACGTTCTAGTGAGTTCATTGGTTTATGTTATCGTTTCTCGGTTCATTAGTTTTAGTGCGTTTCTACATTTCCGTTAATTCGCACATGACTCTTACTACGAGTCCTAACAACAACACTCATCTAGGAGTCGGTCTACACACTAAGTTAAGCCACGCAATCATTCAAGAAGGGTTATGTCATACAACATACAGCAAGACATACAATGAAAGGCAATAAACCGTTTTCATGCTTTAATCTTGATTAGCCGGCATACAAGCACACAAATCAGAGTAACTCAGTTAGCATACGGGGCATGAGAAAATCATACCTTTCACCGGGGTTAGCTTTACCGTGTGTTCTCACGTTCCTTGGTTCACACTTGTTCCACTGATAATGTTTCAAACATTGATATTAATACCAAGTTCATATGGTACGTAATTAATTACTACTTACCTTCATTATTCTAGCACTAATGCCTTACTTATACATATTTATATGTATGTATATATATGTACATGTATATACATATATGTCTAATTAATTTTAAATTAATTTTTTTATTTATTTTTTTATGTCTGGGTCTGACCGACCCACCGACTGACCCAGACCTCTGGGTAGGTCGAAGTCAGAAAGCGATTCCAGTCCGACCGACCCACTGACCGACCCAGCCACTGGGTAGGTCGAAGGCAGAATGCTTATTTTGACTTGGTTTCAACTCCAATCTTCTCCCAATTTCTTCTCTAACTTTCCACATGATTCCTAACATGTTTAACCACCTTAAAACACTCTTAATCATTCTCTAAACCTCCTCAAATCATTACTCAAATTCCTTACTCAAATCCTTGCTCAATTTCTACAAACTTCAATACACATCTTTGCACTTATGCACTCTAGTGCATTTCTAAACCTCTCTTGACAGCCTACCTCTTGTTCTCACCCACCTTGAGCATTCCAAATCCTTTATGACCATTGGCGATAAATATACTCAAGTTTTTCATTCATTTCCAAGGTTATGCACACCAACTTTCTTTCTAAAATTCAAGGCACTAGTACACTATTTTGCTACAGATTTTTACACTTCTCTTCCTAGTTCTTCCAATGCATTTCAACACTCCTTGCTACAGATTTTTACACACTTCATCCTCATCCTCCAACTACCATTCCATGGTTACCAAACATCTCTACTCAACCCAATACACACCTTGGTTCTCCCATTCACCAAGTTATCCAAAAATGCTTATTTCCTACTAAAATTTTGCCATAGTTTGCCTACAAATCTAACTTATCCACATTCATCCATTCTCACCAAATCATTCCTAAACTAGCCACACCCTTACAAGGGTCCTACCAGCACACAATGAATCCACCAACCTCATCCAAATTCCATAAAGCATAATATACTACAATAACTCAAAAGCTTGGCACTTAAGCACTTAATTCAAACCAACAATTCACTAGTTCTCTCAAAATCAACTAAACACATTATTTCTCACACTTTGGGTTCATTATTCAATTTAACCCATCCCAAATCCTTAAACACATAAATTTAGTATTAAGGTGGGTTTTCTTACCTTAAATTCTCATGAGTCATGTTTTGCTCCCTTCCTTCTCCTCTCTCCATTTCGGTCAAATTTGGGCAATGGGGTTGCCAAACCCCAACCCAATATTCAAGGAACACAAAAATACACATAATTAAAATCCTAATCCTTAAAAATACACTAATCCAATACAAGGCTTAAAACACCATAGTTAGGGTTTACCCTCTGGAGCTTTTTGAGAGGGGTTCTCACCCTTGAGTCAAGAAGGGGGTTATCCCACCATTAGAGGTTTGAAACAAAGCTCCAAAACAAGAGGAAAACAAGGTAAAAGAGAGAGCAAAAATCGGCCATCCTAGGAAGTGGAGAGAGAATGACTTTTTCTTGGAAATTTTTACCTTAGGAGGAAGAGGAGACTCCAAGCTACACATTGGTGCCATTTTCTCTTCAAGTGGGGAAAACCCATGGAGATGAACTTCATAATTTTCAGATTTTGAAAAGAGATAATGATAGAGAATGATGAGAGGAGTTCAAATATGTAATTTGTTTTTGATTTGGAGCTTAAATGGAGCTTGGGCAAGAGGATGAAGAGAGGCTACCATGGAAGCTTTTGGAGCTTCAAAAATCATCCCTCAGCAGAACAAAGAAGAAGAATAAGGGGTCTGGTGGGGAGGGAATACGTGTGAGACAAGAGAAAAATGGGAATGGGAGGAGAGAGAGAGAGCAAAAGGTGTTTTAATTACTTTTTCTACTTTTTTGCTTTTTGGCTACTTTTACTAACTAGCTAGTCATGTGAGAGGGGCTGCTTTATCTAATTAAAACCGGTCCCCTATTGACACAAGAGCTGGAGCGTTTTTCGTCTTTTACAAAAAACACTCATTTATTTACCCGGTTTTAGCACTATTCACTAACCGGGCCCGTTTTCCGGAATTTTCTCGTTTCTTTAATTTTATTGGTTATTAAGCTTCCATTAATGATTAATTATAGTTATTTAATGAACTATAATTTTTATGGGTTCGTTTGGCCACTCAAAGTCACGTTTTCGGGTTTCCTCGAAAAACGTGCGCTAAAGCTTTATTAACGTTTTAATTCATTATTTGGATCGGTTTTCTTCGGGAATCATTCCTGTATACTAATTAGGCATGAATAAGCCTTAGGAATCCTTATAATACTCTAACCGAGGTCTCGTACCTCCTATGGTTATTTGACGCTTATTTTAGCGTTTTCTCATTTCTTTTGGATTTATTTTCCTTACCAAAATTACTTAGGCACTATTAGGCCCTTAAATACCATATTATAATAATTTAATCACCATATTTAAGTTCGGGGTATTTCACTCATTTTCCTCCTCTTCATGTCAGTTGGCTTCTCTTTTTATCACTGTTGGGTCTTGTGTGGTTTTTCTAATCTGGGCATGGGCACTGTTCGGATATAGGCTAAAAGAGGAATGAGCCAGTGGATTCAGGTTTGATCCAACCAGGCGCAGCGAGAATAGAAAAGGCAAAAAACATGGCAGGATGCCCCGGTTGAGTTTTGAACTCAAGGTTTATTACTTTCCCCATCTACTCACTAACAGATTTGCTACAACAAAACTCAATATATGAATGCGGGGAATAATAATTAAGCTCTAACATGAGCTAAATGGATGAAATAAATTATAAAATTACCCCAGCATTTTTACACAGCTTGAACCCGGGATAACTAGGTTCTAGCATGCACACACTAACCAGCTACGCTAACGGTAAAACTCGCACTGCTGGAAAAAAAAGAATAAACAACACTTAAATTTGGCATTTAAGAACGTTTATTTAGCGTTGTTTATTCGAGCGACGCAAATGCTAAAACGTTTTAAATGACGCTTTCAAAGCGTTCCTTATACTATCTTTAAAGAACGCTTATTTTCAAAGCGTTCTTTATAATGCGAGAACGATGGGAACATAAAAAATGCTTTATCCTAAGAAGCGTTCTTTATGCTCAGTCAAAAACAACGCTTATCACATATAAGTGTTTCTTATGATGGTTGGCGGGAGAGTTTAAAAGAACGCTTATATGCATAAGCGTTCTTTATATATATATATTTGTTTTTTTTTCAGAAATCTCTGTTCCAACAAATGCTACAGATCGATATCATCGCATCACAGATCAATTAATGCATTGTTGCATTTTCAACACAGCAGAAGCCATCACAATGACTGTAAAAAAGAAATTAAAATCTCTACCAATTTTTTTGATTAATACCTTGAGATTCCTCTTCATTCCGAAATCAGATTACATCCCTCTCAAAAGTACAAGATATCTTGTAGGGAATGTTTTATCCTACCCAACATTGAAAAAAACTGAACTATTATACATGAAGAAAACAAAAAGTTCTTGATTACCGACATCTAGTTCCATCCATGAAAATCCATTCTCTATCGCCCATTTCATAGCAAACACCAGTCCTTGGATCTCAGCTCCAAGCATCGAACATGAAGGTTTCAAGATTTTGTTAAAAGCCATCAGAAGGTTGCCTTCTGAATTTCTGATTGAACCAGCCACAATCAAGGCCTGACCTCTTCTACTCTTCACTCCACAATTAACTTTAATATGATCCTGCATAGGAACAGACCCATGAGTCATGAACAGATTAGCATCTCCACTATTTTCCTTATACAGATTCCAAGCTTTAACAAAAGCATGATTATTTTCTATTACAGCCATCCAAGACAATTGCATGCTCAGTCATATTAATTAACAGAGAATGCCAGTATTAGTACCATAAACACATGTAGACAAAATTTGATTACAGTTAAATCCAAACACAGATGGAAGCTACTAAGTACTTATGTTGTAATTAAAGCAATCTGTAGAACTTTGGTAATGCAGGAAACGTGTACTTGACATATATAATGCAACAGACTACATTTTTGTAGATGCAGATTGGTTGATCAGTTAGGCATCTTCCAGTATTGCTTTCGTCCAGTAAGCGCACATGCTCCTTGACAAAATCTAGATCACCAGCTGAATAAGTACCTCCTTGGTTTTCAAAGAACCGAATAAGCTGCACGCAAGAATTATAAAAGCAATTAAGTACACCATTTAAACTTATCCAACCATGCAAAAACAGTTAAATTACCAATTCAAACACAAAACTTATAACACATACTCCAACATGTATCGCATCACAAAATAACCGCAACTGCTGCTATCCGGTTGCCTGGGACACTATTTTCAATAAAATTATATTATTATATATACACACTAATATATACAAAATATATTTAAGTATATATGCATATGAGTAAATAGAATGTTTTTTACCTTTTTAATATACTGTATATCCAAAGGAAAATTCATCTGATTGGCATTGAGCATACCTTCTCTAAAACCACTGAAATTAAATAAAACAAGCATTAATTTAAGTGACAATTCATCAAAAAAGGTATAAAATTTTATTTTTTGAAATGAAAATATGCACAATTTACTTACTTTGTCAGCAGAACAGAAATGGCGATGTTTCTCTTAATTCCACCAATAGGGTCAATCACTATACAGGATGATGAGTAAGTACACACCACTAACAACAACCAATGATTGCTACAAGTTTGAAACAACAACAAATCAACTTCACCTTCGAAATATATATGAGTTTACATAACGTGATTCACCACATTTA
The DNA here is from genome assembly GCA_023374045.1 of Limonium bicolor. NCBI lineage: Eukaryota > Viridiplantae > Streptophyta > Magnoliopsida > Caryophyllales > Plumbaginaceae > Limonium > Limonium bicolor. The sequence continues at coordinate 97,706,004 of CM041779.1, forward strand.
GGACAACAATCATGTTGCTCATACTCCTTCCAGAACAAGATACACCCCGATGGACAAGCATGTATTTTCTTGTACTCCATACCCATTGGACACGTTAACTTCTTCGTCTCATAAGTAGTTGTAGGCATGACATTGTCCGCTGGTAGTATCTCCTTAATAATTTGCAATAGTTCCATGAAACTTACATCGCTCCATCCGTGTTTCGATTTGACATTAAATAGTTTCAGCGTCGCACTTAATTTGTTCAATGCCAGTGCATCACATCCAGCGTACAGTGGTTCTTTACATGACTGCATAAAGTTTTCATGTGTACTCTGTTTGTCGGTAAAGTATTGTTCTACATCTTCCAATAGTGTGTCAAGGTTCGCATCTTCTGTGATCTCGTCATTAATCGTGCAGTAGTCATCATCCCCAAAGTTTTCTGTGTCATCCCCAAAGTTTTCAATGCCGTCCAATTCTGGTTGTTCTACTGAAGCTTCTGCATAGTCAAACACATCCACTGCATGCTGACCATGCCATAATGCTATGTCTTCGTAATCTTCTGTAAACCCACGTCGAATCAAATGGTCCTTAATTTTCTCAATATCTCTATACTTGAAGTCGTTTTTACAGTCGATGCATGGACACAAAATATACCCCTTATTCCTCGGTTGAAGATTGTTGACTAGGATGTTACAGAACCTATCGACCCTTGTAGGTAATGTTGTCAAGTCTGTCATTGTACATCTTTGAACGCTCCATCTCTTTCTGTGAGATTGATGTATTACTTTACAACTGATCGATAGCGTTCATATGTTGGCAGATATTAGTCTAGTTACTTTTACAAATTTTACAACCTAAACCCATCCAATCACGTTCAATCTCACACGCGAACAAGTTTATAAAAACAATTCATTGAAAATTTCGGCAGCATTTCCCTTCTGTTCTTCTAGTGTATATATGAATGTATACACTCAAAGAACAAAAGGGAAAGGCTACCGAATATTTAAATGAATTGTTTTTCATAAACTTGTTCACTACCTAGAAGGTGAGATCAAACGTGATTGGACAGTCCCGACGGGGACTGCCCAAGATATACCTCTAGTAGGTATATCTCGGACGGGTGACTATGTTCGAGTATATTTAATAGCTATTCAGAGAACACTATATAAACAATTAAGAAGTTATTAGAGAAAAATTATAAACTAACCTAATCTGATGAGTAGTCTGCTTAGTCTTGATGTGAAGAACCTAGACTTCAATCAACCAGCCCGTATCAGGCGTGTGACAATGAAAAGTACGTACTAACAATGCCTGCACGAGATAGTTTGTACACAACAATAATTACATTACGAATCCAATAATTCAATAGTTTGACAAAATTTTCTGCAAAATCCAACAGTATCCCCCCTAAAAATACAGGGTTTCACCACAATATATAGAGCATGTACAAGAGGCGACAGTTTGGTTTGCAAAATTAATCCTACACACTTAATCCTAATAAACACATTAATCTCAAACAGAGCATGTATGTTCATGATCGACAGTTTGCATGGTTTTGCAAAATTAATGGTACGTGGCTATATATATATATTTGTATGCCCAAACACATCATATTTTTCGCCTAATACACACATTAATATCTCAGGTCCATTTGGACACAACCAGCAAGTATATACCAAAAATCATCAGCTCAGGCGACAGTTTAATTGGTTTGCAAAATTAATTAATATTCCCCAAACACTTAGTTAATCCTAATATTTTATGATCACGTGATTAATCCCAACCACAAAATGTTTTATATGTTATGATCGATCAGTTAATTTGGTTAGCAAAATTACCTCCAGCAGAATCAGGAAAAGAGGCGATGGAGCATGGATTGATTACGCCAGTTGGGTTGTAAAATTACTGCAGATGAATCAATAATATAACGTAGTGGCGACGGGCATATGTACGTTAATTCCTCCAGTTCGATCGCGGGTTACAAAATTAATAACAGAAAGAGCAGACTTATATATGTTCCTGTTTCGCAGATTTTGATGATGAAATTATCGAAAGAGAGGGCGACAGGCATGCAACTATTTGGATGATGATCAGAGAAGAAAGATGCATGCGCGCAAATATCGGGAGCCAACGCGTATCATCAAGGGCGAGAGAGACGGCCGAAAAGCGGCGGCGGCACGGACGGGCGACGGCACGGAAGGGCGACGGGAGTGGCGGCCGGCGACGGAAGGGCAGTGATGGCATTAGCTTGCCGACGGTACTGGGGTACGTATTCGTGAGCTCAGTCGAGAGAGAGAGGTAGCTAGCTAGAGGGTTTACGTTGTATAAAGTACAGTGAGCACGGGAGAGATTAAATTTTTTCGGGAAAGTGGTGTACTATTCAGGCAACATAAGGAACGCTTCACCTAAAGAAGCATTTTTTATGCTGAGAGTAAAAAACATAAAGAACGCTTCTTAAACGAAGTGTTCTTTATGCGGAGCATCCCAGAGACATAAAAAACGCTTTCTATATAAAGCGTTCTTTATATGTTTCATATTAAGAACGCTTATTACCCAAGCTTTTTTTTTGTCTTTGGGCGCGATACAATAAAGAACGCTTCTTAAGTGAAGCATTTTTTAAAATGCCCGGCCTAAACCATAAATACAACGCCTTACTTTATAATCGTTCTTTAATATGCTAAAAAAAATTATTTACAAATATAACCGTTTTTAAAAGAGCGTTGTTTATTATCTTTTTTATTTTTTCACATGTCGATATATGAATGTGAGATATAATACTAAAGCTTTAATTCGACTGAATCCTGTAAAAACGCTAGCGTTTTAAATGGGAAACATGCAGTAAGACAAAAGAGTTTTATCTAATAAAATGAATTGTTTTCTTCTTGAAGAGTCACAAAATGGTGGAATGTAGATAAATAAAAAAACGAAAACATGAGGAAGTATGTAATAAATGGAATAAAAGAATAATAAGTACATGAATAATGAACTAGAACTAATATAATGGTGATAAAATACAAGTAAATGCAATAAAAATGGAAACTTGACTAGATATGTACGAGTAGCGATAAAATAGGATAGAATAAACAAGTAATAAGATTAACTAAAATGAAATAAAAGAAGTTTAATTGAATTAGCAATAAAACAAAATATACTTGAAGACATGTGATTTGGTTCCACACACCAACCTCGAAAGGCTACTAAACCAAACACCAAGAAATATAGTGGTTCGGCCAATGAACCGGCTTATGTCCACTTTTTGACAATATCGTTATTCCTCTCTTGATCTTTTAATACTACACCCTTAGTAGCTTTTCTAAGTGTTTCTTTCTCTCATATTGTGTGTCTTTACAAATGAGCCATTCTACCTCTATTTATAGACTTTCTCTAAGCTCTTATACATGTCACACTATTCCATTGGAGTAACCATAACACCCTTCATACTTTCTTCTAGTAAAAGCCTTCTAAGGCGGTAATATAAAGGAGGGGCCCAGAAGCGGGGCCCAGGCCTGAAGACTGGGTACGGTTGTTAAGATGCCCGCCCATCCATTTAATACAGCCGCTCGGGAATTGAGCCCGGAAGCAAGCAGCGGAATTGAGGTCCGGAAGTGATACCTCGAGAAAGGGGCCTAGGAGTCAAGCTGCTTGGAGGCGAAGATGTCCGTTCGGACGCTAAGCCCAGAAATAAAAGGCGGAGATAATGCCCGAAGACTAAGATGACCGCCCGGGGATATTGCCAGGTATATCCTATTTTGGCCTTCCCTTATGGTATTTTTATACCATTACATCATTGCCTATGGTTCTCTTGTCTTGACTTACTTTTCCCTTCTCACCAGTCCCACAAGTTCTATTTTTGGCACTATAAAGTGAAACTTATAAAAAAAAAAGATAAATGTGCAAGAAGATATAACAAAAGTGGATAAATGTAAATGGGGGGTTGGGGTTTTGGTTTGATAGATGAAAAACAAAGAAAGCAATAAAACTAAACTAACTAAACTAGGATAAGTGTACATCTTAGGATAGTGGGAATCTCCTAAATCACTCAAATATGCTCTCATTTCTACCTCACCAAGTTGTCTATTAGAGCTAATGTAAACATTCTTCAAATCTTGGACTAATAAAATCATACCTAATTAATCACACCTCCTAATTCAAGAAAGGCTAGAGTCACTAGATAGCATTAATTTCAAGCTCTTAACAATAGCTCAAAAATCCACTCCCTAATTTAGAGAGATAAAAGTTAGGGTTCATCCCCAATTTGTCTACAAAGGAAGGGTCGAAGGAGGACTCTGATAGGTTCTCAAGGAACACTTCTACTGACAGGTCCAGAAAGGTGGTAGGAACACGACGTCTATAGGTTTTAGTAAGTTCTCCCGTGCTACCAAGATAGCCAGGGGGTAAGAAGAAAGCTAATTATAATTAGAGTCTGATTTTGAAAGTTCTTTTTTGTTTCATGGGTAAGGAGGTTTAGTAAGGTATGTCGGGTCTGAGTCATGTTTGTTGTGGTATCCTACCCTGTAGTGTCCTAGTGACAGACTTGGAAAATGTGCCTCTGATTATCAAAAAAATCTCCAATTTGTCTAATCCCATCTCAAGACATAATTTTGCAAGGAATCACAATAAATGCAATAGGATATCAAACCTAAAGCATTTTTAAGCATTGATGAAGAGAAAACAATTACACAAGATGAGTGAGGTTACAAGAGGAATTTGGGGATTTTGGGGAGAAACCCCATCCCAAGGTATACAAGAGTATAAACAAGCATTAGAGCAAGGATAAGAGAAAAGGGAGAAATGATAGCCATGGAGGTTGAAGGAGGGCTTCAATGGAGGTGAGCTTTTCCATGTTGTTATATTTAGTCCTAGTGGCGAGCAGTCTCAACAGTATCGTTCTAGCTGTCGTGGACAGGTGCCTGACAGTTGGGCACAGTCATAAGGACTCGACTTGTAACCTTGCATACAAACGATCCTAATTATGTCTATTACAACACCACCTTGTCACCTTGCAGACAAGGGATCATACCTCTTATTTGCTGAAACACTTAAGTGAGCACGTTAAATAACAAGGATAATTTACTATCATCAAAACTACAAGGAACTTAACTTAACAATGGGGATTTTTTCCCCAAAATCCCTACAACTCTATTGTTGAATTTTTAACTTGTTTTAATGCTTTATTTTAGGCCTTGACTTAATGAAGATGATTATTGAGTGCTTATGGATTTCAAACTTGTTGTTCATGATTTAGGGATTTGTTTAGGGTTTGCTCAATTTAATGTTAATTTGCTAAATTAGTAGGTTTAACAGTACTGATTAGTTTAGCATTAGTGTGAGTTTCTATGGACGGGCTTACAGAAGTTGAAACCTATACCGTGGGGACTAAATCGATGTACTCTAAAATTAGTGAATATGAGGTTAGATTACATTGCAACTTAGGGGAACTTGAGCTTAGTGTTGTCGATTGATCGGAGCTTAGGTGTTAGAGAAGTCCCGGTCAAATCGGTTTGGATTAGTAGACCAGGCTTAGGTTGCTAGTTAATGAAGTGTTCCCATTGTTTATCTATAAGTTCAAGAGTCTACAATCAATGGTAGGGGGATGATGGGTGCAAAGATCCATCCCGGTTACATATCTATCCTAGATTAGTTAGTTTAGTTTTATCATTGTCTTCATTTTACCATTTATCAAACCAAACCCCCACAAACCCAAATAATTAATATTTATGCATAGTTACTAAGCTTATAATTAGCTAGATAGTTGCGAAGTCCGTATGGTTACGATCTTGTTGAACTTCAACGGCTGAGTTCATTGCCCGTTAGTTAGCAAAATATATTCATTTATATTTTGTAGAACATATTTGTCGTTTTATATAGCTTTTTTTTTAATAAAGGTAATGGTATATATATATGTGTGAATAAGGGTTTTTTTACAAAAGTGATATATAGAGGACTATATATCGGATATCAAGAAATACAAAAAGGGCCTAGATGAGCATATACAAAATTTTCCAAGCATATACAAAATTTCCTAGCATATACAAAAATGGCAGGGAGCCAGCAATAGGGGCATCCAAGGGGATAAGGGAAGAAAAGCAGCTATAAGCAGAGAACTTTGTCCATCCATTGAAGGTCTTTGCTGGATTGGCCCATCTTAGTCCAGATGATCACTTTAATGGCAGCTTTGCTATCGTGGATGACAAGTGCTAGGTCTCTGGCTTGGTTGGCCATCGCTCTCTTGCATCGTTATATCCATATATGGTAGAAAACATTGGCTATAGCTGCTTGCTTCACGAGGTCAATCGGGTGATTCCTCTTGCTAAAAGAAAAATCAATTTTTATTTTTGATGAAAAATGTTACCGATGAAATCTATCCGAGGTAAATTAGATGACTTGCTAAACTAATCTCGAGTACATCTTTCAACCTAGGCACACATCCATAATGATATATCAAGCACTAATAGTGTCTTGTCTACATTTGGCATTACAATTTGTCACAACCTAACATGATGTCAGACTTGCCTCAACCCAGAAAGAGAATATCATGGATCATAAATGACTACCACAACCTTAAGGCAATCTAAAAAATATAATCAGAAAATACTCTTAAAGCAACATGAAACCAGGAAAAAATAAGAATCATCCTCTCAATACAATGCGGTGAGCAAGTGAACACATATTACCAACATTACACAAAAAGTTAACGGATGGACATTTGGACACATCCTAACAAAACTCAATTATAGCAGCGTCTATAGCAACAGGATTATTGATCCCATAACCACTGAAGTTGTTTGCAATAGCAGATCCACCCCAACCAAAGTCACCACCATATAACTGATGCAAAATAATGCAAGCTGAAACTCCAATGCGCCAACATAAAACGTTGAAAATGAGAAACTGTAACACCCCTAATCCTAAACCTGTAATAACGTCGCAAGTCGTATCATAATAAATAATAATTCGCAGCGGAAAATAAAACTATCTACCTTGGTGTTACACACCGTTACTAACCCTTATGAGTAACAAGGCATCCTTACTCCTTCCAACAACCTTAACTCCTCACGCTGTGATGAACATACTGAGCACTCTAATTATTACAAACCAACTCCAAACTAAATGAGCAACTAACTGAATACAACAATCTCCTTACTACGATACATAATAAAACCAAAGGTGTTTGTTGGAAACACATCAGCTATCCCCGCGTCTCGCACTCCGGCTTGAGACTTCTTCAGTAACCTGGAATGTTTGGCCCATTGAAGGGCTCAGCAATCGAAATGATGGTATGCTAAATGTAGTCCTAAGTCATCTAGATTCCTTAAGTCGTTTAGCCATTTTGATATTAGATTCATTACATGATAATCCATTTTACAACAATAACAGTAATAACTGTAAGTTTTAAACAATCACACAACAATTCACCTGCAAACATCAGTGGATAATAGTAAACAACACCAATATTCTAAACACCAAAAATCTATAACAATAACCAAACAAGATACGCGTATTAATTAACTGTACTTGTTAGTTGGCCACCTGGCCCTTATCCTTTAAAACCAATCACCTTACCTTTTTCCAATTAAATTCCACCTCAGGCGTCATGTTAAGACAACCCTTAATAACTTAATAATGGACAGTAGTCCCCTGGGTTCCAATGGAACCGTTACCAGTTGACCTTATGGCCCTGGATAAATATTTTGACCGATCCGGTCGAACCTGTGCACCAACGGCAGTGCCGTCCACCATCGTCGAATGTGGACAATGGATTCCCTTGAGTGACTCCCCATTGAAGTCTCTCGTAGTGATCACGATGCGCAACCAGAAAGTCGAAACAATCTGGATTCCTCTCTTTATAAGTTAGCCCTTTAGTCAATGATACAATATCCAATCCTTGAGTTAAGACTATAACAGTTGACCATCAGTTAGGTTTAATAATACCTAAAGGTCAGTTAGTCTTGTTCCAGTTTAGATGTATAAACTTCCAGTCATAAGACGTTCGCGTAAAATAAAACGCAGTGGTGTCGAGCAATACAATATACAATATCATATACAAAAATCACAGATATCGCTCTTAACAATTTAAACACACAACGTCTGGACCTCAGGAAAATCCTTAGGACATTCTAACCACACAATTAACATACCGTTCACCAAGTAACTGCTAGCTTGACAAATTCATGTTCAGTAGTTCCTTCCCGTACGCTGTTATATAAACATGCAATACCGGGTAATATTAATATAACTATTCACTAAATATTATAGTACTGTCATGTAGTGTTTATACTCGTTGTATAATAACTCTGTATGCTCTTTTATTTCCCCCTGTTATTTAACAGTGGTTCTAGGTAGTTCATTATTTTATGTAGTATCCACATGTGATAATGAATTCCCATATTATGATATATCTTCATCTCTTTAATTATATATTCATAATTATTTCCTCTTATTCCATATACCAATATAATTTGGTTATCTTTAATATAACCACAATTGTTTTATAAACTTTATATTATGCTCCATAATATACCATAATACATAGTTTTAATTCCTTTCTTTATTAAATTATAAACCAACCTTATTAATTCCTGTAATTATAAGTTGGACACAATAACTTTTATAAATTACCAAATAACCTTATAAATTCGGTAATTACATAACATACACATTAACTTTTGTAAATTATTAATTAACCACATTACCTTTTTAATTTACCAATATCCATATTAACTTTCGGTAATTACAAAGTGAATATTCTAATTTTTATAAAGTACCAAATGACCACATATACTTTCGGTCTTAATATATATTTTTTCTTTTATTACAATTTAATCCCAAAACTTTATATAAGTTACATATTAACTTATAAAGTATAGTTTTAATAACCTAAATGACCCATATACTTTTATAAATTACATTTCCACCCCTTGTCCAATTCGGTTTTATATATTACTTTCTATAAATTACATATTCACCCCATAACTTTTATAAGCTTAATATTTTATGTCATAAATCATTTTAATCCAAAGTTTTTGGTCAACACTTTGACCAAGACTTAATTTCATAATTAATACTTTAATATACCCATAAATTCATATGTACTCTCGGTTTTATCCCAAACTTTCCAATAATTACAAAATAGCCCCAAAACGTTATATTAAACCATAATTATACCAAAATTCATAATATTGATTCCTACCTTATATTATACCATAATTATACCAAATGTACCCCTTAATTCTCGAAAATCACTATTAGTACACCAAACTTTCCAAAATTTACATTTTAGCCACATAACTTTATAAACTAACCATTTAAATACTTGTAGCTATTTTTAATATTCCCAAAATTTATACTATAAGTTAATATACTTATATGTTTCAAAAATTACCAAATAAACTATTTAGTTCTCGGCTGTAATTTTATTTTATTAGATGGTTTTAAAACTTGATTTAAACTTTATAATATATACATATAAATGTATATAAGCCATATAACACTTCTAAAAATTATGCTATTGACTTAGAATGATTATAAACTCAAAATAGAACATTTAGTCCTTAGATAATTCGTATTATATATATATATATATATGTATCCTAATTAATTTTTTTGTGACACAACCTTATACCTTAAGGTAATAATCTTACCTTATATGTTATAATTTATTTTCTTGACAATATAACCCAAGGTAATTCGGCCTTAATTTATTTAGAGGTTATACATAATTTTTATACCAAAGTTTGAAGCTTAAATCAAGCTTAAACTTAATAAACCATAATTAAATAAACTTACTCCTTAAATCAAGATAATTCTTGTACTTGATTTCTCCTTGAATTCCAAGCTCTCCAAATGCTATCTTGATGAAGAACTTTCTGCCTCCTTATATATTTAGGAGATCCATTGGTTAGACTTCTAACAAGGATTAATAAATAAGATTTGGAGTAGTTTTACAAGAGTTTACCTTAGGAATTTAACAAGGTATTTTCGGTACACCTTGGGATGATTGTAGATCCAAGTTCCCTTGATGAAATAATGAAGAGGATATAGATTTAGAAGCTTATAATTTTCGGTAATAACCTTAGGGTATTTTACCAAGATTTTCAACATGAAAATATACCTTAACTTGATCTTGTTGTTCCTTGTGTTGTTGTTGAATCTAGGAACCTCCTTGGAGCACTAAAGCTTGGCGATTTTAGCAAGGTTGCTAGGATGATTTCTTGCTTCAAGACTTAGTAGATTTAACTAGGAAATTACATAGAAATGGTGTTAGAACTTAGAAACACCATTAATGGAGCTTTGAAGCTCTAAGGAAAGAACTAGCAAATGAAAAAAAAAAAGAGAGGAAATGAAAGACTTACACATTCGGCCAAGGGAGTGGGCAAGGAGAATGGCTAGCTCACGTTGGACTTAAGGCAAAGCAAGGAAAGAGAATTCAAAATCTGATTTGGCTCTGTTTATTGTTTAACTTGATTAGACATGTTTTTCCTTAGTTTATTGCTTGTTGTTTAGCTCCATAAAATCCCTTAATTGATGCTAGACTTTCGGCTGGTTGCTAAAGAATAATGGAGGCTTTGTTTGATAATTGAAACTAGAAGACAAAGACAAGGTAGGTATGTGTTTTCTTTTGATTTTTCTAAGCTAAATTGTCTTCCTTTTCTCCTTGTAGGTACACGGCAATAAGGCTGTTTGGAGGCTGATTCCTTTGTCTATTGGAGACATAAGAATATGTCTAGGTTGCTAGATGTCTTACTTGATTAATTTTAGAGCAATCAACTTGTTCTTTTCTCCTCCTTGAAATCGGCAACATAGGCTAGTCAAGGCCATTTGTTTTTTGTTTGTTTTAAGACAAGAGAACATGCTAGTTAGGTGGTGTATTCTTTTGATTTTAATATAAGGCAATCAGTCCCTTATTTCCTTCATCCTTATCGGCAGCATTAGGCTAGTAACATGGGTTGATTTGTTGGCATGTAATATACTAGTATAAAGTAGATCTAGGTATTTACTTTTGCATCTTAATTTCATTGTTTTTTATAAACTAATCCTCTTGTTTTTCCTACAGGTTTTGGTGATGTAAGGCTCCTCATTTCACTGCATTATTTGACATTATATCATATGCCATGTGCTAGGTGATTCATCATTCCATAAGATAGTTATTTTAGTTAAAACCATGCCAATTGATACCTTAAATGGCGGCCACATTGAGGACCAAATGGGACTGATTTTTATTTTAATTCCTGTCACACTATATTGTACTAAGACCATACTATAACAGGTAATAGGTTCCAGCATTTAATTGGTACATTTATACTAGGGTAAAAGATGAAAGTTCTAAGGTAAAAATGCTGATTTTAGGTACCTTTTGATGATAAAATGGATCTGTTTGTGCTATGTTTTTAGCACTGGAATTAATTGATTTAGATGGTCAAATTACCCCCTTTTAAGATTATAAACTCATGGCTCCTCCAAAGCTTCAAGGTAATTGCGTAAAACGCGTTTTTATGACACCCGAAGGTGCATTTTTGTGCTTTAAGAATTTTCTGGAAATAAGTAGTCTCTACTAGTTCCAAGTGTTTATAAATATTATTTATAGTCAATAATAATATATTAAAGTGTTACATTGAGTTATATGGGGTTATATCAACTCATAACTCAATTTTCGGGCTACCGGGACACTCCCGGGCAAAAAGGAGCGTTAAGAAATTCCCCCGAGCACTTTGTTTATTTTTGAGAAAGTAGTTCGAGAATGCTCTTTAGAATGTTTAATATTGATGATAGGAACTATAAAAATGATTTATATTGGAGTTTGTGCCACTTCGGTACCTCTCTGGGGCATTCCCAGGGGTTTATGGGGCCCCCATCGGGAACCTCCGAGCACTTTGTCTTTAACTGAGAATTTAGCTTGAGGACTTCATCTTATATGTTTAATAAAGTGTTATTGTGCATTTGGAATGAAGTGTAAAGCTTTACTTCATCCTATGAAGTATTTCCGGGACTTTTGGGCCTTAGGGGCCTTTAAGGGAACTCCCGGGCATTTTGTATTTTTACTCAGTTTTAGATGAGGTCCTGAGTTCTAAGGGTCATATAATGATCCTTGATTAACTTTATATGATGTTAATAGCTTATACAACTTGATTTGCTTAAGGTCCGGCTTAACGCTCGTTTATGACCTTAAGGAGTTTAGGTGCGTTTTTAACGCCTAACTGTTTATATACTTTTCTCAGGGTTTAATAATCCCCTAGATAATATATATTTACCATTATTTAATTATTTAAAGGTTAGGGTATTTAGGGGTATTTCAGTCTACCCCCCTTAAAAGGACTTCGTCCCGAAGTCATAACTTCTACTTACATATCCTATGGAACCAAGTTCCTCGTATCTATTCTCTGTATGCTTATCATTCCTGGGTGTCAATACTATATTGACACCTCTACATTCCATCAGTAATCTGAGTGTATGCAATTCGTACATACACATAACCTTGATCATGGCAATAATGTAATCATAACAAGTAACTTGATAAATACTGTTAAGCAAATAAGTGTCCCAACTTCCTAGCTATCCCACTAGGTCATCACTGCACAAGTGCAATACCAAAACACTCAGTCCTACAGAGTGCAGAGGCGTAAACCCTTGGCAGTAAATCTCTTGTGTGATTGTAGGAATGAATATACTGCAAAGTAAATAAGTGTACTTTTATTAACCATCCAAGTATTACATAGAACACGTCAATAGCCATCCAAGTGTCACATAGGACACATCAATACCAGTGTTACATAGAACACACCAATAACCATTCAAGTGTCACATAGGACACAACAATAACCAACCAAGTGTCACATAGGACATATCAATAACCAAGTGTTACATAGAACACATCCATAACCATTCAACCAATTGCACACATGCGCAACAATCAAACACAATCAACCAAATACAAAACCAGTATAGACTGCACATATGCAAGTCGCATGTGGTGCTCTACCCCCCCCCCCCCCTTAAAAAGGGTTACGCCCACGTACCCCCCACAAGTATACACAAAACTAAGAGAAAAGTGATGGATACTTGTCTCGCATGGAGTCTTCTAACTCCCATGTCGCCTCCTCAATGTCGTGGTTTGACCAAAGAACCTTGACCATTCTAATGGTCTTGTTCCTGGTCTCCCTAGTTTTGGAGTCTAAAATGCGAACTGGGGTCTCCTCATATCTAAGTGTAGGATCTAGCTCGAGTGTCTCGGGCTCTAAGATATGTGACGGGTGAGGCACATACTGCTTAGTTTAGAAATGTGAAACATATTGTGCACTCTCCCAAGCTCAACAGGTAAATCTAATATGTAGGCTAATGGGCCCACTCGCTCCGTAATAAGGTACGGTCCTATATATTTCGGGCTAAGTTTGCCCTTTTGTCCAAATCTGAAAAACTCCCTTCATAGGTGAAACTCTAAGGAAGACTCGATCGCCTACTGCGAACTTGAGGTCTCTCCTACGAACATCAGCATATGACTTCTGTCCGTTTACGAGGTATAGCCCCCAAGAATCTATGCATTCTCTGACATGTTCCATAGTGCATTAGTATGCTTTTATATTTGAATCCCTATGTATGGGTGAAGGTGATCTACCATCTTGTACGTTGCCAATATTATATCATGGCTTGTTTAAACTATCGTGTGTAACACACTTCCATTAATCGCCTCTTGTAGTTGTAATCGTCGGCGCTCGGGTTTGTATTAATATTGAGGCTTACTTAAAATCTCCCTCTTTGATCTTCAGGTCGTCATCTTGTGATTCTGGTATTTGTGTTTACTGTCACCATATTCGGTTTTCATTTTCAATGTAAAGTATGAGCTATGGTCGAGCTGTGCATCTTATGTATAATACAGAAAGATTTCTTGATATTATTGATTCACCATTTGTCGGTAGTACATACACGATTATTATCGTCTGCTCATCAGGTATACCACAGTAGGGTTCCCGCTATGGTTTCTAACAAGGTACAGTTTCCTCTCAATTGAACATGTTCTTGCGGTTGTGAATCAACTCATGTGAGTATTAGTATAATGTTTCTACTCTTTATATTCTACCATGCTTATAGGTAGGTTCCCATTTAATATATTGGGTATGAATTCATAAAGAAAGACATGGAAGTCGATCTTTCCCTCCAGATGGTAATATGGCCATAATTTAGAATGTAGTTTGAGAATGTTCTTATTATAGGTAAATGTCTCTTAATCTCATTTTTAACTTATTAACATGGTTCATGTATAATAACAATTATTATTCCCTTTATAGTTGACTATTTTTACGACATACGCGGAGTCGTTTCAGCTATTTAATCTCTTCAGGATAACCTGGACAGCTTAATTCTTAACTTACACTTTCTACAACTCATATACTTCATTAATCAAATTTTATATTAAAATAAGAATAAATATTTACTTATCACAGAGATATTTGTGACCACTTGTAGGGAGTCTTAGGAATCATTCAACCCTGACGGGGTCAGCGTCAATGTTGAACTATCCTTCCACTCCATTTGTGTTTGGTTTTCCCTGATCTGACCAGAATCAAGTTCGACCTCCCACGTCAAATATCAAACAATCACATAATTGTTATTTTCCAAATTTTATCTTATCAAACTTTGTGACGTGGTGAGTACTACATTTTCTCTTGACCACTATACAACTAATCCAATATCTGTTATAACCTATACTCGAATCTAGTGTATTACCAAATCCCCGAACCATATTCCTTTGATCAAATCATCAAGCGGGGAAGCCAGTTTTTCCTATTTGCATAAAAGGTAAATTCTTATTAAAACATCTAGGCACATACTATCTAATAATTATATCCATCAATCATTTTAACTCTTAAATCCATCATACAAGTAATAAATTCATTTATGAACTTGGATACCTTAGAATACCTTCTTCTCATTAAAAGGTTCATCTAGTATTTAACTCACCAGGGCTTGATTATTGCCTACACCTTGGTTATCATTACATGGAACAAGGACAGTCACAGTTAGACTCTAAGGAAAAGTTTTCATAACTCGATCAACAATTACAGTTCCATAAAGTATTATTTCCCTCCGCCTTAAAGCTTGGATTTTTCTTATTCCATTTAAACTCCATGAATCAGGTGAACCATATGTTCAGCCTAGGTTAAGTATCTCTTAATATTAGTACCATCTCAAACTAAGGGTTTCCAGTTTGAATCCTACGGTTTGGTAACAGGACAATCAAAGCTTATTGTTTGTTTCTATCTCCTAGAAACGTGGTTAATCCACAAGCTCAATGGCTTCCAAACATAGGTCGATTAGGTGTATCAAATAAAAGATTTTAGAATCACAGGGATTAGTATATAACGTTAGGAAGGTTTACGTGTAAAACAATTGTTACAAGCCAGGGGTATGTTTTCCTACTTTTAAATTTAACTTCCACTCACTTTTAGTGTATATATTAATTCAAACTCTTAATATAACTTACACTACCTTCATTGTAAGTGTCAAGGAGAGTTATTCGTTACCATGTTTATATTAAAATTTATATTACTTAGGGGGTTAACCTTATTTGATTTCTTGCGCTCTTTATTCGCATTCATAAATTGAGCTGTCATAGAAGACATATGCTCATATGGAACCATAAGGATAGTGTAGGACGTGAGCCTCAAAATAGGGTAGGTAAATTTAATGTTACTTAGCCCTCTGAAATGTATCAATACTCCTCAATGTTTTAGGTTTACAACCTCCAAATTATATGTATATATGTAGCATTTGGTATTGCTAATTAGGTAGTTCTCCCGACTTCAGAAAATATAGACTCAAAGTTTGTTCTCTCCCCTTTATTAATTAGGAGTCCAGCTCTGTCACTATATTGATACTAGCTGAGACTCTTGGTAATTGCTTAGGTACTTAAAACCCGTGCTTATCCATGATGGATGTTTAGTTATATATTTTGAGATTCTGTTTCTCTATTGTCATATTTCAAGGTTTCACACTATCTTCTCGCGAAGTTAATAAGGAATTGTAAGATTTTCTAGTCCCGCACTGGGCAGTAAGCTCGGTGCCTGGGTATCCCATAAAATTCAGTGTTTGCTCTTCACGTGCAGGTCTTCAACAAACCCTTTTGACAATTCATGTAGTCTTAAGTATTTTATATTAATTAATGTATTCCTTTTCATGACATATGCTCGTCATTTAGGCAGGTCATAATTTGTAGTTACTGTAAGTTTGGACAGTTGATAACGCCCTTCGGCAGACCAAACAAAAACTAACTTACTATTCCTCACTGTACTATCTCACATCCTGTATCCCAAGGCTAATCTCGGTTTGAATTCGGTTTAATATTCTTAATCTTATGGTACATTAATCTGGATTCTCCACTATATATCAACGCGTCTCCTGACTTCAAAATAATCTTGTTCGCCTTATCCATCCTCTTCTGATCACCATATAACAACTCAGCATCATCTCCTATGGAGAATGATACAACTGGTATCCTAGGAATTCATGCTCCATCTACCTTTCTTACTTCACTATATAACCTAGCCTGTGGATCCCAATCCTTACCCATACACATCATATATAATTTATTTTTTTGACCCTGTCTCATATCCTGAGTGTAAAATCCTCCAAGGCCTATTCCCAAAGTTCTACATTCATTTACAATAGCTATTTGTTCATTTATAGTTAAGTATTGCTTGAGTAAGACCATGTCGGGTTGAAGTACTTGGCATTCTGCCTCTGGATATTCCCGACCTTCGCACATAGGCTCAGGTGCCCTCGGTCTCTTAGGTAAGGGAAAACAAATGTCGAAGTATCCTATTAGGTGAGAGGTTACCTAAGTTAGGTCTCTCTAAATTTTGATACTTACTAACACATACAAGTCTCATCGACTGATAATTATAAACACACATTCAAGCATCATGCATTTGGTTTAAGTTCTAGGCTTACCGGTTTCGTGCTGAGCGCTAGCCTCGACGCCTGAAGTTCCCACTGAGTATAGGGTGTTTCTTCCTGAAACTATCTCCTTTCCCTTCTGACTCCCGGATGAGGATGGTTGTCCTGCCGGTCCTCCTGTATAGGTGTTGTTCTGCGGCGCCTGGCCTCCTCTTGGTCCGCCCGCCTCAATAGCTGGTGTTCTCTGTGAACCTCTAGCTCCCTTGTATACTCGGCTCCCTGGATTGGAAAAGCATTCATACTCTCTACGACCTTCCTTTTTGCAATAGCGGCACTCCACCTTCTAATAAGTGTGAAACATAGGCTTTTAAGGGCATAATTACCTTATAATCTGCTACAATTTAAGCAATGTTTCTCACTTATTCTATGTTTTTCCTAAAGATTGATGTTTTGATATGAACTGATGCATTTTATATGCTAAATATAGGAAAAACCCAGAGAAAGGAAGATTTTACATCATAAAGATTGCAACACAACAAACGGGGAACAAATCCGGAAAAAGAGACAAAGATTGGTCACGTCCGGATCAACTTAGCCGGACGCAGAACCGGACGTCTCATGTCCGGATCTACGTCCGACCCAAGTCAGCCGGACAAGACCTGAGATTTAACTCCAAAAGTTCTATGTCTAGTCCGGATTCGGACACAGATCCGGACATATTCCGAGTTTCAGATCTATAAGTTTTGTGTCACGTCCGGATCCGGACACAGATCCGGACGTCACATAGAGATAAAAAATAAAAATGCAATCGCGTGATAATCGGGCTTTCGGCGCAATTATCAGCCGAAAGCGAGTTAACCCCATAACCTCAGCATTTATTATTGTAGAGCCATGCTCAATAAATGACGAATACACCAAACCCACTAGCCTATGTCTATTTCCTCAGCCTATTTTAGGAGTCCTTCAGCCTTCATTTCAAATTGTCCCAGACTCTCAGAGTCTAATCCTCTCTTCCTCCTCTCTACACATAAACCTCTCACAACTCGCTCCATCTCCAGTCATAAATCCTTCTCCGTAAACCTTCACCCTCACTCACAGACAAAACCCTGCTCGCAGCGCTTCATTTACCCGCGTCCGGATTGACGTCCGGATCCGACAGCACCAGGACAACGTGTCCGGATCAGCGTCCGACCCAATACAGCCGGATGTGACTCAGACATTTGTGGAAATTGCAGACTCGACCACGGCTTCTAAAATCAGTTTTTCTGCTAAATCCCTCTATCCTTATGCTGTTTATATTGAGCATTGTTATTTTGTCTATGGCTGAGTAGTCGCTTTTAATTTCGGTTTACTATGTATCTCTAGAATAATTACTTCTGAACCTTTGTGATTTTCTGCAGTATAATAGAATAAAGTTCTTTTCCCTTATGAATTCCTAGACTTGTTAATCTGATCAATTAAATAAGTTTATCAGTTTGTTAGCTTATAAGTGAGAACTGCGGCTATCAATTGACTACAGGGAAAGAACCGGTTAGTATAGAGATGGTAATTCCTCTAAACGCTAGCTGACCATTAATCTAAACTACACTTAAAGCAATTAGTAAACAGTGGATTCATAACGAGAGTTAGGATTCGGTCTTTGCTAATTAGAATTCATGGAGCGGGAGACCGAATACGAGTTATCTTTATTCTAGGGTTTTATTTAGAATATCACTTAGGGGAAGAAATTGCAATCTAGAGAGAAGTAGTAAACCGGAATTTTCTTTATCAAACAAAAATCAAAACAATTATTTACCTGTTGTTTATTGCTTTTTGAACTCTTTTACAACATTCACCATCACATACAACAAAACCCCCAATTTCCTGTTATTTGTTTTTGTGTGTAAGTAGAAATTAAATAGCCGCTGCCTCCTTGGATTCGATACTCAGGGAATACTCCGAGATTTAAAACTTGCTATACAATCGACCGTACACTTGTCGTTAGGTTTTACCCCAACAAGTATATGGCGCCGTTGCCGGGGAGGCGGTTTCTTGTTTTAATTTTTATTTTGTTATTGTTTCATTTAAAATTTTGTTTCGTTTTGTTTTTGTTTTTGTTTTACTTTATTTTCTTTTCTTTCTTTTGTTCATTTTCTTAGCTTTGTGCAATTTGTTTTCTTATCTTTTTTCTAGTATTACTTTGGTTTTACCCAATTAAGTTTACTCTTACAACTACTTACTACCAGTTATCTGATTTTGGTTTATGGTTAAAACTCGTTCTGAGGAACTCCTGAATTTGAGCTGGAACATGAAATAGAACGACTGACAAGAAGAAGTCGTCAGGAATTGGTACTGGAGACTACCGTTGAACCAGAGGTGTTTCTCAGGACTCACCAGGGGATACCTTTGCTTCCGAAGAAGAAAAATCTTATGGACGGTATCAGCAGAGAAAGAAGGATGAACGACTACACTCGTCCAAACGTGGAGGGACTCACATCACCAATAGTGATCCCTGCACTACCGGAAGGGGTAGAATGGCAATTCAAGACTCATTATGTCACACGATGGTCCTGAATGCCCCACAGTTCAGTGGAGTGGTCATTGAAGATCTAAATGTTTCACCTTACCTTACCTCCTTCCTGCGATTGGTTGGAGCATGCTTGACATCAGCTTCTCAGGAGTAGGTAGCCAGGCTAACTTTGTTTCCTTTTTCACTCAGGGACAGGGCTGCAGAGTGGCTGAACTCCCTATCTCCAAACAGTATCACTTCCTGGAGCGAACTAGCAAATGCGTTCCTAGCAAAATACTTTCCACCATCCCGAATGCTGACCATGAGAGGTGAGATCACCAACTTCAAGCAATACAGTGGAGAGACTCTTTTCAGAGGCTTGGGAGAGATTCAGGGAATTGTTCGAAGAGTACCGCACCACGGTCTGGGAGAGGAAGTCATGCTACAATCTTTCTACAAAGATCTTGATCCCCAGAGCCGTCTTTTAGTGGATACTTGTGCAGGAGGGAGTCTCATGGAGCTTCCAATCACTAGAATAAAGGATCTCCTGGAAACTCTTTCCAACTCGGCTAATCAGTGGGGAGGTACTAGGGCATCTACTGAGGTTCCCCCAAGGAGACCCGCTGGAATCTATAAGGTAGATTCAAACACTCTTTTAGCTGCTAGGATGGATAGCATGTCTAAGCAATTTGAGAAGATGTGTGCAATGATGAATCCTCAGTCAAGTGCAGCCGTTGTGACCGACTCTTTCCCGCAGTGTGAGTATTGTGGTAGAAGTTCCAACATGTGTCATGTACTTCTCAGCAAAATGAAGAGGTAAACTATCTGGGACAGGCAAGGGAACTTCTACAACAACCAAAACAGTCAAGGATATCAGCAGCAGAGGTTCCAGGGAAATAACTACGTCAGAGGCCTCCACAGCAGAACACTCAGCATTTTCAGAGACCTCATCAAAATCAGCAAATGCAGAACCAGCAGGCACAGAAACAGCCAGCTGGTGTGAGTTCAAGTTTGGAGGATATGATGCGAGAGTTTATCCTGTCGACCAATAGGAACTCGAACAGCAAGAGAACACAAACCATGAGAACAAGACATTCATCTTGGAGCAAAAAGCCTTCAACAAACATCTTGAGACTCAGATTGCCCAACTGAATGAAAAATTTTCTGATAGACCTGCAGGGGCTCTACCTAGCCATCCAAAGAAGAATCCTCGCGAATATGCTAAAGCAGTGACTTTTAGGAGTGGCAAGCAGCTTGATCCCTCGACCCCTGAAGCTGATAACACTCCAGCTGAAAAAGACAAAAGTTGTTGGTCAAGAGGTAGAGATAATTGAAGGACCAGTGCCAGAAAATCCTCCAGTTGATAACAGTGCCAGAAAAATAGTGAGCTGACCGGTGAAGCCGTCCAGTCTTCTAGATCTTCACGACGGGCGGTCCCTGAGCTCCCAGTGCCATTCCCGAATCGATTGAAAAAGAGAGACCTCGACGAGCAGTTTGGTAAGTTCCTTAGCATTTTTAAGAAACTAACAATTAATATTCCCTTTTCAGATGCTTTGACGCAGATGCCTATCTATGCGAAGTTCTTGAAGGACATCCTTTCAAATAGAAGGTCATTAGTTGAGAAGGAGACGGTACAATTGACAGAAAAAGTTTTCTGCAGTGCTTAGCAAGAACCTTCCACCAAAGCTCGACGATCCTGGCTTACCAATCATTCCATGCTCAATAGGTAATGTCGATTGTGGTAAGGGTCTCTGTGATTTGGGAGCTAGCATTAATTTGATGCCTTTATCCATGTATCTTAAGCTTGGATTAGGAGAGTGTATCTCTACTCGCATTACTTTACAATTAGCAGATAGATCCATTATCTTTCCAAAGGGGTGGTTAGAGATTTGGTTGTTTCTGTTGGTACTTTTGTTTTTCTCTCGCTGATTTTTGGTGATTCTAGATATGGAGGAAGACAAGGAATACCCTTAATTTCTTGGACGCCCTTTCATGCAACAACTAGGACCCTCATTGATGTTGAGGGTGGTAAGATTATTTGAGTGCATGATAGAAGTTATTTGTTGACATGTTCCAAGGTTACTAAACGTCCTTCTGACGTGCATGCTGTTATACCCAAAATTTCAACCCCCCGGAGGAGAGTCTCTTCTAATAGGCTAGTAGTGAGGGTTCCCAGATCGATCGGCACATTTCAGAGTGCTAGGGACAGCTTAGTCATCTCCAGGGCCATTTTCGTAATTTTTCAAGGCTCCTAAGCCCCCTACAGGCTTTCTCTCTCCTCCAAATAAGGGTCAAATCAATTCAAAATGCTTTGAAATTTTTACCCAAGATAGAGGATGACATTTTAAGCATAATGGCGTTGGAATTTTGATTTTTCGAATTTCCAATAATTTTCTAGCAATTCTGATTGAATCTGACGAGAAATTGAATTTAAAAATATTCCAATATCCAAAAAATTCGATTCCACTTTAGAAAAATCAGAAATATCATCCTTTACCCATGTGTGAAATTTCATAATCAAATTCCTTTTGGAAGCCCTTGAGCTAAAACGTCGGTAAATCTCGGTTTTTACCGGATTTTTCTATCTTTAAGAGGTCTATATAAGGAACCTTATCCCATGATCAAAGAAGAACTCAAGAACCCTAGACTCTCAAAGAAGGCAGCCGTCTCTCTCTCTCCACGTTTTGAACCCCAGAGCCACGATCAAACACCGAAATCTCACCAAAATCAACACCAAAACACATTTTTCAACTCCCAAACATCATCCATCATCAAACCCCCACCAAAACAGCACCAAAACGTGAAGAACATCAAGAACAACAAGGAGTCAGAAGCTGGGTTCGAAGTTCTTCTGGATCCGCCATCAACGAGGCCTCCGAAGAATCCCGACGTGAAGAATCCTCCTAATTCGAAGGTAAAACAGGTTGCAATTCTACTTTTCTAACTCTCCACGACCTTATTAACTCTCTGTCAAATTTTGGTTCAAACTAACCTTTTTACGCTTCTGTATTGCTAATTACTTTTGTTTCTGCCTTGTTACTTGTTCGCCAAGTTTCGTACATAATTCGACTTCAAACTGCAATCTTTCAATTACTAACGAATTGTACACCTTTCAGGCTACACGTGCATAAATTTTGAGCCGAAAACACCTTCGGGAACCACCATAAAACCCCGTCCGTGGGTGGTCCGGGATCCCGGACCTATGTCCGGGACCACGGACGGGTTGTCCGTGGCCACGGACACCCACGGACGGCGGCGGGATTTTAAAATTTTAAAAATTTAGGTTTTGTTAAACTATGTCCGGGCTACGGACATCCTGTCCGTGGCCCCGGACTTTCCAAATTTTTTGTTTTCTGTTTAATTCGACTTTTATTTTCACATAGATTAACTAGGGTCCGTGGTTACGGACATTAGGTCCGTGGCCACGGACGGAAACAAATTTGACCTAATTTTGCTGCCTCCGAAACCCTAGTTTAGGTAATTTCAACTTTCACTTTTATTTTCAGTCAAAAAATGCTAAAAAACAAAAAAACAGAAGCTCGCGCACTTAGCTTAAAACGACTCGTAATAAGCCGTAATTAAACTAAGTAGAGGAAAACGACCTAGGAGGGGTAATGAAAGTAATTGAACCCTAATTAAGTCGAATATCAAGCCCCCGAACCCGAACTCTCCTTTCCTAATTTGATCTAGGTTAAAATTAGGTGGCGACTCATAATAGGTTCCAGTGAGCTAGCTTAGGTTTTAATAATTATTGTTATATGACATAGTTATTATCTTAGGTTATAAGTGGACCTAAAACCCGTTTAGATCCTAATCAACTTTAATCAACATAGGATAGGGTTTAAAATCGAGGCTCACAGACTGGCGACTCTGCTGGGGACTAACTTCTTAATTTTAACTTGTTTAATTTAAGAAAGAGGGCTTAACTCGAAAATGTTTATTTATGGCTTTATACTCTGTTTGTTTACCTTTGTGCGCACTTTAATTTTCTGCACCTTGGCATCATATGAGAGCGAGGGTCCACACAAACCAATTTCACCCCGGGACCCATTTGAGGGTCCCCTGTCAGGGACTCACACCTTTTAGGTGATGTGAATAAGCGGGGGAAAAGAGGAGGGTGTCGTCTAACCACACCCCTTAATACCTGGGCTTTAGCCCCAAGCGTCTTCCTGGCAGTGCCCTTACCTAGCCCTTTGTTTGGTCAGTCAAAGACCCGACCGTAGACGCACACCTTCAGGTGATGTGAAAAGAGTGGGGAAGCCCAAAGAGAATAGCGTACAAGCCCTATTCCTTTGTGGTGACCTGGGCCCGCGCCCCAAGCACCTCTCCGGATCGATCCATACCCGGTTGACTTAAACGTCTAGTGAGGACATGTTGAATTTGTGTGGGCCTTGTTTGCTTGTATGATCGGCCCACTACCCAGCCTAGAGATTGATAGGAACTTCTCCTACATCAACCTAGCCCAAAACGAATTGGCAGCTCTATTTGTTTGCGGCCCAGAGGCCCTGTTTGGTTTAACATGTGAGTCGTTCGGGCTTCGGCCCAAAAGCTTAGACTTAGGTGATTTCTCTTCTGGCCCATTTTGAATTATCCAATTAGTTCTAGGCCCATAAAAAGAAATCCATCTGAACTCGAAATAACTCACAGTCCCGAAAGCAAAATCTTTTTCTGCTTAGCAACCATCTTCTCTGGCCCAAAGAAAGTTGGGCCCATTTGTGATTTAGGGACCATTCCAGCCCATGTGCTTTACTCCAGGCCCAAACACATTCCGGCCCAAGGGCTCATTCTAGACTAGGTAGCTATTCTCCCATCCCCCTAGCCCTAGAAACCCTAGATCTAGTCCCCTCTCAGGCCCAATCAAAGCCATCTGTTTACATTTCAGTCCAAATTCCAGTTCATAGCCTGAGAGATACTTCAGCCCAAGCACCTCATTTCCTGGGTATCTTGGCCCACTTGCTTTCAGCCTAAGCCTGTTTCGATCTACCTTGTGAAGTGTCATTATCACCTTAGTGTCTTTCAACCCACTTCCTCTTGTTAGCTAATAATGGACTTCTTGGAAACAGGCAAGCCCGAATCCAGATATGGCAGAAGGAGGAAATCCGATCAACACCGAGGCCCAGTTGGCCGCTGTGCTGCAAGGGTACAAGGTCTTGGAGTCCATTGTCGAGGAACTGAGGAGTAAGGCTAATCTCCAGGAGACAAACCAGCACACTCTGGAAAAGCTTGTGGATGAAAATCTTAATCGTAATTACATCGAGATTGACTCTGTTAGGGCCCAAGATCCTCAAACACGTATGGGGAAGGATGTTCCTGACAACCAGCTAGCTGCAGAGGTCAAAAGGGTTTTGAAAAGGATTGAGCGCATAGAGAAAACCAACAAACCAGCTGGCTTCGATTATTTCTCCACGGCGTCGTATCCCGAAGTTGCTCTTCCCCTAAAGCTGAAGCTGCCTGCACTCGCTTTGTACAAGGGTTCCTCGGATCCACAGATTCACTTGGCTATGTTCGACCGAGAAATGTCCATCTTGGGGCTCAACGATATGCAAAAAGCCAAAGTTTTCGCACGCTATCTAGACGAGACTCCTCAGCGTTGGTATCTCACTCAGAAGATGAATACCAAAACCTACGAGGAGGTTTGCGAGGCTTTCCTAAATCATTTCGAGTATGCTAAGAACCTCGAGGTCACCAGAATCGATCTGGCAGGAACTCGACAGAAAGACGGTGAGTCCATGTCTGACTTCATCAAGCGTTGGAGGAGAAAGGCTGCAGCCATGCCTACCAGAATGGACGAGCAGGAGCAAATCCGCATGATAATTGAGAACATGCGAAAACAACACAACCATGAGCTAAAATTTATGTACTTTCCGAGTTTGGACATGTTGATGGGACAAGTCGGTATTCTAGAGGAAAGGATTCATAAGGAAGGTTTGGAGCTCGAGTGCTCAAGAAACTCCGGCAGTGGCTCCAAATTATCTAAGCCAGGACCAGAAAAGGCTTATCTTCAGACAGTAGCTTGCGCTCAAAGCAGTTTCCCAGAAGTGAATATGGTTCAACGACCTAGATCTCCGCATCAAAACCTTAGGACAATACCCTTACCACGCCGAGACTCATCGCAAAGGGAGTTCACCAACATTGGCCGAGCACCAAGTCAGGCGTTTGAAGAGCTTCAGAAGAGAAACCTGCTACAGCCCCTGGCCCCTCGGCCAGGAACCACTCATTGGGGAGGCATCTTAATCAATTCTGCCACTACCATCAGTTGCCTGGCCATTATGCTGACAATTGCCGAGCATTGAAGCATAAGATTCAAGACCTCCTCGAGCAAGGAGTCCAATTTTTCTAAGTGTGCAGATCGTTTTCTTGCATCTTCAAATTTTCCTAGTAGCTTATTAGTTAGTTTTCAGTCACCTCTGATTGTAATCTTTACGTTTCTTTCATGATTCATAAATAAAATCATAGTTCCATTTTCACAACTCCTGTACAAACCATTTTTCATTCATCGAAAAAAGAAGGAAAACAAAATAGTTTTTTTAAGGAAAAGGATCACGAAGCAATCATTTTCTGACTAAGCAATGGAACGGCTTGTCTCTTGTTTCTAAAAATTTGAACATGCCTAACCAAACACCACAACTCACCCCATAATATTATCCAAATACCCACAAAGAGGTTCAAAGTCCACATCTATCGAATTGTTGTCACAAACCCCAAACCAAAACTGGGGGCAATCTAAGTTTAAGTTCGTCGTCTTTTATCTTGTCTAAATGTGCGAACGAGTTTCCAAGTGAAATCTCACGAGAGTGTCTTGAGTGGGAAACCATGAGTGAACGAGCGTGTCATTTTTACACGACTCGGTGAGTCCACATTCAAAGGTGAGGTAAACGGTATAACTCCGACCGAAGAAGATAATTTGTAAATTTACGCTTAGATCTGCGGAAAGTAACAAAGAGCGGATACACAACTATCAGGAATGACGAAGCACCTAGGTACAGCACCACATAGCCAAAAGCTTGAAACCCTGACATTAAACCCTAGGCACCCCCGCTGAGCCTTTCATATATCCCTTTCGATAATATGAACACCACAAAATAACCCAGCCAATGATGAATGCCCGACCCGGTGACCAAAGGGAGCAAGGAGCCTGACTCTCGGATAACATATATCATCAGTCCGAAGAAGCAATGCCGCTATCAGCATGACGAAGTGATCCGTAAATGGTCCCAAAGTGACACAGGATCAAAAGAGCTCACGTCAAAAACAGCTCTCGAAGCCCAAAACCGGGAAACACAAGAACCCCAAAGGCAAAGTCAAGAAAGGATAAAAAAAAAGGCGAACCAAAGTGCCTCGAAGAAGTCCAAATGACAAAAAAAGAGAAATGGTGTAAGGACAACTCCAAAAGTCCAGGTCCAGAGCTCAAAAACAACGTCAACATGAAGCAGTAGACGACTTCAAGACAAGGAAGATGAATCTGAGAGAGGATGCAAGTTGCAGCTTTGGTCACCCATTTTAGCTCCACATACCTCAAATATCCCTCCATGATCCCGTCGTCTTTCTTTCATCACACCCTATGGCCACGTTATAAGCTTTAAAGACTTCCGACTTGATAGTTGTGTGTCCAATCACGTGAAAGTAACAGATCAAATGCGTAAATCCATCAAATATCGAATTCAATGGTTTAGAAGTTATGACCATGAGTGAGAAATGAGTGCAAACACCGACCACAATCGAGTGTAGGTTAGGGAGCACCACATCAAAGCATAAACCTCGACCCTGTGAGGGTGAGACTTGTTCGCACGTTTAATCAAAGAAAATACTGGGGGCAATTGATCGTTCCGATCAATTGCCATGAACTCTGGCTCAGATTGTCCTAAGGAAAAATACTGGGGGCAATTGTTGGTTCCAACAATTGCCATGACAACACCAATTGAAACCTAAAGCTTGAGCACCACCATCCCACCACAGGCATAAGTCTCTTACCACACACCTCCACTACACAGGCCCACATAAGCCCTTACCTCCACCCTCCACTACACAGGCACACATAAGCCCCTGCCACCACACACACACCTCTCAAGCCCGTCATTAGCCTTACCTCCACACAAAACATCAACCCGTCATAACCCTGACCACCATCATAAATCACAACCCAATCCCAGGTCTGTCACAAATCCTGAACACCGCAAAAGCCCTTACCTCCACAATGAACACCACACACTTCCACCAATGGCATGTTCATCTTTCAAGAAGCAAATTGCAGATTTGAAATTTTTAGTCAGGAAATGATCATTTCACTTTCCTTTTTCAGCAGGGTTTTTTCTCAAGCATTGCCAAGTTCGGCACCTTTACAACAGTTTCCTGCTTTGAACGAGTATCTTTCATATATCTGGATTGCGTACATCTTATCATCATTGCCATGTTTGGCACTCCAGTAATCAGTTCTCATCATTTGCACGAGACCATTATCTTCCTAACTCATTTTTAGTTCGAGACCTAAAATCGGCGCAAGGCCCTGCAGATTCCTCTTTCAGTACGAGACCTAGCATCTTCATTCAGTACGAGACCTAGAATCAGTGTGAGAGCCAGCTTTTTCTTCATCCATTCAGTACGAGACCTAGCATCTTCATTCAGTACGAGACCTAGAATCAGTGTGAGAGCCAGCTTTTTCTTCATCCATTCAGTACGAGACCTAGCATCTTCATTCAGTACGAGACCTAGAATCAGTGTGAGAGCCAGCTTTTTCTTCATCCATTCAGTACGAGACTTCAGTGCGAGACCACCATCTTCATCAGTGCGAGGCCCATCATTTTCTTCAGTGCGAGACCACCATCTCATCAGTGCGAGGCCCATCACTTTCTTCAGTGCGAGACCATGCATCTTCATCAGTGCGAGACCCATCATCTGCGAGACCCATCAGTTTCATCAGTGCGAGACCGAGCATCATCATCCAGTACGAGACCTAGTATCATCTTCAGTGCGAGATAGAGCGTGATCTAAGTTGGCGGGGCAGAGGCAATAAGTCCCCATCTTTTATGTCAACTTCTTGGGAGAAGCAACTAGTGGGCAGTGGCAATAAGCCCTTGGTAATCTAGAAGTTATCCCAGCCACCCAGTTGGTGGGCAGAGGCAATAAGTCCCATAGTATACCAACCAGGAGCATTGGAACGGGTTTCGGTCCCCAGAAGCATCCGAGCATCATCAGCATCAACATCATCATCAGCATCGTTAGCATATCATCATCATATCAATTTTTTCCGCATGACATCTACATTTGCATTACAGGTTCCCGACCCCTTAGAATGTTCGGCATACTTCATTTCGTTATAGGTGGTCAACGCCTTAGAATAGCTTGACATCATCTCATTCGTTATAGGTAGTCGGCGCCTTAGAATAGTCAGACATTATTTCATTTTTACCTTTAGGTGGTCGACGCTTTAGAATCGCTTGACATCCTTCCACTTTACTCATAGGTAGTCAGCGCCTTAGAACAGCTCGACACAACTTGTTGGTTTTCAATTGCACGAGGGGTCTTTTAAGATCCAAAATTTTGGGGTATCACTCAAGCATCAACTAGCCTTTTCATTTCCATTACAAAGTCTAGTTGACGGGGGGCAATCTGTTATACCCAAAATTTCAACCCCCCGGAGGTGAGTCTCTTCTAATAGGCTAGTAGTGAGGATTCCCAGATCGATCGGCACATTTCAGAGTGCTAGGGACAGCTTAGTCATCTCCAGGGCCATTTTCGTAATTTTTCAAGGCTCCTAAGCCCCCTACAGGCTTTCTCTCTCCTCCAAATAGGGTCAAATCAATTCAAAATGCTTTGAAATTTTTACCCAAGATAGAGGATGACATTTTAAGCATAATGGCGTTGGGAATTTTGATTTTTCGAATTTCCAATAATTTTCTAGCAATTTCTGATTGAATCTGACGAGAAATTGAATAAAAATATTCCAATATCCAAAAAAATCGATTCCACTTTAGAAAAATCAGAAAATATCATCCTTTACCCATGTGTGAAATTTCATAATCAAATTCCTTTTGGAAGCCCTTGAGCTAAAACGTCGGTAAATCTCGGTTTTTACCGGATTTTTCTATCTTTAAAGAGGTCTATATAAGGAACCTTATCCCATGATCAAAGAAGAACCTCAAGAACCCTAGACTCTCAAAGAAGGCAGCCGTCTCTCTCTCTCCACGTTTTGAACCCCAGAGCCACGATCAAACACCGAAATCTCACCAAAATCAACACCAAAACACATTTTCAACTCCCACAACATCATCCATCATCAAACCCCCACCAAAACAGCACCCAAAACGTGAAGAACATCAAGAACAGCAAGGAGTCAGAAGCTGGGTTCGAAGTTCTTCTGGATCCGCCATCAACGAGGCCTCCGAAGAATCCCGACGTGAAGAATCCTCCTAAATTCGAAGGTAAAACAGGTTGCAATTCTACTTTTCTAACTCTCCACGACCTTATTAACTCTCTGTCAAATTTTGGGTTCAAACTAACCTTTTTACGCTTCTGTATTGCTAATTACTTTTGTTTCTGCCTTGTTACTTGTTCGCCAAGTTTCGTACATAATTCCACTTCAAACTGCAATCTTTCAATTACTAACGAATTGTACACCTTTCAGGCTACACGTGCATAAATTTTGAGCCGAAAACACCTTCGGGAACCACCATAAAACCCCCGTCCGTGGGTGGTCCGGGATCCCGGACCTATGGTCCGGGACCACGGACGGGTTGTCCGTGGCCACGGACACCCACGGACGGTGGCGGGATTTTAAAATTTAAAAATTTAGGTTTGTTAAACTATGTCCGGGCCTACGGACATCCTGTCCGTGGCCCCGGACTTTCAAATTTTTTGTTTCTTTTAATTCGACTTTTATTTTCACATAGATTAACTAGGGTCCGTGGTTACGGACATTAGGTCCGTGGCCACGGACGGAAACAAAATTTGACCTAATTTTGCCTCCGAAACCCTAGTTTAGGTAATTTCAACTTTCACTTTTATTTTCAGTCAAAAAATGCTAAAAAACAAAAAAAACAGAAGCTCGCGCACTTAGCTTAAAACGACTCGTAATAAGCCGTAATTAAACTGAGTAGAGGAAAAACGACCTAGGAGGGGTAATGAAAGTAATTGAACCCTAATTAAGTCGAATATCAAGCCCCGAACCCGAACTCTCCTTTCCTAATTTGATCTAGGTTAAAATTAGGTGGCGACTCATAATAGGTTCCAGTGAGCTAGCTTAGGTTTTAATAATTATTGTTATATGACATAGTTATTAATCTTAGGCTATAAGTGGACCTAAAACCCGTTTAGATCCTAATAGCTTTAATCACATAGGATAGGGTTTAAAATCGAGGCTCACACATGCCTGTTTTAGTTTAGATGCTATTGATTCTTTGATGCAGGAATATATTTTTTGGTGCAGCTGAATTAGATGAGTTAGAAAAGTGTTTAATTAATTCTTTTGATGGAGCTCATGAGGATCCAGAGATTGCTGAGGTTGCATTCCATTTATCAGCTAGTAGGCCGTTTCGTAGGGGTGTTCATATGGAGAAGGAGAGATTGGAGCGAGAACCTAAGGAATTGATTCCTTCCATCAAAGCACCACCCACCTTAGAGCTAAAACCTCTTCCTAGTCATTTAAAATATGTCTTTTTAGTTGAGCCCTCTGGTTTACCTGTAATTATCTTTGCAGATCTAACACATTCGCAGGAGGAGCAACTTTTGCAGGTACTCAGGAAGAACAAGGAAGCAATTGGATGGTCTGTTGCTGATATCAAGGGGATATCAGGAAATTTCTGCACCCACCGCATTCACTTGGAGGAAAACTGCAAGCCAATGGTTCAACCTCAACGATGTTTGAATCCTAACATGAAAGAAGTGGTGAAGAATGAGGTAATCAAACTTTTGGATGCAGGTATCATCTATGCTATTTCAGATAGTGAATGGGTGAGTCCTACACAGGTTGTACTAAAGAAAGGGGGATTTACTGTCATCCCAATGAAAAAGGTGAACTAGTCCCTCAAAGGACCATTACAGGGCATAGGGTATGTATTGATTACAGGAAATTAAATGCTGCAACTAGGAAAGACCATTTTCCTCTTCCATTCATTGACCAAATGTTGAAAGGCTTTCAGGGCATAAGTATTATTGTTTCCTGGATGGTTATTCTGGTTATTTTCAAATTCCTATTGTTATAGAGGACCAGGAGAAGATCACGTTTACATGCCCCTATGGAACATATGCCTACCGACGCATGCCTTTTGGATTGTGCAATGCGCCAGCTACCTTCTAGCGATGCACGACTGCCATATTCTCTGATTATCTTGAGAAATGTATCGAGGTATCTATGGATGATTTCTCTGTGTTTGGACTAACGTTTGATTCATGTTTGGAAAATTTAGATCAAATTCTAGCCAGGTGCAGAGAGACTCATCTAGTACTGAACTGGGAGAAGTGCCACTTCATGGTGCAGAGGGCATTGTGTTGGGTCACAAGATATCAAGCAAAGGTATTGAGGTAGATAAAGCCAAAATTGAGGTCATTGAGAAGTTACCACCACCAGCCTCAGTAAAGGATGTCAGAAGCTTCCTCGGGCATGCAGGGTTCTATAGAAGATTCATAAAAGACTTTTCAAAAATCTCAAAACCTCTGTGTGATTTACTATTGAAAGATGCAAAGTTTGAGTTTACGCAGGTTTGTTTTGACGCATTCAACACAATAAAGGAAAAGTTGGTGACTGCCCCTGTAGTTATTGCTCCTGATTGGTCCTTACCCTTCGAGATCATGTGTGATGCGAGCGACTTTGCTGTGGAAGCGGTCCTCGGTCAAAGGCACGAGAAGGTACTGAGAGTTGTCTATTATGCCAGCAAAACACTCAATGACGCTCAGAAAAACTATGCCACCACAGAAAATGAGTTGTTGGCCATTGTCTTTGCTTGTGACAAGTTCAGACCATATATCATCGGGAGCAAAGCCATCATACATACTGATCATTCTGCTTTGAGGTATTTGTTCCAGAAAGCTGATGCTAAGCCCCGGTTGATCAGATGGATCCTATGTTGGGGTAAAACCTAACGGCAAGTGTACCGGTCAATTCTAGCAAGTTTTAATAGAGAGAATTCCCTAAGTATCGAACCAAAGGAGGCGATGTGTCTAGTTTAAATCTTTATTAAGCAAATTAAAACAGGAAATTGGGGTTTGATTTGATGATGATTAGAAACTGTAAACAGAATGCAAACAATAACAAGCAAGAAAATAAATGTTGTGAAACTGATTTGGAAAAGAGATCCCGGTTTACTACTGCACCCTAATTCTGTGATTCATATCCCTAAGTGATTTATAAGACATTTCTGAGTAAAACCCTAGAACAAAGATAATTTACCTCCGGTCTCCCGCTTAGCAAATACTAGTTAGCAAAGACTGAATTTTAACTCTTGTTACAAACCCACTGTTTACTAACCGCCTTAAGAACAATCTAGTTTATTGGTCAATTAGCTATTTAGAGGAATTACCGTCTCTAAACTAACCGGTTATTTTCCTGTAATCAATTGAAAGCCGCAGTCGTCACATATAAGCTAACAAAATACTAATCTTTATAATTGGCCAAATTATAACGATTAAAGAAATTAAGCAAGGAAAATAACTTTACTCAATCGAACTACATTAAATCACAAAGGAACAGGAATAGTCAATTTAGGGATACATAGCAAACCGAAATCTAAAGGAACTACTCAGCCATTGACATGTTTACAATAAGCTCAATAAATAGAGAACAAGAAGAAACTCTGTTATGAGACTTCTGGTGAAGTCTCCGTGGTGAACTCCTTCCTGTGCTCTGCTCCAAATTCCAAACTCCAAACCAGACTCAAACTCTTAAACTAATTCTCTCTGTGTTGTATCGTGACTAATTGTGGTCTCTGTAAGTATATCTCCTCACCTTGGCCAGACTCCCCTTTTATAACAAATAGAAATCTATCTTTTAATCTATCTTTAATCTATCTCCAATATAATCTAAATAATCTGCTAAAAGATATACTAACAATATAATAAGAGATATTAACGATAGAAAACCAATTCTGTTTATCTCCGTAATATCTGGCGCTCCGCTTATATTGGTCCGGGTTTCAAACCCATATGCAAACCCGGACCACGTCTAAAAGGAGGCAGAAGAGTCTCGCCCTGGTATGGTCCGGGTTTCAAATCTATCCTCAAACCCGGACCAAGTCTGAAAAGAGGCAGAAGGCTCTGCGACAAGGTGGTCCGGGTTTATAAACCCAGCTGCAAACCCGAACCCTCTATAAAGCACAACAGTGGTGAATGAAAATCTGCATTTGACTCTGGTTTGACTTCCCATGTTGCTCTAGCCTCTAAAATATTCATTTAAGCACTTTGTTGAGTATTTTATCCTGAAAACATATGAAATCGATCATTGGAGACAAATATAACAATGAAGAGTAATTAAAGCATTAAAGAGGAAAGTTAATGTCATAATGTAGAAAACTAAGCATGAATTAGTCTAGTAAACTTAGACAAATTCCTGACTTATCAACTTCCTCACACTTAATCTTTGCTTGCCCTCAAGCAAATAGAAACATACTGAAATCTTACAGAAGGGAGTCGTCAGTTTAGAACTGTGCACAAGGAGATCTAATGATGAAAAGCAATCATAGAGAACAATGATCCACACTTGCAGGTTTTCATAAACAGTGAATTGAGAAGTGTTTTGCAAGAGCTTAAGGCACATAGTAAAACCACTGACTCCAATTTCACTCAGGGACTACTTTCCAATTAACTTTCCACAATCCATGGACGACAAGGGGTGAGAAGTAATATCTTATTCCATATTACCTTTCATCACCACGTACTCATAATCAAGAAAGACTTTGCACTTTGCATTTGAAATTAACAAATTTCTTCAACTTTCTAAACAAGCATTAACTTTCCCTTTTATATCCCTCATACTTTTCTCTCCATTCATGTAGCGGTGTTGGGTCTTCTATCCCAGATCAGATGACCTTAGGTAGATGGGTGATGAGGCACCCCGAGGACTTAATTACCAAATGGGCGAGGCCTGTTTTCTGGGTTAAAAGTTTGATTAGAGGAGTACCTTGCCTTTGTCCTTCCTTCCTTTCATTCAATAATCATTCCCAAAGTCCCCAAGTGAAATCAAAGACAAATAGTTATACTAATAGGCTTAACTTTTTAGAGAGGAAATAGACAAGCATTAATCAAAACTGTACATACAAGCAGTGCAACCAGAATTCCCATAACTGTTTTCCAGCTTCGATCTCACAAAAACTAGTGCTACTCGTGCGGTGTTCCAAACCAACTTATCCAACCACTGAATAAGACTCAAGTATGTTATGCAACCAAAAATTCCTAAGGGCCAACAAAGATATTGTGAAAATGGAGTGATAGCCTTAAAATGTTCAAAATTAGCACATTCGAATGAAATTGAGCAAGAGCATGAGCATGTGTAATTTCCCTTCCTCACACTTAAAAATTAGCAATGCTCTCATTGCTTCATGAAAATGATTAAGACGGAAGGAAAACACAAAGTCGCAGAAAACAACTCAAATAAAAGAAGTTGAGAAAATCACGCCCCTGGAGTATGGTGAGGACAACGTCCTCACACTTATGTAGAACAGCGGGGTGTTGAATTCTGCAGAAAATTCGACAGGGTTCCCTTGGTTCCCTCATGAAGAACATGTCTAACAAACTTATTAGCCCAAAAATAAAGAGTGAAAAACAATAAAACTTACGAGAAATAAACAAAAATGAAAATAAACAAAAATGGAAAATAAAACTCACAAACTGGGTTGTCTCCCAGCCAGCCGCCCGTCTTTTCAGTCTTTGGCTAGACCGTGCCTCATTCTCTCAAGAGGCTCCAGATGATTGAGCTGTCTTGGGGTCCCAGCGACAAGAAGTTCGAGATGCTTCCAAAACTTGTTTTGAAGACCTACCAGCATAAAACAGTAGTTGCTCACCTTCTGCATTCAAAGTGATCGTACTGTGAGCAACTTCAATTCGAGCGTCGGCTGTTGCTAGGAAGGGTCTTCCGAGGATGATAGGAACTGTTGGATCTGCAGCCATGTCGAGTACGACAAAATCGCAAGGAAAGTACAATGCTCCACCTTAACCATCACATCCTTAGCGATTCCACAAGGATAAACCATTGAGCGATCTGCTAGCTGAAGCGTCATTCGTGTAGGCTGTAAGTCCCCAATCCCAAGCTTTTCAAAAATAGTGTATGGCATGAGACTGATTGATGCTCCCAAATCAGCAAGACAATGGTCAAAATCAATGTCTCCTACTCTGCAAGGAATTGTGAAACTTCCAGGATCTTTGCATTTTTCTGGTTGGCGCTTTTGTATGATCGCTGAACAAGTTCCTGTAAGCTGAATAGTCCCTGTCTCAACTAACTTTTCCTTATTAGATAAAAGCTTCCTTAAATACTTGGCATAGTTAGGCACCTTCGCAACTAATTCAACAAAAGGAATATCAACAGATAGTTGACGAAGTAAAGTAAGAAACTTATCAAACTCACTATCCTCCTTGAAACGCTTGGTTCTGCTTGGGAAGGGAACTGGAGGAGAAACGTTGACTGCAGGTGGTGTAGGTGGAGGAGATTGGGTGGTTTTGCAATTACGCTCATTCTCTAGCACCGGTTCCTCTATATTCACCACCTCAAGCTCATTAGTTTTACCTTTACCGCTGCTAGTAGTTACCTTCTTCACCGTTTCCTTTTCCTGCAAAGAAGATTTTTTAGCCAAGATGTCATCTACTAGCTTAGCATAATTTGGCATAAACTTAAGCACTTCAAAAAAAGGCATATCCTTAGTTGATTTCTTAAAAATGTTAAGAAATTTTCCAAGCTGTTCATCAAGGTCCCTTTCTTTAACCTGTCAGGAAAAGGAATAGGTTCTTCAAATTTACGATTAGAAGCAGAAGAGTAAGAAGGTCGAGTTTCAGGAGACTCCTTCTCCTTGGGTGTTTCAAAAGCTTTGCTAGAGTCCTCAACCTCTTTCCGAACAGGCTGAATGACAGCAACAAGTGGAGCATCGTCTTCCACGACAAAAACAGCTTTGGCATGCTCTCTCGGATTCTGCTCTGACTGACTAGGCAAAGAACCCAAAGGACGCTGAACTAGCTGCTGAGATATCTGAGACAGCTGAGTCTCGATGTTCCTGTTGAATGTCCTTTGATCAGCGTTGAAAGTCCTCTGCTCCTGATTGAAAGCTTCCAGCTCATTGAACTTCTTCGTGCTAACCGAGATGAAATCATTCATTCTGGCCAGACCTGTATCCATACTAGAAGACGCTCCAGCACCCGAATTCTGTGCTTGCTGATTCTGCATTGGCTGCTTCTGATAAGAGGGATTATACTGCTGTTGGGGTCTCTGATTGAAATTGCTGTTACCGCCAGCTTGGTAACGATTCTGCTGCTGAGAATGGTAACCCAAGTTGCCTTGATCCCCAAAATAATTACCCGGTCTGTTACCAATGTAGTTCGCTGCCTCTTCTTGTGGTGGAGAACACTGGCACATGTTAGAAGCTCTGCCACAGTACTCGCAAGGTGGATAAACCTCAGGAGCTGCTGCACTAGACTGTGGATTCATAACTGCACACATACGCTCAAACTGCTTCGACATTGCTTCTATCTTGGCAGCCAAGAAAGTGTTTGAATCTACTTCATAAACCCCAGCTGGTTTCTTCGGTGCAGCTTCTCCTGCTCTCGTACCTCCCCACTGATTCGCTGCTGTGGTGATAGTCTCTAGCAGCTCTTTAATCCGTGTAATGGGCAGCTCCATCAAACTACCTCCAGCACAAGTATCCACCAACAACCGGCTAGACGGATCCAAGTCCTTGTAAAAGGACTGCAGTATAACCTCTTCACCTAGTCCGTGATGTGGTACCTTCCTCACTATTCCCTTAAAACGCTCCCAAGCTTCAGACAAGGACTCACCGGCGAATTGTTTGAAGTTTGTAATCTCACCTCTCATGGTCAGCATTCGAGAGGGTGGAAAATACTTTGCCAGGAATGCATTAGCCAGCTCTTCCCAAGTAGTGATACTGTCAGGCGTCAGCGAGTTTAACCATTCAGCTGCTCTATCCCTCAGAGAGAATGGGAACAGAGTAAGCCGGGCCACCTCCTGCGAAGCTGGTGTCGAACACGCTCCTACCAATCTCAGGAATGTAGTGAGATGGATATTCGGGTCTTCAGTGACCGTCCCGCTGAACTGCGGCGCGTTCATCACCATGGTCACATAATGAGTCTTGAACTGCCACTGCACTCCTGCTGGTAGCGCAGGAATCACAATTGGCGACACCAACCCCTCAACACTTGGGCGGGTATAGTCCCTCATCTGTCTCTCGTTGTTCGCCATGTTCACTCCTGGTTGAACTTCTGGACCCTCTTCAATAACAGGTGGCTCGAGCACCTTCTCCTCAACTGGTGGATCCAGGTTCAAGTCTCTTCGAAGCTGTCTTGCGAATCTCTCGATCTCAAGATTGAGCTCGAACTCTGGTTCTCCTGTAGAACGGGTTTTAACCATAAACCGAGAGTTAGCAAACTGAAACTATAATAGCGCAAATTAAAAGGGCAGCAGTAATTAGAATAAAATAACAGAAAATCAGAAAAAAGATAAAAAGAAATTAACCCACAAAATATGCAGATAAAATTCCTAACTACTAAACACAGAATATTCAAATAAAGGGATAAAATCAGAAATAAAATCTGGAAGATAAAAGAATATCTAAAACAAAATCAAACGAACAAATTGAACAAAAAATAAAATAAAACAAGTAAATCTAAACAGAAAATAATAAAGAACAAAATAAATAAAATAAAGATTAAACTAATTAACCGTGCCTCCCCGGCAACGGCGCCAAAAACTTGTTGGGGTAAAACCTAACGGCAAGTGTACCGGTCAATTCTAGCAAGTTTTAATAGAGAGAATTCCCTAAGTATCGAACCAAAGGAGGCGATGTGTCTAGTTTAAATCTTTATTAAGCAAATTAAAACAGGAAATTGGGGTTTGATTTGATGATGATGATTAGAAACTGTAAACAGAATGCAAACAATAACAAGCAGGAAAATAAATGTTGCGAAACTGATTTGGAAAAGAGATCCCGGTTTACTACTGCACCCTAAATCTGTGATTCCTATCCCTAAGTGATTTATAAGACAATTCTGAGTAAAACCCTAGAACAAAGATAATTTACCTCCGGTCTCCCGCTTAGCAAATACTAGTTAGCAAAGACTGAATTTTAACTCTCGTTACAAACCCACTGTTTACTAACCGCCTTAAGAACAATCTAGTTTATTGGTCAATTAGCTATTTAGAGGAATTACCGTCTCTAAACTAACCGGTTATTTTCC
Source organism: Limonium bicolor (assembly GCA_023374045.1). NCBI lineage: Eukaryota > Viridiplantae > Streptophyta > Magnoliopsida > Caryophyllales > Plumbaginaceae > Limonium > Limonium bicolor. The sequence continues at coordinate 97,744,741 of CM041779.1, forward strand.
TGTAATCAATTGAAAGCCGCAGTCGTCACATATAAGCTAACAAAATACTAATCTTTATAATTGGCCAAATTATAACGATTAAAGAAATTAAGCAAGGAAAATAACTTTACTCAATCGAACTACATTAAATCACAAAGGAACAGGAATAGTCAATTTAGGGATACATAGCAAACCGAAATCTAAAGGAACTACTCAGCCATTGACATGTTTACAATAAGCTCAATAATAATAGAGAACAAGAAGAAGAAACTCTTATGAGACTTCTGGTGAAGTCTCCGTGGCGAACTCCTTCCTGTGCTCTGCTCCAAATTCCAAACTCCAAACCAGACTCAAACTCATCAAACTAATTCTCTCTGTTTGTTCTGGTGACTAACATTGTGGTCTCTGTCAGTATATAGTCTCCTCACCATTGGGCCATACTCCCCCTTTATTAACAAACAGAAATCTATCTTTTAATCTATCTTTAATCTATCTCCAATATAATCTAAATAATCTGCTAAAAGATATACTAACAGATATAATAAGAGATATTAACGATAGAAAACCAATTCCTTTATCTCCGTAATATCTGGCGCTACCGCTTATATTGGTCCGGGTTTCAAACCCATATGCAAACCCGGACCACGTCTAAAAGGAGGCAGAAGAGTCTCGCCCTGGTTATGGTCCGGGTTTCAAATCTATCCTCAAACCCGACCAAGTCTGAAAAGAGGCAGAAGGCTCTGCGACAAGGTGGTCCGGGTTTATAAACCCAGCTGCAAACCCGACCCTCTATAAAGCACAACAGTGGTGAATGAAAATCTGTATTTGACTCTGGTTTGACTTCCCATGTTGCTCTAGCCTCTAAAATCTTCATTTAAGCACTTTGTTGAGTATTTTATCCTGAAAACATATGAAATCGATCATTGGAGACAAATATAACAATGAAGAGTAATTAAAGCATTAAAGAGGAAAGTTAATGTCATAATGTAGAAAACTAAGCATGAATTAGTCTAGTAAACTTAGACAAATTCCTGACTTATCATCCTACTCTTACAGGAGTTCGACATTGAGGTGAGAGACAAGCCCGGAGTACAGAACGGAGTTGCCGATCATTTATCACGGATGCAAGTTCCTGATAACGGTATACCAATTAATGAATATTTTCCTCATGAACTAGTATATGCGATTGGTTTTAAGGAGGACCCTTGGTATGCTGATATTGTGAATTACCTTGCTAAGCAGATTTTGCCACAAGAAATGTCGTATCAGCAGCGGAAGAAATTCTTTTCTACTGTTAAGCAATACCGGTGGGATGACCCATTCTTATTCAAAGTTTGTGGTGATGGAATTATTCGTCGGTGTGTCCCAGAGACTGAGATTCGTGACATCCTTATCCACTGTCATTCAAGAGAAATGGAGGACACTTCGGGCCAGCCAAAACAGCAGCTAAGGTATTGGAGGCAGGTTTCTTTTGGAAGACGCTTCATAAAGACTGCCATACATTTGTGTCCACGTGTGATAGCTGTCAGCGCCAAGGTAACCTTTCACGTAAGCTTGAGATGCCCTTGAATTACATCTTGGAGGTTGAGCCATTTGATTTATGGGGGATTGACTTCATGGGGCCATTTCCTTCTTCACATTCGAACCTCTATATCTTGGTAGCTGTAGATTACGTTACCAAATGGGCTGAAGCAGTGGCTGCACCGACTAATGATGCAAAGGTTGTGCTGAAGTTTTTGAAGAAAAACATTTTCACTAGGTTTGGGGTACCACGGGAAATCATAAGTGATGAGGATCTCACTTTTGTAACAAGCAGTTTGAGGCCTTGCTGCAAAAGTATGGAGTAAGACATAAGGTATCCTACCCTATCATCCACAAACCAATGGGCAAGCTGAGGTGACTAACAGGGAGATTAAATGGATTCTACAGAAGTCTGTTAGTTCATCCCGTAAGGATTGGTCTATGAAATTGGATGATGCCTTGTGGGCCTACCGAACAGCTTATAAGACACCTTTTGGAATGTCTCCTTACAAGCTGGTTTTTGGAAAGGCATGTCATCTTCCGGTGGAACTGGAACATAAATCTTTTTGGGCACTTAATGTAACACCCCTACCAATTCGGCTTCCAATTATCCTGTAATTGTCGCACATAATAAATATATCGCAGCGGTAAATAAAAGACTGTCGCCCTATGGTGTCACGGTTATCACTCGCCCATACGGGTGATAACGAATTACCTGATAATCAACATGCGAAACATATTCCCGCAGTGACCACAAGAGATAGATAGTAGAACTTAAACAATCTAAAACAAATCCAAGAACAACAATTATTACAGACCGTACTCGTGAGCATCTAACCAAATACACCTCGGTTTACACAACCCGAGTCCAAACGTCATCAGTATCAAACCGTACCAAGCTTAAACCAACTGTAAAACCACAAACGTCGCGCCCCGCATCACCACCAGCTAATCTCCTGAAATAAAAATGGTTTGTGGTATGGAATCAGCCCCTGCTGAGTATGTCATCACATGCCCCGTCATGCCCCCAAAACCCCTCAATTATTTGGTCGAGAGCATGAGATTCATTACATGCAATACCGTTTTAATATATAAACTGTAAAATAAATAACAGTAATATCCATACAATAACACAACCATCACACACATAATATACCACAAGTATAACCAGTGAACAACAAGCGAAACAACGAGAACAACAAACAAGTATTAATTCTCGTCCATGGTGTAGAAACCAATAATGTTCGCCACTGTACAAATCTCAACTGTATTAATTTTTCAGTTATACCTAGTGACAATGTCTCGTTAAAAACGACATGTCTCTAATTACCCATAAATTATGGCGGGTCACCCACGGCAGTAGCCACTCCAACGGTAGAGTCTCCGACCAACGAGCCATTCTAGCTCACGGGAAATTTTCTTGATACTTACGGACCCGTACGCGGACAACCTGGTATCGTTTTTGTGATCACAGCGTGCACCAAGAGCCACATCCTCTTGGCTTTACTTCCATTCATTAATTAATTAATTATACCATCGCATCGCATTACCAATTTTTCTAACACAGCAGACTAAGGTCACTAGTCCAATCCGGAGTCTGTAAACTCGGGATCCAGTGCTAGATACGAGAGCGGCGTTTAGAAAGGCCAATGCTCCGTATAAAAGTCTCGGATAATATGTATATCTTATTATCCTAGTGCTACAACGTTTTATGACGTTTACTCCGTTCCTTATACTCATATAAGATAGCACCACTGCCGCTAGTTCGTTTTATATATAGGTTCATATATACGAATCAATACTGTTAACTCAACAACAGTAAATAATAAGCAGCTATAAATATACAGTTCATGCATATTATTTAGCACATTCAGACAAACAATCTTATCACAGATCACACAGAAGTCTGAACTGAGGAAGCCCTCAGAGACAATCAGAGACACATAACAACATACCGTTCACCCTGATGTATTACGGTAGAGTATGAATCAGCAAGTTCCTATGCTCCTTGTGTCGTCTCTAATAGTCTAAACAATACATAATGCTACTGATTAGCATCCCGTATAAAATACAACCTACGGTACCCCGTACCGTCACTAATACCTCCCGGTTAACCCCCGTTATAAACTGTCAATGTTTGTCGGGCTTTCGGCTTAACTCGAGATTAGAAAAGTGTTATATTACATGCGTAGTCTTGTCTCGTATATTAATGCACTTATTGTTGAACTTGTTATCGCATGTAACTTAACATACCCTTGTATGTCGTATAGTTTGTTTCTATATTGTATGCATGATTCTTATCATGTATAGACATTTCACCTTAGTATTTATTTTCCCTAAGGTTTGTTTCTTCTTTTTTTTTTAAGTTCAATGTGGTATAATTCACATGTAAACAATACTTTCAATTATATGAATCCTTATTATCACATGTACACTCTTAACATTAGAATTCCATATCCAATGTTTAATTCCTTTTTTCCCTCTATCTTATATCATTTTAATTATGAAAGTACATGGTTATTGAACCATATTATATATATATTTTTTTTACACCACAACATATATTTATTTAAATACATGTTTTATGGAACTATTGTTATATGGTAAGTCTTATAATATATATTCATTCTTTTTAATGAATACCTCATATATTATAAATGTTATAACTCTTATTACATTAAAACCATATTATAAGTTCCACTTTAAAAATGTTAATATTTCCGAACAGTACCTATGTTCTTAAATATTTACAAAATCCACCACATATTTATGTAATGTTACATTATAGTTGTATAACTATATTTTGACATTTATGTCATTAAACAATTATAACATATAGTTGTAAATTGTTTTAAAATACCAAACAGCCCTTATATTTCGGCTTTCATCATATACCACTAAACTTCTATAAATCACAAATCACCCCAAATTATATTTCCTTGTTACTCTTATATTATAATCCTTAAAGCTTAATATAATTATAACATGTGGTTATATATTTTTTTTAAAAGGCCGAACAGACCCCCTAGGTCTATTTTAATTACCTTTCCACCACTTAACTTTCTATGTTCACCAAATTCCCTCTTTATAACATATAGTTTTATAATATCATCAAAACTATATATTATACATATATCTTGGTAAAACCTTATATATGACTCCAAAATTACCAAACTATACCAAAAGGTTATAAACATCATTACTAACCTTATACTTTCTCTAAATCTCGGTTTTACCACATATGTTACCCATTTGTAACAATGTTATGAAATATCTTATATTATACCTATATAACCCATATAAACTCCAAATTTAACCAAATCAACTTCTAAAAATTCCTAATAACCTAAGGTTTGTACTAATCTCCATTTAGTACCCCAAGTTTTCGGAAATCATTATATAGCCCCAACTCTTATAAATCTTTTACAATTTAATACTTATCTTAATATAAGGTAGTATTTTAATTCCTAAAATTCTCCAAACTTGGTCAAAGTCTCCTATATAGTCAATTTTGACTTCTAATACCAAATTGGAACCAACTCTCTCGGTAATTACCAAACTTAACCTATACTTTTCTATTTTTACAATTTTGACACAAAACTTTATAAAATGTTATAATTTTTATTAAATTCATTTAAAAAACCTCAATTTCTCTAAATTAAGCCCACGGCCTAATATTTTGTTAGTAATTACCGTTTGACCCCAATTTAATTATATAAGCATAAATCTAACTAAATAAGCTTATAAACTTAAATTAAAATGGCCTAATGAATGGCCTTATTTCAACCTTGAACTTGCAAAATAAATTACACAATAAATGTTTCAAAATATAGTATATGCTCACGGCCTCACTTGAATTTAATTATTTTTCCACATAATGTCATAATTTGACCATTATGTTAATTAAATCTCTTAAATGACTAGCTTAATTTATCTTAGTCATTTTTTCCATTTCTAGGTCAATATAACCCATATTTATAATTTCACTCTCGGTAATATTAATATATATGCTTAGAAATTATAAAATCATAAGTTTTAAGGTGTTTATACCTTGATTTGCCCTTGTATGAACTCGGCCACTTGAAGGAAAATTCACCACATCATTTAGACATGTTTAATACGCCAAAACAAGATATGGTTATACTCCAAGCTTGAGCTTAACCATAAGGAATAATTAATTAAGATTTAAGGCAAAAATCACCTTAAAATGCAAGGGAAGTTCAAGAGGGATTCGGCCAGTTTTAGACACGCCACAAGGTGTTAGATTCATCATATAGACATAGGAAATAGCTAGACAACAACAAGCTGCCTTGTTATTAGGTTTTACCTTGGAAAAATGCCTTAAAGAAGGGTATTTCCTTTGGATCTCGGCCACCCTTGCTCCAAATGGCTAACCAACTGATTGAACATGTAAATATGAAGATTATGAGTGTATAAACTCATAAAAATCAGAGGAAGAAAATCGGATGAAGAGTAGAGAAGCTTAAGGTATATTTTTACCTTAAAATGAGATTTTGAGAATCTTTGGTCTCCTAACTTGCTTCAGCCAAATTTGGTTGATGTTCCAACCTTACAACACTGAGAATAAGCCATAGGAGTTGATGAGCCATGAGATCTAAGCATAGATGGTGAAGAGATGAAGAAAAAGAGCCAAAAACAAGCCTTAAACATTACCTTAGGAGCTTAGAAGATGGATCTACCTTCCTAAATCAAGAGCCACGGTTGGGAGAGTTTGGAAGGTGTGTGAGCTCGGCTGGAATGAGCTAGGGTAAGAGAATGATTGAAGATGAGACTTAATAATTCAAAATGTTACTTTAGATTAGTTTATTCCTTTGTTAATGTATAATGACTCACCAAGGGATAAGAATGGGCAAGGAAATCGGCTAATGGAGTGGCTGGGTAGGGCTTACACACGATTTTGAGCTGGAGGAGTCAAATAATGGAGCCTAAAGTGAGTGTATAGTTTAATCAAAAGCTAAAAGTGGTCCCCTTGTTTTAGGGAGAAATGTTGGAAGCTTGTCTATTGTATGTACAAGTGGTGAATCCAGCCTCTTATTATATGTAGCTGCCTATTTTATGTGGTCCAAGGGGTCAACTTTGACCTCTTGACCATTCTTAGTCAATGTTGACTCAAGCGGGCCCCCTTTTAGGGTTTTATTAATATTTTATATTAAATTTGTAAAATTTGTAAAATTTGGAATTAAAATCCTAATATGATATAATGTGATATAATATCATATTTAAAGGTATTTATAACCTTTAAGCCCATTAAAAGCCAATTTAGAAGGCAATTTCACAAAATGTGCTTTAAGGTGTTTTAGTGCACATTTTGTGTTGCAAGGTGCTTCTGAGCTTAGTTTTCTTTGGGAACGGTTTTTTTGTGTTCCTTACTTCATTATAATACTTAGGAATCCACTTTGGATCCTATTTGAGGTCATACAATCTTTATGGTGCTTTAAAGCACCTTTTTGGCTTTACCGATCTTAAGGCAAGTTTTGCCTTGTTGAGATCTTTAGATTGTTCCCCAGTAATATTTAGATGTTTATCAACCATCTTAGATCATTTAATTATACTTTAAAGGTTAGGGGTATTTCAGTCTACCCCCCTTAAAAAGGCTTCGTCCCGAAGTCCTTAATCCTCTACAGTTCACCTAAGGAATCAAGTTCCACTAAGTAACCAAACAGTCCATCGCTAGGGAGTAACTCCCACTAGGCTCAACCTAGTCTATTCATACAGCATAAATCAAATAGCCAAACCTCATGGTATAAACTCATTCATTTCATAGCACTAAACAAGGTGCACATCCAATTCATCAACAAAAGTACTCAGCGGTACTATATATATATTCTCAAACAGGTGCACTAAGGCACATACATAAGATGTATTCAACATACAATCATCCAAACAAACATGTATGATGCAGCATACCAACAAACACACCACCAAAACAAGACCTAATGCATAACATATGCGCAAGCCAAGTGGTGTCTACCCCCCTTAAAAAGGGTTTGACCACGAACCCGTACAAGTATCACAGCTACTACTCGGAGAGTGCGGGATACTTCGCTCTCATGGAGTCCTCTAACTCCCATGTAGCCTCCTCCACATCATGATTCGACCAGAGAACCTTGACCATGCTAACGGTCTTGTTCCTAGTCTGTCTCGTCTTCGTATCGAGAATGCGGAGTGGTACTTCCTCATATCGTAGAGCGGGGTCCAACTCTAAAGTCTCTGGCTGTAACACGTGCGATGGGTGGGGCACATACTTCTTCAACTATGAAACGTGAAATACGTCGTGCACCCTCCCAAGCTCTGCTGGCAAATCCAGTCTATAGGCTAATGGGCCCACTCGCTCCCTAATCGCATAAGGTCCAACATATTCGGGCTCAACTTGCCCTTCTGCCCGAACCGGAATATCCCCTTCATGGGTGACACTCTGAGGAATACCATGTCGTCAGTAGTGAACTCAATGTCCCTCCTCTTGGTGTCTGCATATGATTTCTGCCGGTCCTGAGCTGCTTTCATATTCTTACGAATCTGTAGGACATCCTCCTTAATCTGCTCTAGGTACTCAGGTCCTAGAAGCGTATTCTCGCTGGCCTCATCCCAGCATAAGGGAGTCCTCCATGGTCTACCGTATAGTGCCTGAAACGGTGGCATCTTAATCGAGGAGTGGTAGCTGTTATTGTAGGCGAACTCTATCAGATGTAGTCGCTCTATCCAACTCCCCTGAAAGTCTAAGGCACATGCTCTCAGCATGTCCTCCAGTGTCTGGATGGTCCTCTCACTCTGACCGTCGGTCTGTGGATGGAATGCCGTACTAAGCTTCAGCTTCGTACCCAAGGCTTCCTGAACCTGACCCCAGAATCTAGACAAAAATCGAGGGTCTCTATCGGACACAATCGTCTTTGGCACCCCATGGTGCCGGATCACCTCCTTCTGGAACAAGTCCGCTAACTTCGGGACCTTCCAGGTATCCTTCATAGCCACGAATTTTGCCACCTTCGTCAGACGGTCCACAATGACCCAAATCGTGTTCAGTCCTCCCTTAGTCGGTGGAGACCGACAACGAAATCCATCGAGATGTCCTCGAACTTCCAGCAAGGAATAGGCATAGACTGCACTAAACCGCCGGGTCTCCTATGCTCAAACTTAACCTTCTGACAGGTCAAGCATCTAGTCACGTAGTCAGCTACATCCTTCTTCATCCCGCTCCACCAGAAATGGACCTTTAAGTCCTTGTACATCTTCGAAGAACCGGGGTGGACGGATAAGGACGAGCAATGAGCCTCCTGGAGTATCTTCTCCTTCAAGTCTGGAGAAGACTCTGGAATACATAACCGGCCATTCAGTCGTATCAAGCCATCATCACACAGTTCAAAGTCATATTTCTGGCTCTCAAAGCAACCCTCTAGCATTTTCTTCCTGATACTCTCCATGTACTGGTCACTCTCTCTGTGCAGCTCGTATCTCATCAATCATACTGCTGCTCAATAGCGTAAACAAGGAATGAGCTCTGCGGCTCAGGGCGTCGGCTACTACATTCGCCTTGCCCTCTTTGTATTTCAGGTCTATGTCGTAGTCCTTCAAGAACTCGACCCATCTTCTCTGTCGCATGTTCAGCTCCTTCTGAGAGAAGAGATGCTGTAAACTCTTGTGATCAGAGTAGATAGTGACTGTCACACCGTAAAGATAATGTCGCCAGATCTTCAAAGCGAAGACTACTGCGCCTAACTCAAGGTCGTGTGTGGGGTAATTCACCTCATGCTTCTTCAGCTGTCGGGATGCGTAGGCAACTACCTTCCCGTGCTGCATAAGCACACAGCCTAGACCGGTTCCAGAGGCATCACAATATACCTCGAACCCATCAGTTCCCTCAGGGATAGTAAGAACGGGCGCCGATGTCAGGAGATCCTTCAGTGTCTGAAAGGACTGCTTACACTCTGCAGACCATAAGAACTGGGATTCCTTCTTCATGAGATTAGTCATCGGTTTGGCCTCCTTGGAGAAGTCCTTCACGAACCTTCGATAATAACTGGCCAAACCCAGAAAGCTACGGACATCTGTAACTGTCTTAGGCCTTGGCCAACTCTTCACTGCCTCGATCTTAGCAGGATCTACAGATATTCCGTCTGCTGATATGATGTGTCCTAGAAATGACACGCTGTCCAACCAGAACTCACACTTAGAGAGCTTGGCATACAGCTGGTTCTTTCTCATGATACTCAATACCTGTCTCAGATGTAATTCATGATCTTCCCTGGTCTTTGAATAGATCAGAATATCGTCGATAAAGACCACAACTGAACTATCAAGCTGTTCTCTAAAGAGACGGTTCATCAAATCCATGAATATGGCTGGCGCATTCGTCAATCCGAATGGCATAACGGTGAACTCGTAATGTCCATACCGTGTCCTGAAAGCTGTTTTCTCTATGTCATCCTCTGCAATCCTAATCTGGTGGTAGCCAGATCTGAGATCTATCTTAGAGAACACACTGGCCCCTCTCAACTGGTCAAATAAGTCATCAATCCGTGGCAACGGATACTTGTTCTTGACCGTGACCACATTAAGCTCACGGTAGTCGATGCAGAGTCGCATACTGCCGTCCTTCTTCTTGACGAATAATACTGGAGCACCCCAAGGAGAAACACTAGGTCGTATGAACCCTTGTCGAGGAGGTCCTCCAGCTGTACTTTCAACTCCCTCATCTCAGCCGGTGCCATACGGTAGGGTGCCTTAGCAATAGGGCCCGTACCTGGCAATAGGTCGACGGCGAACTCAATCTCACGCACAGGCGGCATGCCTGGCAACTCATCAGGAAACAAATCAGGAAAGTCTGCCACGACTGGAATGTCTATATCCATCTCGTCGCACTGCCTCGTGTCCTGTACATAACAGAGGAAGGCTTGTCGGCCCTTCCTAACGTCCTTCATCAGGGACAATGCTGACATGATCTTGACAGTCGGCTCTCTCCTCACACTGCGTATGACATTGTCTTGCCGCTCGGCCCCTTCAGTAGTAGTCGATGCTCTGCACAATGAAGGCGGCCCCTACGCTTCTGCAGCCAATCCATACCCACTATAATGTCGAAGCCCAAGTTATTAAACTCAATCAAATCAATGGGAAAAGTCTCATTCATAATGCTGATCTCCGACCCCAAGTACTGCCTGGTGCAACCTACTTTCTCCTTCGATTGAAGGGTGACTGAAAAGTCTGAAAGCTGTTCGGGGGCAGCCCCCAGCTTCATAGCAAATGCCGAGGAAATAAAAGAATGTGAAGCCCCTGAGTCGAACAGTTGGTAGCACTCACACCACCATCAACAAGAAAGGTACCTGAGATTATCTCTCGTATCAGCATCGAGCCTCAATAAATCAGTAATCTACTGTCGGTTGTAATCGTCATACCTGTAATGACATTACCGGACTCCTTGGCTTGCGCCATATCTAAGATGCAGATGGTACCCTCCTTTTCATTCCATAGCCTGAAGTTATGAATTAACGGTATCAACAAACTGAACACATACACTTGAAAATACAAGACTCTTATTTCATTCATTCAACTGTTTATACAAGGTACACACGTAGCCACTGTTATTACATCAGTACTGTCTGAAAGTCAAATTTAAACGGCCAGGTCGGATGTGGGTATCATTCACTAAAGTTGGTGGTGCGGTATTGAGCTTAATGCTCTTAATACCATGGTATACAAGCCTCGCCTCTCCACCAAATACCAACACATCCCCAGACTTGAGGATGATCTTGCTTGCTAGATCCATCCTCTTCTGGTCTCCATAGATGAACTCAGCATCATCGCCGATGGAGAATGACACAACCGGTATTCCTCTGGTGATGGACTCGGTCGTCTCATCACGGTCCTGGTGCATTCCAAGCTTTCCTCCCTGTTCGTAGTAGTTGATGATGCATACGTCAGGTGTCATATTGGGTAATGGAAAAGTCTCACAGTCTTGAGCAATATCCATTGCGTTTCTCACCAGGTTTAGGAAACTCTCAGGTATCCTAGGTATGGATACGCCACCTACCATCCTCACCTCTCGATAAACCCTAGCTTGTGGATCCCAATCTTTTCCTAAGCACATCATGTGCAGTTTCATTCTAGAACCATTATTAAATACAGGGGTATAAAATCCTCCTATGCCCTTACCCAAAGCTCTACACTCATTCACTATGGTGATTTGCTCATCTAGGGTTAGGAACTCTCTGAGAAGTATCATGCCCGGTCTGACCACATGACACAACTCTAGGGTACTCCCGTCTTTCTTCCACGGGTCTAGGTGATCTCTGTCTTGTAAGTGTGGGATAGCAGATGTCGAAGTCTCCTAAGAGGTAGAAGGTTTCCTAGGTAAGTCGTTTATCTAAAGCGGTAATTAAAACACGCATTCATGTTAAGGTAAAGCGTTTAACACTTAGTCATGCTCTCAAACAATGGTTAAGGTTTCAAATGCTAACCTTCACCGTGCTGGGTGCTAGTGCCAGCGCCTGAAGCTCCCGCTGCATTCAGCACACGGTTGCCTGGTGGGTTTCTCTGGTTCTGGTTCTGCTGATGCGGTTGCTGCTGCTGCTGCCCCCTCTGGGCTTGGGGCGCCGGCCCCCTCTGGCCACCTCGGGCTCCACCTCCTCCAGTAGGTGCGCCCTGAGTCCCCTTCGGCGGGCGGTACGCTCGACTCTCCGGGTTCAAGAAGCACTCGAACGACCTGTGGCCCTTCTTCCCACAATGGTGGCAGTCCACCGCTTGCCCGGTGCAGTCAACACCCGGGTGATCTTTGCCACAGCGCTAGCAGTGAAAGTGGCGCTGGGGTGCAGAACCTATCATCATATCACACTCAGATTAATACATGGATGGTAGTGAATAGTATAGTATACAACTCATTCATAAGGTTAGATCGCTTACCCTTAGGGGGTACAAATCTAAGAGGCTGGGCATCGTAAGTAGGCCCGGTCAGCATCGGGACCTTTTCTTTGCCCTTCTGGCTAGCCTGCTCCTTCTTCTTCTCCTTCCAGGAGAACTTTTTCTTTCTGTGATCGTCAAAGTGTCAGGAATAGCAGGTATAAAAGCAGGCAGCAGCAGTAAGTAATTTAAATGGATTAAATAACTTAAAGGTGGATCTTACTTCCAACTCTTGATGCTCCGCTACCAGCCGCAACCTCCGTCTCCTTCTCTGGGGCCTTACGCTTCTGCCCCTGGCCGTCCTCCCGGCTGTTCACCAACAGCTCGGTCCGGGAAGCAGCCTCGTAACATTCCTACAATGCATCAATGAGTTCCCCAACTTGTAATAATTCAAACTGAGTTACAAGATATAATATGTCAACTAATTTTACCTGTATCGTAGGGTATAAGGCAACACCCATGGCGGCCTTGATCGCATATCGCAGCCCGCCTCTAAATTTCTCCACTTTAACAGTATCCGAGTAAACAACTCCTGGGACAAAGTCCAAGAGCCCAATAAAAGAGGCGTAGTACTGATCTACTGTTATACTACCCTGCTTCAGGGCCTCAAACTCTTCCCGCTTCCTTGGCTTCAAATGCGCAGGATAATTTTCTCCCTCAACAGTTCCACAAAACCTGTCCATCCGAAACCCTCAGTAGCGATGTAATGTGCCCTCACGGACCTCCACCAAGTGCTGGCGGCGTCCCTCAAGTGAAAGGCCGCTATGCCGACCCGGTGCTCTGCAGGCACGTGAATGGCGTCGAATGCCTTCTCATGCTCAATGATGTACCTCTCCAGGACGGTGGGGTCAGCTACCCGTCATACGTAGGTACTCTTGTGTCAGCAACACTCTTCAGCCAGTTTGGCTCTCTAGGTGCGGGTACGGGTGGGACTACTGGTGGTGCTCCTATCTGGATACCCCCCATTAGGGCTAGTTGAGCAAAGACGGCCGCTACCGTCTCAGCAACGCCCACGGCTGGGGCCTCCGGGGGACCTCCTCCAGGTCCGCCGCCTCTTCCACCGTCACCTCTGCCTCTGCCAGCTGATCGTCTTCCGGAAGACATCTGAAGAATTCAGAACCAAAGTCAGCTCTTAGTATAAACACTGTACTGTTCTTTTCCCAACCATAACTTAATTCAAATCATTTACAACTATCTCCTTGGTACTGGTGTGTAAATAACCTAAGCTCACGGTACTTCAACTACTATCTCTTGTAATCAGAGCGGTACTCCGCTCTCATACCACTTTTGTAACACCCCTACCAATTCGGCTTCCAATTATCCTGTAATTGTCGCACATAATAAATATATCGCAGCGGTAAATAAAAGACTGTCGCTCCTATGGTGTCACGGTTATCACTCGCCCATACGGGTGATAACGAATTACCTGATAATCAACATGCGAAACGTATTCCCGCAGTGACCACAAGAGATAGATAGTAGAACTTAAACAATCTAAAACAAATCCAAGAACAACACAATATTACAGACCGTACTCGTGAGCATCTAACCAAATACACCTCGGTTTACACAACCCGAGTCCAAAACGTCATCAGTATCAAACCGTACCAAGCTTAAACCAACTGTGAAAACACAAACGTCGCGCCCCGCGTCAACCACCAGCTAATCTCCTGAAATAAAATGGTTTGTGGTATGGAATCAGCCCCTGCTGAGTATGTCATCACATGCCCCGTCATGCCCCCAAAAACCCCAATTATTTGGTCGAGAGCATGAGATTCGTTACATGCAATACCGTTTTAATATATAAACTGTAAAATAAATAACAGTAATATCCATACAATAACACAACCATCAACACACATAATATACCACAAGTATAACCAGTGAACAACAAGCGAAACAACGAGAACAACAAACAAGTATTAATTCTCGTCCATGGTGTAGAAACCAATATGTTCGCCACTGTACAAATCTCAACTGTATTAATTGTTCAGTTATACCTAGTGACAATGTCTCGTTAAAAACGACATGTCTCTAATTACCCATAAATTATGGCGGGTCACCCACGGCAGTAGCCACTCCAACGGTAGAGTCTCCGACCAACGAGCCATTCTAGCTCACGGGAAATTTTCTTGATACTTACGGACCCGTACGCGAACATCCTGGTATCGTTTTTGTGATCACAGCGCGCGCACCAAGAGCCACATCCTCTTGGCTTTACTTCCATTCATTAATTAATTAATTATACCATCGCATCGCATTACCAATTTTTCTAACACAGCAGACTAAGGTCACTAGTCCAATCCGGAGTCTGTAAACTCGGGATCCAGTGCTAGATACGAGAGCGGCGTTTAGAAAGGCCAATGCTCCGTATAAAAGTCTCGGATAATATGTATATCTTATTATCCTAGTGCTACAACGTTTTACTGACGTTCCTTATATTTCATATAAGATAGCACCATAGCCGCTAGTTCGTTTTATATACAGGTTCATATATACGAACCAAATACTGTTAACTCAACAACAGTAAATAATAAGCAGCTATAAATATACAGTTCATGCATATTAATTTAGCACATTCAGACAAACAATCTTAACACAGATCACACAGAAGTCTGAACTGAGGAAGCCCTCAGAGACAATCAGAGACACATAACAACATACCGTTCACCCTGATGTATTACGGTGGAGTATGAATCAGCAAGTTCCTATGCTCCTTGTGTCGTCTCTAATAGTCTAAACAATACATAATGCTACTGATTAGCATCCCGTATGAAAATACAACCCTACGGTACCCCGTACCGTCACTAATACCTCCCGGTTAACCCCCCGTTATAAACTGTCAATGTTTATCGGGCTTTCGGCTTAACTCGAGATTAGAAAAGTGTTATATTACATGCGTAGTCTTGTCTCGTATATTAATGCACTTATTGTTGAACTTGTTATCGCATGTAACTTAACATACCCTTGTATGTCGTATAGTTTTTTCTATATTGTATGCATGATTCTTTATCATGTATTAGACATTTCACCTTAGTATTTATTTTCCCTAAGGTTTGTTTCTTCTTTTTTTTTAAGTTCAATGTGGTATAATTCACATGTAAACAATACTTTCAATTATATGAATCCTTATTATCACATGTACACTCTTAACATTAGAATTCCATATCCAATGTTTGTAATTCCTTTTCCCTCTATCTTATATCATTTTAATTATGAAAGTACATGGTTATTGAACCATATTATATATATATATATATATATATATATATATATATATATATATATATTTTTACACCACAACATATATTTATTTAAATACATGTTTTGTGGAACTATTTGTTATATGGTAAGTCTTATAATATATATTCATTCTTTTTAATGAATACCTCTTATATTATAAATGTTATAACTCTTATAACATTAAAACCATATTATAAGTTCCATTTTAAAATGTTAATATTTCCGAACAGTACCTATGTTCTTAAATATTTACAAAATCCACCACATAATTTATGTAATGTTACATTATAGTTGTATAACATATATTTTGACATTTATGTCATTGAAACAATTATAACATATAGTTGTAAATTGTTTTAAAATACCAAACAACCCTTATATTTTCGGCTTTCATCATATACCACTAAACTTCTATAAATCACAAATCAACCCCAATTATATTTCCTTGTTACTCTTATATTATAATCCTTAAACCTTAATATAATTATAACCTATGGTTATATATTTTTTTTAAAAGGCCGAACAGACCCCCTAGGTCTATTTTAATTACCTTTCCACCACTTAACTTTCTATATTCACCAAATTCCCCTCTTTATAACATATAGTTTTATAATATCATCAAAACTATATATTATACATATATCTTGGTAAAACCTTATATATGACTCCAAAAATTACCAAACTATACCAAAAGGTTATAAACATCATTACTAACCTTATACTTCTCTAAATCTCGGTTTTACCACATATGTTACCCTTTGTAACAATGTTATGAAACTTATTTGTATCTATATAATCTATATTATACCTATATAACCCAAATCCATTTAACCAAATCAACTTCTAAAAATTCCTAATAACCTAAGTTTGTACTAATCTCCATTTAGTACCCCAAGTTTTCGGAAATCATTATATAGCCCCAACTCTTATAAATCTTTTACAATTTAATACTTATCTTAATATAAGGTAGTATTTTAATTCCTAAAATTCTCCAAACTTGGTCAAAGTCTCCTATATAGTCAATTTTGACTTCTAATACCAAATTGGAACCAACTCTCTCGGTAATTACCAAACTTAACCTATACTTTTCTATTTTTACAATTTTGACACAAAACTTTATAAAATGTTATAATTTTTATTAAATTCATTTAAAAAACCTAAATTCTCTCTAAATTAAGCCCACGGCCTAATATTTTGTTAGTAATTACCGTTTGACCCCAATTTAATTATATAAGCATAAATCTAACTAAATAAGCTTATAAACTTAAATTAAAATGGCCTAATGACATGGCCTTATTTCAACCTTGAACTTGCAAAATAAATTACACAATAAATGTCTCAAAATATAGTATATGCTCACGGCCTCACTTGAATTTAATTATTTTTCCACATAATGTCATAATTTGACCATTATGTTAATTAAATCTCTTAAATGACTAGCTTAATTTATCTTAGTCATTTTTTTCCATTTCTAGGTCAATATAACCCATATTTATAATTTCACTCTCGGCAATATTAATATATATGCTTAGAAATTATAAAATCATAAGTTTTAAGGTGTTTATACCTTGATTTGCCCTTGTATGAACTCGGCCACTTGAAGGAAAATTCACCACATCATTTAGACATGTTTAATACACCAAAACAAGATATGGTTATACTCCAAGCTTGAGCTTAACCATAAGGAATAATTAATGTAAGATTTAAGGCAAAAATCACCTTAAAAATGCAAGGGAAGTTCAAGAGGGATTCGGCCTGTTTTAGACACACCACAAGGTGTTAGATTCATCATATAGACATAGGAAATAGCTAGACAACAACAAGCTGCCTTGTTATTAGGTTTTACCTTGGAAAAATGCCTTAAGGAAGGGTATTTCCTTTGGATCTCGGCCACCCTTGCTCCAAATGGCTAACCAACTGATTGAACATGTAAATATGAAGATTATGAGTGTATAAACTCATAAAAATCAGAGGAATAAAATCGGATGAAGAGTAGAGAAGCTTAAGGTATGTTTTTACCTTAAAATGAGATTTTGAGAATCTTTGGTCTCCTAACTTGCTTCAGCCGAATTTGGTTGATGTTCCAACCTTAAAACACTGAGAATAAGCCATAGGAGTTGATGAGCCACGAGATCTAAGCATAGATGGTGAAGAGATGAAGAAAAAGAGCCAAAAACAAGCCTTAAACATTACCTTATGAGCTTAGAAGATGGATCTACCTTCCTAACTCAAGAGCCACGGTTGGGAGAGTTTGGAAGGTGAGTGAGCTCGGCTGGAATGAGCTAGGGTAAGAGAATGATTGAAGATGAGACTTAATAATTCAAAATGTTACTTTAGATTAGTTTATTCCTTTGTTAATGTATAATGACTCACCAAGGGATAAGAATGGGCAAGGAAATCGGCTAATGGAGTGGCTGGGTAGGGCTTACACGATTTTGAGCTGGAGGAGTCAAATAATGGAGCCTAAAGTGAGTGTATAGTTTAATCAAAAGCTAAAAGTGGTCTCCTTGTTTTAGGGAGAAATGTTGGAAGCTTGTCTATTGTATGTACAAGTGGTGAATCCAGCCTCTTATTATATGTAGCTGCCGATTTTATGTGGTCCAAGGGGTCAACTTTGACCTCTTGACCATTCTTAGTCAATGTTGACTCAAGCGGGCCCCCTTTTAGGGTTTTATTAATAGTTTAATATTAAATTTGTAAAAATTTGTAAAATTTGGAATTAAATTCCTAATATGATATAATGTGATATAATATCATATTTAAAGGTATTTATAACCTTTAAGCCCATTAAAAGCCAATTTAGAAGGCAATTTCATAAAAATGTGCTTTAAGGTGTTTTAGTGCACATTTTGTGTTGCAAGGTGCTTCTGAGCTTAGTTTTATTTGGGAACAGTTTTGTTGTGTTCCTTACTTCATTATAATACTTAGGAATCCACTTTGGATCCTATTTGAGGTCATACAATCTTTATGGTGCTTTAAAGCACCTTTTTGGCTTTACCGATCTTAAGGCATGTTTTACCTTGTTGAGATCTTTAGATTGTTCCCCAATAATATTTAGATGTTTATCAACCATCTTAGATCATTAATAGATCATTTAATTATACTTTAAAGGTTAGGGGTATTTCACTTAAGGTTCTGAATTGTGATCTTCAGAAGGCTGGTGAGGAAAGGAAAGTACAGTTGTGTGAACTGGATGAATTCAGAGAAGAGGCCTATGAAAATGCCAAGATTTACAAGGAACAGACTAAGAGATGGCATGATAAATTGCTTGTGAAACAAGAATTTCAAATTGGTGACCGAGTGCTAATGTTCAATTCAAGACTGAAACTATTTCCGGGGAAACTGAAATCTCGCTGGTCCGGTCCATTCACAGTTACAGATGTTTCCCCTTATGGAGTCATTGGTGTGGTCAACGAGAAAGGGGAAGCATTCAAGGTTAATGGATCACAGCTGAAGTTGTACTAAGGGAGCGATGTTGATATGGTTCATTCAACGCTTTGGCTCCGGGATCATGACTCTTCAAACTGATGCACCAAGGTCTAGCCAAAGACCGAAAAGACGGGCAGCTTGGTGGGAGGCAGCCCACCAGTATAAAACTTCTCTCTACTTTCTTTTTACACTTTCCTTTTACCTGATATACTTTACTTTTTTAGTTTAATAATTTTTAGCATGAGCCCCAACTCCCTGATTTTAATAAATAAACTCTGCCTGGTTCCACTTGAGTTCTCCTGGTTTTGCAGATTTACTCTTTCAGGTACTTCATTCTAATGATAAACTGAACTCAAGTGTGAGGAAGTTCCATGGCAGTATTCATCACGGAACAGGGAGTCCTTAACACTCTTGCTATTTAATTTCTGCAATTCTTGTGTTTGTTTATCCTTGTTTAATTATTTGTGGTAATGTTTTTTATTTTGAATGAGGTGTTTTAGATTAATTGTTTTTAATTTAATTTAATTTATAAAATAAAAGAGATTTTCAACGCGTCCGGCTAAACTCAGCCGGACGCCAAAGCGGACGCTCACAAAATCAAACACGTCCGGATCTGGACATCCCAGCCGGACGTCACTAAAACTCGCGCGCCGGTTATAATTTCTTTCTTCTATTCTCGCTTTCCTCGTTCTTTCTCTCCTCCTCGCCCGACAAAATCAAACCCAGAAAACACTCCTCTGTTTCACCATTGTCGCCACCACCACAGCAAACACCACCACCATTCTCGCACCCCAGTTCCGACGCCGTCCGCCGCCAAGCCACACCTGAACCACCACCGTCGCCCCAAATTTTTTTCGCCCTGTCAATTTCCAAACCGAGAAGTTAAACTGCAAACAGATGGCTCGCACTAGAGGCGGTTTTACACGCACGGGGTCCTCTTCGAGGAACCCACGACCTGATGACCAGACAGAGCCGGCCCCACTACGAGATGACGGATTCAGATCTGCTAGAGCCCGGGCTTGGTACGAGCAAGGCGGGGCCTTCGTCATTGAGAGGCGCATTAGCGATGAGGCATCAGCTGCCGCCGGGATCACAGAGTTATTTGAGGGTATCGGGGCCAGCAGCATCTTGCGCCTGGGCGTGGGTGTCTTCTCTCCGGAGCTAGTACGCGAGTTCTACGCCAATGCTGTGGCGTCGGACACGACACACAGCATAACCTCCTACGTATGCCAGTTCCAGGTGGAGGTAACCCAGACACTTTTGCTCATCTTTTACTCCTCCCGGACAACCATGATATGCATTTAGAGTTTACGGAGGAGTCACTTAGGGAGAGTAAGACTAGGTGGTTGCGAGAGGTCGGGAGTACTACTCGCCGACGGGGTGAGGAGAATAAGACTGTACTCCCGTATGCTATCCTTCCTTCCCTTCCCCAGAGGACCCTAGCAGAGATCCTCAGTCATCAGATCCGGCCTCATGCTGGGAATGATGCTTCTGACGAGGATTGTGTCCTCCTCAACTACCTCCTGTCCTCCCCACATCCACCAGCTGAGCAGATCTCGCTCCCTTTCGTCATGTTTAGGCAGCTGCATAAGGTGGTGACCTATCTGTGGACGAAGAAGAAGAAGATCACCCCTATCTTTCCCATTTTCATCCAGCATCTTCTTATCTCTACCCTCCCCGAGGAGATCTTCACTGATATGGCGGTGAGGGAGGGTGAGACACCCATCTCCCTTGGGACCTTCAGGAGATGGGGCTTCTTACGCCTCGATGACTGCAGCTGGGTGAGGGGCAGCTCGGGTCTAAGATCGACCGGCACCTCTGCGAGTTCCAGCTCTACTCCGACGGCCACTGCTACCATGGCACCCCCTACTGCCCCAGTGATGAGCATCCCACCAGAGATGCAGGCCATGCTGACTCCCTAGCAGCAGGCAGCTGCAGCAGGGATGGAGCGCGCTTGGGGGCATGGAGCACCAGTTTGGGATGTCCAGCAGCGCCAGGTGCGCATGGAGGGACATATAGATGGCATCCGCCAGACGCAGGAGCACCTCCAGGCAGAGCAGACTTCTATTCGCGACACACAAACAACTGTACTCGCAGAGCGCTTGGAGCGCAGTGATACTTTGCAGAGAGACAGCCGCTCATCAGACCCAGACCACCCAGATCTTACAGATGCTCACCCAGTTCGGCGCGAGACCTCCACCACCACCACCGCCTCAGTGACAGCCATCATCTCTTTACTGCTTTCTTTTCTTTTATTTTATTTTTCAGTACTTTTCTATTTTTTTGAATTGCTTAACTTTTTGTCTGTTAAACTAACGATGCAAACACGAGACTGATAGGTGAAGTAATGGTGTTTATATTTGGCAGTGCTTAAATTCTTAAATGCTAAAAATTCATGTTTCTCTGAGCAGAATAGCATTCGTCACTGATTAATTTACATGTCCTATCTACTGCGAAACGAATGGCTTGGGAAACTCGCAACTTTTGCTCTGCACAACACACATAATGTCTGTAACTCATAAGGAATATCTCGACCCCTGCAAAACTTCAAGTGTGAGGAAGAACATCTTCCTCAATCTACAAACACCAGGGGAGTCTTAGTTCCTAATTTAACTTATTAATGTTCCACCTTTGTTGCGTTGCGGGTTATTTATTGTATATGCATCTATTATGAGTATAGCATGTTTTGAAAGCTCTTTTCACTGTTTTTCTTCTCTGACCAATGAGGACATTGCTCCTCTTAAGTGTGAGGAAGGAAAGACCTTTCCCTGAAAAAATGCTAGTTGTTCTTTAATGCCACACTTGCTTTTTGCTGCTCTAATACCTGTGCACACCGAGTGAAATTAAACCAAGTGAAAAACCGGAGGAATCTTTTTGCTTAATGAGGTTTGTATAAATAATTTTATGTAAAAAATACTTCCTTTTCACAAAAATATGGTAGATTGGCTAGTTGTGGAAACCAGATTATTTTAGCTTGGGATTTTGGAAATGAAGTGAATGTTTGGAATGAAAAGGATAAGGCAAGGTACTCCACTGATCAAAAAATTTTTTCCTAACAATAGCAGGCCTCGTCTATCCGGTTATTAAGTCTTAAGGGTGCCTTAACACCTATCTACCTAAGGTCTCGGGATCTGGGATAGTTGACCCAACACCGTTACAAGGATAGAGAGAAAAGTCTGGGTTACGGAAGAACTCTGCAAAAATTTTCAACATTAGCTTGCTTTATACATAATTCTTGAAGAAGAATGCTTTTGCTTACAGAAGAGATAATTGCAGTTAAATTTATGCTTTTGATCATGAGTGCGTGGTGTTGAAAGGTATTGCGGAATAAGGCATTACTTCACACCCTTGTCATCCAAAGGGTAGAGGAATGAAAATTGGTGGAAAGTCCCAAGCTAAGTTAACTGTTTTCTACAATCTAGTTTCTCTATGCTTTTACAAAATTGTTCTTCCTTCACTGTTTATGAAAACCTACCTCTAAAGAGCAAGATTAGTCTTTCATTTGTCACTTTGCTTGATTTCCCTCTGCACCTATTTAATTTTGAGATTATGTGACGGTTTTAGAGATATTCTTATTCCTTATATTTGCTTGAGGACAAGCAAAAGCTTAAGTGTGAGGAGTTGATAAGTGTTAAACATATAGGCTTTAATTTAACTTAATAATTACCTTATAATCTGCTACAATTTAAGCAATGTTTCTCACTTATTCTATGTTTTTCCTAAAGATTGATGTTTTGATATGAACTGATGCATTTTATATGCTAAATATAGGAAAAACCCTGAGAAAGGAAGATTTTACATCATAAGGATTGCAACACAACAAACGGGGAACAAATCCGGAAAAAGAGACAAAGATTGGTCACGTCCGGATCAGCTTAGCCAGACGCAGAACCGGACGTCTCATGTCCGGATCTACGTCCGACCCAAGTCAGCCGGACAAGACCCGAGATTTAACTCCAAAAGTTCTGTGTCTAGTCCGGAACCGGACATATTCCGAGTTTTAGATCTATAAGTTCTGTGTCACGTCCGGATCCGGACACAGATCCGGACGTCACGCAGAGATGAAAAATAAAAATGCAATCGCGCTGATAATCGGGCTTTCGGCGCAATTATCAGCCGAAAGCGAGTTAACCCCATAACCTCAGCATTTATTATTGTAGAGCCATGCTCAATAAATGACGAATACACCAAACCCACTAACCTATGTCTATTTCCTCAGCCTATTTAAGGAGTCCTTCAGCCTTCATTTCAAATTGTCCCAGACTCTCAGAGTCTAATCCTCTCTTCCTCCTCTCAACACATAAACCTCTCACGACTCGCTCCATCTCCAGTCATAAATCCTTCTCCGTAAACCTTCACCCTCACTCACAGACAAAACCCTACTCGCAGCGCTTCATTTACCCGCGTCTGGATTGACGTCCGGATCCGGACAGCACCAGGACAACGTGTCCGGATCAGCGTCCGACCCAATACAGCCGGATGTGACTCGGACATTTGTGGAAATTACAGACTCGACCACGGCTTCTAAAATTAGTTTTTCTGCTAAATCCCTCTATCCTTATGCTGTTTATATTGAGCATTGTTATTTTGTCTATGGCTGAGTAGTCGCTTTTAATTTCGGTTTACTATGTATCTCTAGAATAATTATTTCTGAACCTTTGTGATTTTCTGCAGTACAATAGAATAAAGTTCTTTTCCCTTATGAATTCCTAGACTTGTTAATCTGATCAATTAAATAAGTTTATCAGTTTGTTAGCTTATAAGTGAGAACTGCGGCTATCAATTGACTACAGGGAAAGAACCGGTTAGTATAGAGATGGTAATTCCTCTAAACGCTAGCTGACCATTAATCTAGACTACACTTAAAGCAATTAGTAAACAGTGGATTCATAACGAGAGTTAGGATTCGGTCTTTGCTAATTAGAATTCGTGGAGCGGGAGACCGAATACGAGTTATCTTTATTCTAGGGTTTTATTCAGAATACTATAGAAATCACTTAGGGGAAGAAATTGCAATCTAGAGAGAAGTAGTAAACCGGAATTTTCTTTATCAAACAAAAATCAAAACAATTATTTACCTGTTGTTTATTGCTTTTTGAACTCTTTTACAACATTCACCATCACATACAAAAACCCCCAATTTCCTTGTTATTGTTTTGTGTGTAAGTAGAAATTAAACTAGTCGCTGCCTCCTCCTGGATTCGATACTCAGGGAATACTCCGAGATTTAAAACTTGCTACAATCGACCGGTACACTTGCCGTTAGGTTTTACCCCAACACCTTCCTTCCTGTACAATCTACTCCTAGGTGATCATTTCCACAGCGCTTACAGTAGTAGTGGCGCTGGGTTGGCTCATTGCTCCTATGTGGTGATGATCTTAGTGGCTGAGCATCAATAGCTGGGCCGGTCAGACGAGGGACCTACTCCTTCGTCTTCTGATCATGGAAGTCCTTCCGCCCCTTCCTTTTATCAAAGAATTTCTTCCCCTTCCTGTAGTAACCGCCAGAGGTTGCTCCCCCATCTTCTCCTTCAGTATTCTTTCTCTTCTTTCCTTGGGCCCCTTCCCTGGACTGAAGCATTAGTTCTGTTGCCGATGCGGCGTCATAACATTCTTGAATAGTATATATCTAGTTTGAGCATTGCTACATTAGTATCCCTTTGATAAAAAAAAACTGGTTTTGAGCATTTCACTTATAGTTGTATGACGCATAACACTTGATTCCCAAATTAGCACACCATCCTTACTGAGATGTACCGTGAGTCTCATAAACATATCCTCATGCTCAATCTTCAACGAGAATCTTTTGCTCCAGTGTCCATCCCTCTCCAACACCCTAATATCACTAACCTCATCATCTGCCGCAGAGTAATCCCATTAAGCTCTCAGCCACCACTACGGGCATGGCGCGAGTGTGGTATGATGTGTTAGACAATACGGTATATGAAACTGTCTCAGAAACCAATTTCAAGGAAATAAATGCTCTGTCAAGTTCATTGTCCTTATAATACTTTGCCCCAACCCGGTGCATAAATCCTTCGAAAGATACCTTAATTGATTGTGCGGTAGTCCAATCACTAACTGTAAGTTCGTAATGCATAAAATCAGAAGCCTCAGTACGAGACTGCCAGAGAGTAGAAATGAGAAACGAGACAGAAAGTGTTTAGAAGAAAATTTCTGCTACCAATCTTATTATTGATAACTTGAAAACTCCTCACCTGATCTGTTCAACATTTTGAACAATCACTCTCACATCTAATTCAAGACAAAACGTTGATTACTATCAACAACTTTCTTCTCTCTCAAAGACTATATTTTACAGTAGAAGCTTTCACTTTTCTGATGTTTTTGTTGTACATTTATACTACCTTGGAGGCAGATAACAACCTCCTAAATATCTACAAAAATCTTTATCTAAAACTAATATAAATACAAAATACAAGATCCTAAAATATCTCTAAACTGTTTCCGAGTATAATTTGGCGCCTCTGATTTTACTCCTTCTGATTATTGAGTAAAATTCTGTTAAGATCTTCTAAAAGGCTGATTGTAGAGGTTGTTGAGATAATATATGCAAGCCTTGGTCTAGTAATTTTGTCACATCAAAAACCTTCGGTAAATATACATTTACAGTTTTCCCCTTTTTTGATGTGAACAAACTTTGTATGGTGAGATAATGTAGCATTCCCCCTCAAGATATGCATTCCCCCTTAAAACGAGCATTCCCCCTAAAGATTCTAAAACCTTGCAGCACTTGAATGAGATTTGGTTAATCAAGTAACATATTCAAATTATCCACCATATTTCCCCTTTTGCGAAATCAAAAAATGGTACTAAAAGTGTATCTCACAAACTGTAAAATAGCATGCAAAATCATCAAAATGGCATTTTATACAAATTTATGAGTTGGAACACAGAATATAAGGATAGGCTGTCCATAGAAAAGGCAATGAATAGGAATGAAAGTGTGGCAGGGTCAGGCTGAGGCTGACTAGGAAGTTGGCTATCGAATTAAAAGGTAATAAGGCAAAAGGGCAAAAAATCAACACATACTTCAAGAATACCATATGACGAAGCATGTGAAAATATATGTTACGCCTTCAAGTATAGCTTCTTCAAATTCCTTCATCTGCTGAGGTAAACAGACCAGAAGCTCCGAGGGTTGTGAAGACACACCCAAAGCCTTTAGTGGCTGTTTAACAATGCACTGATCATCGTTCAAGGCCCATCTTAGAGAAAGTTGTGGATCCAATTGAAATACCCCAAACCTTGATATGTTAGTTAAATATATAATTATTATATTTTAAGGCTTATTCTAGTCATTAAGAACATGTGGGAAAAATTCCCGAAGGAAACGGATCCAAATAGTGAATTAAAAAGGCAAAACGAGCTTTAAAGCACGTTTTTCGAGAAACCCGGGAAATGTAATTTTAAACGGGTTTAAAAGACTAAAAAAAATTTATGGTAAATTATATGGCTAAAATTAAATATTAGTCAAGGTCTAGGACCATAAAAATAAATAAAACAAAAGTCCGGAAACCGGACCCGGACTGTTAAAACTGACAGTTCGGGATTAACGGGTGTTATCTGCTAACGACCAAATGCCACTCTCTCACATTGTAAAATAAAAATCAAATTTGGTCCCCTCTTTTGTGTCTCACGTGAGAGCCCCCTCTCACTCACCCATCTAATTCTACTTTACTCACAAAATACAAAAACAACAAAAAAGCAAAAGTACTACTTACTTTATTCTCTCTCTCTCACACATACCCTCTCTCACACTCTCTCTCTCCCTCATTCTCTTGTGTCCCACGATTTGCTCCCCTCTTCCCCGCCTTCCTTCTTCATTTTGCTCCTCTAATGGCGATTCCACAAGCCAAAGAGCAACCTCAACTTCATCTCCTTGTAACTTCTTCATCCTAGCTCCAAATCAAGAAATTTTTACACCAAAATACTCCTCTCATCTTGGGGATTATTTCCACCTTTAAAATCTCAAAATCCATACTTCATTTCCATGGGTATACCACATTTTGAAGAGGAAGCTTCATATTCTTGAAGCCAGACATCTCCTATTGTTCTAAGGTAAGAAAGAACTCAAAAACCCATTCATTTCCCTATTCCCTATGGTGGCCGATTTTGGTGGGTACTAAACACCATTGTTTTCTCTCCATTTTAGCTTGTTCAATCCTAGAAAAGTGTTGGAGCTAGCCCAAATTCCATTACCAAAACTTCATCTTGAAGTAGAAGGTAATTCCCTCTTATGATGTTTCAAATATTGATTCTAGGGTTAATGGAATAACAGTCATGAACCCTTCATACTCATTGTAATTATTTGGCATGGTCATTAGTGTAGCAATAAATCCCGTTGAAAACCGGTTGTGGAGCAAGAAGTAAAGAGAAGGGGGAAAGTTTGGAAAGAAAACCAAGGTAGTTAACTTAGCTTGAGCTAGTGTGTGATCTATGAATGTGTTTATGTTTGAGCAATATAAATGTTTAGTGAAATGCAGGTGTTTCTAATAATATGAGGAAATTCAGTGTTTAATTAATGTCATTTAAGGGCCTAAGAGCCAAGCTTGTAAGTTTATGAATATTGAGGGCTTTGTGGTGTAAATGGTGAATTGTAAGTGGGTTTTGGTGCCTTGGATGAATTGATGGTTGAGAGTGTTTTAGTGGGTTAAAAGATGAGTGGGAACATGTAGGAATTATGGGGAGATCATGTCAAAATTTGGTGTAGAAATATAATGGTTCAAATGCATTTCTAGGTGGGAACAAACTAGTGAACTACACAAGTGTTTGAGAGAGAGTTTGAGGAACAAGAAATAAACTTGTAAATGAAATTGGAAGGATATATGAAGGTTTTGTTAGTAGTACCAAATGATGTTAGGACACACTAGGAGGCTTGTGGAGAAGTTTGGAAAAGATTTGACTATTGTTGGGCAGATTCTGGTGGCGTCCGACCCAGAGGTCCGACCCACAGTTGGGTCGAACGGCCTCAGTTGGTCACTCGTAGTTGCTTCTGGAATGGTCCGACCCAGCTGGTTGGGTCGGACATGGGTCGGACGGGCGCGTTTGGATAGACGGAGAAGATTCTATAATGGTCCGACCCAGATGGTTGGGTCGGACATGGGTCGGACGGGAGAGACTAAAAGACGGTAATGTTTCTGTAATGGTCCGACCCAGATGGTTGGGTCGGACATGGGTCGGACCAAGTAGAGATTTTCAGACCCGAAGGTTACTGGAAGGGTCCGACCCAGTTGGTGGGTCGGACGGTGGGTCGGACAGACCAAAACCTACAAAAAAAAATTAATGAAAAGAATATGACAAATGTAGTTAACCCTAGGGGGTATAATGAAGGTAATCTAGGGTAAGTTTAGGCAATTAAAACATGTCATATAACCATGTAAAATACTTAGTAAAGCTCGAAGTTAAGTAAATTAATTAACCGACGTTATCAATCGTGTTTAGGAACAATGTACGGTGGAACACTAGAGCGGCAAGGACCAAGGTATGGTTTTCTTGCAGTCTGTTGCCTACCGGTTTACACCGGCTTGTGTGTTGTTTGTTTTTCTGTGTGTTTACAACCTTGTAAGATTAAACCATGAAATGAGTTTACAGTTCTTATTATTAATGTAACGTGTGCGTACCGATACCGGTAACCTCGAATGCATGCTAACCGTTAATTAACCAAAACTAGGAACGTAAGAGAACGGTATCCGGTAATAATGTTTTCCAACCTAAGGAACGTTCTAACCGCGGCTATGTGTGTATAGTTATTGTTGTGTTTGCTGAATCATGCCTTGCTTCCCTTGTATGTCTAACTGACTTAAACACTTACTTGTGTGAGATATTGTTAAGCTCCCATTGTGGGACTTCTAACGAGTGCTAACCTGGGGAGTGAGGAATCCGGTCGTTCCGGTCACGCGTGTATGTATGGGTGTCGACATCTGAATCAGATTCGGCTCTCTCCTTATGTTAGGGTAGTTTTCCTTTTATGGGGAATTTGACCTCCCAATAGCTTAGCCAAAGCTTACCTACCTGACTTCCACTCGGGCTAGGGGGAAATTATGTGTTGATGTGTACGGGTCACTACACCCGTCTCATCTTTTAAGTTAAGTTATTCATTCGACTAACAAAACAGTAATGTGATATGTGTTAAGCTTAACATGAGGATGAAGTCATTCTCTAGGCTTACAAGTTGACTAACCATGTTGGTTGTTTTCTAAAGTGAGTTGTTTTCACTATGTATATGTGTCGTTATTGTTCTGCAATAATTCTTGCTAAATATATGCATGTTGTATGTTAAAATCAACGCCATGTTATCATGACAAATAGTTGCGTGTATCCCGGTAGTCAGCGGGCTGCACGTTAACCATGCCAGCAAAAGGTTGCTGACCCCCTTTGGGGGCTATGTTTATTGCAGGATGAGGATCGAGGAGGCTGAATGGCTTTAGGTCCTAGATTGATGATACTTTTGTTATTTTTGGATATTGAACCCGAGTAGTGTCTGTACACTCGAGGTCTTATATTTTGGCGGGTGTAAAGCTAGTTGGTGATTTTTGTACAGTTACACTCGGTATATTGTCATTCTTTTGGTAAGTGCTTTTTGTAAGGTTGTAATTATGCTCGGCATTCTCGTAATCAGACCGATACATTGTAAGTAACAGCCTTGTTAGCCACGTGGGTGGCTAACGGCGTGTAACACCGCCCTTTTGGTATATGGTTAAGTTTATGATTTCCGCTGCGATTATTGATTAAATGTGAAGGTTATGGTTGGGGTGTTACAAAAAGTGGTATCAGAGCGAAGTATCGCTCTGATTACCGATTACCGAGCTTAGGAATATACCGAGTTAGGAAATTTAAACCTTGTCGTCCAAAGGACGTTATAAACACTTGACCCGATAAGTTTGTATGCACAATACTAATGTGCTTCATGTAAAAAAATTCAGATGGCAGGGCGACCACCAGGAAGAGGCCGCGGGTGTGGTTTGGGAGACCCAGGGGAGAACCCTACCGCTCAGATGATGGCAGAGGCAAGGCGGCGGCCGCCCTAGCTCAAGTGATACCTCAAATAGTAACCGCAGTGCAGCAAGGGCAACAACAGCCCGTTGGTCAGGATCAGCCTGAACCACCACCACCCCCACAGCCACGCGAGACTAATTGGGTGAAAGCGTTGGCCGATCTAAGGCCCCCATCTTTCAAAGGGGAGACCGACCCTTCCAAACTAGAGGCGTATATCTCGGAGCTTGAGACCGCCTACGAGACTTTGGCCGTTCCTGCTGATGCCAAGGTCCGACTTGCTGCGTTTTATTTGAAGGGCTCGGCTAGAAATTGGTGGAAACTTGTGAGGGCCGAGAAAGTGGCCGATCCGGATTTTGGATGGGAACAGTACACGGCATTACTAAGGGCCAAGTACTATCCAGTGCACGTGCAAGAGGCAAAGCGCCTAGAGCTTGATAGTTTAAAGCAAGGAGACAAAATGATGGTGGACGACTACTACACCGCCTTCAC
Organism: Limonium bicolor; assembly: GCA_023374045.1. Taxonomy (NCBI): domain Eukaryota; kingdom Viridiplantae; phylum Streptophyta; class Magnoliopsida; order Caryophyllales; family Plumbaginaceae; genus Limonium; species Limonium bicolor. The sequence goes on from CM041779.1 coordinate 97,775,329, forward strand.
CGACCTTGTTCATCTCCTACCCGACCTAGGTTACTCGAACCGGGTCTTAGTGAATCGCTTCTACAGTGGGTTGAGTCACCGCCTACGCTATGGCATGGGGCCAGCCGAGTACAATACCTTGCAGGTATTCGTAAATAATGTTTAAGTGTGAATGAGTTATGTTATATGTGAGTGTGTGAATGTATGGGGGGCATGACTAACACCTTGATACTTCAGGAGTGCTATCATGCCGCTGCTAAGGTGGAGATCACCGTCCGTTTGAGGGACGAGGAGAATGCGCATAAGCGCAAGGTCTCGAGCGAGGGCCAAAGCTCGCAAGGGCACCAAGGAGGGAAGAAGAGGAAACCTTACCCTCAGCCCCAGAAGGGCCAGCATCAGGATGGCAAGGGCCAAGCCCAGACCACTACCACTGAGGAGCCGCTGAAGCTCACCTACGCCTATGCGGCTAAGCCCTTACGCTCTCACCCGCCCAAGGGTAACTAGTTAATTCCGACTACTGAATTCAAGTATGTATTGCTATATTGTAAAGTGTGTATTGATCGTGTGTTGTGATAGCAGCCAGTACGGGCTCAGGACCGGAGCGCCACTACTTCTGTAAGTGGTGCAAAGGTGACCATCCCGGCAAGGATTGCAAAGGGAATGATGTGCAGTGCCACTACTGCAAGAAGCTGGGGCACCGTGACTTCGAGTGCTACAAAACCCTGACGGCAGAAACTATAGGCCTAGAGGGCAATGGAAGGGTAAGGCCACTGCGACCACTGAAGGCCCGAAAGCTACTTATCAGCCATCCCTATGGCAAGGGAATACTGAGTCCCAGAAGGGGAAGGGGTCGGGAGCAGGCAAGGCTGCCTTGAACGTGGTGGACCGGTCAGAGGCACCAGGATCGTCTTCTAGACCAAGTACCCCTTTAAACCGTTAAGTGAGATTAGTGTTTGCTTACCGCATTCCATGCATGTGTGTTTGTGGGTCTAAATGTATAGCCACATAAGTGATGAGTTAAAGTATAATGTGAAATCACCTAATTAGAAAATGTAAACCTTAGGAACCTTCAATATTTGCTATCCAATCCCACCCACACCGAACCCGGAGATACCACCATCGACATGCCGACTATCCGACAGAACAGTGTCAGGTTATCCAACCAGGTATGATATTATTAAAAGGATACTGACACCCGAAGCACAAATCCATATCATTCGTCGATGCAACGAGCTTGGAGCAGCACCTGGAGGTTTCTACACACCCGAATACCCAAGGGGGCGAGATGAATTTAAAGATGATGTGCATGGGTAAGGATTGGAACCCTTACACCAAGTCATATCAGGATACACGAGCTGAAGATGGAGCTACCATACCGAGTATACCTGAGGAGTTCCTCGCGGTTGTTAACCACACCGTGGGAATTGCTCAGCAAGTTGAACCGGAACAAATTCCAGGTATCGAGGCGGACTTATGTATTGTCAATTTCTACCAAAAAGGTGGAAGATTGGGTTTGCACCAAGACAAGGACGAGACACCCGAGTCCTAGTAAGGGAGTACCGTGGTGTCTTGGTCCATTGGTGATACCGCAGTGTTGTGTATGGCGAGCAGAAGCGAGCGGACCTCGCAAGGAAGCTAGTATTGGAGTCTGGTGATGTGTTAATCATGGGTGGGCAGTCAAGGATGCTGTATCATGGTATCAAGAAGATCAAGTTGAATACAGCGCCTCCGACAATAATCAATGCCACACACATGAAACCTGGACGTCTGAACTTAACCTTTAGACAGTTTTGAAGTTATGTGTAACCATGTAAAGTGTGAAGTCAGTTGTATGTTAAGTATGTGATGCATTAAGTATGCTAAGTTATCAAGCGATGTAGCCAAATGTAATACCATCATGGTGTAAAGACGAGTTTTATGAATAAAGCAGTGTTAATTCCTTGAGTAAACCACCCGTGTTATTACCGTTATACTTATAAGTTTCTGAAATAAATTAGGCTGTGCACTCGGGACGGGAGGTATACTGAGTGTCTGCAATGAGGCAGAGGCCGGCAAGAGCGGCACCATCCTCACCGGTACCTTCCCAGTTAATGGCGTGGACGCCTCGGTCTTGTTCGACTCCGGAGCCTCACACACTTTCATCTCGCTATCATTTGCGAAGAGGCTGGGGTTAGACGGTGAAGAGATGCAAGACTTCCTAGTCACTCTCCCGTCGAAAGAGCGGATCAGGTGTACCCGCTACCACCGAGATGTTGTTGTACGAATTAAGAATGAAGAGTTCCCGATCGACTTGATAGAGTTCGAGGGGCTCGGTTTTGATGTAATTGTCGGGATGAACTGGTTGGAGCGGTACAAGGGCAGAATCCTATGTGCCGAGCACCGTCTGCTTCTTCGGAGTCCGTCTGGGGTTACCATTTCTACCGCCAGAGGCCCAGGGAGCCTTCGACACAGATCATCTCCGCCATGGCCAAGTATCATGAAATCAGAAGAAAGAATGATGTATACCTCTGCTATGTCCAGGACATAGAGAGAGACCCTGAGTTTAGCCCAGATGTACCGGTTGTGTCGGAGTTTCCTGATGTCTTTCCTAAGGAACTCCCAGGCATGCCGCCTACACGGGCAGTTGAGTTTGAGATTGACTTGGTGCCGGGCACCGGACCTATAGCGAAGGCGCCCTACCGTATGGCTCCAGCTGAGATGACAGAGCTCAAAGAGCAGCTGCGAGACCTACTCGACAAGGGATTTATCCGCCCTAGCGTTTCACCATGGGGAGCACCAGTCCTTTTTGTGAAGAAAAAGGATGGTAGTCTCCGCCTCTGCATCGATTACAGAGAGCTGAATGCTGTGACGGTGAAGAACCGTTACCCATTGCCACGTATCGATGATTTGTTTGATCAGCTGAGAGGTGCATCTGTGTTCTCTAAGATCGATCTGCGATCGGGTTACCATCAGATTGCTATCAGGACAGTGATATCGAGAAGACCGCATTCCGAACCAGATATGGACACTATGAATTCACGGTCATGCCGTTTGGTTTATCTAATGCACCGGCAAAGTTTATGGACTTGATGAATCGTTTGTTTCGAGATCAGTTGGATAAGTCAGTAGTTGTCTTCATCGATGATATTCTTATTTACTCTAAGTCCAAGGTTGAGCATGAAACTCACCTGAGGAGTGTACTGCAAACATTGAGAGAGAACCAGCTTTATGCGAAGTTCTCGAAGTGTGAATTTTGGTTGGACCAAGTCTCTTTTCTTGGTCATGTTATTTCAGAGGCCGGGATCGCTGTGGATCCGGCCAAGATTGATGCTGTGCGCACCTGGCCTAGACCGAAGACGGTTACCGACATCCGGAGCTTCCTCGGTCTGGCAGGTTATTATCGGAGATTTGTGAGGAATTTTTCTAGTGTTTCGAAACCGTTGACATCCTTAATGAAGAAGGATGCACCGTTTGAGTGGACTGTTGACTGTGAGAGCTCATTCCAGAGTCTCAAGGATGCTTTGACTTCTGCACCAGTTCTTACTATACCAGAGGGTACCGATGGTTTTGAGGTGTACTGTGATGCGTCAGGAAAGGGAATGGGTTGTGTTTTGATGCAACACGGGAAGGTCGTGGCCTACGCCTCCCGACAGTTGAAGCGACATGAAGAAAATTATCCTACACATGATTTAGAATTGGGTGCCATTGTCTTCGCCTTGAAGATATGGCGACACCATTTGTACGGAGTGAATGTGACGATCTATTCAGATCACAAGAGTTTGAAATACCTGTTCACTCAGAAGGAGCTGAACATGAGGCAAAGAAGATGGGTTGAATTCCTTACTGATTACGATATTAACCTTCAGTACAAGGAAGGTAAAGCAAACATTGTAGCTGATGCATTGAGTCGCCGAGCACACTCTCTCCATTCGCTAATCTCTCTCAGCTTGGTTGAAGAGGTGCGGAGTGCTCAGATGTCAGATCAGTACATGCAAGAGATCAAACAAAACTTATGGACGGCACATTCGAGAGCCAAAAGTATGATTTCCGACTACATGATGATGATTTGATCAGGCTGAATGGCCGACTTTGTATTCCACGAAGTAGCGCTGAGCTGAAGGAGCGCATACTGAGTGAATCACACTGTTCTTCTACTTCTATTCACCCCGGAGCTTCAAAGATGTACAAGAGTATGAAGAGATATTTCTGGTGGACCGGTATGAAGAAAGATGTGACAGATTATGTTGTTAGGTGTCTCACTTGCCAGAAGGTCAAGTTTGAGCACCGTCGTCCTGGTGGCATGGTACAGCCAATGCCCGTTCCTGAATGGAAGTTCCATGATATTTCCATGGACTTCGTTGTTGGGCTTCCGCCTACTCGGGGAGGCTTGAATATGATATGGGTCGTTGTGACCGACTGACCAAGGTGGCCCGATTCATTCCGATGAAGGACACCTGGAAAGTGGCGAAGCTAGCAGAGCTCTTCGACCGTGAGATAGTACGACATCATGGAGTACCGAAGACTATCGTGTCTGATAGGGATACCAGATTCCTCTCGAGGTACTGGAGAAGTACACGGGAAGCGCTTGGTACCGAACTGAAGTTGAGTACGGCGTTCCACCCACAGACAGATGGTCAGAGTGAGCGCACCATACAGACGCTTGAGGATATGTTACGTGCATGTGCACTTGACTTTCAGACCAGCTGGATTGATAAGTTACATCTGATCGAGTTCAGCTACAACAACAGTTACCACGCTTCGATCAAGATGTCTCCCTTCCAGGCTTTGTACGGTAGACCATGCCGCACGCCATTATGCTGGGATGAGTCGAGTGAGACGGTCATTATAGGACCTGAGTATTTGGAGCAAGTACAAGCAGAAGTACGTCAGATCCGGGCTAACATGAAGGCAGCTCAGGATAGGCAGAAATCGTACGCCGATGTGCGCAGACGACCTGGAGTTCGCCGTGGGCGATCAGGTATTTCTTAGAGTATCCCCCATGAAGGGAGTGTTTCGTTTTGGCCAGAAAGGCAAGTTGAGCCCGAAATATGTGGGGCCTTATGTTGTGACGGAGCGGATAGGCCCGGTAGCCTACAGACTCGATTTACCTGCTGAGCTGGGCAAGGTACATGATGTATTTCATGTGTCCCAGCTGAAGAAATATATGTCTCATCCGTCTCATGTACTTCAGCCCGAAAGGCTAACACTAGAGCCGACCATGCGATCAGTGGAGACTCCCGTACGGATCCTGGACACTAAGACTCGAGACACTCGCCACAAGTCTGTTCGACTGGTGAAGGTTCTCTGGTCTAACCAGGAGGTCGAGGAGGCCACCTGGGAGCTGGAAGATGATATGAGGGCGAAGTACCCGTCGTTGTTTACTTCTTAGTTTTGTATGTATAGGGTACGGGGCGTACCCCTATTTAAGGGGGGTAGAGCCGTTTCGGTTATGTATGTACGGCATGTATTGGAATACATGTCTATGTTGTTATGTTATAGACCTTGAGTCTAAGTGATGTTTGTTATGGGACCTTGTGTCCGATGTGATGTAAAGAATGTTTGTGTGTTGTTATGGAAGCGTTGTTTCAGAAGTAATCCCCGTGTTCTAATATTAAGATGCGTGGGAAGTGTGAACTTTGGGGACAAAGTTCTTTTAAGGGGGGTAGATTGAAATACCCCAAACCTTAATATGTTAGTTAATTATATAATTATTATATTTTAAGGCTTTTTAGTCATTAAGAACATGTGGGAAAAATTCCCGAAGGAAACGGATCCAAATAGTGGATTAAAAATGCAAAACGAGCTTTAAAGCACGTTTTTCGAGAAACCCGGGAAATGTAATTTTAAACGGGTTTAAAGGACTAATAAAAATTTATGGTCAATATATGGCTATAATTAAATATTAGTCAAGGTCTAGGACCATAAAAATAAATAAAACAAAAATCCGGAAACCGGACCCGGACTGTTAAAACTGACAGTTCGGGAATTAACGGGTGTTATCTGCTAATGACCAAGTGCCACTCTCTCACATTGTAAAATAAAAATCAAATTTTCCCCCTCTTTGTGTCTCACGTGAGAGCCCCCTCTCCTCACCTCTAATTCTACTTTACTCACAATACAAACAACAAAAAACAAAAAGTACTACTTTTATTCTCTCTCTCACACCATACCTCTCTCACACTCTCTCTCCCTCATTCTCTTGTGTCCCACGATTTGCTCCCCTCTCCCCAGCCTTCTTCTTCATTTTGCTCCTCTAATGGCGATTCCACAAGCCAAGAAACCCCAACTTCATCTCCTTGTAACTTCTTCATCCTAGCTCCAAATCAAGAAATTTTACACCAAAATACTCCTCTCATCTTGGGGATTATTTTCCACCTTTTAAAATCTCAAAACTCCATACTTCATTTCCATGGGTATACCACATTTTGAAGAGGAAGCTTCATATTCTTGAAGCCAAACATCTTGTTGTTTCTAAGGTAAGAAAGAACTCAAAAACCCATTCATTTCCCTATTCCCTATGGTGGCCGATTTTGGTGGGTACTAAACACCATTGTTTCTCTCCATTTTAGCTTGTTCAATCTTTAGAAGTGTTGGAGCTAGCCCAAATTCCATTACCAAAAACTTCATCTTGAAGTAGAAGGTAATTCCCTCTTATGATGTTTCAAATATTGATTCTAGGGTTAATGGAATAATATTCATGAACCCTCATACTCATTGTAATTATTTTGGCATGGTCATTAGTGTAGCAATAAATCCCGTTGAAAACCGGTTGTGGAGCAAGAAGTAAAGAGAAGGGGAAAGTTTGGAAAGAAAACCCAAGGTAGTTAACTTACCTTGACTAGTGTGTGATCTATGAATGTGTTTATGTTTGAGCAATATAAATGTTCAGTGAAATGCAGGTGTTTCTAATAATATGAGGAAATTCAGTGTTTAATTTAATGTCATTTAAGGGCCTAAGAGCCAAGCTTGTAAGGTTTATGAATATTGAGGGCTATTGTGGTGTAAATGGTGAATTGTAAGTGGGTTTTGGTGCCTTGGATGAATTGATGGTTGGAGTGTTTTAGTGGGTTAAAAGATGAGTGGGAACATGTAGGAATTATGGGGAGATCATGTCAAAATTTGTGTAGAAATATAATGGTTCAAATGCATTTCTAGGTGGGAACAAACTAGTGAACTACAAGTGTTTTGAGAGAGTATTTGAGGAACTAAGAAATAAACTTGTAAATGAAATTGGAAGGGGATATATGAAGGTTTTAGTGTACCAAATGATGTTAGAACACACTAGGAGGCTTGTGGAGAAGTTTGGAAAAGATTTGACTATTGTTGGGCAGATTCTGGTGGCGTCCGACCTAGAGGTCCGACCCACAGTTGGGTCGGACGGCCTCTGTTGGTCACTCGTAGTTGCTTCTGGAATGGTCCGACCCAGCTGGTTGGGTCGGACATGGGTCGGACGGGCGCGTTTGGATAGACGGAGAAGATTCTGTAATGGTCCGACCCAGATGGTTGGGTCGGACATGGGTCGGACGGGAGACTAAAACGGTAATGTTTCTGTAATGGTCCGACCCAGATGGTTGGGTCGGACATGGGTCGGACCAAGTAGAGATTTTCAGACCCGAAGGTTACTGGAAGGGTCCGACCCAGTTGGTGGGTCGGACGGTGGGTCGGACAGACCAAAACCTACAAAAAAAATGAATGAAAAGAATATGACAAATGTAGTTAACCCTAGGGGGTATAATGAAGGTAATCTAGGGTAAGTTTAGGCAATTAAAACATGTCATATAACCATGTAAAATACTTAGTAAAGCTCGAAGTTAAGTAAATTAATTAACCGACGTTATCAATCGTGTTTAGGAACAACGTACGGTGGAACACTAGAGCGGCAAGGACCAAGGTATGGTTTTCTTGCAGTCTGTTGCCTACCGGTTTACACCGGCTTGTGTGTTGTTTGTTTTTCTGTGTGTTTACAACCTTGTAAGATTAAACCATGAAATGAGTTTACAGTTCTTATTATTAATGTAACGTGTGCGTACCGATACCGGTAACCTCGAATGCGTGCTAACCGTTAATTAACCAAAACTAGGAACGTAAGAGAACGGTATCCGGTAATAACCTTTTCCAACCTAAGGAACGTTCTAACCGCGGCTATGTGTGTATAGTTGTTGTTGTGTTTGCTGAATCATGCCTTGCTTCCCTTGTATGTCTAACTGACTTAAACACTTACTTGTGTGAGATATTGTTAAGCTCCCATTGTGGGACTTCTAACGAGTGCTAACCTGGGGAGTGAGGAATCCGGTCGTTCCGGTCACGCGTGTATGTATGGGTGTCGACATCTGAATCAGATTCGGCTCTCTCCTTATGTTAGGGTAGTTTTCCTTTTATGGGGAATTCGACCTCTCAATAGCTTAGCCAAAGCTTACCTACCTGACTTCCACTCGGGTTAGGGGGAAATTATGTGTTGATGTGTACGGGTCACTACACCCGTCTCATCTTTTAAGTTAAGTTATTCATTCGACTAACAAAACAGTAATGTGATATGTGTTAAGCTTAACATGAGGATGAAGTCATTCTCTAGGCTTACAAGTTGACTAACCATGTTGGTTGTTTTCTAAAGTGAGTTGTTTTCACTATGTATATGTGTCGTTATTGTTCTGCGATAATTCTTGCTAAATATATGCATGTTGTATGTTAAAATCAACGCCATGTTATCATGACAAATAGTTGCGTGTATCCCGGTAGTCAGCGGGCTGCATGTTAACCATGCCAGCAAAAGGTTGCTGACCCCCTTTGGGGGCTATGTTTATTGCAGGATGAGGATCGAGGAGGCTGAATGGCTTTAGATCCTAGATTGATGATACTTTTGTTATTTTTGGATATTGAACCCGAGTAGTGTCTGTACACTCGAGGTCTTATATTTTGGCGGGTGTAAAGCTAGTTGGTGATTTTTGTACAGTTACACTCGGTATATTGTCATTCTTTTGGATAAGTGATTTTTGTAAGGTTGTAATTATGCTCGGCATTCTCGTAATCAGACCGATACATTGTAAGTAACAGCCTTGTTAGCCACGTGGGTGGCTAACGGCGTGTAACACTGCCCTTTTGGTATATGGTTAAGTTTATGATTTCCACTGCGATTATTGATTAAATGTGAAGGTTATGGTTGGGGTGTTACACCAATCATGATTATGACATCATCCAGAGGTATAACATGAAGAATGATTTGTGTAATCTCATGCAACATATGGTATATCATAAGCGGGTAAGACTTATATGAATCTCCATTTTCTTCCCATGTAAACCTCAGTTCTAGTCTTAGACAGGGTTGTCCAGCCTTGTGCTGAGGCAAAGCTAACATCTGAAGTTGGATGATGCTTGAACAACCAGAAGTGAATCACCCTTTGTCATATTACTATTCGAGAATCCTTTATGGGATAGGAAGAAAAGACTTAGTAAAAAAACAGTATGAAAGCCATTGGTGAGGTAAAAATGTGTGCAACAAAGAAACTGGCAAAATGGTACGGAAAACTTACAGAGAAAATGATGAATGTAAAGTGACCAGCGAAAGTGGGGTTCTATGCTGAGGGGACAGTTGGTCAGGTAGAAAAAAGCCGGAGTTAAGTGGTGGTAATAAATGGATAGTGCCACTAGATGTTCAATGTTCCAACTTAGAAATTGATCCAGATCAGCCAAATTAATGATCAAGAAATGTCACTGAAAGAAAAGTAATCCTCACGCTAGAGGTCAATACGATAAATAAAAAGAATACACCTGTATCAACTTGAGCGTTCACAGTCCAATACTGAAGGGAGGAATCATTTTGCGTGGAAGAGTTGTGGTGAAAGTGTTTGCCAATTGTTGAACAGTGGCACAATGAGGGAGATCCACTATATTCTTGCCAACTTGATTTCGAGAAAAGCGATGACGAATCTCAATATGTGTAATCATGGAATGTTAAACGGAATCCTTCGCCAGTGCAATACTGAAGAGAATATTGTAGTAGATTGGCTCAGGAGACTAAGGAACACCATAGTCAGCCAATTGATATTGAATGTAGAGGATGTGGGCACATCAAGCAGTAGCAAGAAACGATATATACAGCTCCAATGTGGGAGAGTGCAATACGTGATTGCCTCTTAGAAAAAACCAAGACACCGGGCTTGAACTGACCAATTTGGGGCAGAACCAGAAATAATTTTTTTTATCAATCTCGATCTGTGAAAGCCCTTAGGAAGAAGGCAGATCCTGGATGAAAAACAAACCAAATTTAGTAGAGTATGATTTCCTTTGAGAGCATCCAAACTCCATCAGTCGCCAGTTTGAAACTTTATTATCTTGAGAAGAGAAAATAGTTAATGCCGCTTAGGGACCCATTGTTGTCAGAGACATCTAAGATTGATATAAAGCCGAGCATATTTAACAGTACTAGACTGAGCAAGTCGAGAATTCTTGCGTTAAAGCTTATGACATGAATGAATATGGTGACCATGTATATGAAAGTAACTACACTCTACCCTTACATGTGAAGAAACATTCATAGCAGTAGTATATGAAGTTCGTGAATTAGAAACACTAGGATATCTTGTAGGATCAGTCATAGTCTGTGAATTTTGTTTCTGAGGTAAAACATTTGACGTTGACGAAGTAATGCCATAAAACCCTAGACCAACATGTCCTTGATTAGGTCGACCTACCATTTCATTAAGTTTAGCTTTTCCTTTATACCAAGAGGGATTTTCTAAAGTCATAATGTCTAATTTTCTACTAAGTGCATCACACTGCCTTTGTAGATCAGCATTATCTTGACATATCCATTCATTATCAGCTTTGAGAGATTGAATTTCTTTTTCTGCCCATTCAGGAATAGAACTCAGTTTAGTACTGACAGGTGCAGTAAACGTGGATTGAACAACCTTAGACGAGTTTAAGACTAACTGAGATGCCATCTCCTTATTTTGTTCTTTCAAAACAACCATCTCTTCTTGTAGTTTACTAATCACAATAAGAGACTCCGTGGTATGTTCTTGTTTTGCTTCCAAATCCCTAATTTTTGAAAGAGCATCTTTCAACATATCAAACACTTGTGACTTAGTAGAACTATCATAAAAATCATTCAAGCTTTGAGAACTTACCTGATCCCTTATGAGGGATTGAAGTACCTTATCTCTAGCCATCATAGACATAGTCTCATCATATTTGGCAGTGTCAGTATGAGACCGATGGATTGCAGTCATGCAAAAATGTGCTTCATTGCTATCTATGCCATCTGATTCAACATCATCCTCACCCCACACGGAAGTTTCCATGCGTGACTCACATCCTTGATGTTGTGAAGATCTCGATGGTAAAGGGCAATCCTTTATCAAATGTCCTGTTTTGTGACATCGAAAACATTCATACTTGCTGGTATAATACGCACGTCTAGACTTTCCACCTTGATAATCTTTTCGACTAAGAATGTGCTTTAGTCCTTGTGCTAGCATAGTTATCTCATTCTCCATGTCATCATCATAGTCCCAGTCTGGCGTTTTGACAGATTGCTTTGCCATAAGTGCGAGATCCTCGTGCACCACTACATTTTGTTCATTCATCTTGCTTTCATGAACTATCAGATCTGAACACAATTCTTCAAATGACATAGATGATAATTCTTTCATTTTCTCAAGAAGTGAGGTATATTTAAGCCAATCTTTGGTTAGTGAGTCAACAAATCTATCATTAATAGTCTTATTAGAAAGAGTTACCCCAACAGTTTTGAGTTCCATAAGCACTTGATTGAACCTTTCCACCGTCAGTGCTAGACTCGCGCCCTCTGAAATCTTGAAGTTGTTAAACTCTCGTTGAAACTGTTTCTCCTTAGCTTTGCGGATTGATTCTGTTCCTTGATAAGCAATCTTCAGAAAGTCCCATACTCCTTTTGTCGTTCTTATACCCAAGACCCTTCCTTGATCTTCGTCGGATAAGGAGGAGACAAGAATGCGAAGAGCTTGTTTATTTTTGCTTAAGAGATTTTCATCGGCTTCTGTCCATTGATCCTCAGGTTTGGTCTGTCTCACACCTTCAACAATGACAGTAGGCTTGTAATCACCTTGCATCACCACCTTTCAAACCTTGTAATCTACGGACATCAACTGAGCTTCCATCTGTTCAATCCACTTGGGATAATTGAATTTCGTCAACCTTGGTGCTTTTACATAATACGAACTCATCTTTCACGATCTTACCCAGAAGTGTTAACCTCTATATTGGGTAAACCGGCTCTAATACCACTTGTAAGTTCAAAATGTATAAAATCAGAAGCCTCGGTATGAGACTGCCAGAGAGCAGAAACGAGAAACGAGACAGAAAGTGTTTAGAAGAAAAACTTCGCTACCAATCTTATTATTGATAACTTGAAAACTCCTCACCTGATCTGTTCAACACTTTGAACAATCACTCTTACGTCTAATTCTAGACAAAACGTTGATTACTATCAACAACTCTCTTCTCTCTCAAAGACTATATTTTTACGATAGAAGCTCTCACTTTTTTGATGTTTTTGCTGTACATTTATACTACCTTGGAGGCAGATAACAACCACCTAAATATCTACAAAAAATCTTTATCTAAAACTAATATAAATACAAAATACAAGATCCTAAAATATCTCTAAACTTTTTCCGAGTATAATGTTGGCGCCTCTGATTTTACTCCTTCTGATTATTGAGTAAATATTATGTTAAGATCTTCTAAAGGCTGACTATAGAGGTTGTTGAGATAATATAGGCAAGCCTTAGTCTGGTAATTTTGCCACATCTAAAACCTTCGGTAAATATACATTTACACTAACCTTACCACCAACAACTGAGCTTTTACCCTTCCTCCATGAACGGGTGGTTAAAGAGAAAATCTCTAGCGTAATACTTTCTTCATGGTAAACAATGTTCACCATGAAGAGGGGAAAATGTGTCCAGAGGCCCTAAAGAAAGAGCAACAGTCTAATAAGGCTAAGACAACGACCGGGCGTCCCTGACCAAGCCCAAACAGGCCTCAAGCGGTGACCGGTCGTATTCGACCGGTCGCCAAGAATCCCAGAACCCAGCGTAAAGAGCGACCGATCGCCTTCCAAAAGTATCGCTACGACCGGTCGCCCGAGACGTAAAGGGCAGTATGAGAAGCGACCGGTCGCCTGTGACCGGACGCCTAGTAAAGCACGAATAGCGACCGGTCGTCTGTGACCGGTCGGTAGGGAGATTAGGATAAGATATTTGTCAGATATTTTGTAAGTCTGCCGAGATATTTTGGTGCCAGGCTGGCACAACGTGATAGGCCAGAAGGCAGACGGGAAACACTATAAATAGGGGTTCACCCCTCAATAAAAGACACGCGAACAATACTTGAGAATTCTCACTGTTGCATTGTGTTGTTGCGAATCTCTCTCTCTTCATCCCTGTTCTTGAGCTCTCCCTTTTGGTAACAAGGTAACCTGGTAGAACTCAGCAATAGATTAGAATCCCAATCATTAGACTACGTGAGAGAACAGTGTGAGGATCCTGGGGTTTGTACCATTTCATTTGGCGCCGTCTGTGGGAAGCGAACAGCTCAGATCTAGCAACCACGAGACCACCGACAAGAATAATAACTTTGGAAAACACACGAAGTCGACACATCTGAGAGCAAAATTGTGTTTTTTGCAGGTTAGGTACGAGGATGGCACCCAGAACAAGGAAGAATCCGCAAACCAACGACGGAAGCACTGGACCCGAAGCAACCCACGACTCCATTTCCAAAAAAGACCTGGAGAACATGCTGGCGAGCCTCACTAGATCAATCGACGAAAAAATCGTGGAAGGAAACGAGCTCCTGCAACAGGAATTGATGCAGAGAGACGAGGAATTCCAGCGAAAGTGGGAGGAGATGTCGGAGGCGATAGATCTCCTGAAGGGTCGAGATGCGGCCGGAAGCAATGACGGGAAAAGAGGCACCCGAGGGGAGGCCTTAATCACTATCGAAGAAGAAGAAGATGATGCCATTGACATGAGCCTGTACCCCTTCTCTGAGAAGATCCGCAGAGCTAAACTACCGCCCCACTTCGTCGCCCCGGCGGTGGAGAAGTACGACGGTACTGGGGACCCTGCTCAGCACATTAAGAAGTTCATGTTTGCCATGAACACCCAGGGGATTAGCTCCCTCGCCCTGTGCAACTTGTTCCCGGGGACGCTCTCCAAGAGAGCCCTGAGCTGGATCTCGTCTAGACCACCCCAGTCGATCTCCAGTTTCAAGCAACTAACCGAGGAGTTCCAACAATACTTTGCGGCCAGTAAGAAGGTGAAAAGAGAAACGATAGAGCTCATGGATGTAAAACAGGCGAAGGGGGAGACTGTAAAGGAATACAGCGAGCGGTTCCACAAGCAGGTGGCTGAGATCGACGATATCGATGAAAAGATATTGATCAAAGCCTTCGGTAATGGCCTGGCCCACCCACGCCTCGCTGGAAAGATAGCCACCAAGGCGCCGAAGTCGCATGGTGAGTTAGCAGAGATGATCCACGACTTCCTCAAATCGGAAGTTGCGGAGAATAAGGCCAAGGAGCTCCTCAACAGCTTTAGAGCCCCCGTCGTGGGTGAGAAGAAGGCAGGCCAGACAGGAGGGGCGATTGCGGCCGGAGGATCGCACCAGGGGGGAAGCCGATACAAGCCTTATTCCAAAACCCCGGCCCCCCAGGGACAGCAGGCCTCAAGCTCCAGAACCTTCCCGGCGGTATCAATAGACCCAGGGAAATACGCCGCTGCCGTGAGAGAAGGGCTTCTGCCCCCACCAAGAAAACCCTTCCCGGGAGAAGTGCCGGTGGCCTTCTGTGAGTACCATGGGCACCGCAGCCACAGGACCATAAACTGCGCGAACCTCGCCAAAGAGCTAAGGATAATAGAGGAGAACAAGAAGAAGGGAAGGGGAGGCCAGCAAAGGCAGCACCATGGTAGCCAGTCCTCTCGGCCTAAGCCAGAAGAAGAGGTCCACCCCGAATTGGATCATAGCAAGTCCTTCGGGGTAATCACAGGTCTGTAAGTTGCCTAGGGTAATTCTCTAGGATAGGGGGCGAAGTCCCCCCTTTAGAAGGAAAGAATCACCTCTGTACCCGGCAGGGGGTTGTAATTCGTTAAATAATTTATTAAAGCTTTCTTATATATGAGTAGTTGCATCCCGATAAAGTTTCACGTATCTCGAAGTTCACAAATAAAACAACGCTAACAAAAAAAAACAAACTAATGAAATCCTCCTTGAGAATGCTTACAGGACTATTCTCAGAAGTAGGGCCCTTGACCCCCAATGAGAGGAAAAGACACGTCCACGAGGTTCACCGGGAACTCCCGGACAAGAAGGATACGAAGCATCAAAAGCTCCCCCCAATCTACTTCACCGAAGACGATGAAGACGGAGTCCTGTACCCGCACAACGATCCACTGGTCATAAGGGCTCAGGTGAATGACCGCATGATGGAGGGAATCCTGGTCGATAGCGGGGCAGGTGCAAACGTCATTTCTGTCGAGGCGGTAAGGAAACTCGAAATACCGGAAGAAAAGATCAAGCCCTACTCGGTCGTACTGGGAGGTTTTGTAGGAGGAATCTCGGCTAAATCTATAGGAAGCATCGACTTCACCATCACTCTAGGGCAGGGGGACGAGAGGCGCACGGAAGAGCTGACGGCCTTCATCCTTCCCGGGCTCTCTGGGTACAACATGTACCTCGGGCGACCAGGAATAAACGCCTTCAGAGCCATTTGTAGCACCCACCATCTAAAAATGAAGTACCTGACCCGGTCAGGGAAGCTCGTAACGGTGAGGGGAAGCCAGAAAGTCGCGCGGGTGTGTGAAGTACGGATCATGGAAGGTCTGCCGGAAAATGAGACCATCAAAACCACGGGGTCCGAAAAGGAATTCAAGGGAAAGCTCCCCCTCCCCGACGAAACAACAGGGCGGTACGAGGCCCCCGCCGATTCTCCAAAAGAGGTACCTCTACGAACTGACCCCAGCAAATTCTTTAAAATTGGGAATGCCTTTGACAGCGGAGAACAAGTCCATCTAACAAGGTTCCTGGAAAAAAGAAGGGCCACATTTGCCTGGAGCACAGAGGAGATGCCCGGAATAAGCCCAGACGTTATCCAGCATAATCTCAACGTGGACCCAGCGCACCCGTCAATCCGCCAAAGAAGAAGGGTGGTCGGGGCAGAAAGGGACCAGGCTGCTCGAGAAGAAGTCCGGAAGCTCCTACAAGCGGGTTTTATCAGAGAAGTGTCTTACCCCAAGTGGCTGGCAAACGTGGTCATGGTAAAGAAGTCCAATGGGAAATGGAGAATGTGCGTGGATTTCACCGACCTGAATAAAGCATGCCCCAAAGACTTTTACCCGTTACCATCGATAGACAGACTGGTTGTCTCGTCCGCCCAGAGCTCCGTCTTGAGCTTCTTGGACGCATTCTCTGGGTATAACCAAATAAAGATGAACGAGAAGGATTCTGAGAAAACTTCCTTCGTCACCTCAGCAGGAATCTTCTGCTACAAAGTAATGCCATTCGGATTAAAAAATGCTGGCGCCACTTTCCAACGAATGATAGACAAAGTGTTCCGGGAGCAACTCTCGAGAAATGTGGAAGCCTATGTGGACGACATAGTCGTGAGAAGTCCGTCCAAAGAGCAGCACATGAAGGACTTGGAAGAGACATTCACCACGCTCGACAAATTCCAAATCAAACTAAACCCGGAAAAATGCGTATTCGGGGTCTCCAAAGGAAAATTCCTTGGCTTCATCGTCGGGCAACGAGGGATAGAGGTGGATCCGGAAAAGACCCAGGCGATTCTTGACCTCAGCCCTCCCCGAAGCATCAAAGATGTCCAAGCCCTCAACGGAAGACTCACGGCCCTGAGTAGGTTCTGCTCAAAGTTACAGGAAAAGGCAATCCCGTTCTTCAACATACTAAGGAAGAACAGCAAGTTCCAGTGGGGCCAGGAATGCAAAGAAGCCTTCGAAAAGATCAAAGAAATGCTCCGAGGGTTACCCAAGCTGGGAGTCCCACGCCCGGCCAGGACCTCTACCTTTACCTGTCCGCATCAGCATGGGCAGTAGCAGCGGTCCTAATTATGGAGCATGAAAAAAAGGAGATTCCCGTCTACTACACAGGGAAGATCCTGACCCCCGTAGAGAGACGCTACACCAACATCGAAAAGGTTTTCCTTGCTCTGGTGGTGGCATCCCGGAAGCTGCGCCCATATTTCCAATCGCACCGAATTCTTGTAAGGACTAACTGGCCACTGAAGCAAATAACGAATAATCCGAATGCGTCGGGACGCATGGTAAGCTGGGTAGTCGAGCTCACCCAGTATGAAATCCACTTCCTACCACGAACGGCAATCAAGGCTCAGGCCCTAGCGGACTTCATAACGGAAACCAGCTTCGACCAAGAAGAAGGAAAGCCACCCACCCCCTTCATCATCCAGGTAGACGGTGCTCGGTGCAAAACGGGAGTGGGAGCGGGGATTGTAGTCCAGACTCCCGACGGACGGGACATCAACTACGCCTTCCGACTGGAATTCGAAGTAACCAACAACGAGGCCGAGTACGAAGCTCTCATTCAAGGCCTAGAGGTCGCCATCGCCCTAGGTGCGACAGACCTGGAGATATACTCAGACTCCTTGCTGGTCACCCGCCAGCACGACAACATATATGAAGTAAAGAAGAAAAGCTCTGGAGGTACTTGCTAAGGGTTCAAGAACTAAAGCAAGCTTCTCGAGATGTGAGCTGAAACACCTTCCTCGCGACAAAAACACCGAAGCAGACGCGCTAGCAAAGTTAGCAAGCATGGCCGAAAGATTCCAAGTAAGGTGTGGCTGGAGACAAGACCAATCCAAGCATAGACGAGGCACAGATCCTGACGGCTGAGCCCCTCGTGCCAGAAGAATCTTGGATGACCCCGATCGTGGAGTACATCCTTGAAGGGAAATTGCCCCCGGGAGATAAAGAGGCCAGGACCCTGAAACGACGAGCGGCATCATTCTTTTTCGAGGAAGGGCGCCTCTACAAAAGGTCGTTCACCAGGCCCGCCCTCAGATGCGTCACGGACGAAGAGGGAGGTGAGCTTATAAAGGAGGTACATGAAGGGGTTTGTGGAAACCACCAGGGAGAAAGAGCCACGACCCACAAAATCATGAGGCTCGGCTACTACTGGCCGAGAATGCAAAACCACTGCAAGGAGTACATTCGGAAATGCACCAGGTGCCAGGAGCATGGCAGCAAGATACATAACCCCCCGGCCGCGCAACAGGCCATACTATCCCCGATCCCGTTCGCAATGTGGGGGTTGGATATCATTGGCCCTTTCCCGGAGGCATCCCCGGGAGGTTCAGGTTCGTATATGTGGCCATTGATTACTTCACAAAATGGGTGGAAGCGATGCCAACCGTGTCCATCACAGCCAAGAGGTCGCAAGAATTCGTATGGAAGCACATTGTGTGCAGATTTGGGTTGCCAAGGATCATAATAACTGACAATGGGACGCAGTTCAATTGCGGCAGTTTCCGGGAGTTTTGTGAACAATGGAAAATCGAGGTAAGATTCGTCAGTGGCGCACCCTCAGGCCAACGGACAGGTCGAGAACGCAAACGGGCAGATCATAAAAGCGTTGAAGAGAAAGTTAGGAGACAAGAAAGGAGGATGGGCCGAACTATTGCACCAAGTCTTGTGGTCCTACCGAACGACAGAAAAGGGACCAACGGGAGAAACACCTTTCAGGTTAACTTACGGCCTAGAGGCAGTCGTTCCGGCCGAAGTTATGATCCCATCAGTTCGTTGCGAATCTTACGACGAGCAGCTTAACAATGAAGGGGTAAAAGACGGCCTAGACCTTCTTGAAGAAAAGAGAGCCCTTGCAGCCGCCCAGATGGTGAAAGACAAGAGGAGAGTAGAGAGGTACTTCAACCGCAAAGTCAGGGAACGAAGCTTTGTCCCTGGCGAGCTTGTCCTAAGGGAGGTTAAGCAGCCCAAAAAGCTCGACCCCCAGTGGGAAGGTTCTTACATTATTCATCAGAAGGTTGGACGAGCCTCGTACCACCTGAAGAATGTCGAGGGATACGAGTTGCCCCATTCTTGGCACGCAGAGTGTCTCAAGAAATTTTATGTATAAAAATCGATGTAATGCGTTGACAACATCAATAAAGGAATTATTTTTGGAAAAATTCGAACGCTACAGAAACAGGATGTAATGCCCTGAAAAGAAACACCCGGGCCATGCCCTACAGGATGTAATGCCCTGAAAAAGAAACACCCGGGCCATGCCCTACAGGATGTAATGCCCTGAAAAGAAACACCCGGGCCATGCCCTACAGGATGTAATGCCCTGGAAAAGAAACACCCGGGCCATGCCCTACAGGATGCAATGCCCTGAAAAATCTTGCTATGAGTTGTCGCACTCAAGCAAGAACAAAAACGGAAAACCCATCTCTGGAAACTCTGGGAGCTCTGGTCGCCTGTAATGGGTGAATCATTAGGTGTGGGACGCCACACCGTAACTCGGCTGAATTCCCCTTGCAAACTCTTTCTCCCTCTCTCGGAAAAAGAAAAAGGGGGAACAACCACAAGTACCGTCGCTTGGCTACCAAAAGCAAGGATAGGGAAAGGACAAACAGAAGTGCCCGGTCACTAAAAACGACCGGGCGAGGGCGGAAACGACCAGTCGTCAAAAACGACCAGGTCGCGTCCTTAAGATAAAAACGAGGCGACCGGTCGCCCGAGCGTGACCGGTCTTGCCCGCAAAACGAATCAATAAAAGAAAGGCAATCGGTAACACGCGCAATCGAAAGTGACCGGTCTAGGGAAACGACCGGTCGCGAAGCAAAATGGCATTAATTAGCAAAATAACGGGCGAGTCATTCCATTAATCATTGAAAGTATGTACAACATCAAAACAAAAGAGAAATGAAGAAGAACTAAGGCTAATCTAAATTTTCCCTGGTCTAAGTCTCCTGTACAGTGTTGGCATTCGCGGGGGTCGCCCCTTGCACGCTCTCAGAAGACCCAGACCTCCCGGGCGACGACCGGAGACCTACACCACCCTGATGCGCGGTACTCCCGGGAGGAAGAAAAGACGCCTGACCAGGGACGAGGCACGTCTCCCCCGGAAGGCGCCCGAACTTCTCAAGCACCTCATAAAAGGAGGTCTTTTGCGCGACCTCTTTGAAGGACAACTCCCGGTAGAGACCGTCATCCATAACCTCTCCCTTGCCCGTGAAAAACTTTGAAACAATTTGACGGCACGACTTCACCATCCTCCCACATTGAGAGGTGAAGGATTCCTTCAGGTGGGCAAGTTTTGTGCTCTGCTGCCGCAGGTCCTCTCGCACCTTCCGAGAGTAAGTCTCGAGATTGGCCACCTGCTGCTCCAAGGTATGACCATAAGCCCGGTAGCGGTCACGGTTAGCATTTGCGGCAATCAACTCCTCCTCGAGGTCGTCGATCCGCAGATTCAATTTCTCCAGTCCCTCAATGGGATTCCCGGGCTTCGAGCCTAAGTAAAGAAAGAAGGAGAAAAAACTTTTATATAAAAAAGGGGGGGCGAAAAGGGAAACAGGGGACGATTAGAGACGTAAAGAATCACCTCTCATAACCAGCTCAGAGTTCTCTAGCCGCAGCTTAGCAATTTCCTCCTCCAGCATTTTTACTCTCTCCTCGGAGGAAAGCAGTTGCTCCCTAGAGGCCGCAAGCTCTCCAGATAGCTTGAGAAGCTCGGCCGATAGTTTCTCCTTCTCGGAGGACAGGACCTCGCCCGCCCGGGCCACCTCCACCGTCTTCGCCTCTGAAGACGATAACTCCTCTTTCAGGAGAGCATTCGCCTCAGCAAGCAAGGCCTTCTCCCGCGCCAAAGCGGCCTTCTCGGCGCAAAGGCCCTCAACCTCTTGATCGTGGGAAGCTCGGGCCTGCCCCACCAAGGACTCCAAGTCAGATAAGGCATGCAACTGGGCGTCAGCAAACTCACCTCGTACCTTTTTAGAAGACGCGGCTTCCGTCTCCAACGTCTGGACCTGACCCTTGAGGGAGATAATCTCCCCACGCAGCCTCTTCAACTGCTCCTCATACTCGTCGCTTTGCTTGGTGCACGCCCGGCGAGCATCGCCCAGCTCCTTCTTCATAGTCGCGGTCTGCTCGTGCACCCGCCGGGAAATCTCCTCTTGGACAGTGTCAACGAAGATGCTGTTGGAGGACCGCTCTATCCTTAACTCCTCTTGGGCATTACGAGCCCGGCATTCCTCGAGGTAGAGCTTCGAACGGAGGGCCCGGGTGTGCACGTCCACACTCTGGGCAAAAGCTACCGTCTGTACAAAATAAAACAGTGGGGGTAAGAAAATCCAAAAGGGACATACAAAGCTGACGATAAAACAAATCACGCACCCGGTAGATGCCCTGCCACAGGTAATTAAGCGAGTCCTCTAAGGGAAAGGAGTGGCGCATGATAGCATCCGCTCCGCCCCCTCCAATCCTCAACCGCTCCTTAGCCGCAGTAATAGTCTTCAGCGGGGCAAAAAGGCCGTCAGGGGAGTCAGACCGGCGAATTGCTTCCTTCCACAGGTCGGAGTAGGAAGACGACTCGGTCACAGGCAATAAAGGGAGAGGCCGGCCGCGGTGGTAGAACCATCCCTCCTTCCCAGAAGGCCCGCAGAAAGAGCTGCTGGTGGGCGGAGGAGGTGAAGACGGTGTGGTGGTATCAGCATCCTCCATCGCCTCAGGGCCCGGGGGCACCTCCTTGGCCGCGCCCGGCATAGCACTCACCCCGCAGACGCCTCCCCCCGGGAGGGAAGTCCCGGACCCAGAGGGAGCAGCCTTCTCCAAAGACTCCCGTTGAGGTGCCGCATCTGGAGCATCTGGCTCATCAAGGTGCACTATGTCAGAGGCCTTCGTCCTTTTGGCCATGTGTTTCACCTTACCCTTCGAAGCAAGGGACTTCTGCCGATGCTGGGTAGCGGACGGCTGTCCGGGCGCCTCGCCCGCGCCGGGTTGCCCGGCTCCCTCCTTGGCCTTGGCCTTCTCAGCCTCGGGAGCTGCAAAGCAGAGGAACATACAACAGCAGGTAAGCACAAAAAGAGCCAGTCGTTAACGGCAGGTGGCAGCCAAGGCAACGAAAGAATAAATCAACAAGAAAAGGCCAGAACAGGTGGAACGCGAAGGATAGGACCGCACATGCACGCCCTCTCTCCTCCCACGGACTAAGATTGAGATCTGACCCGGGCGTAAGAGGAAGAAATACCCGACGGCCGGAACCTGGACTAGTGTACCAAGTACCTGGTTGGTTTGAAGTATCAGGCGACCGGGCCTCCGGAGTCCGAGGGGACCCCCTTTCCCCGTCCTTTGCCGATCTCGGCTTCTTTGCCAGGTGATCAGCTTCGCCCCCGGACCTCTTCCGACCAACGACAACCGCCTCTTCCTCGCGAAGGGCCGACTCCTCCACAGCCTCCAGGGTGGCGTAGTAGTCCACCTTTCCTTCCCCGGTCTTGAAGGACACCAGTTGCCAGCTGTGAAAGGGGCCAACCTTCGCCCCGAGCTGAGGAAAATCTGCGACGAAAAAGAGATAGGTAAGTCCGGGACAAGGCAAAGACGATAAAGAAAGCAGGAAGGGGAAAGGAAAACTCTTACCCTCAGAGTGTGCAAGCAAGGCCAGGTGCGGACCGGTGAAAAAGTCCTCCACACTTGGATGAAGGTCGGCCACCGCCTTCAGGGCCCGGGACATGGTCAGCTCCGACTTCGGAACCGTAGGACTATGCAAGGAGCCCTTGATAACCGAGGGGCAATAGGCGACCCCGAGATACCTCCCGGCGGGTGGGACGATGACAAACCACCGTGCGCTCCAGCGTTGAGCGAGCTTCTTGTACTCAAAAAGTGAATATCCGGACCGACCGGATATGGTCAAATTGTTGGAGTCGACTCTGCTGGTGAAGAACTGAACGAACTCCGTAGCAGAAACGCGACCCCCTTCTCAGCGCAAAGAGCAATATAAGCGTGGAGGTGACACACCGCTTTCGGGTGAAGCTGAGCAAGCGTGCAGCAGCGGCGGATTAGAAACCCCATTACGAACGGGTGGGGAGGAACCGTCATCCCACGCAAAAAGAAGTCGGAGTACACGGCGTACCCACGGCCGAAGTCGTCCAGGGGGTGCGAATCTTCAGAGGGAAGGAAAATCTGAGTTCCTGTGGGAACATCCACCTTCGCGAGAAGCAAATCGAGAGTCTTCACATCCAGAATGCTGGGCAACGGTTCCCGATTGCTGGAGTAAGCGGACTTAGGCTTCAAGAGTGTCGGGCGGAATTTCCCATCAGATTTGAAGCCCACGATGGCGCTTTTAGCAGGAAGGCGAGACGATTTGGAGCTAGAAGACGCCATTGAAGCAGCAAAGTAAGGCAGGGAAGGGGCAAAGCGAAGAGAGAGAGAGAAAGCGGAAAAAGCAAGGCGAAAGAAGAAAGAGAGTTCGAAAACCTGAGAAGAGTAAAAAATCGGAGGAAAGAGAAAGCGTCGCCCCCCTGAAAACCTTTTAAAGGCGGTAAAATAATTTCGGAAATATTTAAAATGTAAAAGCAAACAAAAAAACGCTTTTTGCAGGAAAATTGCAGGGACTCTGCATATTCTGCAGTGACGGCTGGCGTGCGCGAAACGATAGGAATTCTGCAACGGTCACTTCGTGCGAGCACAGACGCATGTGTGGCACGGGCGTGGCACACGCATCGCACGGACCAAAGAAGTCCCACCCTTTTCTCCAAGGAAAAACGGTGGAACTTGTGGGACTGGGAGATAGGAAACAAGAAGGCAAGGCCGCGCGAAAGAAAAAAAATTTCATCCCTCAAGACCGGGCCACAAAGTCAAGTTCTAAGTTCTACTTTCCTCGCAAAGCGCCAAAAGTAGAACTTGTGGGACTGATGAAGAGGGGAAAATGTGTCCAGAGGCCCTAAAGAAAGAGCAACAGTCTAATAAGGCTAAGACAACGACCGGGCGTCCCTGACCAAGCCCAAACAGGCCTCAAGCGGTGACCGGTCGTATTCGACCGGTCGCCAGAACCCAGCGTAAAGAGCGACCGATCGCCTTCCAAAAGTATCGCTACGACCGGTCGGTTACGACCGGTCGCCCGAGACGTAAAGGGCAGTATGAGAAGCGGCGGTTGTGCGCCGTGACGCCTAGTAAAGCACGAATAGCGACCGGTCGTCTGTGACCGGTCGGTAGGGAGATTAGGATAAGATATTTGTCAGATATTTTGTAAGTCTGCCGAGATATTTTGGTGCCAGGCTTGCACAACGTGATAGGCCAGAAGGCAGACGGGAAACACTATAAATAGGGGTTCACCCCTCAATAAAAGACACGCGAACAATACTTGAGAATTCTCACTGTTGCATTGTGTTGTTGCGAATCTCTCTCTCTTCATCCCTGTTCTTGAGCTCTCCCTTTCGGTAACAAGGTAACCTGGTAGAACTCAGCAATAGATTAGAATCCCAATCATTAGACTACGTGAGAGAACAGTGTGAGAATCCTGGGGTTTGTACCATTTCACACCACCTTGTATTCATTAGTCGAAGGATCAAACCAAGGCTTAAGTCGACCTCAGATGATGAAGATGCATATGATGGTGGAAGCGGAATGTTTAAACTTCTACTGATATAAGGGTTCCATAGAACCATTTCACAGTGACTTAGTTTGTCCCACTTCGTTTTCACGAGGATTAGTGTGTCTATAGAGCCAACAATTATTGACTATTCTGTGAGCCCCTTCAGAACGCAAGGTTTAGCAAAGAAATCATATTTTGAAGTTTCTTGATAGTGAGCGACTGAACAAGTTAGCCCAGAGTTTCCATTGTCTGAAAGGACTTTCTAGCACAAGGAGATGAGATTCCACAACAATTGACGCAAAGACGAAAAAAGAAAATAGAAAGAAAAGAAAAGGTAGTAATATAAGAGAGAGACGAGAACAATTGACCATAGTAAGACCATGATTATCAATAGTTCTTAAGGGTTCTTAGTTAAATAAAATAAAGTAAAAATATGAGATGGAAATAGGAAGGATGAGAGAGATTAAGAACCCATGAGTGAGGGTTCTTCCATAAGAACTCTTAAGAACCCAAATATGGGCCCCACAACAAGTATTAATCCTATCACAATGCTCCACATAGATGAAAGAGAAAAAAATAAAAACTAATATGTGAGTTCTCTGATATTGTTAAAAATTAGATGTGGTTCTTAAAATGAAGTGGAAAAAAAGAGAAATATGTGAAAGAATGTTAAGAACTTAAAAATGAGTTCTTTGATAATTATGCTCTAAGGTCAGCATTATATTTTAGATTTATCCAAAAATCAAAATAACCAAAATTATTTATTGGATTTTTAACCGAATTTTGTAATTGAATTTAAAATTCCGGTTATTCGAATATCTAAATTATAATTTGGTTTGGATTTTGGTTTTCATTCTGTCTAATTTGATTAACCAAATTATCCAAATTAATTTTTATTTTTTTATAAAACACTATTCTTTTTTTTAAAATCTAAAAAAACTATTTTTTCAGTTTTTAAAAAAAATTCTGTTAATTGAAATCCAAACTAACTAAAATTTGGATTTCAGTTCGGTTTTCGGTTTTTCACTTAAAAAAATTTCGAATTTTGGATAATTTGGATAACGGTTAATTCAGTTTTGGTCAAAATTTGGATAATTCGGTTTTTCGCCGAAATCTAATTTTATTTTTACAATTTAGATTTCTTTTTTTTTTTGAAAGGATACAATTTAGATTTCAATTAACCAAATTATCCAAATGCTCACCCCTACCCCAGTCCACCCTTTTGATCAGTTCCCTTCTTGGAGCGAACCCAACTCGGTGTTTGGTCACTGCGCTTTGGGTCAGAAATAATAACCACAAAACAGTTGGCGTCGAACATAACCCAAAGATTACCGAGTAAGTGAAGAACACTCTAAAAATCAAAACCCTGAATCATATCATGTAGTTTCAAGAAAGATTACATCAGATGACCCATGTAACTCCATTTACCAGAGCAAAACACGCATTGAAGTTCTCTGCTATACATTACATTGGCATCAAATATTATCAAGGCGTCCTCTCAGAACCCAACAAAGGGTATGCTGGTATTCTGTAACATAATTGACCAAGCCAAACAACGCATTACTTTCAAGTAGTTTCTCACAATGCAATCAGCTGTCCATGCAGATTTCTAAACACCGTTTACAGTGAGCAGAGTTGGTAAGGCAATAGCTCCGAACAATAATGATGCAGGCCGTAAGCCAAAAAAAGAGAACAGAAGAAGACCACATTTATTGCTCCTACAACTTCCAAAAATTACTTACTCCCTCCGTCCCACTCACTTTGTCCACTTTACTATTTGAGCTTGTGTTTGACTTCAATATTTAACATGTAAGATAATATATTTTTATAATTTTTTTTCTATAATGGAATCCTTATGTGAAAAACTATAATTGTAAAAAAAAAATTAAAAAATTATTTTATCTTATATATTTAATATTGAAGTGGAAAAGCGTGCCAAAAAGCAAATGAGACACTTATGACGGGACGGAGGTAGTATAACTGGCGGATCAGACCCTGTCAAAGTAGCCATCCTTAACTGACGCAAAACGATTCACCCGGAATTCTCCAATATACTAGTGAGCCAATCAACAAATGTACATAAGAAGGTTGAAAAGAAACCAATCTACCATATTCTGCACATAACTGTAAACAAGACAGATAAGTAAGACAAATGACTGTACTACCAGGGTGACTAGCCACCAACTGTGATATATAATGCTCCATTCTATAGCATAATGACATAAAAAGATCATATAAACTGCATGACTGCAGTCTCATAACATAAATCCAAAGGTGGTGCACATCAACACTCCAAAATGCAAGTTTTGAACGCTAAATTAGACACACCAATAAAGCTCTACCTCAATTGTCTTAACTCAACAACACCAAACTCTCTATAAAAGCCACAAAGTAAAATGACCACCATTCGTCACATTCTGAAACAACACGTCTCTTTCCAGTGATTATATCAGAAGCACAAATAGTTCCATCAACTTCATCTCCATGACTATAAAATATCCAAAATAGCACACCATCCTTGTTGAGATGAAGCCGCTCATAAGCATCATACCAAATCATAGTGTTGAAGGTGAATCGTTTACTCCAGCAGTCATCCTTCTCCAACACCCAGATATCAGTAATGCCATTGTAAGATGTCAGAAGTCCAACCAAAGACCCAGCCACCACAACGGGAATACCCAGTACACCAATTCTCCTGTCAACAGGTTCGATTGGTATATATGGCAACGGGACAAGTGAAAATGTCTCAGAAGTCACATTGAAAGAAGCAAATCCTGTGTTACTGAAGGAGTAATCATACCCCATCCAGTATACAGATCCACCCAATGATACCTTATAGTCATCTTCCATAAAGCAGAGCTCCGTCCCGCTACAGCTCCTACTATTACTCCATGAACGTGAGTTTAAAGAGAAAATCTCAACAGTTAAGGTAGGTACCTCTTCGTGACGAACCATGTTTACCACCTTGTAATCATTGGTAGAAGGATCAAAACCGAGGCATAAGTTCGTGTTCTGTGGGAGAGATGGTGGCAACGGAATACTTAAGCTTTTTCTTATGGAAGGGTTCCATAGAAAGGCGTCACCTGGACTCAATCTACCCCGTGTGCTTTGCACCAGTAGCAGTCCATGGACATCGCCAGCTATTACAAAATGACGTTTCTCACGAAAGAGAGGTTCAGCATGTATCGGGAAATCGAATTCTGAGGTTTGCTGATAGTTTTTAGTCCCAGCCAAGTAACTGAACCACCGAACCCTGGGTTCTATGGCGCCTTGTTCAACGTATCCATCAAATGCAATGAGATGAGTTTCCATTTGATTGTTGGGGTAGCAGCTGAGATGTAGGCGACAGAAGTCAGGGCTATCGATTATCGATTTCCATTCTTGTGAGACTGATCTGAACCGAAGGAGCGACTTGACCGGGAGGTAGGAGAGTACTTGGGTAAGCATCTCCGGCGGAATACAGTGGCTTGTATATTTGGGCTCGGGCTCCATAACTGGAATGCAAAAACAGAACAAATTAAATTGCATCTCTGTTAGAAGAAGTTATAAGTGGGGAGGAAATATAGATTTTCAATTCTATACCAATCCCTGTCATTAGCTCTTGATCAATTATTTGTCCTTCTTGGCCAGAATTTCCCAGTGGCGCAGATCGCAAAGTTGAGAAGAATTGGACGCAAAAGAAGAGGGTAAACCCTAAAACCGAGTAGTACGTATGAATAGAAAACTTTTTTGTCCAGGAAAAAGGTCATGACAAAAAAAATAGAGAGAGAAAGGTTCTGTAAGTACGCGCCCGCACGCGCGAGAACCCAGCCCAAACCCTTCTTCGCGGTGCATATTTTGCCCAACGAGAAGATTTTAGCTCATCATGAGCTATCAGCACAGATCTGTGCTACCTATGAGAGTGAAGCTGAGAGCAGATCCAAGGGAAGAGAAGATGGCAGACGTCGAATTGAATGCGGCGGAAGAGAGGACGAGAGGAAGGTCGCGGAACTCCGCGTGCGATCCTGTAGCACGTCGCATCGGGAGTTGGCTGTGGAGAAGCTTAATCGGCGAGAGGAACAAAGGAAAGAGAAAGCAGAAGATTTCTCAGTGGTTGGATTGCATAGTAGAGGTAGATCCGGCCACTCATTTTCTGATTCGTATAGCGTATTTGCAGATAGAAAATCTGCAGATAATCTAGGTTTTAATGTTGCTGTGATGAATGTGTGTAATAGGAAGTTGACAATTAGGTTTAGCTTCATTCTTCTTTATGATTTCAAAACGGGGATCAGTTTAACCCCTCACTGCTTCGACTTTCATCAAACCTTCCTCTCAAGTTTGCTCCCCTCCACCATGGATAATATTATTCAGAGCTGGGAAAATTTGAAGCTCCACCCCGCAGAAGCCGACTCTGCTAACCTTGAGCCTTTGATCTTAGACCCTGCTAACCCCGATTACAAAAAAGCCTTAATTGGTCGAGTTTGGCACCCTAGTCGGGTTCATTCGAGACTTCTCCAAAATTTCATGAATCAGCTATGGAAACCTAAACCGCATCTTCGAGTTAATGAAGTAGACTTCAACACCTTTGCGTTCCTGTTCTCCACTGAAGCTGAAGCGAATCATATTTTGGCCAATGGACCTTGGCATTTTCACAATAGATTGCTAGCGCTCAAACCTCCAAACCCGGCTCTCAGCATCCTGGAACATGATTTCTCCTCCATTAATATTTGGGTTGGGATTCATGGCCTCCCCATCGGCTACTGCAACGTCCCCGGCTTTCTTCTTGCTCAGAGGCTAGGGAAATTCATTGAGTTCCCAGACAAGGTGAATCCTCTTCTTCTAGAGTCCAAGTTTTTAGGATTGAAATCAAGATAGAGGATCCTCTGTGTAGAGTACTCTTGGTTACTACGGGTCAAACCAAAGGGATCTGTAGAGTCTCATACGAAAATCTGCCGAATTTTTGCTATAGATGTGGTAACTTACCATGTGGTGATGAGTGCAAAATCAAGAAAAGAAACCCTGATGATGTAGAAGATTTGGGCCCTGGATTCGGGCAGAAAATGCCAGCATTATGGCTCCTGCCACTGAGGAGATGCTCTTGAGGCAATGGAGGGAGGAAGGGTTAATTAAGGAGGATATGTTTCTGGCTTCTCACAACTCCCAGTTTAGTGGTTCATCCAGGCAACAAGTGAATGTGGATCTGTCCCTGGCCATGATTCCCTCAATTGAAGCCAACTATAATTCTGCCCCGGTTTGTCTTCCTATGCCTGACACTGGATTTGCCCCTGCTTCCCATTCTCTGAGAAATATTAATCCCTTGATTTCCAGGCCCCAAACTGCTAGCTTCTGCCCTGGTTCCTTCTCTGTTAACCCAAACCCTTCTCTCAATCTTTCTCCTCCTGGATTCCAAAATGTGATCCGTCCCACTCAAGTGATATCTTCTCCTCAGGTCCGTGGCTCCTACCAGTATCCCCCTACTCAATATCACCCTGTCTTGGGAACTCTTACCCCCATTATACATCAACAGCAGTTGCTAAGCCCACCTCTTCTCAGAGTCAGCCAGACCGTCTCCCTCTCTAATCCCAATATCCCTCCTCAAACCTTAGTCCCTTCTACAAAAATTTTGACTGGAATGCTGCATTTCTTACTTTGGTTCTGATGCTACAACAAAAACAAAAGCCATGATTCCATTAATCAAGGATGCCCCTCAAACTGTTTCTGAAGTGATCAAGGAAGCTGAGTTAAAAATCAACAACCCTATCAGCCAGCTCTCTAGCTCCGAACCTAAAGTCCCCTTACCCCAGCCTAGACAACGTCCTGGAAAACAAAAAGCTCACTCCCAACTGTCTCTTGGTCCCACTAAATCTCTCTTCAAGAAAAGGAAGATTTCCAAACCTCAGCCTCTGATGATCAGATCTACTCCCTTGGTGGAGGAAGAGATTGAGGAGTCTGACAGTTTTGATTCCATCCTTAATAGGGCAGACCTTGCTGAGCAGCAAGGCTGCCTACCCCAATGAGTTGCCTCAGTCTTAACTGCAGGGTTTGGGTCGACCCCTGGCAGTTTCTTGGGTCACTGGACTTCTCAATAAGTTCAAACCTGAGATTGTTTTTCTCATGGAGACCCACAGATCCTCTGATCAGATGGATCTGATTTCAAGAAGATGGACTATGTATGATGGGTTGCATATCTCTAGTGTTGGTAAGAGTGGTGGTTTGTCTCTTTTGTGGATTAAAGGTTCAGACATCAAGGTTATTAATTCCTCTTCTCATCACATAGCGGTGGAGGTTTCTCTTCCAGGTATGATTTCTTTTCACTTTACTGGGTTCTATGGATGGTCAAACTGGAATCTCAAATATCTGTCTTGGAAGTTGTTGTTAGCTCTTAGAAGGCAGGTCAATATCCCCTGGATTATTGCAGGGGATTTTAACCAAATTTTGTACGAGAATGAAAAGGAGGGAGGGAGAATCAGAAAGGAGTGTCATATGGCTCCTTTTAGAGATGCTATCATTAGAGCGGGCCTTTTTGATGCAGGTTTTTTTGGTTACCCCTTCACTTTCACAAATGGTCAACCTGAGCCTTACCTCTCTAACAGTAGATTAGATCGTGTCTTTCTTTCTTCTGAGGCTCAGGTTCTTTTTCCCTTTTTGTCTGTCCAGCACCTTCCAAGAGAGCATTCAGACCATTGCCCTTTACTGATCAATTTTCTTGGATCCCAGAATAAGCCAGGGAAGATTTTTAGGTTTGAAGAGATGTGGCTGTTGGAGGATAAGTGTAGGAAAATTGTAGAGGAGTGCTGGGGTCCTAATAACCCCAACCTGCTGGTGAATATTGAGAGATGTAGACAAAAACTGTAGTCTTGGGATGGGTGGAATATTCACAAGGTTAAGAATAAAATTAGAAGCAAAACTAATGAGCTTCACAAGATTAACCTTTCAAGACAAACTGTGGGGAGTATTTCCAATAGGAAAAGGTTACTAGCTGAAATTGAGCTTCTCCAATTTAAAGAGGAGCTTTGGTGGAAGCAGAGAGCTAGAGAAAAATGGATTAAAGAGGGTGATAAGAACACGGCCTACTTTCATTCTAAGGCTTCTGCTAACAGAAGAAGAAACCTTATCTTTGGGCTTGAGAAGGATGATGGTACTTTGTCTTACAAGTGGGAGGATATGGAGCAGATTTCTAGATCCTACTTCCAAAACCTTTTTAAAGCGTCTGATGTCCTCAATCCAGAACCCTTTTGTGATCTCGTGGATAATGTCCTTCAGCCTGACCACATTGCTGCCCTGATGAGAGATTATAATCATGATGAGATTATGAAAGCAGTTAAGGACCTTGGGGCTGATAAAGCCCCAGGACCAGATGGGTTCAATGGCAAGTTTTTTAAGCACTTTTGGGATATATTGGGTAATCAGGTTATCCAGGTTGTGCTTAGTGCTCTCAACGGTCAACCACTTCCTCCAAACCTAAATGACTACTACATTACCCTTATCCCTAAATCAAAAGGAGCTACTAATCTCAGCAACTTCAGGCCCATTGCGTTGTGTAATTTCACCTATAAGATCATCACAAAAGTTTTAGCCAACAGAATTCAACCCTTGCTTCCACAGATTATTTCTGATAATCAATCTGGGTTTGTTCATAAGAGGTTGATTACAGATAACGTTATCCTTGCTGGTGAGCTGTACAATAAAATTGCTAAGTCCCTTGCTATAAAAAAACCTCTCTTTGCTTGCAAAATTGATCTTAGCAAAGCTTATGACAGACTTGAGTGGCCTTTCATTGATAGCATTCTGAGAGCGATGGGTTTTCCTGATGTCTGGAGAGTTCCGGTTATGAATTGTATCACTTCTGTTAGAGGAGCTCTGATCTTAAATGGTGCACCTGGTAAACATTTCATCCAACAAAGGAGAATCAGACAAGGAGACCCCCTTTCCCCCTTTATCTTCATACTCACCCAGGAAGCTTTATCTAGAGCTATCAATAAGGCTATGTCTGAGAATAGTTATCAGGGTATCTCCATTAACAAAGAAACTCTTTCTATTTCTCACCTAGCCTTCGCTGATGATATGATCCTTTATGGAGTAGCCAACACACACAATGTGGAGACAAATGAGGTATCTTGAATACTTCCTAAAGCTTCAGGGCATGAGATTAACCATCAGAAATCAGAGATGATCTTCAGTAAGAAGGTGAATTTTCAGGACAAGACTCAGATGGCTGCTATTCTTAATGTTCAGATAGTTCCTCACTTTCAAAAATACCTTGGTCTTCCTACTAAGATTGGCAGAAACAAGAATGAAACGTTCAGATACTTAATAGATGCTCTTAGGAAGAGAATCCAAGGCTGGAACAGACCTATGTCTCAAGCTGCGAGAACTGTTCTTACCTCTAGTGTTCTAATGTCAATCCCTACTCTGTCCATGTCCATCCTAAAAATCCCAAGTAACATCATAAAAATTATGGATTCTATGATTGCCCAGTTTTGGTGGGCTGGGAATGAAAAAAAATCTTTGCATTGGAGTAAGTGGGATAAGATTTGTAACAGAAAGGAGTCTGGGGGACTGGGAATCAGATATGCCAAGGATTTCAACCAAGCACTCCTTGCCAAGCAAATTTGGAATCTGTTAAAATTTCCAAATACCCTTGTGGCTAGAACCTTGAAAGCCATTTACTTCCCCATGCACAACATCTTAGATGCTAAACCCAGTAAGAAAGACAGTCGATTTGGAAGTCCATACTGTCTAGCCTTCATCTTGTCAAAGCTGGGGTTAGGAAGGAGATTGGAAATGGAAAAAACACCAACATCTGGGATACCCCGTGGATTCCCAGAAGTGGTAACTTCAAAGTCATCTCACCGAAGATGAACCAGAACAGTAGAAGCACAGTTAGAGACCTGATGGACCAGGAGGGCAAGACCTGGAATCTAGAGAAGATTAACAACTCTTTCTTACAGGTGG
This sequence comes from Limonium bicolor, assembly GCA_023374045.1. Classification (NCBI taxonomy): domain Eukaryota; kingdom Viridiplantae; phylum Streptophyta; class Magnoliopsida; order Caryophyllales; family Plumbaginaceae; genus Limonium; species Limonium bicolor. The sequence continues at coordinate 97,808,821 of CM041779.1, forward strand.
ATAGAGATGACATTTGAATACAAAATCAATCATGAAAAGGAAGATGAATGGATCTGGCATTACTCCAAGGGAGGGTACTTATATGTTAAACAAGGGTATATGATCCTGCAAGATATCAAAAAATCAGAACAATAGTTCCAGTATGAAAGAGGGTAGTGGGATTTTATCTCAAAAATCTCCTCTTCTTTGTCTCCTCCGCGAGTCAAACTGTTATGTTGGAAGATTCTCAATGATCAACTGCCTTGTATGACAAATATTGCTAAAAGGTTAGGGGGATCAGGGAAATGCTCTTTCTGTGGGAAACTTGACACTGATATTCATGCTATTTTTTTGTGTTGGACAAGTAGAAGTCATTGGGAGAAGATTTTGGATCTTACTGATCTCCCTCAGTATAGCAGAGGTGCGATACAAGACTGGTTGATTGTTCAGGCTAGGAGATGGCCAACCAGGAAGACTTCCATTGTGGCCAACCACATGTGGGCTATATATGATGGGAGAAATCAAACGAAACACAATCCTCAGATAGCAGTCATGAGCTGTATCGAGTCCAATATAGCTTTCATTGTTAGCTATGAAATGAAATTGAGTTGTACCAATGATTGTATTATGTATGACAATATTGTTAACATCTCGCATGATGAGATTTTGCTTGTAACGTCATGCTACAGGAACAAAGGTCAACCGACAATATCAGGAGGGATTCTTATTGATCATGACCATTGTCCAAGAATGGCCTTCAACACAAAGAACTCTCCAAAAAAACAAGATTCTGAAATGGAGATTGAGGCTATTACTGAAGGAATCAAGATGGCAAGAAGAGAAGGCTACACCAAAATTCACATCCAACTGAACCAGAACCAAACAATGAAGATGTGTAATAATGTGAAGAATGATATCTTGATGTCGGGCTCTACTTGTTTAGAATTATCTAATGCTTTTAGACTTATGCTCCAAGTGAGACTCTATGATTGTAATAGTATGTTTAAACAATTTCCAGCTTTCCTAGTTACTAAGCTTTTTAATGGTGGGAACAAATGGAGAATTTGGTCTAGTAGGGACTTACCCCTGGCTATCTCCCTTGCCTGTGGGGTTAGCCGAAACAAAGTACCACAATCTGGTAGTGGTAGTGTACGCAATATGTCTAGTACTCGTGTCTGTAATATGGTGAACCCTTAGTTTTTCTTAATGAGGATTGTGATGCAATTTGATCAAAAAAAAGAGTAGTACGTATGAATCGGACACTCCTATTCGGATAATCTTCATCTAGTGGGACCCATGCTCTTTTATTATTTTGAGAACGGAGTAAGAGAAAGAGCCCGATCAAGAGTAAACTAACTAAACTAGGATGAGTGTACACTTTAGGATAGCGAGAATCTCCTAAATCACTCAAATATGCTCTCATTTCTACCTCATTAAGTTTTCTATTAGAGCTAATGTAAACATTCTTCAAATCTTGGACTAATAAAATCCTACCTAATTAATTACACCTCTTAATTCAAGATAGGCTAGAGTCACTGATAGCATTAATTTCAAGCTCCTAACAATAGCCCTAAAATTCCACTCCCTAATTTAGAGAGATTAAAGTTAGGGTTCATCCCCAATTTATCTAATCCTAAGCTCAAGACATAATTTTGCAAGGAATCACAATAAATACAATAGGTTATCAAATCTAAAGCATTAATTAAACATTGATGAGGATAAAACAACTACAAAAGATGAGTTAGGTTACAGAGCAATTTTGGGATTTTGGGGAGAAACTCCATCCCAAGGTATACAAGAGTCTAAACAAGCATTAGAGCAAGGACAAGAGAAAAGAGAGAAGATATAGCCATGGAGGTTGAAGGAGGGCTTCAATGGAGGTGAGCTTTTCTTCTTCTTCTTGTGTCAGACTCTTTGATCTCAAGAGATCAAATCCTCAGGGTTTACGTTGTAGTGCATTGCTGGTTCGATAGCTGACTTCCTGCATGTGTTCCATGTTGTTATAGTTAGTCCTAGCGGTGAGAAGTCTCAAGAGTATCGTTCTAGCTGTCATGGACAGGTGCCTGACAGTTGGGCACCGTCATAATGGAAGGACCCGACTTGTAACCTTGCATACAAGCGATCCTGATAATGTCTATTGCAAAACCACCTTGTCACCTTGCAGACAAGGGATCCTACCTCTTATTTGATAAAACACTTAAGTGAGCACGTTAAATAACAAGGATAATTTGCTATCATCAAAACTACAAGGAACTTGACTTAACAATGGGAATTTTGTTCCAAAAATCCCTAAAACTCTATTGTTGAATCTTGAACTTGTTTTAATGCTTTATTTTAGGCCTTTACTTAATAAAGATGATTATTGAGTGCTTATGGACTCTAAACTTGTTGTTCATGATTTGGAGATTTGTTTAGGGTTTGCTCAATTTATTGTCAATTTGCTAAATTAGTTTGTTTAACGTTATTGATTAGTTTAGCATTAGTGTGGGTTTCTATAGACAAGCTTAGAGAAGGGGACTAAATCGATGTACTTTAAAATTGGTGAATATGAGGTTAGACTACATTGTAACTTAGGGGAACTTGAGCTTAGTGTCGTCGATTGATCTGGAGCTTAGCTGTTAGAGAAGTCCCGGTCAAATCGGTTATGATTAGTAGACGAGGCTTAGGTTGCTAGTTAATTAAGTGTTCACTACTAGGGAAATGGTCTACGGCAACGGTTTTTTTTACTTTTTGCAACGCATTTATGCGTTGCCAGGGTCTTTACCAACGCATAACAAAGCGTTGTTTTAGATCGCGTTGCCAGGTACTATTGCAACACATTTTTAAAGTGTTGGTACAGGTAGAAAAAAGTGTTGCCATAACTCGCAACGCTTTTACCAACACATTTTAAGTGTTATCACTTGACATCTTCATTTCCTTTCTGGCAGCTGTCGCAACAGTTTCACAACACTCTCACAACAGTCTCACAACACTCTCGCAACAGTCTCACAACTCTCGCAACAGTCTCACAACGATCTCACAACGCTCAGCAACACTCTCGCACCACTCTCGCAACACTCTCACAACGCTCTCACAACACTCTCACAACACTCTCGCAACACTCTCGCAACACTCTTCTAACGCATTCAAAACGCTCAGGAAACGCTCATGCAACACTCAAACAACACTTAAACAACACTCGAACTACACTTTCCAGCACTCATCCAGCACTTTCACAACACTCATACAACACTTTCCCATCACTCACCCAACACTCTTCCTACACAAACTCAACACTCGCTCACTATTCTTCCAACACACACCGTACTCATTATTATATCTACACAATAATGAATTCCAAATGGAAATATAACTAATTTGATTACACAATCAAGAAAAATAATTGCATTTCATTGATATTTACTGCATCCAAGTTCATATTCCTTTCTAAACTGCAATAATTCAATTCAAAAATAAAAATACATAATTCATAAAGAGAGTAATATTCAAGAATGAAAGATTTTACATTACAAAGTTGTAAAATCATTCTACACTCTCAAATCAACACTAACCAATCAACACTAACCGACAGTGTGACAAGATGACACATGAGAGGAACAATCTAGTGGCAAAGAGATCTCATCTTGAAAACCTTTAGTTTCTTGTGCATCTGAACTTTTTGCACACTTGCTGTCACCCAACAACATATACAAAATGAGGAAGGATGGAGCAAAAGAGCTGACAAGACATAATCCAATGCAATCAAATCATGATTTGTAAAACAAAGATTAAACATAGAATAGAATAAATAACCAGCACTAATAATCTTTAGATAAACGACAAAGAGATCAAGCTCAAATATCCTAATCGATCCTACTTGATTATCGTCACTAACATATATCAAATTCAATTATCTTTAATTGTGCTTATTTGTGAAAAAATGGATCATTTGTCAATGCAACAGGCTGATGGAAGCAACAATAAGTTTGGAGTTCTTTTAGAGAAAACGAATCTCCCACTCCTTGGGCATGAAAGTTATCAATGACTTCAAACGAAAGGAGATACAGAGCAGTGAAACCAGCAACAAATACATATTTCTTTGCCTCTGTATATAATTCCCAGTTTCCTAAAACCAAATATCCACTGATAACCAAAATAACAAAAGATTGTTTACCTTAAGACGGTTCATTTCTCGATAAGCTACTGTTGGCCCCTAGAGCAGGAATCTCCTACACAATTATAAAAGACGGAACTTCTAAGTATAAAAAACCAACATGAAATGACTTGAATGCATTAGCAAATTTACAGACTGTAACGAAATGATGAGGAACACCTACATGTCCCCAATACTGATGCTGATATTTTCTAGATTTTACCTATATAAATTTTTAGGGAAAATTCACGATATACCCCTGTTTTCTTTCGTAATTCACAATATACCCCTGTGATTTTCGTAATTCAACTTTAAACATGCTTAAATGTTGTCCAAAATTGATGAAACTTTACATGGACGATGCTAAAGTGTTATATTTTGGTCCAATATCAAATTTGAAACTTTTTAAGCTCACATGTGACCTGTGGGACCCAATGAATATGTGACTGTTCATTGGGTCCCATAGGTCACATGTGAGCTTAAAAAACTTCAAATTTGATATTGGACCAAAATATAACACTTTAGCATCGTCCATGTAAAGTTTCATCAATTTTGGACAACATTTAAGCATGTTTAAAGTTAAATTACTAAAATCACAGGGGTATATTATGAATTACCAAAGAAAACAGGGGTATCTCGTGAATTTTCCCAAATTTTTACAAGACATATGCATCAACTACTAGTGAAACCAAGACAATTTGCAATATTAAAGCATGTCCAGAGGTTTAATTTATTTTCCAAATTCCTTGTAATGCAGGCTCGAAAAACTTCTGAAGATTTTATTATTGTCACATGATCAATACAGCCGCGCGCAGCGTAAAGATAAATAAAATTCAAGTTTTCAAATTGGAGAATAGGAAAATTCTTTCAAATATTTAGTAATTGCAAGTGGTAGTTCTGATGAATCACATAAACAAGGAAAAGTGCCTAAACTCACCTTTCCATATCAACATTGCGAGCCAAAAGCCTCTTCACCAAGTCCATCACCTTATCCTCATAGACTGATAGTAAGCTCTTCTTCTGCCACATAATCCAAGTAGTTGTCAGAATCTCCTCATGCAAATTGGTAATCCAACATATGCTTTTATTTCAATAAAATAAGAGAAGCATAGAGCATATAAGAAAGCACAGATAAATATTATTATTTTCAGATCACTGGTTACTAGCAAGAATGGATGTAGTAACTTGTCGATGTCGAGAAGATTTATGGGTCAACTCAGCTTCTCCTTAATTACTATTACATCCATGACTTTGAACGCTGAACTCTGATAAAAATTAACTAAAATAACACTTAAACTCAAAACAAATCTATTACCAACAGATCTATTACCAACAGAATTTCATTATAACAAGTGTATCCAACAACAAACAAAATATTAATGTGGGAAATAAACAAGAGCAATATGACTTCAAAATTTTAAAATAATACCAACCAGACAACAAGAGAAAAAATGTTGAATAGATTATAAATCACTATAGATACGCAACTAAGACTTTTACTGGGAAAAAAAACCAAACGCTTTTTTTTCTTACAAGTCCTTGAAAATTCTTAACAATAAAAGGGATTATTTATCTTCATAGAAATGCCCATGTTGCACATAACTAGTGTTCATAATTGTTGTTAAACAGACGACAATACATATATATTTTTTATGGAAGCAAAGTGTTGGATTATATATGACAATTGTATTCATATTGTAGCATAGTATAGTAGCAGCTACTTATGTCTGTTGTAGTTGTTAGTCTAATTAGGTTAGTTACAGAGTTATTATTGTTATCCGATAAGGTTGTTATCAGGTTAGTCGCAATAGTAGTTAGTTAAACTTATTTAGACTTCTTTTATTCCTTTATAAGTACTCATCGATGTACAGAAGTATGAATAGTTATTATTACTCTTTGCAGACAGAAAAATGTGAGTGGTTGGAACTGGTGTATTTTGAACAATTGAGAAAGAAATTAATAACTCAAATATCCGTCGGGTTGCAAACAAAACTCGGTCGTAGTAGTATAGTAAGACAGAAGCGGCCGGGGTCAAACCATGGGACTTATAGCAAAATAATATAGTACCTAAGCTTTGTCACAAAAGGGGGGAATTAATTGACTTGTTTTTGTAAAGTAAAATAGCAGATAAAATTAACTGAGTGGAAGATAAATTAAACGGGACTCCGGGTTCAGGTTTATATAATCTGATTAATTATGCTATCTCTACCGGTTTATTATAATAGTTTGGAAAAATTCCTGTTATTATCTTAAGGACTAAATCATAGATTCAAAAGGACTCGTTTACCAGAACATGCTCGGTCTAATCTAGATTCGAGCAAAACACATGTAAACGGATTAAGTGCGAGGAATTATATTTTGCATCTGAAAATACTAACTTATTTAATCAAAATAAGTTTTCCACGGATTTATCGATTAATTAACCTGTCTATTTATCACTGATCTGATCAAAATAGACTTTGTAAAGCATTTTAATAAATTCATGAAATTTATTAAAAATGCGAGAGATAAGCTTTAATCGTAACAAACTGTATTTAATTAAACCGGTAAAAATATAGATTACATAATTAAACAAACTATAATTTAACCTTCACCCGGAGTAAATCATCTTAGCCCAACATAATTAAAAAGACAAAATAAGAAGTAAAGGAAATCATCTGGGAAAGATAATTAATTCAGCTCCACTATTTTGACTGCTAATATTTTGGACAGAGGTTGGACAGAACACCGGTATGGAAATGGAATGTTTTATGGGATGAGGTGATGTGTGGATTTTATGTGGACATTATGTAGGTGAGATGTATGATTTTGGAGAGGTAATGATAATTTTGTGGAGGAAAAATGGCATTAGTTTGGGGGTGGAATTGAGATATGTATTAATGGAGGGTTATAGGTATATTTATAGTGAAAATGGGGTAAAAAGAAGGGGTATGTCAGTGTGTGAAAAGATAAAATATAACTATCTTTTCACACCATGTCGATGCAACCCTGATTGCTGTAAAAAATGTCGTGTCCGAACCAGCGTCCGGACCTGGCTGGTTCGGACATGTCGACGCTGTGCGGAGCTTGCTCCACGTGTGTGCGTCCGGACCAGCTCATCCGGACACAGGTCCGGACGAGAATTCATTTGCCTCTAAAATATTCGTTTCAGCTCCGATTTAATCCCTGTTTATTGCGTTGGAATCCTCATGAGTAAATCTACTTAATTACATGGCTTTTTCCTACATTGAACATATAAAATGCATTAGTTCATATCAAAACATAAATCTTAGGAAAAAAACGCATAATAAGTGGGAAACATGTGTTTCAGATATTGCAATTCATAAGGTATTTAAACCCTAAAGGTTTATATGTTTTGCACTTATCAAACTTCCTCACACTTAGCTTTTTCTTGTCCTCAAGCAAAATACAAAATTAAGCACCTGAGGAATTCCATAGAATTAAATCTTTGGGTAAAAACAAACGTAGAAGGGAATTAAACATAATAACAATCCTAAGATTAACCTTTGCTCATAAGTGTGTGTTCCTTTCTTTTTAGTGGAAACAAGCTCTTCAAACCAAAAATTTGGAGAAGTTAAATCATCAAGAATGAACACAGATTAACTCGGGATCTTTCCACCATTTCTTTCCTTAAATACCCAGAAATGACAAGGGGTGTGAAGTATTGCCTTATTCCGCGGTACAACACCACATACTCATGATCTAAATAAGTTTAAGCTCTTTTTTTTTTCTTTACAAACTTTAATAGCACTGTTTGCAAATTTATTTTAAACCCTACAGACTTTTCTCTCTATTCTTGTAGCAGTTTTGGGTCTTTTATCCCAGATCAAATGATCTTAGGTAAATGGGTGATGAAGCACCCCAAGGACTTAATAACCGAATGGAAGAGGCCCGTTTCAGTTTAAACAAAAATATTAGATCAGAGGAGTACCTTGCCTTATTCTTCCATTCCAAACTTTCATTTCATTCCAAAGGTACCGAGTTAAACCAATTCAGACTTAATAATTAGCTTGCACACAAAATAATTTTTATAATGAACCCATGAAAGCTAACAATTATGAGCAAAACTAATCTTAAAGTTGCTTACCATGCTTGATTTTTCTACAAAATATTTTCACCCGTAAATCTAATGTCTACTTCCTCACACTTAAGAGGAACAATGTCCTCAATTGTTCAGTTAAAAATTTTTCAAGTAAGAAGACGTTTCAAAATGTGTCATACTCATGGAGGATAGCGGTCATGTATTGCAATAGAGATAAATCAAGTAAGAGGAGTAAAATGAACTTAACATAATTTAAATTGTGCAAAAATTAAAACAAACAACTCCCCTTATATCCTTGGATTTGAGAAAGTAGCCCTTCCTCACACTTAAGCTTTTGTCAGGGGAAACGTTCCTCACACTTGCGTTATGCAATTGCTCAACTTTGCAGATGGAATGTCTTATTGAAACATTTAAAAGGAAAAGATGCTATTATATAATAAAGATAGTGCGTAAACTGAAACAAACCAAATAAACAGAAAACTGTCAAATGTTAGCAATACAGTAAATAAATAACAAATAAGGAATGGAAAAACAAAAGAGAGAAAATAACTGTCATAGAATCACTCAGGTGGTGGGTAGTAAGCCTGCCACTGCTGGAAGTCACGGAGCAGAGTCTCATAATTATCCTGCGATCGTCGTGCCTGCTCTCGAAGGAGGCTGATCTCAGCTTGGAACGACTGCTCCATCTGCTGTTGTCTGCGCTCGAACTCATCCCAAGTCACATACCCGCTCCTGGGTGCTAGGAATGCCGCATACTGCTGCTCCTCTGCTGCAGTGGAAGTAGGGACTGGCTCTGACGGTCCCTCTCCAACATCTTTCTGCCGCTTCTGAGTACGCGGAGCCGCCTTCTTAATCCATGCCGCTCCATCATAGTCAAATCTCATCCTCTTCATGGTGCCCATATCAATGGGTGACCTGGAAGTGGAACGACCCTCCTCAGCCAAGATCACTCCCTGTTCCCTGAGGAAGTGGCAGATCATAACAGGGAATCCAAGCCTATGACTGTCCTTGAGCTCGATGATGTAGCGCAGATGCTGCTGTAAAAGCTGGGGTAGATATAGGAGTGCAGAAGCTCCAGCAAAAGAAGAGTTCACGACCGCCTGGAGAAGATAGCAGTCGGTCTGGTTGAGGTCAGAAGTGTGTCGTGGCGCGACATTGGCCACCAGAAGCGCGAACAGGACTCGCTCGCGAGGGTCCTATAGAAGATCAGCTGGGATGACCTGCTTAGACTGGTCATCCCCTCTTCGTCTGCGCGGTACCTGAAGTAAAAGCTCACTGTAATGTCGGTCCGCGACATTCTGAAACTCATTATGAAGTTGCACCAGATCATCATCCTCATTCATAGGAGGAGCAGGGTTAGGGATCCCTAGGTAAGTCGCAACGTCCTCTACTCGAATAATGATGTCCCTCCCTTGGACCGTGGAGTGGATGGTGCCTTCTTGGATACGGGAATTCACATAGAAAACTCGTACCTCACGTGGGTAGAAGAAACCACCCATGTCTAATAGCTTCACCCATCCATGCGCCTCCAGAAGCTCGGGTAACCCAAGCTGGCGCTGTAGCTCCGGTGCGACAAATCGTTCAGGTTCAATTTCGCACTCCAGATTGAACCAGTCTGCTGCTTGTTGAGTTATAAAACCTGGTGGGGGTGCCTGACTGGAACTAGTAGCAATGCTTTTACTCTTCTTTGAACATCTAGTTAATTTTCTCAACATCCTGCTTAATACATATTAGCAACAAAGAAAGCAGGTAGAAAAATAGTATGAAATTCAAACATAAATATATAAATACCCACAAATTCTACCGAAATTTCGACAGAATCTCCCCTAAAAATATTCAATTCTCCACAACTAAATTCAATCAATAAACAAGATAATGCAATACCATCATCAAACAAATCCACTCACAACATTTTACAATCATAAACCCCAATAGTTACAACAACAATGCATTATAGAACCGAAAAACGGAAATATAACAACAATATTTTCGTAACTAGTAAACCTCAATTTTGAATTCAATCAAAAACACCAAAATTGAGTGTATAAAGTGTAGAATTTACCTTGTGGAAGTATATGATGATTGTAGAAAAAAAAATCGATGACAAAAACGCAAGAACGAGTTCGAAATTTGCGAAAACGTCAATCCTAGGTTCGGAACTTCAGTCGCGGATTTCTCCTTGTGTGGTTGATGGTTTGTGGATTTATAGCTATAGAAATGTAGAGAATTGAAAAACGAAGATTTCGGTACCAACCTTGCTCGATTTGGTGGAGTAATGAAGAATCTAGAGCAAAGAGAAGATTAGGGGCGATTTGGGGCTGTGCGGTCGTTTTGGTTTAATTTGGGGATTATACTGATAAAGCCGATTCGGACGGCTTTATAATTCGGAAACGCGTTCCGTCCGAACCGGCGTCCGGACCAGCTGGTTCGGACAGGCCAAATGTATTTTTTTCTATTTTTTTACACTCTAACTTATGAAAATAAGATAGAAAACATACTCAAAAGTTAAAAATACAATAAAATTAAAATATTTATATTAAGAATAATAATATTTAAAATACTTGATAAATACTGGGTTGCCTCCCAGTTAGCTGCTCTTTTTTAACATCCTTAGCTAGACGCCCATAATTTCATTCTGTTTGTGAGGAGTTATGGGTTGGGGTCCCACAACGTCCTATAGTCAAGCTGCGTAGCTGCTTGAGTTTATGTTGAACTCTCCACGGGAGAGATTTCTTCTTAGATAGTGCCGGTTTCGAAACAGGAGTAAAAGTGTCATGCTGTTCCTGGACAAGAGAAATTCTAAACAAGTCAGTAGAAATATCAGTAGGACAAGTATACCTCTTTAGACGGGCCCCATTAACTTTGAAAGTTTCGCCCTTCTTGTAGTTCAAAGGCACCATAGAGGTCACACCAATAATCCGGAAAGGACCAGCCCAATGAGATTTGAGCTTCCCAGGGAAAAGCTTCAATCTTGAATTATAGAGGAGAACCAAGTCACCTACTTTGAAGTCTCTCTTGAGGATCAGCTTGTCATGGAACTTCTTGGTTCGTTCCTTATAAATTTTAGCATTGTCGTAAGCTTGATCCCTCAGCTCTTTTAACTCAGAGAGTTGCAACTTTCTTTTCTCACCCGCAGCAGACATATCAAAATTTAAGGCCTTGATAGCCCAATAAGCCTTGTGCTCAAGCTCCACAGGGAGATGGCATGCCTTCCCATAAACCAATTTAAAAGGTGACATACCAATGGGGGTTTTATATGCTGTGCGATAGGCCCAAAGAGCATCATCCAGTTTTAAAGCCCAATCTTTTCTGGAGGAGTGCACCGTCTTTTGGAGTATCCACTTTAACTCCCTGTTGGACACTTTTGCTTGCCCATTCGTCTGGGGATGGTAAGCAAGGGCAACTTTGTGGTGTACCCCATACTTAGCCATCAATGCTTCGATTGCAGAAGTGTGTGCCTCCATCACTTATAATGGCTCTAGGGACTCCAAAGCGGGTAAAGACATGCTTCTTTAAGAATTTTACCACCGTCTTTGAATCTGCATGTTGGCAAGGAATTGCTTCAACCCACTTGGATACGTATCCACTGCCACCAGAATATATTGGAATCCTTGCGAAGAGGGGAATGGTCCCATGAAATCCATTCCCCAGCAGTCAAAAAGTTCAACCTCTAAAATGCCTTGCTGAGGCATCTCATGTCGCCTAGAAGTATTTCCCATGCGTTGACAACTATCGCAACTGGCCACAAAGGCTTGGCAATCTTTATGTAGTGTGGGCCAATAAAATCCGGATTCCAAAACTTTGGCTGCCGTCCTATGAGATCCATGATGGCCTCCAGCTTCCCTTGAATGACAAAACTCTAGAACACTGGGTACTTCATCATCTGGGAGACACCTGCGAATTATACTATCTGCACAAACTCGAAAGAGAAAAGGGTCTTCCCAGATATAATGCTTAGCGTCAGATAAAAATTTCTTCTTTTGAGCATAGGAAAAATCACGAGGTACCACCCCAGAAACAAGATAATTGGCTAGGTCAGCAAACCATGGCTCGTGCACCGTATTCAAAACAAAAACAGTCTCATCCGGAAAAAATTCATGAATTGGTACACCATCATCAGGAACTACCAACCGAGACAGATGGTCAGCCACAACATTTAATTTACCACTTTTATCCCTCACTTCAATGTCAAATTCCTGTAACAAGAGAATCCAACGAAGCAAGCGTGGTTTGGCCTCTTTCTTAGTAAACAAATATTTAAGAGCAGAATGGTCAGTGTGAATAATCATTTTACTTCCCCATAAATATGATCTAAATTTATCTAAGGAGAATACCACTGCCAGGAGCTCTTTCTCGGTGGTTGTGTAGTTTCTTTGAGCATTGTCCAGAGTTTTGCTCGCATAAGCAATAACTCGCAGAATCTTATCTTTCCTTTGGCACAGAGCTGCCCCTACTGCAAAATCACTGGCATCACACATAATCTCAAAGGGTAATGACCAGTCAGGTGAAACAACAATGGGAGCAGCTACCAATTTTTGTTTAATTAAATCAAAAGCAGATACGCAATCATCAGAAACAACAAATGGGGCTTCTTTCAGAAGCAGATCAGTTAATGGTTTTGCAATTTTATAAAAATCCTGAATAAACCGTCTGTAAAATCCTGCATGCCCTAAGAAGGCTCTTACTTCTTTCACACAAGTTGGTTTTGGCAATTTCTCAATTACCTCCACCTTGGCTTGATCTACCTCAATCCCCTTAGCAGATATTATGTGTCCGAGCACAATTCCTTCCTTGACCATGAAGTGGCACTTCTCCCAGTTGAGGACCAGATTTGTCTCCTCACATCGGCCAAGAATTAGATCAAGCTGCGCCAAACAAACATCAAAACTAGATCCATAGACAGAAAAATCATCCATGAATACCTCAATGCTCTGCTCGATGAAGTCGTGCGCCTGCATACAACGCTGAAAGGTGGCAGGAGCATTGCACAGTCCAAAGGGCATTCTTCTATACGCAAAGGTACCATAAGGACAAGTGAAAGTTGTCTTGTCTTGGTCCTCTGGCGCAATAGGAATCTGGAAGTACCCTGAAAAACCATCTAAGAAACAATAATACTCATGTCCTGCCAATCTTTCTAGCATCTGATCGATAAAAGGAAGAGGGAAGTGATCCTTCCTGGTTGCAGAGTTCAAACGCCTATAATCTATGCACATGCGCCAACCAGTGATTTTTCTTTGAGGAACAGCCTCTCCTTTGTCATTTACTACCGCTTCGATGCCTCCCTTCTTTGGGACAACCTGTACAGGACTTACCCACGGACTGTCGGAGATAGGATAAATGATGTCTGCGTCTAGGAGTTTCAAAACTTCCTTCTTAACTACCTCCTTCAGATTCGGGTTAAGCCGACGTTGGGGCTGCCTGATAGACTTGTAGTTGTCCTCCATATAGATGTGGTGTGTGCAGTAGGAGGGGTCAATTCCTTTAATGTCAGCAATAGTCCACCCGATTGTTGTTTTGTGTTTTCTCAGAACCTCAAGTAGCTTGTCTTCTTGCCCTGTAGTTAAAGAAGATGATACAATAACTGGAAATTTTTTATTAGCTGCTAAGAAGGCGTATTTAAGGTTCGGAGGTAACTCTTTAAGCTCGAGTTCAGGTGGTTGCTCGACAGAAGGGATTGGTTTCTTAATTTCTCTATCAAGTCGCTCCATCGGAGGGCGATAGGCTTGATATCCCGCCTTCCCTCTCTCCACTTGGGCTAACGTGGCGTTGACCTCTGGATCTTCAGTTTCTTTTTCCAGAGAAGCAACGAGAATGTGCTCCAATGGTTCAGTTTGAGCCTTCATGCAGAAGGAAGAGAAAGAATATACGTCTTCGTAAGTGGGAGAGTCGCAATCTTCCTCATCATCATCAGTCAAATTTACCATCATCAAGGGGTGAGCTTCGTTGGAGGATTTCTTCATCATTTTCCTCATGTCAAATTCAATCTTCTCATCCTCATACCGCAAGGTGATTTTACCATCATGGACATCGATGACGGCCTTGGCAGTACTCAAAAAGGGTCGACCTAGAATGAGGGTACGTCAACATCGTCATCCATATCCAGAATGACGAAGTCGGCTGGGAAGATGAAACGATCAATGCCGACTACTAGATCTCGGACCATCCCCATTGGTTTGACTTCCGATCTATCGGCCAACTGGAGTTTGAACGGTACAGGTTGCATCTCTCCTTCTCGAACTTTTAAGAATATAGCGTATGGCATAATGTTGATGCTAGCACCTAAATCGCACAAACCACTTCCACAATCTATTCCACTGATAAAGCATGGGACAACAGGGTATCCTGGATCTGTCTGTTTAGGAGCTCGAAGGAGGGCAGCAGAGCATTCCTTTGTGAGATGGACAGTCTCCTTATCGGTCTTCTTCTTTCTCTTTGTCAGGAGATCCTTTAGAAATTTCGCATAGTTGGGCATTTCCTGCAAGGCATCAATTAAAGGAATATCTAGTGTCAGTTTCTTAAAAATACTCAGAAATTTTGCAAATTGTAAGTCAAGATGCTTCTTCTTCATCCTATTAGGAAATGGAAGCTCCGTATCTTTACGAGAAGAAGAAACATCAATAGTAATTCGAGACGGAGGAGAGGGAGTAGGAAGGATAGGAGCCTGTGTCTCAGACGAAGGTAGTGGAGGAGTCGTGTCGTCCTCTACACGATCTTTGTTGCTCGTTTCTGTATTCAGTTTCCTCCCACTTCGTAAGGTGACAACATTTACCTCTGTGGTTCCTTGAAATGTGTTGCTGTCATCTCCTTCATCTATATGAATTGATTTTGCATGTTCAAGTGGATTTGGATTGGTTTGTGAGGGAAGTTGGCCAGATGGCCTTTGTTGGGTAAGGAGTTGTTAAATTTGAGATTGCAACGCCTTTTGATCCTTCCGGAGAGTTGAGACTTCCTCCTGAGTGTCTCGTAATTTGTTCATCATCGCTCTAAACATCTCTTGTATCTGACCCATCTCAGACTCTGGATTAGATTGAGGTTGAGGTGGTCGGCTAGAAGATGCAAGTTCACCGTATGGAGGTTGTTGAAATTGCCTCTGGCCTCCTTGGTAGTTCCATTGTGGCCTGTAGTTTTGGGAAGGCTGGAGTATACGTGGATTCTGGATGTTATTATTATTACCGTATCGGAGATTAGGATGAACATTCTGCTGCCAAGGTTGTCGGAAACCTTGATTATTACCCACATAATTTGCTTCCTCGGCTGCTTTCAACTCTTGTAACTCGGGACATTGCTCATAGTCGTGTGGCCCGCCGCATTGCGTACAAGATAAATATAGAAAAGATAGAGATAGAGGAGCGTAACCCGGAGGGGTGGTAGATGATCGGGAAGTCATCGACTTTGCTTGTTGGGGGTAGGAATTCATGGCCATTTGTTCAACTACTTTCTGCAGGGTGCTTACTTTTGTCGCCTGCTGTGCATTGCTCTCCATGAGTTGCTCATGGTTCTTCATCAGCTGGTCAAATTTATTGTCACTTTCTCCTACGTGGTATAAACCTGGTGTGCCTCCTCTTGATCCACCTGTGGCCCAGTCTCTGATCTCTTCACAGAGGGACTCTATCCCATTCAGAAACTGTTCCCCTGGCTTTTTCAAAATGTCAGCACCTAAAGAGGATAGTACCATTGTTTTGCACTGATTGATTAAGCCTTTGTAGAACAATTGAGATAATTGTTCTTTTGTGAGACCATGGTGAGGACACGTCAGCAGTAGTCCTTTGAAACGGTCCCAAGTTTCACAGATGTTTTCTGACCCTGGCTGCTTGAAATTGTAGATCTCAGCAATCATTTCTAACGTTCGGCTTAGGGTCAGGAACTTGTCGTAGAACTTGGTGGCCATATCATCCCAAGTACCAATGGTACTTGGTGTAAGGCTGTGGTACCATTTACTCGCATTTCCCGTCAGGCTGTGAGGGAACAAGGACAGTCTTGCGTACTGGAGTACTGCGTTGGTTGCGGTTAGACTGTTGGCATGCTGCAGAAACTTGGTGACATGCAACAGTGCTTCGTCAGGACTAGAGCCATCGAACATGCCTAACTCCTTTACACATCGGATCTGATGATATGGCTTCAGCTTTTGCCACTCATCGTATTCGGATGGGGTAAGGTGGGGAAGGATGATGGCGGGCTGTTGACCTTGATTAGATGGCCTGTTGATGTTACGAACTGTAGCTGGTGAAGATGTCATATCTGCTTCCTGGTTAGATTCTATCACCGTGGTGGTTATGTTTTGTTGAGATCGTTTTTGCCTTAAAGTGCGCAGAAAGGTTCTCTCGATCTCAGGGATGTAGCCAACCGTATAATTGTTAATACTGACCGGAAGGCTGTGTGACCTGGTAATAGACATTCACCACTCAAAACAGAAAAAGAAACTTGTGATGTGATAAAATAAATAGAAATAGGAAGAAACATGGAGGGGGAATTTAAACAGCTAAAAAGAAACAATTCAATAGAATAGAATAAGTACTTTTTTTTAACAAAAGAAAATAAACCGAAAATAAATAAACATAAAAGAAATAAAAATAAATACAGTTTAAGTAAATAATAAAATTAAAATAAAATAAAGAAAAAGGGCAGAATTTAAATTGCTGGAATTTAAATGACAAGAGAATTTAAATGACAGAATTAAAATGACAGAAAATAAAGAACTGGAATTTAAATGACAATTAAATAAAGAACTGGAATTTAAATGACAGAAAATTTAAATGACAGAATTTAAATGACAGAATTTAAATGACAGAATTTAAATGACAGAAATTAAATTATAGAAATTAAATGACAGAAATTAAATTACTGAAATTTAAAGGACAATGGAAATTCAAATAACTGGAAAGTAAATAACAGGAAATTTAAATGACTGGGAATTAAATGACAGTAAATTAAATGACTGGAAAAGTAAATAACTGTAATTAATACGATATTTAAATTGCTGGAATTTAAATGACAAAAGTTAGTAGAAATAAAATAAACAAACAACAAAATAGTATAAACAGAATATTATAATATAGCAAGTGAATTATCCGGGGCTTAGGGACTAGAATAAATCAAGTCCCCGGCAACGGCGCCATTTTGCAGACAGGAAAATGTGAGTGGTTGGAACTGGTGTATTTTAAACAATTGAGAAAGAAATTAATAACTCAAATATCCGTCGAGCTGCAAACAAAACCCGGTCGCAGTAGTATAGTAAGACAGAAGCGGCCGGGGTCAAACCGTGGGACTTATAGCGAAATAATATAGTACCTAAGCTTTGTCACAAAAAGGGGGGAATTAATTGACTTGTTTTTGTAAAGTAAAACAACAGATAAAATTAACTGAGTGGAAGATAAATTAAACAGGACTTCGGGTTCAGGCTTATATAATCTGATTAATTATGCAATCTCTACCGGTTTATTATAATAGTTTGGCAAAATTCCTGTTATTATCTTAAGGACTAAATCATAGACTCAAAAGGTCTCGTTTACCAGAACATGCTCGGTCTAATCTAGATTCGAGCAAAACACATGTAAACGGATTAAGTGCGAGGAATTATATTTTGCATCTGAAAATACTAACTTATTTAATCAAAATAAGTTTTCCACAGATTTATCGATTAATTAACCTGTCTATAGACTTTGTAAAACATTTTAATAAATTCATGAAATTTATTAAAAAGGCGAGAGATAAGCTTTAATTGTAACAAACTGTATTTAATTAAACCGGTAAAAATATAGATTACATAATTAAACAAACTATAATTTAACCTTCACCCGGAGTAAATCCTCTTAGCCCAACATAATTAAAAAGACAGAATAAGGAGTAAATGAAATCATATGGGAAAGATAATTAATTCAGCTCCACTATTTTGACTGCTAATATTCTGGACAGAGGTTGGACATAACAACGGTATGGAAATAGAATGTTTTATGGGATGAGGTGATGTGTGGATTTTATGTGGACATTATGTAGGTGAGATGTATGATTTTGGAGAGGTAATGGTAATTTTGTGGAGGAAAAATGGCATTAGTTTGGGGGTGGAATTGAGATATGTATTAATGGAGGGTTATAGGTATATTTATAGTGAAAATGGGGTAAAAAGGAGGGGTATGTCGGTGTGTGAAAAGATAAAATATAATTATCTTTTCACACCATGTCGATGCAGCCCTGATTGCTGTAAAAAACGTCGTGTCCAAACCAGCGTCCGGACCAGGCTGGTTCGGACATGTCGACGCTGTGCGGAGCTTGCTCCACGTGTGTGCGTCCGGACCAGCTCATCCGGACACAAGTCTGGACGAGAATTCATTTGCCTCTAAAATATTCGTTTCAACTCCGATTTAATCCCCGCTTGTTGCGTTGGAATCCTATGAGTAAATCTACTTAATTACATGGCTTTTTTCTACATTGAACATATAAAATGCATTAGTTCATATCAAAACATAAATCTTAGGAAAAACGCATAATAAGTGGGAAACATGTGTTTCAGATATTGCAATTCATAAGGTATTTAAACCCTAAAAGTCTATATGTGTTGCACTTATCACTCTTCACCCATCAGTTGTAAAGTATTTGTATGGAGTTTCAATTTACCTTGATTGTTGCAAATACTAGACGATACCCATTTTCATTAATGTAGTACTTCTCTGTATACCTGCAACAAAAATTTAACCACCAAACAATCAAGTATAAGAAGCTAGAGTAGAAATAGTACAAATATGGAAAGATTTATGATTCATGCGATTGGTTAGTAACTCCCATAACACACTGCCAAAGCTATGTACATCAACCTTGTTGTTGTAGTGCTTCTTCTCACCTTGACGGGGTGTGACAGTGCTATACAACTACAATAATGAAGAGAGAAGTCTATCAAGACTAGAGCATCAACCAAGCAGTCTGCTAAAGGACTTGTCAGAAACAGACAAAGTATCCAGCAGAGACTTAGCTACACAGACCAGGTCACTAACATGAGAACATGACTTCCATAAAAGAGCATGAAAGTTGATCAACCGACATTAATACATACCACTTCAAGCAACAGTCGCTCATATAAAGATGCAACAACAACTGAAGATTGATCACTTGGATTTGACACCATCCGCACATGCAAGTGATACAGAACATTAGCTCATGACCCTGATTTAAAAAAATTTAAAGAGCATTGGTCACAAGACCATGAACCGGAAGATATAACAAAATAACTAGAAGCAGTGTTGAGACAAACTAAATTGCTTACTTCCCGATCATTGCTGATTGCAATTTAGGTTGACAACGGATGGATTTGCTAAAGCTAGTCAAGCCCTTTAGACACCAAAAAGATTTATGTCTGGGTTCATGAGTTGCCCATGTGGTGTGGGTACCAATCGACCTGGTTCACAAGAGCCTAGATTGACTGTGTGATGTAGCTGCAAACACACATTGGAAAGATCCTGCATGCCCAAAATTGTTTTGTTTTTCCTGTATCATCATTCATCAAATTAGCACACTACTTGTATTATAATATGATTGAAACAAAGAAAGAATAGCAGTAAAGTAGTAATAACAGAGGAATTCTATTTCTGTTAGTCCTTGAATTGAAGGAACACATACCCAAGGGTGATTTTAGTCATCGGCATGGGAGAACTGCCATGGAAGAAGGAATTTATCCCGAATTCATACTGCACATAAATATAACAGAGGGTAAGCTTTCAAAACAAATCAAAGATTATTATTTGTTCAGTCAAAAACCTAGCTGATGCATATTATTTAGTAGAACCTAAGGGTCATCAATGAATTACCCATATCCAGAGGAAGTATGTCAACTGGAATGAATTCTGCAATATAAATATAAAAAAAGGGAGAAGATGAATGGGTACGTAAGTAAACACAACCACAATGGATGATACTTTTTGGAATGAAACACGATTTTGAGAAAAAAGACAAATGACTTAAATAATAACTAACGAGTAATTACGGACAAAGGCATATACCAACAAAAAAAATATCCCAAATTAATCTGGATGTTTGTGAGTGATCGACGTATTCATTGCTTTGCTTTGATAGGCCTCCGACATTTCCATAAGAGAAGGGCACAACACAATATCCACCCGTATTCATTGCTTTTGGCTCCATATCAGTTTTTGGCTCTGATTGTGGCTCATCAGACGGTGAAGGGAGGTCGGCATTATGCTCGAGGTCGAGCTCCAAAAAAGTAAGGGCTTCCCATTTACGAGTGCCTCTATATCTGCTGTTCAAGACAAGGGTATTAAATGGTGACCACCAAAAATATTCAGAGTGGTAATTGAAAAGAAAGCAGCAAAATCTGCAGTGCTCCTTGGTATTATCTCCCAGTAAATATCCTATGTCTGCAGAAAATCCGATTAATATGACCTATATTGCAAAACTCAGTTTATCAAGTAGATGGACATCTAAAGAAAAATAGAACTACATAGTAAATTCTGAGATCCGTAATGCTCACTGCCACTGATATAATGAGAGATCCAGCAAGAATAAAAGGTCGCCTTCTACCATACTTTGAAGTGTATTTATCACTTCAAATGCCAACACATGGTAGAACCTGACAATGCAATAAGAAGATCATATAGCAAGTAAAAAACATCAAAGTATACACGGAACAAAAGGTATCTAAAAGATTGGTATCTAAAATACTGGTAATATAAAGGTATCTAAAAGATTATTATGTCCCTTTCAGTTGTTTCACAAAACAACAACAGTATATACCTTCCAGAATAGGCAAAATGTATCTAAATAACTGGTAATAAAAGCTTGTAAAAAACTTCACATACAATAAACAGAACCAGAAGTTTTTCATCACCAAAGCAAACCTTATATATTGACAGCCAGCCACGGTCATTAATAGAATAGAGAACAACATTTGATGTACGGGTACCTTGAAACTTAATCAACTGTGAAGAGACTTCAAAATTGCAAAAACTTTAACTGGATGTCGGCAATATCAATACCGCACAATTGAATGCACAATGAAACAGCTATCGAGGGTGATTATGCCGGTTGAGAACTGAATCACAGTGAGAAGCTCAAAACATACGCACTGAAGACTTTAACAAGGGGTAGCAAACCACTAAAGGGAAACACTTTTCAATTCCTAAAACCATCAACCAACACTGACTAAGCTTCGGATGAGTGGAATCCAATAACGGTGAGCGTCATCTTACCTTTGAGTTTGTCGAACAATTGTGCTCCTCATAGCGAGTTAACAACTTTGACTGAAAACCAAATAGAACAGAGAAGATTTCAGATCCAATTCTCTCGCACTCTTCATATTCTTTTTCTCCACAAGATTAAGAGCAGTGAGTCGTTTGTTGTCGAGAGGAGAGACATCGTTGCTTGCGGTGGTAGCTGCGAGACGACTGGAGAAAGTGCCGGGGGATGACCTGTTACAGAAGTAACAGACTATCAGTTCAAACATAGAGATTGGATAGAATGAGCTAATGTTCGATGCAAACAACAACTCATTACCAGCTGTGCAGAATGCCAGAGGGAAGAACACACCCGCGCAACAGCTGATACAGAACACGTTACCCAGACAGAAGGATTGAAAGAATGAATATTATTTCTGTTGTGTATATCATGAGTTTCTGTTTGCTATTTATAGTCTCAGTGTAACAGACTACTACTGAGGTGGAGGTGTTATTCGAACCACGTGACAATTACATTGTAATAATAGCAACAAAATATTAAAGCATCTTATTCCTACAACAGATCTTCCCCTCCCCGAAAACCTTTTTGAATTTCGTTCTGACGACACTGAAGTGTGTAAGCGCAGGGCTTCAAACAAGTCAGCAATACTCTTGTCGATTTTCTCATTCTGCTTGACGATTCTCTCATTCTGTTCAACAAACATCGCTTATATCTGAGGATGCAATGAAGCTTCCAATTCCTTCATTGCGTCACGGACTAATTGAGCATTTCTTGTTTCAGCCATTTATGGCGCAGGATGGTCTAGAATCTGATACCTTTGTTACAGAAGTAACAGACTATCAGTTCAAACATAGAGATTGGATAGAATGAGCTAATGTTCGATGCAAACAACAACTCATTACCAGCTGTGCAGAATGCCAGAGGGAAGAACACACCCGCGCAACAGCTGATACAGAACACGTTACCCAGACAGAAGGAATGAAAGAATGAATATTATTTCTGTTGTGTATATCATGAGTTCTGTTTGCTATTTATAGTCTCAGTGTAACAGACTACTACTGAGGTGGAGGTGTTATTCGAACCACGTGACAATTACATTGTAATAATAGCAACAGAATATTAAAGCATCTTATTCCTACAACAGATCTTCCCCTCCCCGAAAACCTTTTTGAATTTCGTTCTGACGACACTGAAGTGTGTAAGCGCAGGGCTTCAAACAAGTCAGCAATACTCTTGTCGATTTTCTCATTCTGCTTGACGATTCTCTCATTCTGTTCAACAAACATCGCTTATATCTGAGGATGCAATGAAGCTTCCAATTCCTTCATTGCGTCACGGACTAATTGAGCATTTCTTGTTTCAGCCATTTATGGCGCAGGACGGTCTAGAATCTGATACCTTTGTTACAGAAGTAACAGACTATCAGTTCAAACATAGAGATTGGATAGAATGAGCTAATGTTCGATGCAAACAACAACTCATTACCAGCTGTGCAGAATGCCAGAGGGAAGAACACACCCGCGCAACAGCTGATACAGAACACGTTACCCAGACAGAAGGAATGAAAGAATGAATATTATTTATGTTGTGTATATCATGAGTTTCTGTTTGCTATTTATAGTCTCAGTGTAACAGACTACTACTGAGGTGGAGGTGTTATTCGAACCACGTGACAATTACATTGTAATAATAGCAACAGAATATTAAAGCATCTTATTCCTACAACAGATCTTCCCCTCCCCGAAAACCTTTTTGAATTTCGTTCTGACGACACTGAAGTGTGTAAGCGCAGGGCTTCAAACAAGTCAGCAATACTCTTGTCGATTTTCTCATTCTGCTTGTCGATTCTCTCATTCTGTTTAACAAACATCGCTTGTATCTGAGGATGCAATGAAGCTTCCAATTCCTTCATTGCGTCACGGACTAATTGAGCATTTCTTGTTTCAGCCATTTATGGCGCAGGACGGTCTAGAATCTGATACCTTTGTTAAGAAGTAACAGACTATCAGTTCAAACATAGAGATTGGATAAATGAGCTAATGTTCGATGCAAACAACAACTCATTACCAGCTGTGCAGAATGCCAGAGGGAAGAACACACCCGCGCAACAGCTGATACAGAACACGTTACCCAGACAGAAGGAATGAATATTATTTCTGTTGTGTATATCATGAGTTTCTATTTGCTATTTATAGTCTCAGTGTAACAGACTACTACTGAGGTGGAGGTGTTATTCGAACCACGTGACAATTACATTGTAATAATAGCAACAGAATATTAAAGCATCTTATTCCTACAACAGATCTTCCCCTCCCCGAAAACCTTTTTGAATTTCGTTCTGACGACACTGAAGTGTGTAAGCGCAGGGCTTCAAACAAGTCAGCAATACTCTTGTCGATTTTCTCATTCTGCTTGTTGATTCTCTCATTCTGTTCAACAAACATCGCTTGTATCTGAGGATGCAATGAAGCTTCCAATTCCTTCATTGCGTCACAGACTAATTGAGCATTTCTTGTTTCAGCCATTTATGGCGCAGGACCGTCTAGAATCTGATACCTTTGTTACAGAAGTAACAGACTATCAGTTCAAACATAGAGATTGGATAGAATGAGCTAAGGTTCGATGCAACAACACTCATTACCAGCTGTGCAGGATGCCAGAGGGAAGAACACACCCGCGCAACAGCTGATACAAAACACGTTACCCAGACAGAAGGAATGAAAGAATGAATATTATTTCTGTTGTGTATATCATGAGTTTCTGTTTGCTATTTATAGTCTCAGTGTTACAGACTACTACTGAGGTGGAGGTGTTATTCGAACCACGTGACAATTACATTGTAATAATAGCAACAAAATATTAAAGCATCTTATTCCTACAACAGATCTTCCCCTCCCCGAAAACCTTTTTGAATTTCGTTCTGACGACACTGAAGTGTGTAAGCGCAGGGCTTCAAACAAGTCAGCAATACTCTTGTCGATTTTCTCATTCTGCTTGTCGATTCTCTCATTCTGTTCAACAAACATCGCTTGTATCTGAGGATGCAATGAAGCTTCCAATTCCTTCATTGCGTCACGGACTAATTGAGCATTTCTTGTTTCAGCCATTTATGGCGCAGGACCATCTAGAATCTGATACCTTTGTTACAGAAGTAACAGACTATCAGTTCAAACATAGAGATTGGATAGAATGAGCTAATGTTCGATGTAAACAACAACTCATTACCAGCTGTGCAGAATGCCAGAGGGAAGAACACACCCGCGCAACAGCTGATACAGAACACGTTACCCAGACAGAAGGAATGAAAGAATGAATATTATTTCTGTTGTGTATATCATGAGTTTCTGTTTGCTATTTATAGTCTCAGTGTAACAGACTACTACTGAGGTGGAGGTGTTATTCGAACCACATGACAATTACATTGTAATAATAGCAACAGAATATTAAAGCATCTTATTCCTACAACATGACCGAAGAAACTGGCGTGGCGGTGATATCAGCTTGGCTCTGGGAGGTGGAGAGAAGAGGAAGAAGGGGGAACCCTAGGGAGGTTTAATTTGGGAAAGGAGCTGGTCGGTGACTGTATGTTTGTTTAATTTGACAACACTATTAAAAAAGTGATGAAGATATTACAAGTGTTAGTGATTTTATTTTAATAAAAAGTGTTTATACGTAAATATGTTGTCATTAAAGCGTTGGTAAAGACCATGTCTCTAGTAGTGTCATTGTTTATCTATAAGTTCAAGAGTCAACAATCAATGGTAAGGGGGTGCAATGATCCATCCCGGGTTACATCTATCCTAGATTAGTTAGTTTAGTTTTATTATTTTCTTCATTTTACCATTTATCAAACCAAACCCCCACAAACCCAAACAATTTATATTTATTCATAGTTACTAAGCTTATAATTAGCTATATAGTAGCGAAGTTCCTATGAATACGATCTTGTTGAACTTCAACAGCTAAGTTCATTTAGTTAGCAAAATATATTCATTTATATTTTGTAGTACATATTAGACGTTTTATATAGAAATCAAAGAAAAATCAATATACATTTTTAATGAAAAATGTTATCGATAAAATCTATCGGAGGTAATTTAGGTAACTTGCTAAACAAATCTCAAGTACATCATAATGATACATCAAGCAGTAATAGTGTCTTGTCTACGTTTGGCATTACATTTTATCACAACCTAACATGATGTCAGACTTGCCTCAACCCAGAAAGAGAATATCATGGATCGTAAATCATTACCACAACATTAAGGCAATCTAAAGAAGATAATCAGGAAAATACTGTTAAAGCAACATGAAAAGAATCATCCTCGCAATACAATGCGGTGAGCAAGTGAACACATATTAATCCGGCATTACACAAAAAGTTAAACCGATGGACAATTTTACACATCCTAACAAAACCCAAATATAGCAGCGTCTAGCAACAGGACTATTGATCCCTTAACACCACTGAAGTTGTTTGCAATAGCAGATCCGGCCGCCTCAAAGTCGCCACCATATAACTGATCTTTTTTTTTCGCGATTTCGAACATGGAGAAGGTGCCATGTTGTAATATGGAGAATGCCACATGTCAACACTCTATTGGAGGAAAATAAAGAATAAAAGAAAAAAAAGAGAAATTTATTAACATTCTACGGGTACACACGCAGGGGACAGAGGGAAGAGAGAGAAATTTTTATTTTTTTTCAAAATGCCATAACTTATAAAATATAAGTGTAAAAATAAAATAAATTATACCATTGTTCATCATTTTTCATGCTCTTCAAAATAAGACCAAACATGAGTATGTTTTGATAATTTTTTTATTTTTCATTTTTTGTATGTACATATTTTTTAAGATTCATTGTGAATCTTAAGTTTAAGAAAAGTGAATCATAGGGTGTTACAAAGTGAATCAAAGGTTGTTAAAAGTGAATCAGACAGTTGCTTCAAAGTGAATAAGAGGTTAAAAAAACGAATCTCATAAACAGAGATTGTTTAACTAAAGTGATTCTGATTGTTTGACTAATGTGAATGAGATGTTTTAGAAAAGTGAATCAAACGTTGTTAAAAAGTGAATCACAAGTTGTTACAAAGTGAATCAGAGTAATAAGAGTGAATCTCGTAAGCATAGATTAAGAGGTTTAAGAAATGTGAATCAGAGGTTTTTATAAAGTGAATCATGCATTTAAGAAAAAGTGAATCAAAGGTTTAAGAAAAAGTGATTCTTGTAAATAAAGATTGTTTTAACTAAAGTGAATTAGAGGTTTAAGAAAAGTGAACCGGAGGTTTAAGAAAAGTGAATCCAATGTTTTAAAAAGGTGAATCAAAGGTTTAAGAAAAATGGATATTTTGTTTAATACTAGTAAAAATAATACCACAAACTTATGCGAGGGTGGTTTTTAGGGTGTTTGGGGGGAGGTAGGGTAATCTTTTTGGCATTAGTTCAACACTTTATATTGTCGTCACTACTCGACAGTTTTTTAGGGTTTGTGGTTTAGGGTTTAGGGTCGTTAGACCCTAAACCCTGCACTACAAACCCTAAAAATGCCTTCGATGTTTTTAGCTATCCTAGGGTGGTTTTTGGGTGTTTGGGGTGTAGGGTAATCTTTTTGGCATTAGTTCTACACTTTATATTGTTGTCACTGACTCGATAGTTTTTTAGGGTTTGTGGTTTAGTGTTTATGGTCGTTAGACCCTAAACCCTACACTACAAACCATAAAAATGACTTCGACGTTTTTAACTTTACGATTGTGGTTTTTAGAGTCTTCGGGTAAGATTCATTTGTTAATGAATAAGGTTCATTTTATTATTAAAGAAGATTCATTTTGCTAATGAAAAAGATTCACTTTAAAAATACCTAATATATACTCATACTAAAAATATAAAATTTTAAGTTTACCAAAACATATCCATGATACATCTTGTTTTGAAGAGCACGAAAAATGATGAACAATGATATAATTTTTTTTTTTACTACACTTATATTTGTGAGTTATAACATTTTGAAAAAAAATATAAAATCTCTCTCCAACACTCTCCTTTCACGCGTGTGTTTACGCACACCTTTTCTCTTTTTTTTCATTTTTTTTTCTCAGACCCAACATATACAGAAAGTTTCTGTTTTTTTTTTCCACTCAACCATAATAAGGCACGTGTACAAGAGCCACCTTACTCCGTGGCTCCAGCGCCAGGGTCGTCGATCTGTTTTTTTTTTTTTTTTGATAAGAGACTGGAACTCCAGTTACAAGCAGCGATACTGAGGCATTGAGCCTTTCTCGCAAAATAGAAAAAAGGGCAATAGAAGTTAACAAAAAACAGAACAGTGAAAAGGACAGAAGCATGATCTAGGACGTTAGCAGAGAGAAGAGATTTTCTTGTGAAGCCAGCAGATGAAGCGGGGCGCAGTGACGCAGAGAGGAACTACTCCATTCAAGTGATAGGCGCTTGACAGTCTCAATTGCTACGGCCCAGTTTGCTTGAATACCTTCGAAGATAAGCTGGTTGCGCATGTTCCAGATTGACCAGAAGACATGTAGTAGGCTGGACATCCACAACTGTTTTGTTTTTGGATGACAGTAGCTGAGCCAGGTGTAAAAGAGAGCAACAGGGGCGTGAGGAAAAACAATATGGATTCCCCACCATCTTTGAATCGAAGACCAGAGAGTCCTCACTTCTGGGCAATGGAGGAAGAGGTGCGCATTTGATTCTGGCACCCTGCTGCAGAGCGGGCAGAAAATCTGGGCAAGTGGGATGAGGTCTTTGGAAAAAAGATGATCTCTAGTTTGTAGTTTGTTATGGAGCAGAAACCATGCTAACAGTTCAATGCGTGGGGGGGCAAATTTGTGCCAGAAAGCACGGTACCATGCGAGTGAAGTCCCCACCTTAAGATCCGCAACTGCTGCGCAGAAAGATTTGGTCGAGAAGGATTTATCGTTGCTAGCACTCCACTCCAGACTGTCGGGGTAGTCGGAATCTGCTGGGGCAGCGTTGTCAAGCAAGGCAAGTAGTTGTTCCACTTGAGCGACCTCGTACAAGAATAATCGTCTGCGCCAACTAAAATTCCATAGCCAGTCCATTCCATTCCACCATCCCATGTCTGACCACCATATAACTGATCTAAAATAATGAAGCTGAAACTCCAATGCGCCAACACAAATCGTTGAAAATGAGAAACAACTCTACCAGTATGGTGCAGTTGGCTAAAAACCACATGACTGCAGTCTCACAACATAAAATCAAAGCAAGGTGCACCACATCAATAATCTTAACTCAATAGAACCAATTTAAAACGATGACGACTTGCGACCCTGTGAAACACCACTCTTCGTTCCAGTGTTTATGTCACTAGTATATATAGTGCTATCTGGTTTGAGCATTTCACCTAGAGTTGTATGATGCACAACACTTGATTCCCAAATTACCTAGCACACCATCCTTACTGAGATGTGTCGTGAGTCTCATAATCCTCATGCTCAATCTTCAACAAGAATATTTTGCTCCAGTGTCCATCCCTCTCCAACATCCTAATATCACTAACCTCATCATCTGCCATAAGTAATCCCATTAAGCTCCCAGCCACCACAATGGGTATGGCGCGAGCGTGGTATGATATGTGTCAGACAACATGGTATATGAAACTGTCTCATAAATCAAGTTCAACGAACTGAATGCTCTATCAAATTCACACTCTGCCCCAACCCGGTGCACAAATCCTTTGAAAGATACCTTAATTGATTGTGTGGTAGTCCAATCACTAACCTTACCACCCACAACTGAGCTTTTGGTTAAAGAGAAAATCTCTAGAGTAATACTTTCTTCATGGTAAGCGATGTTCACCACCTTGTATTAATTAGTCGAAGGATCAAACCCAAGGCTTAAGTTGACCTCAGATGATAGAGATGCATATGATGGTGGAACAAAATGTTTAAACTTCTCCTGATATAAGGGTTCCATAGAACCATTTCACAGTGTCTCAGTTTGTCCCACTTCGTTTTCACGAGGATTAGTGTGTCTATAAAGCCAACAATTATTGACTGTTCTGTGAGCCCCCTCATGAGAATGCAAGGTTTAGCAAATAAATCATATTTTGAAGTTTCTTGATAGTGTTCCATCATAGTGGAGTGACTGAACAGGGCCGTCTTTGAGGGTGTGCAAGTGGAGCATTGATAGAGGGTCCTACTTATTGGGACCCATATTTAAAGGTTATGTTATTTTTCTAGCTAGGGTCAATTTATTGTTAATATATATAAAAAAATTATAAGTAAATAAAATATGATAATTTATATATATTTAACTTTATATTGTAATAAAAAATAAACTATTAATAAAAGAAAACATGTTAAAACTAATATTAAACAAATTTTTTATTAAAAACATGTATATAAATAAAAAATAACTGATAAATTAATAAATATGGAGTAATGAGAATTAATTTATAATTATTTTTTTATAATTTATATATGATTTTAATACTTTTTATATATGATCATGTATTTAACCGGCCCTAATTGATTGAGACAACCCTCCGACTGAACAAGTTAGCCCTGAGTTTCCGTTGTCTGAAAGGACTCTCTAGCACAAGGAGATGAGATTCCAAGTGGTATTTAGAACAATGACTGAGGTGCCACCAAGCAAAGTCATGGTTGTCTATTATTGTTTTCCATTCTCTGGAGACCGATCTAAACTGCATGACGAGCGACTTAACATGAAGATAGGAGAGAATTTGGGTACATATCTTCAAAGGAGTACACTTGGGCTCCATAACTGAGATTGTACTCAGCTTCGCCTCAGCATATTTGTAATTATTTGGTTCTTAGTGTTTTATATGTGGTAGTATGTTATTGAAGGTGTGCTAATGGATCCGCACTACCCCTTCATGCTGCAAGCACCGCGCGTCGATTATGGGATGAATCAGTAGTGAAGATAACGTAGGTTTGTATACTATACCAGCCGTGATTTTCATTCTCGGTCAATTATTCCTACTGACTAGAATTTCCCAGCAGCTGTTTGAAAATTTGGAAGATCTGGGAGATTAAGAACCCTAACTTTCTTTTTGATATACACACTGATACTCCTAATCAAGATTCAAGGCTCTGTTCTTGATGAAACTTTTCACCTAATAAGTCTATCTCTGAAGACCAAAATGCGAACATGGGGAGACATAGGACATACTATTAAATATTAATCTGTGCTTGGGTTATGATATATGTGTAAGTTTGAGTATATGTGATTTTCTGCGCTTGAATTCAAAAGTTGACATAACAATCAAGTTTTTTTCATCTTGAACATGACAATCAAATTCTTTCCTAAAAAAACATGACGAGTTGTTATATATCATATTTGATGACATTGCCTAAAGGTCAACTAGGTGATATAAAATATGAAACTTAGTAATACAATTCAACATTAAGAAAATGTAGTAAAATAAAGAAAGCATATGAAAGAGTATTACACTTTTATTAGACTTGTAGGAAAAATTTGAGTTTTCTTGAACTTGGTTTAAAATCGTAAAATAATTTTCGCTTTATTTTTTGACGTAGCATGTTTTTTAAAAGTGCTCATACCTCTACTACAGTTCAGACCCATAATAAAACAAAATTGCACCATCAGCCAAATCTTCTTTTCTTATATATTGTTATGGCAGTGTGAAACTGTGCATGCTTTGCAAGGTAGGTACTTAGTGTTGATTATAGGGATAGTAACGGGTTGGGTTGGGACCGTCACCCGTTTTCACCAGCACCATCCGACCTGATCCGTTACCAGTAGCGGACCCAGAAATTTTGTTTAGGGGGGGCAAAAAATTTTTTTGACACTTTCATTCTTTAAAATTTTATAATATGTTGTATTTTTACAAAATTTATAAGAGCATTTGACAAATTTTCAAAATTTTCGGGGGGGCAAGTGCCCCCCCTGCCCCTCCCCTGCGTCCGCCCCTGTCCGTTACCCACAACTTCATCACCCGTTTCACCCGTCACCCGCGGGTGAAACAGGTGAAACGTTATACTACCTCCATCCCTAATTGACCTTCTTTTTTGCTTTTTGGCACGTTTTTCCACTTCAATATTAAACATATAAGATAAAATAATTTTATAAAATAAATTTCTACAACATATAGTTCTTCAAGTAAGGATTCCATTGCAATACTTAGATTTATAAATTATTTATCTTATATGTTAAATATTGAAGTCAAACGACATGTTCAAATAGTAAAATGGAAGGTCAATTGGGGACGGAGGGAGTATATTTTTTTCCGCAATTTTTTTTTATTTTTAGCACTTTATATAAGCTTAATTTAAAAAAAAAACGATTCATATTTATTCAATTATACATACCACATCATCCAATATCAATAACATACTCATCATTAACCAAAATATTTCTAAATTATCTTAACAAATATGAGATATGTATATTTTTTTATTTAATATAAATACATACGGGTGACGGGTCGAGTGAACGGGTCGGGTGACCAAGTGAAAAAAAGTTCACCCAACCCGACCCGTCACCCTTTTTCACCAATTTTTGCATATCGGGTGGTCAGGTGAAACGGGTACCCGTCACCCATTGCCATCCTTAGTGTTGAATGCTATGTTGATTCAAATTTGGTCATTATAGCTTGAAAGAAAAAATGACTTGAATAAAAATTATAACTTGGCAGTATATGAACAGTGAAGTCATTAGCGCATGACTTGAATGAAGATTATAACTTGGCAGTATATGAACAGTGAAGTCATTAGCACATGACTTGAAGTACACTTGTATTGATTCCCATGGGAGGTGGGAGATTATGTCACTACACACTCCATGATATGTTTTGCCAATTCAATTTTGATGCTAACTTTATATACATAGATATAGATATACGTCAAATTGCAAAATGCACAAATAAAGTCGTACCAAATGCACCCTCATTGAATCATACAACTATTCTACCTTACTGCCCTTTCTATACATCCAAGAAACAAATCCTACAAACTATCCCTCGTATCTACTTTCTCTTTGAGCCTGTCTTCCACTCCACTACATTTGGGAATGTTGGAGTCCTTGTTTTGTAGGCAGTCCTTATTTTACTTACACATTTTCCATCCTTTGATTAAACACACCTTATTCAAGCTTGGTAAGAAAATATCTACTTCCATTCCCTTGTTGGCTTATGCTGTAAAAAAAATCCCTCATCGTCTTCTTTTTCATAGTTTGGCTCATTATTTCTAAGAAGATATCCTTGATCATGTCTATAGCTTCCTCTTATCTACCCTGCATTGGAGTTGATTGTTTGTCTTCAATTCTTTTACTACATTCCAGACTTTGATGGTCAGGTATTAAAGTTGGTGCATTTATTTAAGTGGCAAATCATATACTAATGACTCATGTATCTATTAAAATCTGTTCATTTCTCACTGAATTGATTAACTGATTGAATTCTACTTTCTGTAAAGTAAAGGCGTAGTGGTGCTTCGATGAGTCCTCGTCCCAGGAGTCGTGCTAGGTCGACGGGATTGTACCGGTGTTCTGGCTCCCAGAGCCGCGCAGCCGACACAAAGAAAGGGGTGGGTGACGACGACAGGCATGCTGTCCCTGGAGGAGCTAGTTGTACATTAATTATCGACAATGTTAGTAGAGAGGCAGATGAGAGAGCGATTTGGTGGCTCCTGCGGATGGGTTCCGACGTTGTGGATATTTTCTTATCCAGAAAGCGACGCCGTAATAACCTGCTGGCTTTCGCCATTGTCAAGGTCAAGAGTTCCGATCGGGTTACAGAGGCGGTGAACAAACTTCATGGTTGGCGTTTCCTTGGCTGTAGGATTTTTGCGTGAAGGGCTAAGTATCCATCTACAGATGGGAGTAGGAGGGGTCCAAAGATGGGAGTAGGAGAGCCAATTTGCTAGAGTCTGCAGCTTCTGGTGCAAAACTCGGTGGAACTTTGCTAGGCAAACAGGGGAGTTCTTCGGAGCGGGATGGTTCCAATTCTGAGTGCGCTGGATCTAGGTGGTGGAGATCCTGATCGACGTCATGGAAATTTTGGGGAGATCGAGGTGGTGGTGGACGAATCATGTTCAAAACTTGAAATCAGACGTATTGCTTCGGATGGCGATCCCAACCGGTGTGCCTCTTTCTGCGTGCGTGTCTGAGATGACAAGGGCCGCGACGCTGCTGCTGGTAAGTTGATGTCAGGACTACTACTATTGCGGCGCAATCGGGTCCCGAGGCGGATACAGAAAAGCTGGAAAAAGAAGGGGTGTGTGGTGGGAATAATTATGAGGAGCAGGGGGTTCTGATTTTGTTGGAGGAGGAGCCCCGTGCCGGATATTATCTTGTGGTTTCGGGATGGTCATATCCCTACTACGGGTATTGGTCCGGGTATCCATTGCATGATCTTGATCAGTATGGGTGGTGGGGCCAAGGTTATGGGTGAGGAGGTGGCTGGTGCAGCCCAGCCGTCCAGGGGGTGAGCGGGCCCCCGCTTGGAGGTGGACAGATTGGGTCCAACCTTGTCTCGAACTCATTGTGTGTCCCCAGAAGTGGCCCTCAGGCCGATAAAGTGGGAAGCTCTGATAGAGCGCCAATTTTGATTCAGAATCCGTTAGGTATTAAGGTGGGAGATTATGTCCCAGTTCCTGATGAAATTGCAAGGAATGGTCGGGTTGGGCTGCTAGATGATAGTAAGGAGTGTGGAATGTCTATCAGTCATGAAGTTCTTGAGATTGAGCGTAAGTTCGGTGGGGCTGGTGCAGCTTTGGGTGTTTTATCTACTGATCGAGTTCTCGAATGCCCCCTAATTGAGCAGGTGGAGGAGGGAGGGAAAGATGATGATCTTAGGAAGCTTTTCGAAGATCCTATTTTTCCCCCTGGTTTTGAGCCTGGTGGAGTTTCTACTGGGCCAACGGTGGACCCTGAGGAGGAGTTTGTCAAGGAAGAAGTAAAGCAGACCCTTTTTCTTGCTAAAGATCTTGGTTGCCACGTTCAAGACGAGGGGCGTGCCTTAAGTAATCTCGAAGACATCATCCGTGACCAAAAAGGTTATGCCCGTAAGAGATGTCAGGATTCGAAGGATGGAGTAGGGGTTGATTTAGACACTTGTTCGCGGATCACATCTAGAATAAGTTCCAGGAGGGAGGAAGGGCCAAAGAAACACCTATTGGGCTTTAGTAAATTTTCTCGTGCTAATAAGATTGCTAGTAGAGGCAAGAGAAGAGCATGATCTAAGTGTTAAGGGCTGGGGAAGCCTCTTTCAGGTTGGTAGGGTAGTTCTAGTAAGGTATGTTTGATTGTGGTTCTTATTTATGTTTGTGTTGCTATTGTCCCACGGCTGCGGTGTATTTCGTGCCCCAATTATATAAAAAAATCTATTAATGATTTTAAAAACAGGTCGAGTATAGATCCGCAAGAAATAGAGCAACCACCATAGCATCTTTAAGTCAAATCGGATGATAACATCTTAGATGTTCTAAAGCCAAGTCCACCTCCAAGAACTAGTCGACTTTCCCCAAACCCGTCACACTGAATGTTCCAAGACGTAAGTAAACATTAATTACTGTCTAATTATAGCTAACTGAATAATTGCTACTACTGTGAGGGAAGTTAGAGCAAGATTATAGTCATAGTAGCTTGCAAGGATAGACCCTCAGTAACTGTTAGAATATAACATTTCTTATTATGTAGTCATATTCAGTCCGTTAGTCCTAGTTGACTTATCTGTTAAAAGACCCGTTATATTTCTCCTCTTGTATAATAGAATAGCTGTATATAAACATACAACCACGTCCTGCACTAAAATAGATACATAGATAGAGAGGTCTCTCTTGAATAAACACATTGATGTCATTTCTGTAACAAAGTCAATTTCATAGAATATAGATTTTGTTCTTTGTAATTCAAGATGGTATCAGAGCCAGATTTTCGATTCCTGCTCCTGTCCTAATTCAATCTTCTTCTTCTTCGACAATTTTTTCCTCATCGTCAACCTTCGTTGAGGCACCATGACAGACAAAGATAAGTCTAGTGGTACAGCGGGAGAAGTAGATACTACAGGAGGGGATAGTAATGATCCCTACTTCTTAAGCTCGAACGATCACCCTGGGATGGTAGTAGGATACACCTTCTCAAATCAACCAGACGAGAGCTTCGGAGGCTGGAAGCAGAAGATGATGGTGGCCCTTAAAGCGAAAAACAAGTTCATGTTCATTGATGGTACATTGAAGCAACCAGATCGATAGGACGTCCAGTTTCGGAATTGGGAAAGATGAAACAGCATGATAGTTTCTTGGCTTAGTCAATGCTTAAGCAAAGAAATTGAGGAAACGATAATGTACTTCCCTAATGCCCGAGATGCTTGGAAATTGCTATGCACCAGATACGAACAAGCTAATTCAACCCAAATTTACTCCCTAGAGAAAGAGATTGGTAAGATGCAACAAAACACCGATAGTGTGTCCAATTACTACACAAGAATGAGGCGAGTCTGGGATGAATTGGAGGCGCTTGAAAAATTACCATCGTGCAACTATAACGCCAAGACGGAGTATCTGGAATAGCGAGAGAGGGAGAAATTGATGCAGTTCTT
This sequence comes from Limonium bicolor, assembly GCA_023374045.1. NCBI lineage: Eukaryota > Viridiplantae > Streptophyta > Magnoliopsida > Caryophyllales > Plumbaginaceae > Limonium > Limonium bicolor. Next base: position 97,844,715 of record CM041779.1, read on the forward strand.
AATGGCTTTAAGTGACAAATATTCACACTCCACCGCAAACGTTCGCCTCAAAGAGCCACTCCCAAGCATTGAGGAAGCCTACTCAATTGTTTGCCAAGTGGAGAAGCGTAAGCAATTGACCACAAGAACAACATCTATCGACCAAGATTTTATGGTTCTAAGTGCCAAACGGGAACAATTCAAGAAGCCCAGACAATAATTAGGGTTCAAGAACCAAACCAAGGAGCAGAAGCAGAATCTTCACTGCACGAAGTGTCAAAAATGGGGACATATAAGAGAGAATTGCTTTGAGATTGTGGCTACCATGAGTGGTGGAAAAAATCAAACGGAATAGCTGAAACAACCATTCATGACACCAACCCAGAAGAAAGGGGAACAAGAGAAGCGGGACTGACCATAAAAGAAGTAGGTCGACTCAAAGCCCTGTTGTAGAGAGACTAAAATGGCGACATCAGCAAGGAAGATTATTGCAGTTTCGCAGGTAAGCCTAAATCCGATTCTTATGTATTTGTTTGTCTAACCAGTGTGTCAAGCATGATTGATAAAAACTGTTGGATAATTGATTCTGGAGCGACATAACATATGTGTGGTAATGACAATATGTTTGTTGTGCTTCAAGAACTGAATGAAAATCATATAATTGCTATGCCTGATGGGCATGTTCAGGCTGTAAGAAAATATGGGAAAGTCAGATTAGGAAAGAATTCCTTGTTGGAGAATGTTCTGTTTGTTGAAAGATTCAGATTTAATTTGATATCTATGACTAAACTTGTTAAGCAAATTGGTCGATATGTTATGTTCCAATAATCTCTTCGTTGTTTGCAGGACCGTGATGAGAAAAGGAATTTGGTCATCGGAAGTTCTGCCAATGGCTTGTATGTCCTACAAAATGATAGCTTAGATGAAGTTCTTTTTAGCCATGTTCATGTTCAAAAGATTCATAGTTGTACTAGTTCAGTGTTAAAAAGAAATAGTCCAGTTTTGTGGCACAATAGGCTTGAACATGTGCTATATAACAAGTTGTATGTACTGGGATTGATAAAGGAATCTTATGCTGAAAATAAAATTGCTTGTGATATTTGTCATCGTGCTAGATCTATTATGAAACCATTTGTTGATTCTACTATCAAAACCAAGAATTGCTTTAATCTCCTGCATGTGGATGTTTAGGGACCTTTTAAGGTCCCCACACATGCTAGAAATAATGACTCTCTAACCCTAGTTGATGTTTACAACAGGTGCACTTGGGCGCATCTACAAAAGAACAAATCTAATGCATTTTAAATTCTCACTTGTTTTATTAAACTTGTAGAGAGACAATTCAATGCAAGGATAAAAAAGGTTAGAAGTGTCAATGCTTTTGAATTGGGTAGTAGTAATGAAGGAATCAAGTACTTTATGGAGAATGGTATAGTACATCAAACGACTTGTGTTCACTCTCCACAACAAAATGAAGTTGTGGAGAGGAAACACAAATACCTTCTAGAAACAGCTAGAGCCCTCTTTTTCTAAAGAATTTAAACTTAGAGTTTTGGGGTGAATGCATCAAGTATGCCACATACCTAATCAATAGATTGCCTTCTAAGGCTATAGATGGAAAAACTCCATATGAGATCCTCTACAATGAAAAACCAGATTATACAACTCTAAGAGCTTTTGGGTGTTTGTGTTACTTAACCTACACTGAGAAAAAAGGTAAGTTTGATTCTAGAGGATCTGCTTGTGTGTATTTGGGAATAGCAGATAACAAGAAGGGGCGTAAGGTTTTAGACTTAAAAACCCAATCTGTAGTAATCAGTAGAGATTTAACCTTTTATGAGAACCAATTCCCTTTGAAAACAGAGCCCAACAACACAGAAAATACATTACCACAGTAGATGCATATAGATCAAGCCATCCCTGATTATTATGATAGTGAGCCTAGTGAATTAGAAGAACACCAGAACACCCCTAACCAAACAGAACAAACTGCTGAGCAACCCATAATTGAAGATGATTCCTTAAGAAGGTCCACTGGAGACAAGCATCCTCCTAGTTATATGAGTGACTATGTGCTAGGTGAGGTTCATGTTTCAGAAGATGATACATTCACTGAAATTCTTCATGAAAGAATGAAAAATGCAAAAACCACCAGTAACTGTCAATTAGAATCCTTAACAGATATAAACCCTATCAATGTCTTTTAAGTTGAATCTTTAAGTATTAGATCCTACTCCTTTAATCTAAACACACAGAAACTTAGTGAACCAAAATCTTATAAAATTGTTGCACAGGTACGAGAATGGCAGCAGGTTATGAAATTTGAGCTGCAAGCCCTAGATCATAACCACACCTGTAGCATTGTTACTATCCTAAAGGGTAAACATATAGTGGGGTGTAAATGGGTATTCAAGATTAAACTAAAAGCATATGGGACTTTAGAGAGGTATAAGACACGTTTAGTTGCCAAGGGCTACAATCAGAAATATCATTGGTGGAACGGAAGGCTCAAATTAAGAGGTATATGTCACGTTTAGTTGCCAAGGGCTACAATCAGAAATATCATTGGTGGAACGGAAGGCTCAAATTAAGGTCCAAAACCGTATATAATGACGGTTCTAGACCGTAGTTAACGCGACTGTCACCTAAGATAGAGACAAAACCGTAATTAAAGACCGTGTTCTAGTCGTGCCCGTCGCGGGCTTTAACTTACGGGTTCTAAAAAACCGTAATCTAAAGTGTTTTGGCACGCGCGCATCATTGGACTTTAGATTACGGTTTATGATAAAACTGTAATCTAAAACCAAATGGCGCGCGCACGCTAAAGGGTTTACATGATGATTTTTTCCGGAACCGTAATGTAAAGTGTTTTTATTTATTCTTTATGTTTTTTTATTAAAATCACCAAAAATCTATTACAAATTGGGCAGAAATTGCACAATTACAACAGATATACACAAACTGCACAATTGCATCACACCTGTACAAAATAGCAACAAAACACATTATCTGCATACAATTGCAACAAATAACAACATCTGTTACAGCTCAAACAAATATATTGCAACTTTCATTACATCAGACATTTTGTAAACATATCTGTTACAATCTTAATTTACAAAATCGTACAGTAGCTAGCAATTCACAAATCTGTTATACAAGACAAAAAGCTAGCTAGCCTACCACTCCATTCTCAAAAAGAAGGTCGTCATGCTCTCTCTGACATGAATCAAGTCTTTTGGCCCATAAGTCTTGAATTTGCCAAAGTGCTCAATAATCTAGAACAAGCAAAGGAATGAAACACATAATGAAATTAAGATAAGACACCAAAAATATGCACAAAGAATTAAATGTAAGACAGTGTCGTCTATCGTATTACCTTTTCTTCAGAGTTTCCAAATGTTGGGAAGTACCTGCAGAACTCGTACATGTACTGCATGACGTAGTACCCGCAACTCCTGGAATTTGGTTGCTTGGGGCACTAAATCACCAAAATTTACAAGTGTAAAACGATAAGCAGTACGAATGAAATAAATGAATTACCCAAACCTTGATGTATTTGATCGTCATTTCACTAAACTCTCCGAGAGGGGTTTCTTTATGAGCACTGTCAGATATTAACAAAAACGTTAAACACAATGAAAGAGTAATTTAATTTTGGTTCAAAAAACTTACAAATAATTAAGCACTAATACAGATTCACCTTTTGATTAAGTCTTCAATGTTGAATTCTTTCCACTGCCCCAGTGGATCTAGAACGAGCAGAGAAGAAGTGACGGTGTAGAAGATAAACAAAGCCCAGTGGTGGCTACAATTTCAAATACAAAATCAAATGAGGAATGAAGGTACAAAAGTTAGCTAATTAGCATGTAAATTTACATCAGAAATCACGTTTGGTGATACGACATTAGCATAAATAATTTGTTCTCTTCTTCAGAAACATTGAAGCAATGCTTCATGTATCTACAAAACCACCCCGGGTCCCTAGTGATTGAGTCGAAAGATAAACGCTCCGGGCACACCGCAGAAATGGCAGTGACATTCTTCTCATGACATCTTAGAAGTAAACATCTATTATATCGCATGTACTACAAAAAGTTAGCTAATGCAACTTCATAGTTAATGTTCAGGAAATCTCTGCACATCATCTCTCCGATGTCCCCAAAGTTGATCGTGTGGTCATATCTTCTTCGTAGCGAAACAGAGACTTTGGAAGCGTCAGCATAAAGTTGATGCATTGAGATCCCTTCGCAATAATCTTGTCATAAGATTGACCTGACGAGGCCCTAAGGCTTTAACCAACTTATCTGGCAGTGCGAACCTACTTGTTGGCACCCCAGAAGTTCTGGCTTGACCCCGGGTCACTGGATTCTTACCCTTCGCACCCCGAGTTGCAGGCATAGACTTTTGAGAAGCAGCCTACATATCCAATAGCTCACATTGATCAAAACACACACAAACAATAATGCATAAGAATGTAAAGGTAATTACAAATTGATTATTATTATAGTAACATTAAACATATATCTACAACATACCCTCGTAGTGCAGACAGGCGCCACCGGCTGGTTGATCTCTTCATCATTATGGGCTCTATGGTGAGGAATCTCCGAGATCTATCCCAGCACATTTAAACATATGTCAAACAATTATACAAAACAAATAATATATAATTGATTATACTAGACACTAATATTTTGTTAAACAGTCTTACCTCATTGGTGACAACAATATAACATGCTGGCCAGGGAAATATGTCTCCCTTCGCTTCAACCAGTGAGCACTTATTCTCAAACGACATTGGAAGGTATGCATTCTCATATCCTTCGATGATCAAGTCCAAGGTCACACAAGCGCAGAATATGGGGAGACATTGAAAATTAATGTGTGTCCCTGATGGCAACACTATCCCATAGGCCACATCTACAGGGTGCCTGTCAAATGGTACTTGGAGACGACATTTTTTTGCTCCTTTAATAAACATCGATATTGCGCAAAGTAAATAAGTGCGCCCAATCTAATATTATTTAAAATTGTCTTTAAGGAGAAAAATACTGAAATAAAGCTAACCTGAATGTTGGCAAACGGGTACGGGTCAGCGGTCGGAGCACAACTGGACGAGGAAGACGGTAGAGGAGGATCATGCTGCTGAGTACTCGCATGTGCGATCGCGTCCAACGCTTTCTATAGTCTCTCCTTAGCTCGGCACTCAATTGTCAATCTCTCCTCGTGAGTTTGGTGCTCAGTAGCTAGCTTACGCTCAAGCATTACCTCAATATCAACAAAACTCATCTGACCCTTCTTAGCAGATGGTGGGAATACGGTCTGCTGCCGCACTTCTCCCCCCATATCCTCTAGCATGCCCCGGGTGATTCTTCATCCCGAGCGCTTGATTGAGAGGGTCCTCTTGAGAAGGAGGAGCATGTATGTCTATTTCTCCTCTCTGTGTCACTTCATACTGTCCAATTGTTAAAGAAGTTAGCACTAAATTTAAGATCTACAAATGCTTGAATCTAGAATTAAACTATTTAATAGTTTCAAATACTTACAATTTGGGTAGCCAGTTGTGCCGTCTTAGCATGAGGATATATCCTCTGACCTTCTCTAGTCGTTCTCTGGCGTCCTAGTAGGTACATTTGGACCCTACTCGTCTCAGAAACGCCCTCGATTGGGCTTTCACTACCGTCCACGTTCCTCCGCATCAGCAAACCAGCTTGCTTCCACTGATCAAGGCTGCCCACGTATCCCCTTCGTCCCATGGTGTGGGGGTAGACATTCACTTACGATTCTGCCGTGCTTGTTCTTGTTTTTGTTGTGGACATTACAATATCCTAAACTCGGGGGTGGAGTGCTGCTCAACGAAGACCCTGCACTCCTCTTCGGTGATCATGCTGTTGTACACCACATACGGTGAATGGTCATGTGGGGGCTCCCTATTGATCCAGTTTTCCACCAAGTAGTGGCGGAATGATTTAGCTTTGGCGCCCACGTGTGAAAGAAAGTTCTTCTTCACTTCTTCTGGGATCTTGTACCGTTCTTGCACCTTCCTCCATATGGTATTCTTAAATTCTCTCGGGACTTGTGGCCATGTGTGGTTGATGCAGCAATGTGATCTGGATAGATTCCCTAGCATACTAGCGAACTCTGACCTACTGCCCCCACAATACCTCTCATACCGGTCCCAGACAAGATTGATCTCATCCGGTTTCTGTAGCTTCATCCCACGAGTCAGGCCTCTACCTCTGGGTCTCGGAGTAACACTCGTAGAAGGTGCACTCATAGAAGGGGCTCTGGTAAAAGTGCCAGCGGTAGAAGGGGCACCGGTAGAAGGAACCGGTACCATTTGCTGATGAGTCTGCCCCGCTGCAGCATCTTCTAACTCTTCGCAATGTAAATTGAAGTCTTTGTCCATGCCTGCAAGAATTGAAATAAAATTAAGTATTAGATAATGACACAAAAAATACACGGAATTTAACAATGCTCATATACCAGCAACAAGTAAAAGATTGTTAATTACTTATAAATTTTAATGGTAATAACTTACTTACAACATTATTTGTCAATCCACATTCCCTCGTTATGGTCTGGTCGTATATACTCAGTTACTCACGATGACCAGTGACCTCAACCTCTTCCAATGAAATAGGAACAGTTGGAGTTTCATCTTCTGCGTCATACTCATCCTCATCAACCACACCATTCACACCAACTATTCCTCTTTTCCCTTTAAGCACCATAAACCATATTATAGGGATCAGTTACATAAAATATCTGCTTAACCTTCGTCCCAACAACAAATGGCTCAACCGTGGGAGTTGCTCTACACAGTTCAACCAGTTTCATACCATGCTCCTCCTCACGGTAGCCATGTTTGTTATCAACCCACTTACACCGGAAAACACACATTTTATAGTTGTTGTAGTCTAATACCCAAATGTCTTGTATAACACTGAAATATGATTGTTTTACTGAGACTGGACTTCAACCCACACCGTTGATGTCATATAAGTCCTAATAAGCTTCAAGCTCTACGCCACTATTCTGATTCATTGACTTACGATCCTGATGTTCTGTGAAAAATGTGAAGCCATTGACATCATACCCCTCATAAGAAATGACATCCAGATTTGGTCCAAATGCAATTACTTTAATTAGTTCAGGCACATTCGTGGACCGATCGGACAACACTTGGTCTCTGAACCAACTGACAAATTCTTGTTCTGCTCATTATGTAGTCTAATGTCACTCATGTCTGGATATTGTGCTCTTAAAATACACAAGTGTTCATCAAAGTATGGTTCAATATCTTCAAGATGACTCAGCACAACTAAATGAGCTTCGTTAAGGGTGTCTATATCAATTCTCTTCAATTTCCGTCCAAACGTACCAACACCCTTCAGTTTGCCCTCGTGTCTAGAACGTTACAATCCAATGCTATCGACACCTTCTAGGTAATGGGTGCAGAAATCTACAACTTCCTCTATCATAGTGCCCTCTATAATACTGCCCTATGGGTGACGAAGGTTCTTCATTTTCTTCTTCAGGACACCCATGTACCTTTCAAACGGATACATGCAGCGAAGGTACAAAGGGCCGCACATCAGAATCTCTCTTGTAAGATGCACGAGCAAATGTATCATTATATCGAAGAATGAGGGAGGAAAATACATCTCCAGGTGGCACATTGTAACAATAAGATCCTTTTATAGTTTAGACAGAGTGTTCGCATCAAGAACCTGAGACAAAATGGTTATGAGAAACACACTCACATTTGTGATTGTGTGTCTGACAGCATCAGGCAAGATCCCACGCATTGCAATTGGCAAAAATTCTTGCACTTGGACATGATAATCGTGAGATTTCATTCCAACTGATTTCAGATTTGTCATGGACACTAGGCGTATTATGTTTGAGGACTATCCTGAAAGCACCTTGATGTTGTGAAGGGTACTGTATAGACTTTGTTTCTCTTCTTTAGACAGAGTGTGACAGGCGGGAAGCAAGAATGTGTGTTTTCCATGTTCTTGTGGGCCAAGCTCTGTGTATGCCCAACTCAATTAAATCTTTCCTTCCTTTTAAATGATCATTTGTCTTTCCTTTTATATTCAATAGGGTGCTAGTGATACTTTCGCCCACGTTCTTCTTGACATGCATCCCATCAATACAATGTCTAACCTCCAGATGCTGCTTTACTGAAGAAACCAAAATATTTATTTCTTTTTCCATACATTTTTTCAGCATTTTTGGTAGGCGGCCCGAAGTTTTTGACAATATTATCCACCTTCTTATAAATCTTTACACCTGTCAAAGGCTGTCGTGCCACGCTGTGACCAGTTTTTCCGTCGAACTCTTTCGCCATCTTTAGGTACTTATGTCCTTTTGGAAGCATTTTTAGGTGGCCTGTGTACACGTTTTTTCCACTATGTTTCAAGCGGATACTATAAGTGTTCTCATCATAAATCGGACACGCCAACTCACCCTTAATTGAATAGCCTCAAAGATTACCGTAGGCAGGGAAGTCATTGATTGTGCAGTACAGCATAACACGTAAATTGAAGTTCTCTTTGCTGAATGAGTCGTAGACTGTAGCCTATTCATTCCACAATAGTGGTAGATCCTCTATCAAAGGTTGTAGGAATACATCAATTTTGTTGCCCGGTTGCTTCGGACCCAATATTAACGAAGACAACAAGATGTGTCTAGGTTTCATGCATAACCAAGGTGGTAGATTGTAAATAACCAAAATCACGGGCCAGGTACTGTGTATGCTACTCAAAGTACCGTAAGGGTTCATCCCATGCGTGCATAAGCCTAGCCTTAGGTTTCTTGGTTCGTTACCAAAATCAGGAAATTTTATGTCTATGTTTCTCCATTGTGGTACATCAGCGGGTTGTCTTAATCTACCATCCTTCTTCCTGTGAACTGAATGTCACCTAAGATTCTCTGCTTCTTTCTCAACATAGAACAAACGCATGAACCTTGGAATGATTGGCAAGTACCACATTACCTTAGCCGGTGAACCTTTCTTACTACCGCTGATGTCATTTTGTTGTTTCTTCAGATAGCGTGACTCTCCACATGCTGAACAGCTTTTAACAAATTCATCCGATTTCCAAAACAACATGCAACCATTTGGACAAGCATGAGTTTTCTGGTACTCCATACCCATTGGGCACATCAATTTTTTAGCTGAGTAAGTAGTCGTTGGTAAAACGTTGTCCACCGGAAGAATGTTTTTTAATAGTTCCAAGAGGGCAGTGAAACTTACGTCGCTCCAGCCATATTTCACTTTCAAGTTGAATAGCTTTAGAATAACACTCAACTTGCTTAACTTTGTAGGGTCACACCCAGGGTACAGTGGTGTTTTTGGATGAATCCAACAAATTTTCATACTTTTCTGGCGTGTTAGAGTGATGTCGTTACACATCTTCGAGCATTGTCTCAATGTCATTGTCAAAGAAATCTGGCTCAACGTCAACTGTAGCGTCTTCCGGATCACCCGCAACAGTATTGCGTCCAAGTTCTGTTTCTATGTTTGCATGACCATGATCTCATTTGTCGGGCTTAATAACATTAACCACGCTCTGACCATGCCATCGGATTACATCTTGGTAATCCTTTGTAAAACCACGGCAGATCAAATGTTTCTTAACTGTTTCAACCCCGCAATACCTCGGATTGTTTTGGCAGTCGATACACAGACAAAATATGTATCCCTTGTTCGCCAACATTGTGTAAAACTTATCGACTCCTTCTAAAAACTTGTTGTCCATCTTTCTACTGTAAATCCATGAACGTTCCATCTCCTTCTAGCTATATATGTGAACGCAGCCACTTCATACCGTCACCCGTGACTGAGTCTTTAAATTTCTATATGTTATCAACCTAAATCCATCCAGTCACATAAAATCCCTCCGGTGAACATGTTTTTAGTATGTAATTTATTGAAAATTTTGGTAGTATCTCCCTGCAGCTCTTCAAATGCACGATATTATGATATTAATCAATAATATATGCACCCGAAGAACAATAAAGAGGTACTGCTGAAATAATCTGTAAACTACATATTAAAAACATATTAACACCCTAGGTGTGAGATTTAACGATCATGGACAGTCCCGACGGGGACACCCCAAGATATACCTCTATTAGGTATATCTTAGATGGATAACTATGTTCGATAGTTTTTCAAATACTAAATCTGGTAAATATATGTAAATCTTACCTGATCTTGTAGACGATTAGTCGATGCTGAGACAATTGAGGTGGGAAGCCAAAATAATGTTGTAGCCCTGATGCATAAACAAAGAAACGACAACATTATAATTCATCAAAAATTTAAAGTTAAAATGCTAGCTAAACCGCGGCAAAAGTTCGACACCATCTCCCCTAATGTTCTAGTATTTCCAAGTCACTTTTATCAACTTCAAATTCACACCATCAATAAATCCACGTGGCATATACAAGATGTAAATAATACTTATAAACTAAATACTAATTAGAATAATTAACTAAATCAAATTTACTTATAAACTAACTTTATATTTTAAAACTAGACTACTATGTATTAACTTTAAAACTAAATGCTAAGAATAACTAAATCAAATTTAATCTTCAAATTAATAAACAAAGAAATATAACTACAGCAAATGCTATTTGACAGTTAGGTTTGCAAAATTACCGTTAGTAAACAGCGCACAACAAATGCAATTTGGCAACGCTTCGAGAATCATCCCACAAACTAGGTTCCAACTGTGAATTTGGGCACACATATATGAACAGGGTTAGACCTTTTGATATTACATTTTCAGAAATCGAGATGGATACACACAGTCTGTCCATGCATACACACATTTTCATATTCGCATACCAGGTTAGAGACAGACGGCAACGTTGACGACCAGTGGTGGCGAGTGGGCAGTGAACGGCGCGATGGGCATTACTAAGGCGGCGGGAGCGAGGAGATAATTTCAGCAAGGAAGTACCGAGAGAGAAGTGTTCACGGAAGGTTAGAGGTTACTGTAAGTGTGAAGAGTAAACGGGCAAATTCTCAGGTTATAAGGACTTTAGATTATGTTTCAATTAAAAACCGTAACCTAAAGTTTTACAGAACCATAAAGAGAAAAATCAAAAGAATTAAACGATAGCGCAAAAAAAATATGGCCTATGCTGGGTTTCAAAATCAAGATCGATGGCATTGACTCATGGATCCACAGCCACAGGGCCATGAGTCTTATTCGATCAACATTATGCAACATATTTATTATAAGTTTTCATTTATTTTTCTGATATACTTGTTAACGTTAAAATCAGTCTTAGTTAAAATAAGTTGGTAAAACGACGTCGTTAGCTGACATATAGATTACACGTGTCTTAAGGGACGTCAAAAAATTCAAATAGGGCGGGAAAAATTTGGTGTCAGGTTAAAATGACATCGTTGACTGTTAGTAAGCGCGCATCTACCTCCGATCCTATTTTTTATTACGATTATTTCTAAACACATAATTAATTAACTCCGGGCCCTCTAATTAGTCACGCTCTGTGTTTAACCCGTGAATACTTAACCGTAATTTAAGTCTTATGTTCCACTAGTGTATGGGGAGGACTATTGGGAAACGTTCTCACCAGTGGTGAAAATGACCACTGTTCGTATGTTAGTTGTTGTAGCAGTTGAAAGTGGATGGAATATACACCAACTTGACATAAACAATGCTTTTTTACATGGTGAACTTCATGAATAAGTTTACATGGAAATTCCTGATGGTATGAAAGATTTATAGAGAGATTAGGTGTGTAGATTACATAAGTCCATCTATGGACTGAAGCAAGCGTCAAAAACTTGGTATGAAAAACTGAGTAACTTTCTTCACTGTCATGGTTATATCCAATCAAAAAATGATTACTCACTGTTTATTAAGTTCAACGGTCAGTCAAGGACTTTCTTAGGAATCTATGTTGATGATATGGTAGTCACCGGGAATGACATGACAGAGAAACAACAGATCAAGCTTGCCCTCGATGCTGAATTCAAAATAAAGGACCTAAGGAGGATAAATTACTTCCTAGGCATGGAGTTCTTATACAGTAACAGAGGGGTAATTCTACACCAAGGTAAGTACACCCAAGACCTTATAGATGAGTTTTTACCTACTAATAGTTCTACTGTTTTAGTCCCTCTTCCTGTAGGGATTAAATTGGAAAGAGCACAAGGACAGCTGCTTGAAGATCCTTCTATTATCGAAGATTAATTGGAAGAGTAAATTTTTTGGTCAAACCAGAGCATACCTGGCATACTCAATTCAATTCCTGAACCAGTTTCTGAAGGAGCCACGAATGGAACACTACAAGGCTGCAGTACACTTACTACAATACATCAAAGGCAGTCTACGACAAGGAATTCTATTCAACACTGCACCAGATTTGAAACTTACAGCCTACTGCGACACAGACTGGGCAAGTTGTTCACTAGCGAGGCGCGCAGTTAGTGGATACATCATTCTTCTAGGAGGAACCCTCACCAGTTGGAAGTCTAAGAAACAACAAACTGTTTCTCTATCGACAGTAGATTTGAGTATAGATCTATTAGGCGGGTGACTACTGAACTCACATGGATATCAAGACTAGCTCAAGAGTTCGACATAACAGAATTCACACCAATTCAGATAAGCTGTGATAATAAAGCAGTAGTATATATTGCAAGAAACCCAGTGTTTCATGAAAGAACGAAACACATAGATTTGGATTGCCATATAGTTAGAGAGAAAATGCAAGAAGGTCTCATCAGCTTGCAACCCATACAAGGAAAGCATCAACTGGTAGATGTGTTCACTAAACCAGTGACTGCAACAGACTACAAGAATTTCCTTCAGCGACAGGGATTACTCCAGTGTAAACCAGTCCAGTATCAGAACCAATATAGTATCATTTCAAGACTCGAGTCCGCTCTTCAATTCAGACCCTTCGTCTTGAGGGGGACTGTTAGAATATAAAATTTACTATGTAGTCATTATTCAGTCTGTTAGTCCTAGTTGACTTATCTGTTAAGAATCTCGTTATATTTCTTCTCTTGTATAATAGAATAGCTGTATATAAACATACATCCATGTTTTGCACTAAAATAGATACATAGATAGAGAGGTCTCTCCTGAATAAACACATTGATGTCATTTCTGTAACAAAGTCAATTTCATAGAATCACGATTTTGTTCTCTGTAATTCAAGAGTAACACAGTCATTCAAAAACTTTAGGATATGAATGTTTCAAATTGTGTTTGTTATGCCCTGACACCATGACCAATGACTGTTACGGTCAAAGAATTAAGAACCTTCAAGCCATTGTATTCTAGATAAGATCTGCAAGCCAATCCACTGCCCATCAACATTCCAAAATGTGAATTTCTAGCATCAAATGAGACTCATCGGCAAGACTCCACATAAATGTTCTCGGAAAAATTCCAGGAGAGGGTGTTTCACCTCATCTATTCCCATGCACGGGTGTTTTCTACCGTAATTCCACGGAGCATATTTTTTTAAACTGTACATATGCCGATAATGGCATTATCGGCTTCCGGAAAACGACCGGTGAGGGCTTTGCAAAGAAGCCGATAATACCATTATCGATTTCCAAAGGCCGATAATGGCATTATCGGCTTCCAGAAGATGATAATGGCATTACCGGCTTCTTTGCAAAGCCTCCAACACCCAAAACTATAAACCCAGCATTTGCCGAGTCTCTCACCATCGGTTTCTCCATTTTTTTCCCCTGACATTCTTCTCCTCCTACCACATATCCACATCTCCCCTCCCATTTGCAGTCCCTATTAAAATCCTCTCTTTTCCTAGGAGCAAATTAAGTCTAGCGGGAGACCAATACCAGATCGGTGAACAAGGTCCACTAGAATCGGAGCCTTTCAGTTTGCAGACGACTCATATATCTGCAGCATACGCATCTGACGACCCGGTTAGTACATTTAGTAATAAGTTATTTTTACATTATTATATCCATTTAACACATTGGTTAACACATTAATAATTGTAATAATTGTACAGCCAACTGTTCGTTTAGTTAATAATTAGATGTAGTTAAACTGATTATCGATTTCCAAAGGCCGATAATGGCATTATCAGCTTCCAGAAGACGATAATGGCATTACCGACTTCTTTGCAAAGCCTCAAACACCCAAAAACTATAAACCCAGCATTTGTCGAGGCTCTCACCATCTGTTTCTCCAATTTTTCCCCCTGACATTCTTCTCCTCCTACCACATATCCACACCTCCCCTCCCATTTGCAGTCCCTATTAAAATCCTCTCTTTTCCTAGGAGAAAATTAAGTCTAGCCGGAGACCAGTACCAGATCGGCGAACAAGGTCCACTAGAATCGGAGCCTTTCAGTTTGCAGACGACTCATATATCTGCAGCATATGCATCTGACGACCCGGTTAGTACATTTAGTAATAAGTTATTTTTACATTATTATATTCATTTAACACATAGTTTAACACATTAATAATTGTAATAATTATACAGCCAACTGTTCGTTTAGTTAATAATTAGATGTAGTTAAACTGAATGTTAGCTTTTGTACCGTATTTAATTGTAGAATAATTAGTTAAATGAAATGCTAGCTTTTGTACGATTTAATATAATGAACCTTAGTAATTATTTTATTCATAGTTTAGTTAATTATAAGGTTTATTTATAATACATAGTGTATGTATATTACTTAGTTAATAGTTTTTTAACTAAATGTTAGTTTTTGTATCCTATTTTTTAATTGTGCAATAAGTAATTACACTAAAACGCTCAATGCACTTTAGTAATTAATTAAATTTGTAGTTTAGTTAATTATATATTGTTTACATAAATAACACATAATATATGTAAATTATCTATCTAGGTAATAGTTGTTAAACTAATGGTTAGTTTAATTATTAATCCGATGTAGTAGTTTAGTTTTTTTACCGTATGATTTAGTTGTAGATTAAGGAGTAATTCTAAAATGATTTAATATAATGAACCTTTGTAATTAATTTAACTTATAGTTTAGTTAATTATATATTTTCTAGATAAATAACACATACTATATGTTTATTATCTATTTAGGTAATAGTTGTTATAATAATACCAGTTTAATTACCTATCAAACATACTTAAAATTAATGTTAATTTATTTATTGTATAATCAATCGGTAATTTATCATGTAGATGATTTCACTGCACTTAAATGAATATATTAAGATGCAAATTAGTTAAGTGTTACCTTAATCTATTGTTAGAACTATTTATATGTGATTCATATTTGTTACTTGTTGATGTTTAAATTAATATAATCAATCTTAGTGATTACTTATAAATGATACCGATTTCAATTGTGACTATCATCTAAAGACTATTTCGTAGTAGTTGTAAATTTTGCAGTTGTAATTGAATTAATTAATTATAGTAATAGTAACTGTAACTCGTATGGAATGTAGATATATGCACAATATAGAAACAAGACCTTGAAAACTAGGTCTTGTTGGAAGGGTGCTACAGCCCCGCATGATGCTATCGTCCCGTATATTGCTAGAGCTGGTTTGTTTGGGACAGTAAATCTGAAGCTGAACAACTACACCGGCACTAATAGAAATCAGATTTTTTGTTACAAAGGTTCAGGTAACGATTTAAAATCGTTACCATAGTTGTTATTAGTAACAAGTATTTTGTTACCAAAGATAGTATTAAAGATTTAAAAAAAATTGAGACTACAGTAACGATATATTCATTACAAAATCATATTTTTAGTAACGATATAATTTTTAGTAACGAATAAAAGTCGTTATAATAAATAAATTGATCTTTAGTTACGCCATCACGTGTAACGACATGTAACGACTTTTGTTGTTACAATAACTCAAATTAGTAACGATTTAGATTTTAAACATAAAGTAAATAATTCTTTTTGCTTTATCAATCTTCCTTCTTTATTTAACTAGCTAAGTGTGGTGAGTCTCACTTAAAAACTGGCCCCCTCATTAGTACTAGGATATTTATGGTCTTTGTTGACCATTTAGTTGACTTATATTGACTAATGTCTTAAACTAGCACTATTTGGGCACTATTCACAAATTAATGCACATAATTGTGAAGTTTTTGATTTCTGTAACACCCCAACCGCTAATCCTATGCTTACCGTCCAATCATCCCATAATCCAGAGTTACTCGCAGCGGAAATACTACTTACTACGGCGGGTGGTACAACGCCGCTAACCGCCCATACGGCTAGCTAGGCTCATTCTACTTACAGTCATGGTCCGATGAACATAATATACCGAGCCACTACCTTAATGCATACCGAATACAAAATAACATTCTTACATTCTGGGATCACCGAGTATTTAAAGTGTATTCAATTACAACCTTTCAAGTTTACCAAAAGAATGAGTTTTAACCTCTACTCATCTATACCAATCATAAGCCTTCCCCAATATCCAAAAAGGTGTACCCCATGGTACACCGGCTAATCAAAAACTACAGCCATGTACTACTCGGTACACCGATCATCATTCAATGTTTGCAATCCAAAAAGAAACCGAAATGAAACTCTTCGTCCTCTTCATCCTTCTCGAGTACCTGCGTGTAGTAAAAATGGTGCCCCAAGGGGCTCAGCAAACGCTGCGTATAAACTCCGCATATACCGCGTGCTAGCTAGGGCACGCCGACTATTTGACGTCCACTAAACATGTTGTTCATTTATTTCATACATACATGCTTTGCATACAACATACATTCGTTCACAATACATTATTCATTCCAAGGCAACAATACAATGATGCTCACAACACTTACCTTCACAAGGTTAGCCAAATTACGCATCCGGGTTAATCGGAATGCTATTTACTCTTTTACTCATTTTATATTACTTACTCTTACTTACACTTACTTACTTACATTCACTTTACTTACTCATTCTTACTTACTTACTTATACTCAAGTTAAGTCGTCGGGACCTCCGGCCCTGGGGACTACTCCGTCCCACCTCCGGGATTTACTTGACTCACCAATCCGGGATGCTACCCACTTAACGGATTTGGGCCGCGGACCAGTTTAAGAGTCAGGAATCGGATCCAACCTCTTGTGTCTCCTCATCCTCACGCGTGGCCGAAACTATATCGGACTTCTACTCATTCCAATTTAATTACCAATTTAAGTTAGGATGGTTAGCTTGTTAGGAATAAGTTAGAAGTCCATTCACACAAACAATCGGTCACGATGCAATACAACATACATACACACATTCATTATTATTCATACATTTCATGAATTATACAAACTGAGATTTAAAGAAAATATACCACAATATACAACACTACATATTCACAAGTAAACATGATAACTCCGATTCGTGCATTTATCTTATTTGGTGATCAATTAGCACACAACGCACAAATCAGAGTAACCAAGATAGCATACGGGGCATGAGGAATTCATACTGTTCACCGTCGTACGTGTTTCCAAACGTTCTCCCGGTGTCACAAATCAAATCCTATTTTATACATACACAATTAAATGATTATTATAGCCATCATTAACTTAACTCATTACTCTTACGTTTACTAATCCATACTTACTAAGTCTTTGCATTCCTAACACTTATATTTCACTTACTCATTTTTCATTACTTATCCATGGTTTACTTACCTATATATATACATATGTGTAGGAGGGTATACATATATATATATATATATATATATATATATATATATACATACTAGTTATAAGCTTACAGTTTTTTTTTGTAAGTATTGGGGCGTCCGACCCACCGTCCGACCCAAGCCCTGGGTCGGACCATTCCAGTAGAGTTCGTCCTCTGAAATTCACCCTGCCTGACCCAGCACTATTCCGTCCGACCCATACCCTCTGGGTTGGACCGTTCCAGAAGGTTTCGGTCCCGTGTCCCTGCTCCGTCCGACCCACTGTCTGACCCAGACTCTGGGTCGGACGAAGTCAGAAACTTCGACCCTTATTTTTTTTGCCTGTCCGACCCACGTCCGATCCACGGTCCTGGGTCGGACCATTACAGAAAGATTTATTGTCGTTGCCTATGTCCCGTCCGACCCACTGTCCGACCCAGACCCTGGGTCGGACGGTAGCAGAACATTGCTACAGGTTTTGTTTTTCTTTCCCAAGTTCACCCATTGCTTCCCCAATCTTCCTACATACATCCTAACATGTTTTAGTACAATTTAAACATCCTAAATCATGCTAATTCATTCCCTAATTCAATTCATTACAATTCTATACTAACTCATTTACACAATTCTCTAAGTTCCTACTCAACACTTACATTGTTTTCTTCCTTAATGCACTTTGCTACAGATTTTTACTCTAACACTCCCCATCTTTAGTTCCCTCTTCTAATGTCATTTCTAGCACCACCAATGCATCACAATTACATTAACTAACTCTCCTAACTTACCCTCTATCTAACTCAATCAAAATCTGTTACAACCTATATCATTCACCTAGTTTCTAATACACTAAGTGTTCTAATCCTATGTAAATTTTGCCACAGTCTCCCTTATAATTTTACACTCTCACCACATTGTTTTACTCACACAAATGATCCACACCACCTGTTTATAATCAATGTCAACATTCCCATCTCTCTTACACAATACTACACTAAGCAACATTTATTTCCTGCACTCAAATATAGCTCCCATTTATGTTTTATCAAGTTTTAAGATGTCTTTTAAGATTCAAAATACTTATATTCTCCTACACATTACACTACTACTACATTACCATTTTCATTACTAATTTCAACTTCTAAAAATCTGTTACATACACATTCACAAAGCTATACAAAGATGAGCTTAATTACCTTGTTTTCTTCTTCTAGATTTTCTTTCTCTTCTCTCTTGCTTCTTCTTCTTCTTCTCTCTCTCTACCGGTTATGGTACTTCAACAAGTCTAACATTATAACCCATACATACACACCATTTCAATACTAAAACTAACCCTAAACATTGTTTAAGCTTTAATGTAAATTTCTAGGGTTTAGAAACTTCATTACCTTCCAATGGTGCAAATGAAGCTTGGAGTGGCTCAAGAACAAAATTCCAACTCCACCAACAAGGCCAAAATCGGCTAGCATAAAGAAGCAAGCAAGGGTTTTAGTTTACATTTTCGTTTTGCCCTTGAGGCTAGAAAAAGATGGAGTTTTTAGGGATATTTTTACCTCAATAGAACAAGGAGAAGGAGGGCCTTACAATGGTGGTCTTGAAGCTCCAAATGGGACATACCCATAAAAACGAAAATGTTGGTTTTCGAATTTTGAAAGGATGGAAATGTAGCTCTTGATGAGAGGATTCCAATGGTGGTATTTTTATAATTTTTGGAAGAGATTAAAGGGGGTTACAAGAAGAGAGAAGTAAAAGTTTGTGGGGGTTTTCTTATTTCTCCATTGATGTCGCATGGAGGAAGGAGAAATAGAGAGTGAGGGAGATGGGTGTGTACGTGAGTGTTGTGAGGAGAATGAGGGAATTGGAGAGAGAGAGTGAGAGGTAAGTTTACTTTATTGTTTTTAATTGCTTTTGTCTTTTGTAAATAGAGGATATAGGTGAGTGTGTGAGGGGGGGGGGGAAATCGGACCACTGCACACACACACACACACACATGTACATTTTATTTTCAATAGTGGACACATAAGTTTGTGTTATTTATGTTTCTACCCCACAACTTCCCGTTTTTGACAGTTTTTACTAATTTCTCGTTTTATTGATTTTATTGGTTCTAAAGCTTCACTAATATTTATTAATGATTATTTAGTTGACCAAAACTGTTACGAGTCTATTTGACCCGCTTAAAGACACGTTTTCACAGTTACCTCGAAAAACGCGCTTTAAGGTTCGTTAGTGATTTTAATCCACTTTAAGGGTCCGTTTTCTTTGGGATTTGTTCCCTCATGATTATTTATACTTAATTAAGCTTCTAAATTATTCATTAGCCTAATTAATCACTATTTTTAATTACGGGGTATTTCAATCTACCCCCTTAAGAAACTTTGCCCTCAAAGTTGCTCAAGGTTAATAGTTTAATAATTCTACTCATTAGGCAAACCAATTGCCATAATGCATCTCACTACCACCTGTGAGGTGTTTACTTCCTTCCACATTGCAAGCGTACACAATCCAAGCACAATACGAATTCACATACACAATTCATCATTTCCATACATATCATATCCACATTACACAGTACACCATGCAATTCATAATCCACATTACACCAATACATCACACCGATACATTACACGTTACACATACACATCCATGCACTACACATTACCCATACATACATTCACATACCAATTCACTTGCACTACATGTGCCATACAAAAATCTATTACAACATCTGTATCTATGCAATGCTCACCCCGAAGCAATGCAAAAGCAAAAGGGCTTTACCCCCCTTAAAAGGGGTACGACCCGTACCCGTATTGCTAGATGCTAGACTCTCTAGTCTATGAACAACTGTGGGTACTTAGCCTTCATGGCGTCTTCCAACTCCCATGTCGCTTCTTCGACATCATGGTTTGACCATAGGACCTTCACCATTCGTATAGACTTATGGCGAGTGTCTCTGGTCTTCCTGATCAAGGATTCTTACTGGGGTTTCAACATATCGCATAGTCGGTTCGATGGATAGTCTCTCGGGCTCTAGCACATGAGAAGGATCGGCAATATACTTCTTGAGTTGTGACACATGAAATACATCATGGACACGCCCTAAGTCCTCAGGTAGTGCTAACCTGTAGGCTACGGATCCAACTCTTTCGGTAATGGTGTACGGCCCTACAAATTTTGGGCTTAGCTTGCCCTTCTGACCAAAACGGAATACGCCCTTCATAGGTGAAACGCGCAAGAACACTTGGTCGCCCACGGCGAACTCAAGGTCGTGTCGTCTCACATCCGCATAGGATTTCTGTCTATCTTGGGCTGCCTTCATATTGGCTCGAATCTGCTGAACTTCAGCTTGCACTTGTTCAAGGTACTCCGGTCCTATGATGACCGCTTCGCTTGACTCATCCCAACACAAGGGTGTACGGCAGGGTCTACCGTATAGAGCTTGGAAAGGCGACATCTTAATCGAGGCGTGATAACTATTATTATACGAGAACTCGATAAGATGAAGCTTATCTAACCAACTCCCTTGAAAGTCTAAGGCACATGCCCGAAGCATGTCCTCCAGTGTCTGGATGGTCCTTTCTGTCTGACCGTCGGTCTGAGGATGGAAGGCGGTACTCAACTTCAATTTTGTACCCAGCGCTTCCCTTGTAGCTCTCCAGTATCTCGAAAGAAATATGGTGTCGCGGTCAGATACTATTGTTTTCAGGACTCCGTGATGTCTGATGATCTCCTTGTCGAATAGCTCAGCTAGCTTTACTACCTTCCAGTGTCCTTCATCGGTATGAATCTGGCAACCTTGGTAAGGCGATCGACTACTACCCAGATCATGTTGAGTCCTCCCCTGGCAGATGGGAGTCCTACAACAAAATCCATGGAGATATCATGAAATTTCCACTCCGGAACTGGCATCGATTGTACCATTCGCCCGGTCTACGATGTTCAAATTTCACCTTTTGGCATGTTAAGCATCTCAATACAAATTCCGTCACATCTGATTTCATTCCAGACCACCAGAAGTACCTCTTCATGTCTTTGTACATCTTGGAGCCTCCCGGATGGACTGACAATGTGGAACAGTGTGACTCTCGCAAGATGCGATGCCTTAGCTCAGCATTGCTTCGGGGGACACATAACCTGCCATTTAACCGAATCAAACCATCTTCATGTAGCTTGAAGTCATACTTCTTCTTCTCGAATGTACCATTCTCGATCTTTTGTCTGATTTCGGTTAGGTAAGGGTCGCTCAACTGAGCGTCTCGCACCTCGTCAACCAAGCTAGAAGAAGCGAGTAGCGAATGGAGCGAGTGTGCTCGACGGCTCAGGGCGTCGGCTACAATGTTTGCCTTCCCTTCCTTGTACTGTAGGTCGATGTCGTAGTCAGAGAGAAACTCCATCCACCTTCTCCGTCTCAAGTTCAATTCTTTCTGTGTGAATAAACTCTTGTGGTCGGAGTAGATGGTGATGCTTACCCCATAGAGATAGTGTCGCCATATCTTCAAGGTGAAGACAATGGCTCCTAACTCTAAGTCGTGAGTCGGGTAATTCTCCTCATGCTTTTTCAGCTGGCGGGAGGCATAAGCTACATCCTTGCCATGCTGCATGAGTACGCATCCCATTCCCTTGCCTGATGCATCACAATATACCTCAAATCCCTTTGTGCCCTCTGGAAGAGTAAGGACGGGCGCTGAGGTCAATGAGTCTTTAAGGCTCTGAAATGATAACTCGCACTCGTGTGTCCATACAAACGGTGCATCTTTCTTCATCAGTGTAGTCATGGGCTTAGCGACTTTCGAGAAGTCCTTTACGAATCTCCGGTAGTAACCGGCTAGACCAAGAAAGCTCCGGATGTCGGTAACAGTCTTAGGTCTAGGCCATGATCGTACAGCTTCTATCTTAGAAGGGTCAACTGAGATACCTGCGCTCGAGATGACATGTCCAAGGAATGATACCTGATCAAGCCAAAACTCGCATTTAGAGAACTTCGCATACAGCTGGTTCTCGCGCAGTGTCTCAAGCACTTTCCTCAAATGGGTTTCATGTTCCTCTGCTGATTTGGAGTATACAAGTATGTCATCGATGAAGAAAACAACTGAAGTGTCCAACTGCTCACTGAATAGACGATTCATGAGGTCCATGAATTTAGCTGGTGCATTTGACAAACCGAATGGCATCACCGTGAATTCGTAGTGGCCATATCTGGTACGAAATGCCATTTTTTCTATGTCCTGCTCTTTGATGGCAATTTGATGATACCCAGAACGGAGGTCAATCTTGGAGAAGACTGATGCTCCTTTCAGCTGGTCGAATAGGTCGTCGATGCGTGGTAATGGGTATTTATTTTTTACTGTGACCGCATTCAGCTCGCGGTAGTCAATACAAAGTCGGAGACTACCGTCCTTCTTCTTCTCGAAGAGAACCGGTGCTCCCCAGGGTGATACGCTCGGGCGTATAAACCCTTTGTCAAGTAGGTCACGTAACTGCTCTTTCAACTCTGTCATTTCAGCAGGTGCCATACGGTATGGTGCCCTAGCAATGGGACCGGTACCTGGCAAGAGGTCAATTTCAAATTCCACTGCTCTCGGAGGTGGCATGCCGGGTAGCTCCTTAGGGAATACATCGGGAAATTCGGATACAATGGGTACATCGTCATTGAACTCTGGATCTCTTTCCAGGTCTTGCACATAACATAAGTACACCTCTTGGCGCTTTCTGAGCTCCCGGTACATGGCCATGGCAGATATGAGTGTGGTCGAAGGCTCTCTCGGTCTCTAGCGGTAAGATACAGTAACCCCAGAAGGACTCCTGAGCAGCAATCGGTGCTCGGCTCAGAGGATTCTACCCTTGTGCCGCTCCAACCAATTCATTCCGATGATTAAGTCGAATCCCAATCCATTGAATTCGATGAAGGAAATGGGAAACGCTTCGTTTTTTATTTGGATTGTGGTTGATTGATAATATTTGGTACACTTTACTCGCTCCTTCGATGGGAGAGTAACCATGAAATTCGGTAGTTCATCCGCATCTAGCTTCAACCTCTTCACGAAGGATGGTGATACGAAGGTGTGAGAGGCGCCGGAATCGAATAATACATTGGCATCAATGCCGTTCACTGGGAAGGTTCCCGTTAAGATGGTGTCGCTTCTGCCGGCTTGTGCTTCGGTGAGGATGCTCAGGTTACCTTCGGTACCGAGTCCACAACCTATTGAATTCACAATTGGATAAGTATTGATGGTGGACACAAGTGGAATTAAATCAACACTGCTCTTTATTGATAAACCAACCATCATACATACCGTGTCTCTAATACACGTTACTAATAGATTACATGGTACTATGAATTTAATACTTTCTAAAGGTAAGGTTCAGGCGTCCTGGTTTCATGTGTGTGGCATTGATTATTGCCGGCGGTGCCGTATTCAACTTGATCTTGTTGATCCCGTGATACAGCATCCTAGAGTTTCCACCCATGATGAGGACATCTCCTGATCTCAGTACCAGTTTCTGTGCCAGGTCCACACGCTTCTGCTCGCTAACATAAATACGGCGTCAACACCAATGGACCAAGACACTACGGGCACTCCTTGTTCAAGAGATTTCGCTGTCTCGTCCTTGTCTTGGTGTAACCCAAGTCGTCCTTCTTTCTCATAGAAGTTGACAATACAGAGGTCCGCTTCAAGTGCGGGGATCGGTTCATGTTCGCATTGTTGTGCAAGTTCTACTGCTTGTGTGACGAGTGTTTGAAACTTGGTGGTATTGTCGGTGGCGTCGCTCCATCTTGTGTTCGTGTCCCCTAGTATGTCTTGTATAAAGATTCCAGTCCTTTCCCACACATCATTTTTAGCTTCATCTTCGCTCCACCGGGGAATTCGGGTGTGTAAAATCCCCTGACCGTTCCTAGCTCGTTGCATCGTCGATGCTTGAGATTGGGCTTCAGGTGTCAGGTAGTCCCCTTAATAGATCATACCTGGTCGGATGAGGACACTGTTCATTGGTGTAGTAGTGGTTGGTGATGGCGATCTTTTGATTCAGGTTTACCGGTATCGGATAACAGATACTAAAGCTTCCTATGGTTACAAATTTCGTCTACGGTGAGTACTAGTTTCAACTATTTCATTTCATGCTCATTTCATACTCCAATTCATTCAATCATGCATTCATTCATACAGTTACTCTAATACTTAGACATGCTACTTCAAGGATTAAAGGTTTAGATTAATTACCTGGGCCGGATTTAGAACCGGACCCATCACGGTCTATGACATGAAGGACAGGCTGCCTCTGAGGTGCACCCTCGGAGGTCCCCGGGATCCCTGTCCCTGCGGTGCCTGCTGGGTCGGTGCATCGCCAGATGCAACCTCCTTGCCTTCCCTTTGCTTGTAGCTTTGGAAGTTCCCCTTTGGCTTAGCATTCTCCGGGCATCTGTTAGCTGTGTGACCCACTTTCTGGCAGTTGTAGCATTTGATTTCTCTCCCATAGTAATCTTTGCCGGGATGGTCTAGGTTGCACTTCCTGCACACATAGGTGCGGCCATCTGAGAAGGTTTTGGTGGAACCGGAGCCAGAACCTAAGGTGTAGAGGGTTAGCATATGTGCGTGGATATACTAGATATGATACTGATACGAATACGAATTAGAAGTAGAAGTTTACCCTTAGGTGGGTATGATCTCAGTGGCTTTGCTGCCACCGGTGCAGATGAACCGAGTTGAAGAAGTTCAACCGGTTTGCCCTGCTCAGCATGGGCACTGCTTTCACTTGGGAATTTCTTTTGGGATTGCTAAAAGAAATTTCCCTTCTTCTTTTTCCAGCTTTTACCCTGGTTCTGCTCCTCGCCATTGGTGTTCTTGTTGTTGGCCTTGCGCTTCAGCGCGGTTTCTTCATCCCGTAGTTGGCAAGTGATTTCAACGCGAGAAGCCGTGATAACACTCCTGAAGTTTCAGGTATTAGCCGGGATTCTCATTTAAGGAATATAAGGAAAGACTCAAGAATTCGAGGAATTTAAGGAATTCAAGGAATTGTAATGATACTAAGGGTTAACCGATATTTACCTGAAGGGAGGTAAATCGTGTGTAGCCCATACCGTACCGAAGGCGACTCAGACCGCCATAGAAGCGATCGACCAACACCTGGCCGGTGTATCCTAGATCGGGGAGAAGACGGAGGATAGAAGTGAAAGTGCGGTAGTACTCATCCACAGACATCTTGTGTCATTTTCAAGGCGTCCAGCTCTAGCCTTTTCTTTGTCTTTACGTGCTCTGGATAGTACTTGGATCGGAGGATAGCGGCAAAGGACTCCCAATCAAAGGTGGGGTCGCTGACATACTCGTGCTTGACTAGTTTCCACCAGTCCATAGCGGCATCCTTGAGGTAGTAAGCAGCTACTCTCACTCGAACTCCAGCAGGAGCTTCGAGGGTCTAAATGCGGTCTCCATTTCGGAGATGTAAGCTTCCAATTTGGCAGGATCGCTCTCGCCTCTAAAACATGGAGGACGGAGATCTGCGATGGCCTTTACCCAGTTCACTTCTCTGGGTGGCGGGGGAGGGATTGGTCCCGCTTGAATCTGTTGGTTTTGCTGGTTTTGTTGCATTGCTTGGATTACTTGGGGTAGCATCTGCGCTACCGTGGCAGCGACGATTTCAGCTATCGTCTGCGTGCCGGGTCCGTCATTGCCCCCTCCTCTGGGGCACCTGGACCTCTTCCTGACATCTAAATATTTAACAGTTATATTAGGCTCCACAAGATACGACTCAAAGGTCTTGGAATTTAAACAAGGTATCGTTCCTAAGAACGTCAAGGGTATCCGTTGTTAACAACGGTAGTTCCTAGTTAGGTCTCTAAGTATTCGTCTTAAGACGGTTGAAATCCTAACTCGGTAATCCCCTATGCTCGGTACTATGGACATCAGAGGTAACTACGATCTGATACCACTTGTAACACCCCAACGCAATATATGAGACTACCGTCCAATCATCCCATAATCCAGAGTTACTCGCAGCGGAAATACTACTTACTACGGCGGGTGGTACAACGCCGCTAACCGCCCATACGGCTTGCTAGGCTCATTCTACTTACAGTCACGGTCCGATGAACATAATATACCGAGCCACTACCTTAATGCATACCGAATACAAAATAACATTCTTACATTCTGGGATCACCGAGTATTTAAAGTGTATTCAATTACAACCTTTCAAGTTTACCAAAAGAATGAGTTTTAACCTCTACTCATCTATACCAATCATAAGCCTTCCCCAATATCCAAAAAGGTGTACCCCATGGTACACCGGCTAATCAAAAACTACAGCCATGTACTACTCGGTACACCAATCATCATTCAATGTTTGCAATCCAAAAAGAAACCGAAATGAAACTCTTCGTCCTCTTCATCCTTCTCGAGTACCTGCGTGTAGTAAAAATGGTGCCCCAAGGGGCTCAGCAAACGCTGCGTATAAACTCCGCATATACCGCGTGCTAGCTAGGGCACGCCGACTATTTGACGTCCACTAAACATGCTGTTCATTTATTTCATACATACATGCTTTGCATACAACATACATTCGTTCACAATATATTATTCATTCCAAGGCAACAATACAATGATGCTCACAACACTTACCTTCACAAGGTTAGCCAAATTACACATCCGGGTTAATCGGAATGCTATTTACTCTTTTACTCATTTCACATTACTTACTCTTACTTACCTTACTTACTTACATTCACTTTACTTACTCATTCTTACTTACTTATACTCAAAATAAGTCGTCGGGACCTCCGGCCCTGGGGACTACTCCGTCCCACCTCCGGGATTTACTTGACTCACCAATCCGGGATGCTACCCACTTAAGGGATTTGGGCCGCGGACCAGTTTAAGAGTCAGGAATCGGATCCAACCTCTTGTGTCTCCTCATCCTCACGCGTGGCCGAAACTATATCGGACTTCTACTCATTCCAATTTAATTACCAATTTAAGTTAGGATGGTTAGCTTGTTAGGAATAAGTTAGAAGTCCATTCACACAAACAATCGGTCACGATGCAATACAACATACATACACACATTTATTATTATTCATACATTTCATGAATTATACAAACTGAGATTTAAAGAAAATATACCACAATATACAACACTACATATTCACAAGTAAACATGATAACTCCGATTCGTGCATTTATCTTATTTGGTGATCAATTAGCACACAACACACAAATCAGAGTAACCAAGATAGCATACGGGGCATGAGGAATTCATACCGTTCACCGTCGTACGTGTTTCCAAACGTTCTCCCGGTGTCACAAATCAAATCCTATTTTATACATACACAATTAAATGATTATTATAGCCATCATTAACTTAACTCATTACTCTTACGTTTACTAATCCATACTTACTAAGTCTTTGCATTCTTAACACTTATATTTCATTTACTCATTTTTCATTACTTATCCATGGTTTACTTACCTATATATATACATATGTGTAGGAGGGTATACACACATATATATATATAATACATACTAGTTATAAGCTTACAGTTTTTTTTTTGTAAGTATTGGGCCGTCCGACCCACCGTCCGACCCAAGCCCTGGGTCGGACCATTCCAGTAGAGTTCGTCCTCTGAAATTCACCCTGCCCGACCCAGCACTATTCCGTCCGACCCATACCCTCTGGGTCGGACCGTTCCAGAAGGTTTCGGTCCCGTGTCCCTGCTCCGTCCGACCCACTGTCTGACCCAGACTCTGGGTCGGACGAAGTCAGAAACTTCGACCCTTATTTTTTTTGCCTGTCCGACCCACGTCCGATCCACGGTCCTGGGTCGGACCATTACAGAAAGATTTATTGTCGTTGCCTATGTCCCGTCCGACCCACTGTCCGACCCAGACCCTGGGTCGGACGGTAGCAGAACATTGCTACAGGTTTTGTTTTTCTTTCCCAAGTTCACCCATTGCTTCCCCAATCTTCCTACATACATCCTAACATGTTTTAGTACAATTTAAACATCCTAAATCATGCTAATTCATTCCCTAATTCATTACACAATTCTATACTAACTCATTTACACAATTCTCTAAGTTCCTACTCAACACTTACATTGTTTTCTTCCTTAATGCACTTTGCTACAGATTTTTACTCTAACACTCCCCATCTTTAGTTCCCTCTTCTAATGTCATTTCTAGCACCACCAATGCATCACAATTACATTAACTAACTCTCCTAACTTACCCTCTATCTAACTCAATCAAAATCTGTTACAACCTATATCATTCACCTAGTTTCTAATACACTAAGTGTTCTAATCCTATGTAAATTTTGCCATAGTCTCCCTTATAATTTTACACTCTCACCACATTGTTTTACTCACACAAATGATCCACACCACCTGTTTATAATCAATGTCAACATTCCCATCTCTCTTACACAAATACTACACTAAGCAACATTTATTTCCTGCACTCAAACATTAGCTCCCATTTATGTTTTATCAAGTTTTAAGATGTCTTTTAAGATTCAAAATACTTATATTCTCCTACACATTACACTACTACTACATTACCATTTTCATTACTAATTTCAACTTCTAAAAATCTGTTACATACACATTCACAAAGTTATACAAAGATGAGCTTAATTACCTTGTTTTCTTCTTCTAGATTTTCTTTCTCCTTCTCTCTTGCTTCTTCCTTCTTCCTTCTTCCTTCTCTCTCTACCGGTTATGGTACTTCAACAAGTCTAACATTATAACCCATACATACACACCATTTCAATACTAAAACTAACCCTAAACATTGTTTAAGCTTTAATGTAAATTTCTAGGGTTTAGAAATTACATTACCTTCCAAGGGTGCAAATGAAGCTTGGAGTGGCTCAAGAACAAAATTCCAACTCCACCAACAAGGCCAAAATCGGCTAGCATAAAGAAGCAAGCAAGGGTTTTAGTTTACATTTTCGTTTTGCCCTTGAGGCTAGAAAAAGATGGAGTTTTTAGGGATATTTTTACCTCAATAGAACAAGGAGAAGGAGGGCCTTCTAATGGTGGTCTTGAAGCTCCAAATGGGACATACCCATAAAAACGAAAATGTTGGTTTTCGAATTTTGAAAAGATAGAAATGTAGCTCTTGATGAGAGGATTCCAATGGTGGTATTTTTATAATTTTTGGAAGAGATTAAAGGGGGTTACAAGAAGAGAGAAGTAGAAGTTTGTGGGGGTTTTCTTATTTCTCCATTGATGTCGCATGGAGGAAGGAGAAATAGAGAGTGAGGGAGATGGGTGTATACGTGAGTGTTGTGAGGAGAATGAGGGAATTGGATAGAGAGTGTGAGAGGTAAGTTTACTTTATTGTTTTTAATTGCTTTTGTCTTTTGTAAATAGAGGATATAGGTGAGTGTGTGAGGGGGGGGGGGGAAATCGGACCACTGCACACACACACACATGTACATTTTTATTTTCAATAGTGGACACATAATTTTTGTTATTTATGTTTCTACCCCACAACTTCCCGTTTTTGACAGTTTTTACTAATTTCTCGTTTTATTGATTTTATTGGTTCTAAAGCTTCACTAATATTTAATGATTATTTAGTTGACCAAAACTGTTACGAGTCTATTTGACCCGCTTAAAGACACGTTTTCCCGGTTACCTCGAAAAACGCACTTTAAGGTTCGTTAGTGATTTTAATCCACTTTAAGGGTCCGTTTTCTTCGGGATTTGTTCCCTCGTGATTATTTATACTTAATTAAGCTTCTAAATTATTCATTAGCCTAATTAATCACTATTTTTAATTACGGGGTATTTCAATTTCCCATTGACTTAGACTTCCTAATGTGATACTAAGTAGTACACATGTTGATTAAAGGGTAATGATGGACATTAGCCATTCAAAACCCATTTCCAAGACAATTTTTCAAAAATGTGCTTTAAGACTCCTTAAAGCACATTTTGTGTTTAAGCTTGTTTTCAAGCTTGGTTTTCTTTAGTAATTGATTTAACATGTTCATTAACATGTAAATAAAGTCTTGGTAAGCCCTTTGGGTCTTAACCAAGGTTATCCCAAGCTTAGAGCACATTTTTGCTCTAATTGCCTTTATGGTATTTTATTGTGTTTTCTATGGTTTAAATTGTTTACTAACATTTCTAAGGCACTTTTTAGCCTTTATATACCATAGTTTAACATTTAAACAACATATTAAGGTTTGGGGTATTTCATCAACCCAGATTTCACTAGTCCCTAGTTTGTGAACTATTGTTATATGTTTTGTAGTTGGTTTTATGTTTTTTATTTGGTTCGTAAACTTGTTGGTCTTATGCTATGTATAATTATATTCAAACTCTTGAACTCAGAGTAACTTTTTACCAACTTTGGGGCAAATTTCCAAATGGCTACTGGCTTCTATTTGAGTTGGAATTTGGTATGCACACACCCTCACATGCACTACAATGTCTCAATATTTCAAGTGTAATGGAATTCCACAACTTGTTCATAATCGGGCACAAAGTGCAAGAAAAATAATGAACGTCACTATAATTCATAATATTGTTTTACCAATTTTGGGGCATATTTTCAAATAGCTACCGGGATCTATTTGAGTTGGAATCTGGTATGCACATACCCTCACATGCACACTACAATATCCCAAAATTTCAAGTATAATGGAATTCCATTACTCGTTCAGAATCAGACACAAAGTGGAATAAACGATCATTTGACCCTTGGTATCATGACTTCAGCAATGAAATTATAAGTCAAGAAACGATCATTACTCTCGTCTAAGACTAGAGTGCATGAGTGAGGAATGAATTTCCTATTGTCCATTCAAATGCAATCTTTAACAACGCAGCTCGGAATCTGAAATTGCACCCTTGTCAGCACCTTAACAAATAAATTTTTCTGTTGTTCTCGAGGGCAACGAAATCTACATTTCTCTTCAAGTGATACTATTTCACAGTCATCACAAGAACATTTTGTCAACAAATTCTTGCCCTTTGATGAACTCATGACCTAGCTCCAATATGGCACACCGCGTCGATCAAGGTCGGATGGTGTCTGGCTTATGGCCTCTAGATCCACCTGCAATGAGAATGGCGCTACAAGAGTGTACGGTGTAGAGGGCCCAGCTTCATCAACTATGTCATCGTCATCAGGAGAATCTTCTGGCTTCATCTCAGAATCATCATCCAAACTCTGGAGATTTTCATCTTCGACTTGGTGATGCTCGGAAAATTAATCGACGTCGGTTTCATTGTTTTCCTCCGGAGAAGGTGTAGTTACATGCTCCAACTTGCAAAACCAAGTTGTTCAACACATCTGTATTCTTGAGGAAGTTTGGTATCATCAACTTCACCCGAGAATCACTAGTAATTTTAAGTGGAAGAAACGAAGACAGATATTTGTTCTCCAACTTTCTACAAACCATGTCAGTGATAACATAATCTTCCCCTAACTCCAAGTCTACAAGATTTTTGACAGTATCTATGAATGGTTGAAATGTGAAAATCTCATAAATTTGAGTGTGGATAAACTTCGACCAATAGGATATATGAAAATATACACCATCTGGATTGTATTTGAGATCTACGTTTAAATAAAGAGTACATGGGATATCGATCTCAAATATGTGTAGCAAATTTGTAAGAATGTGGAGTGAACAACAAATTTTGATTTTGTAAAGAAGAAAGTGGGAAGAAAATAGTAAATGTTGAGGGTGAGGAGATTATTTATAAATGTTACAACAAAGTAGCCGTTAAAATTATCGTTGGAGGCTTCGCAAAGAAGCCGAACTTTGTAAAGCCCTCTACGGTTGTTTTTCCTTTTGTACATATGCCGATAATGAGATTATCGGCTTTCAAAACACCAGTGCATGGGGAATAGATGAGGTGAAACATTCTCCCTGAAAATTTTCCAAATGTTCTCATCTCAACAACACCAAACTCTCAGTGTAGGACCCAGCATAAAACGACTGCCACTGGCGACTCCGTGAAACAATACTTTTCTTTCCGGTGTTGATATCAGATGCACATATAACTGTCTCGTCTATGCTATCTGATTCCCAAATCAGCACACCATCCTTACTTAGATAAAGACACGGGTCAGCCATATACCCAATCTCAGCCTCGATGGTGAATCTTTTGCTCCAGCACCCATCCCTGTCCAACACCCAAATATCAGTAATACCATGGCAAGATGTCAATAATCCAACCCAAGAACCGGCCACACCCACAGCTACCTCTATTGTTTCTACATCAGGTTCGTATGACAATTTTGGCAGTGGGGTATAAGAAAATATCTCATAATTCATATTGAAGGAAACAAGTCCTTTCTCATATTCAAAACCATGAAGGTAGAGATCATTCCCAACCCAGTGTACAGATCCTCCCAAAGATACTTTATTATCCTCCGAACTAAACAGACGGCAGACCTCAGCCCCAGTATCACTACAACTCCCTTTCCTCCATGAACGTGTATTCAAAGA
Source organism: Limonium bicolor (assembly GCA_023374045.1). Taxonomy (NCBI): domain Eukaryota; kingdom Viridiplantae; phylum Streptophyta; class Magnoliopsida; order Caryophyllales; family Plumbaginaceae; genus Limonium; species Limonium bicolor. The sequence goes on from CM041779.1 coordinate 97,877,839, forward strand.
GAAAATATCAAGAGTAATGGTAGATTGCTCATCGTGGAGAATCATCCTTACCACCTTGTAATCATTAGTGGAAGGATCAAACCCGAGGAATAAGTCCTGACACTGTGGTACCGATGATGATGGAGGCCGAATGCATAAGCTTTTTCTGATGGAAAGGTTCAACAGAACCATGTCACATTGACCTAACTTGCCCCGTCTATTTTCCACAAGGAGCAATCCGTCGATGTCGCCAATAATCACCAGCCCTACGCCAGGGTGCCCTGGATCGGGATGTTCTATGGGTACTGGAAAATCATCAATTTCTGAGGTTTGTTGATAGTATTGAGTTAGAGGACAGCGACTGAACCACCGTGCTCTGGGCTCTATGACGCCCCGTTGGCGGTGCCTCTCAAGTACCATGAGATGGGTTTCCAGCCGGTTGTTGGAGTAGCGGCTGAGATGTAGGGAAGTGAAATCAGGGTTGTCGATAATCGATTTCCACTCCTGGGAGACTGATCTCAGCCGAAGAAGCGACTTAACAGGAAGATACGAGAGTATTTGGGTGCATATCTCTGGTGGGATCCAGCGACTCGTATGATCAAGCTCCATGACTGGATCAAAACAGAAGAAACTAAAATTGCATGTTGTGTATAGGCGAGGAGGAAGTAAGGTCAGAATTTCGGTACCAACTTCTATCCCTATTAGCTCTAGGTTGATTCTTCCTCTTGGCCAGAATTTTCAGCGCCTGCTCGCAGGTTGAAAAGAATTTGTCATAGAACGAGGAAGGTAAGCAGAGAGAAGAAGCAACATATGAAAGAACGAAGTCGACGACAAGTCTTCGCGATGTTGGCTCTGTAAAATCATTTTCGCTTTATCATAAATATTTTTTGAAACCAACTAGTTGATTTTAAGATTATTATCAATACCGTATTCCAATGTTAATATTTCACTTTATAGAAATTGACACAGTAATTATCAATACCGTATTAAGCCATATTTTTTTACCATAATTTAAATTATTGTTTATATAATGTATACAACTAATTAATTATCATATTTTATTTACTTATCATATTTTATTTTATAATTTCTTACTGATATTTCTTTATAAATTATAAAGTAATTAACTTTAGCTAAAAATGAAACATATTAATATACATTGAATTATGACATTATAATTTATACAATAATAAAATTAATTAATTAATTGTCATATTTTTATTTTATAATTTCTTACTTACATTTTTATATAAACTATTAACTAATTAATTTTAGTTAAAAATATAACAGGACCTCTGGAAATAGAAACATATTAATATACATTACATATTGTATGATCAAATTGTATAAAGTAATAAAGTTATCTAATTAGTTATTATATTTTTTTATTTTATAATTTCTTACTTATATTTTTATATAAACTATTAACTAATTAACTTTAACGTACTGAGTTTATCAAGCTTTGAGTGTGGATGGACCTTTCATAACAACAAACTACTTATCTTATAAGATTTGTGACAAGTTACTTTATTTATATTTTAACGGAATTGAATTTTAAATGGTCATTTAATATCAATAGTTGTAGTACAAAAAACAGTAAACACATCACACATAACTAACATACCACATTTATACTGCAAATATATCATATTGTCGCCAAATATACTACAAATATGTTACATACCAGTCATGTCGAAGAGAGCCTTCAACTCCATAAATTCATCTACCATTGCACTGATATTTGTGGAATGCTTCAATGCCGGCTTCTAATTAAGCGTCACCTACAGACTTTGACCAACTCAATACTGACCATATCATTTAGGGGGACAATATTTACCCAACCCGATAACCAGACCCAAATCCAACCCGTAAATAGTGGATATGAGTTAAGATTATTAACCTATTTAATTATTGGGTCGGGTATGAGTTATCTATAATATATAGGTTGGGTATGGGTTAAGGTATCTAATCCGATTTCAACCAGACCCGTTTACTTAATTTAATTATAAATAAATAAATAAAATGTATATATTTTACTTGGATATGTATTAATTCTATAACCATTAGTATAATAGCAAACAAAAATGTTATCACTTATTTAGGCCCGCACAAGTAATTATTTAATAAATCTATACTTTCTCTAGGCCATCTATATCCACCATTCACTCTTTGTTTGAAAAACCTAAATACTATGTCAATCATTAGACACGTAAACACCACCATTCACATTATTTCATCCGCACAAATTGACCATTTAACAGAATGTTGACATTTGGAAAAATGGTACACAATGATTCGAAATAAATGACCATCATGTGCACGCTATTATGGACGACTGATCATTCTGCATAAAAACAAAAGTATTTGTAATTAAACGTGTTAAACGGGTCGGGTTTGGGTTCAATGATTTTATATGGATTGGGTATGGGTTGAAAATTTGTAATCCGATTATTTTTGGGTCAAGTATGGGTCAATACAATTTGGGAAAATTTACGGGATACCACTAAAAAACTTTCTAATTCATAAAATACCACGGTTTAAAAAAAAAATTCGGATACCACAAAAAACTTTCAAAATTCACGGGATACCATAAATTACGAATCCAAAACTTTTTAAGACCAAAATACTCTTACTTGTTAATAAACATAGTTCATGGGATACCACATAAATATTATTAATTGACAAGATACCACAAAACTTAATAAAATATATATGAAGAGCAGTAAAAAAAATAAAAATTTAAATCTATTATTTTATTGGTTAAAACTTTATAAAATAAAAACACCACAATATAATAATTATTTAAAAAAATATAAAAAATACTATATATATTATTATAAGCTAAAAAACTTAATCAAAAATAAAAAAATTAAGAGAATGATAATTCAAATTTTTTTTATAATATTTTACTTTAATAATTTTACTAATACAAAATATTATTATAAACTAAAATAATTTATATAAAGTAAATTATAAAAAATAAATTATCATTCTATTTACTTTTTATCTATTTTTAATGAGGTTTCTCTAATATATTATACTTTTATAATTTCTTAGAGATTATTATTATATATATGTTTTTTTTTCAATTTTAACCCTTATATGAAGAATATTAATTTTATATTAGTTACTTTTTCAACATACGTTTTATTAATTTTTGTTGATTGAAATATATTAAATGATATTATAAAAAATATTAGACTATAATACTCTTAACTATTGTTTTATTTTTTGTCAAATTAATTAGCTTGTATATAGTATTTTTATATAGTATCACTTTATATATATATAATATATATATATATCATAATAATTCAAAAATACAACAAAAATTATTAAATATATTTTAAAAAGTATGTAGCAAAAGTTAACTTTTTCATATATGAGTTAAAATCGGGGTGGACCGAGGTGAGTTCCCATGGGGTCCCAGACCCCACAGCTTTTCTGATAATAAAAAAGATATTTTTTAAAGTATAATTTTAATAAAATAAATTGACTAAAATAATGAAAGTTGATAATAACTTAGTGGTAGAAACATGTTCCTATATGCAGGGGCGGAGCCTGAAATGAATTGTTAGGGGGGCCAAAAATATGTTAACACAAACATATTTTGGCTATATATATTAATGCTATGTAACAAAATGTTCAACTATTTAAATATACATTTTGTTTTATATGTAAACTATTTAAATTGTCTAAGATATTCAGTATCATAGAAGGAATAGTATATTAAGAAATAAAAATCACTATTATATAACATAAATGTCAAAGAAACGAAGTAGTAACCATTAAATGATGTTACTAATAACTTAGCAAGTCTTCAAAACATATACACTAATCCAAGAAAAATAAAAAATACTTCATCTTGTTTAAATATAGATTTTTTTAGTGTCAATTTCGCTCTTACTTTTTTGCATTATAAGTTGAAATATATTAAAAGGTAGAATGTGATAGAAAAGATGAGGGGTAGAGATAGAGATAGAAATTATAGGATTTAAACATGCTTATCATTTTTAAAATAATAAAAAGACCTATCCATTGAGAATAGAATGGAGTAATAAACACCCTAAAAAACAAGCATTTTTTGGTAATGATCAAATTATTAAGGAGTCAAGTGGAAACAATGAAAATAAGTAACTAATATATTGTAAAATTTTGTATTTAAAATAAATCATAAATACAATCATCAAGGAGATAACCCAAAAAGAATTTTGTAAACAATGAGTCTTAGCTACAACCATATGTAGTCATCTTTGGCTACATTTTTCATGGTACAGTTTGTGTAGAGTAAATGTACATGTTTTATAAGTTGTTGTACAGTTTATAAAGTTAGTATGTACATTTAGTACAAATTCAGAAATATCACAATTCACTGTATACATGTGCATACATCAGTACAGTTTTGAATGATTAAATGTACAGTTTTCAATGACCAAATGTACATGTATGTAGCTATCTATAGCTACATGTGGTTGTAGCCAAGAAATTGGGTTTTGTAAATGAAATCAACCATTGATATGAAAGTCCTTAAACAACCTACTCGGTAAGGTAACTGGAATAAACCAAAAATTAAGATTTTACATTTATAGTAAGGTGGCATTTGATTGGAAGTGATGATTAGATTAGAAACAACATAAAATATGATTGAGTATTTACCGTTAATGACGGATAATTGACACCTAATATATTTACTTTACATGATACTTCTTTACTATCTAAAATGTCATTATTTATTGTCATTCACATGAGTAATCTAACATATATACTTTCAATTTTTTGTCAAAAGGTTGGGGGGGGGGGGGGCCAAGCCCCCCTAATACTACATGTAGCTCCGCCACTGCCTATATGTGAGGTTGTAATGCTCAATAAATTTATGACCACACATTTATATACCTTCAAATTTAATATATGTTACTGTTAAAATTTTTTTGGACCCCATGAGATTTGACTTCTCGGTCCGTCACTGGTTAAATTGAATATATATATATATAATATATATATATATATATATATAATAAATCTCTAAAAATAAGAATAATAATAAAAAGTATAATTATATTAGAGAAGCCACAAATTTGATTAAAATAGACAACAATAGTAAAGAGAATTTAATTTTTTATAATCTTAATTTTTTTATAAATTTAATTTTTTTATAATAATAGTTTATATTCTAAAATTATTAGAGTAAAAATATTATAAAAAATTTAAATTATAGTTCTTTTAACTACTTGGAATTTTAAATTTTTTTATATTTTTAGTAGTTTTATAATTATATATTTTGTTTTTTAATTATATAAAATTAATCATATATATTAGTAAACCTATAATTTTTATTATTTTTTTACTGCTCTTTATATATTTTATTAAGTTTTGTGTTATCTTGTGAATTAATAATATTTATGTGGTATTCTATGAACTATATTTATTAACAAGTAAAGATTTTGGTCTCAAAAAGTTTTGGGTTCGTAATTTGTGGTATCCCATGAATTTTGAAAGTTTTTTGTCGTATCTCAAAAACTTTTTAAAAACCGTAGTATTTTATGAATTAGAAAGTTTTTTAGTGGTATCCCGTGAATTTTCCCATACAATTTTAATCAGGTCGGGTATGGGTGAACTCCAACCCAACCCATCAACCTGAATTAACACCTCTAATATCATTAGCTCAGAGAGAGGGTCTAGAGTCACTGGTTTTTTTATGTGCATATACGCCAGCCTATTGCATGTGTCTTTTTTTATAAAGAATAGCCTATTGCATGTGTCATGTGTGTGCAGTGTGCTTAATCAAAGGTAAAATGACATACATGGTTGTGTGCCTCAAAGCCTCTCAAATCGAGAACCGAACCAACATAACGTTAAAATTTAGGGAAAATTCACGATATATCCCTGTTTTCTTTCGTAATTCACAATATTCTTGTGTTTTTCGTAATTCAACTTTAGACATGCTTAAATGTTGTTCAAAATTGATGAAACTTTACACGGACGATGCTAAAGTGTTATATTTTGTCCAATATCAAATATGAAGTTTTTTAAGCTCACACATGTGACCTGTGAGACCCAATGAATATGCCACATGTTCATTGGGTCCCACAGGTCACATGTGAGCTTAAAAAACTTCAAATTGGAATTGGAGCAAAATATAACACTTTAGCATCGTCCATGTAAAGTTTCATCAATTTTAGACAATATTTAAGCATGTTTAAAGTTGAATTTCAAAAACCACAGGGATATATTATGAATTACGAAAGAAAACAGGGGTATATCATGAATTTTCCCTAAAATTTACATATTTTCTAGTTAAACTTATAGGTGTATGTTTTATTACCTAGGTTCAATTCCCCTCTCATAGTTTTAATAGATGATCAATTGCACTCAAGTAGTTCTCATCCATAAAAAATATCCAATTACAATGTTAAATGAGAGAACTAAACCAAACTAAAAGTTAATCAGTCTAAATGAAGCGATTATGAAAACAAATTTTATAAAGCTTATTTAAATGATTTACTAAATATGATTAATTGATCTAATATGTAATGGTAACAAAACTAGATTTGAAAAAAAAAATCATAAGTACAATTAACTACCGTGGACAACATTGTGATGATTCTTTAAAATAGGTGATGCTATCAAATAAGATAATTTGTAGCAGAAATCATAAAAATGACTACGAAAATGCGGAAAAATACAAAATTACATTGCTGACTTGCAAGAACCACTTTAGACCCTGTTCATTCACTATTTTTTTATTATTAGTAATTTTATAAGGGTATGTACTTCTATTCTTCTGCCAATAAACTATGTGTTTTTTAAAGGCCTGCGAATGAACTATGTTATAACAAACTATTACCACCATAGGAAAGCTAAAAACCCTAAACCACAAACCCTAATAAACTATTGAGTCAGTGACGAACTGACGATAATATAAATGTAACACCCCAACAACAACATAACACTTAACAAACGATTACAGCGAAATTAGAACTCGACACAATAACATAATCCATGGTGTTACACGTCGTCAAGCCACCCACGTGGCTAACAAAGCTAACTCTTATACATTGTATCGGTCTGATGGACCATATTCCCTAGCACTTACACATTACATCCCATTCCATTCCCAAATAATCAATTACATTCATATTCCATTTGTACCGAGTATTTACAACTGATGCCGATAACAGTTCGGTCTTACTACACCTACAATAAATAAGTAATTTAAATAACTATCCATGCACAGACAGCTACCCCGTCCTACTCTCGAACGGCTTCCAGCTCCATTGTACCTGAAAGGAAAAAGGGTGGGCCCCAAGGGGCTCAGCACCTTTGCTGGTATGGTAATCGTGCAGCCCGCGTACTACCGGGCCACGCACAACTAATTGTCGTCTAAGCATGCAGTTGATTATATTTTAAATCATGCATGTAGAACCATAAACATATAACACATTACATTCATACAAAACTCATAAGCATAGCAATACCAACACACATAACATAATAGGAACGAATCCCTTGAGGGGGAAACGAACTAAACACCAGTTAGTCCAACTTGGTAAGCCTAGAGAATGATTTCAGTCTCATGTTAAGCTCGTTACACCATAACTTATGTGAATGTGTCGGTCTTAATATAGAACCGACCACACCAAACTCTTTAATTTTACTAGAAGTGTCGGTCTTAATATAGGACCGATCAACCATACACCATAATTTTATTTAGAAGTGTCGGTCTTAATATATGACCGATCACACCATACACCAATCCCCTAGCCCGAACAAAGGACAGGTAGATAAGCCTTGGTTAAGCTTGTGGGTGATTGTAATCCAAGAAGGGAAGACAATCAATAACAGAGTGGGAGTTGAAGCGAATATAGACAACAACTCCCAAACGAACCTTACACATAATCCCCCTAGCCCGAACAAAAGTCAGGTAGGTAAGCCTTGGTTAAGGTGTGGGAGATTGAATTCCAATAAGGAAAAACAACATACATGGGAGAGAGTTGAATCCTTTATGGATGTCAACTCCCGTACATAACGCGCGCGACCGAGACTCCCAGATTTCTCACCCCCCATAATATATGTGTGTGTTAGTTTGAAGTTCCCTTATAGAACCTTTCACATCCATGCACCATTTGGTGTTACAACTCGGTTAAACACACAAGGGAGGTAAACACACTTTCACACAACAACAAAACAACACAACTAACACCAAAATAGCCGTGGTTAGAACGTTCCCATGGGTGGGTCGTTAAAATCCGAATACCGATCTCTTATGCGATCCTAGAGTCGGTTAGCTAACGTATAACACATATTTGAGGTTAACGGTATCGGAAATAAATACGCCACATAATGAATTACTGTAAACTCATTTCATGCTTATTCTTGCAAGGTGGCAAAGACACAGAAAAAACAGGTTGGCATACAAGCCGGTGTAATCCGGTAGAACACAGGTTGCAAGAAACCATACCTGTCACCAAGGTCCACCCTATTGTGTCCTCTTATGTTCCTCGAATAATTCTTGAACAACTGGTAACATTACAATTGTTTCCATTAACATCGGGGTAATACGATTGTTTAACGACTAATGCGCCCATAGTTAACCCCGTCTTCCTGTTATACTTAATTTTACTCTTTTGATCTTAAGTTCACAACTCTCACATCCAACCTAACACTTGTTTACACTTTTTAAGGCCTTTACATGACACCAAACAAGGCCTAAACATCAGCTAAAACCATTACCATCCAATCCCCCACCATTAGAAGCCTTTAAAACACATTTTGGACAATTTTTGCCCTGGTCCGGACTTGGTCCGGACCCAAGGTCCCGGACCAACACTGAAATACACTCTGGGCCATTTTTTTCACTTGGTCTGGGTCTTGGTCCTGGACTAAGGACCCGGACCACTTGCAAACTTGATTTTCGGCACATTTTTAAGGGTGGTCTGGGACCTTATACAAGGGCTAAGTGTCGAACCCTGCTATAAGCTGTCAAAATACCATTTTTCAACCCCTAATCCAACCTTAAACCTTACCTAATTTTTCCCAAGTTTCTAAGCAGTTATAACACCTTAAACATGCACTAAACTTTCCTCAATCATCACCAAACTTGTTACTCAATTTCTTAAAAAATTCCTAACACTTGTAACATTTTCCCTTAGGATTTTTAAGTGGTGAATCATGCCTACAATATCACTAACCAAAGTGTTGCCTCACAAACATTACAACTACTCCAAAAGCATTATTTCGCACCAACACTCCTTTACACAACTCCTTAAGATTTCTCCCACAAGTTCATACTTAATCCTTCACAAGGCATTATACCTCTTTGTTACCAAATTTGCACAAGTCTTAACACTTCACACAACATAACTTTGGTGTGTCTAAAACACCATTTGATCTCTAAATCCTCCAAGACCGTTTCTAGGTCATCCTAGCACTCAAGAACTCCTTAATTTATCTACTTTCACCAATTTAACACTTAACAATTCCTAGTACAACCTAGGTCACAATACTTCACCAAAACACTTAAAACTCTTGTTTTCCCAACCAAATTTTCCATAGTTTCCCTAGTACATTCTCACACCCAACACTTTGTTTTTCACCCTCAAACAACAAAAGACATTCCACTCCACAAGGGAAGTTCTTTACACACAAACTACACTTAAACTACACTACATCACAATATAGTGCATAAACTTAAATTGCTTGGCACTTAGGCCCTTAAATGACATGGCTCTTAGGCCCTAAATGACGTGAATCTAAACACGGAATTTCCACATATATTGCCTTCAACCTACAATTACACACAACAATCACATATGCCCTTAATAACTCCTTGTGGGTATTTACTAACTCATTTTCCTTTGGCTCTTTAGGTTGTTTTATAAGGAAATTTAAGCTCATTCTCTTAAAGCACAAAGAATACATCAAGAGAGGTCATTTACCTCTTCTCTTCAAGATTTTCTCACTTGTTTTCTCTTGTTCTTTCTTGATTGAAAATCAGCAAGGAGCTTTTATCACTTGTCAATCTTCTAACCAATACACATATAAGGGTAATGAGCATTAAGCTTCATACTTAAACTCATAAATAAACCCTAGATTACATAAGTGTTTTTAAAACACTAAAATGGAAGTTTACCTTGGAATTTGAAAGGAGCTTGATTAAGAAGCAAGGTAGGACTCCTTCTAGTCCTTTGAAGATTGAATCAAGCTACTAAAATGAGCAAGACAAGGCATCAATAATGGTGATTTTCGGCCATGTATGAAAATGAGAGGAAATGTTAGTTTTCTTTGACTTTCATTACCTTAGAACCAAGAAGAACAACAAGGTGCAAGAAGTGGAGCTTTTCCTCCATCAATGGAGATTCTTCATGGCACCAAAATGGAGTTCTTGAAGATTTGAAAAGATAGAAGTGTAGAGCTTGGTCTAACTAGAAGAAAGGTAGTCTTGAAATTGAATTTGGATCATGGAGCTAGGGTTACAAGCAAATGAAGATGAAGAATGGAGTGGTACTGTAGGAGAACGGTTGCTTGGGAGGATGAAGGATGGAGACGGTGGGAAACAAGGGAGAAAGAAGAAAGTGAGGAGAGAGGGATGACTTGTGAGATATTTATGTAATAAAAGCAAATAGTCTTTTTACTTTTCTCGTCTTCCTTTCTAAAAGCTAGAAAATGGTGATGACTCACCACATGGAAAAACCAGCCCCCCCTCTTTAGTTAGGATATTAGTGGCTAGTTTGACAATTTAATTAAGTAAGTTGACTTAATGCTAAATAAGGCACTATTTGAGCACTATTCATAATTAGTGCACATATTTGTGAAATTTTTGATTTCCCATTGATTTAGGCTTCCTAATGTGATACTAAGTAGCACATACTGATTATGTGGTGTATTATGGCATTTAGCCACTCAAAAACCATTTCTAAGACAATTTTTCAAAAATGTGCTTTAAGACTCCTTAAAGACAATTTGTGTTTTAACTTGTTTTTGAGCTTGGTTTTCTTTGTGAATTGATTTAACATGTTTATTAGCATGTTATAAGGTCTAGGAATGACCTTTAGGTCCTATACAAGGTTACACCAAGTCTAGAGCAAGTATTTGCTTAAATTGACTTTATGATGTTTTCTTGGTTTAAATTGTCTACCAATGTTTCTTAAGGACTTAATTAGCCTTATAAAATAATAATTGCATGTTAATAAAGTCTTGGTAGGCTCTTTGGGTCCTAACCAAGTTCATTCCAAGCTTAGAGCATGTTTTTGCTCAAACTGTCTTAATGGTACTTTATTGTGTTTACTATGGTTTAAATTGTTCACCAATTTCCAAGGCACTTTTTAGCCTTAATATACCATATTTAATATTTAAACAACATATCAAGGTTTGGGGTATTTCATTAAAGTGTAGAACTAATTCCAAAAAGATTACCATACCCCATCCCCCCTCAAACACCCTAAAAACCACCATAGGAAAGCTAAAAGCGTCGAAGACATTTTTAGGGTTTGTAGTTTAGGGTAACCACAAACCTAAAAAACTATCGAGTCAATAATGACAATATAAAGTGTAGAACTAATGCCAAAAAGATTACCCTACCCTCCCAAACACCCTAAAAACCACCCTAGGAAAGCTAAACACGTCGAAGGTATTTTTAAGGTTGTAGTGCAGGGTTTAGCCTAAACCCTAAACCACAAACCCTAAAAAACTGTCGAGTCAATGATGACATTATAAAATATAAAACAACTTTAGAAAATATTACCTTATACCACACACCTTAAAAACCACCCTAGAAAATCTAAAAAACGTTGAAGGTGCAGGGTTTAGGTTCAATTCTAACAACCTTTGATTTACTTTTCATAAACCTTCCTATTCACTTTGTAAAACAATCTCTGTTTATGAAATTCTCTTATAGATTTTCTTTTTACTTTTATAACTTTAGATTCATTTCACTTAAACATAAGATTCACTTCTATAACACTACTGATTCATTTTAGGTAAACATAAGATTCACTTGTGTAATATATCACAATGTAAAACATAAATTTTTAGTTTACCAAAATATATTGATGACACATCTTGTTTTGAAGAGCACGAATAATGATGAACAATGATATAGTTTTTTTTATTTTTGCACTTACATTTTGTAAGTTATAACACTTAAAAAAATATTGTTTCTCCCCCTAATAACAAAACACACACAACCTCAACTCTTGCCCACACGTACATGTTTTTCCTTTATTCCAATTTTTCTCTATATTACTACAGCACCAGATACGAAGTTGCCTTTTCTATGACTCCGGATCATGTGCCTTCACTAAAAACTAATGAATTAACAAGTAGATTATAACTTTGCCTTAAGTAGTAAACAATAAAAGTGAAGATTAGTTTATAATGTCCCTACTTTTTTATAATTGAAAGTCTTATTTTTAAAAAATAGGTAATTAAAATTTTATTTAAATATATGTTTAGAATTTTAGTACTTAATAAAAATATTTTAGTTTTTCCACAAATTATTTAATGGTTATTAATATTTTGATGATATATTTAAAAAATAATTAAAAATTTCAAATTATTTTAGAACTAATATGTCTTTAAAAATTAGATTCTATTTATGGTACTAAACAACATTTTCTAAAAAAATTCTAGGAGTTATTTACAAAATTTTAATTTATGATTTTGTTACCATTTATTATAATATGTTCTGATTTTTTATTTTGATTTTTTTAAAATATTTTGAATTATTAACATTTATGACATATTGTGAACTTTCAAAGTTATTTGTTAATTAGTATAGGTACTTTATCCTTTTATCTACTAATCAACGATGATAGTGACATTCATGAATTTCAAGGAAAATGTAATGACATTTTATAACTTTCCATTTTTTTCAGTCACATTTTAATACTACTGTTTCATGAAAATTGCCAATTTAATGATTTTTTAAGTTTGTACGATGTTAGTGATAGGGATGGCAACGGGTCGGGTTCGGGTCGGGTGACGCTCCACCCGACCCGTCACCCATTTTTCACCCGCATCACCCGACCCGACCCGTCACCGAAAAGTTTTCACCCGTCACCCATTTCACCCGTCACCCGCGGGTGAAACGGGTGAACCCATCACCCGTTTTTCATTTTTTTTCCAGCAAACATTTTTAGTATTTAACATTAATATAAGCTTAGTTTTTTCTTAAAAACACCTATATTTGTTTAATAACACATATCACATCAACTAATGTCAAAAAAAACATACGCAAAACATAAAATGTTAACCAAAATTTCCAAACTATCACATCAAATGTATAATAAAAGGTGGCCATAACATTTTGTCTTTAGTTTTGAAATGTTCACAACAATAATACTCTAATAATTCTTCCCTAAACTTCTACTTCAAATGCTTCCAATCTTCTCATTTGAAGAATTTCATCTCCTATTCACAATCAACAAGACAATGAGTTGAAATCAATAACATAAAAAAATGTAATAGCTATAAGAGTAAAACCAAAATGAGTATCTCATTATTATTTACAAATAAACATAGTGTCCTTATAAATATTGTACCTATAAAAGATAGTCAATGACCTCAAATGAAATTCATGAAATCTTCACCTGAATCATCTCCATATCAAGCAAAGAAACATTAAAATATAGGATTTCATAATAATTAAGAAAAATAAAGACATTGTTCAAACTATTTATATGTATAAATAATTATAACGAATCCAAATCATGAACTTCGCTTTCAAATTCGTTCCCAACACTGTTCTCAGTCACTGTATCATGATCTTCCCATATGGTAGCACAGGCTTCGATTATATCAAGAGAAGTATCTATACATTGTATGAGAAGATTGTTAATAAATAATCATTGAAAGCGTGTACGAGTAAAAGAAAATGAGAATATTGATACCTGAAGGTTCACTGTGTTATTGAACACACAATCTAGCTTGATACGTATGTAATAACCTAAAGGTTCACTGTGTTAATCATTAATTACAAACAATAATGTAATATAGATATTGTTGTACATATATAACAACAGAAAAGAAAAAAAAGTGGCATGTTGGATGTTGTATCTTGTCCGTCAGAACAATGAATAGAAAAAAAGAAGTACCACAGATTGTGTCAGAATCAAAACCTGCAACACTCTCAGCACAACAGCCAACTAACCGCACAATCCTTAATCACTTAAGGCCGATAGATAGCATTAAGCGCATCCCCTTACATGACAGTAGCAGCCCCCTTAAATAATACCCACATCTTCCACTAATTGACTGTTAGGCCCTCCTAAACTAACTAAGTCCATCGCTACAGATACACGTTAGTCTTGGAGAACTAGCGCCTAACATACACTTGGCCAAACCTTCCCCTATCACTCGTTAATCAATACCATTCAGAAACTGATTTATATGATGCACACATGCATAATGACAGATTCAAACATCTGGATCATTATGAATACAACATAAGCTAACATTAGATCAATATATGTGTAGATTAAATAAGATTTAGTTCAGTTCATATATGCCAGCAGAGATTTCTATGATTAGTGAAATGATTACCATCCAAGAATAGGATTTGATCTGCTTTAAAATCTGGTTTCGTGCTACAAGCAGTTATAGTATCAATTATCAAAGAGGGAATGTAAAGTAGATGTTGTTGTATAACAGAACAGAAAAAAAACAGTGGCATGTTGGATGTTGTATCTTGTCCGTCAGACCAAATTAGCATACATCCCAGAAAATAAGTTGATATGTCTCCTCAAAACATTACAAACCGGCACTTACTTACTACTTCCACAATGCAACCTTTAATTCTCTTCAATTTATCAATTGACTACGACAAACAAGCAGAAACGTCCGCCTTGTAATCTGCTACATACCTACATACATCTCCAACATAAACGAGTTGCACGGTAGCAACAGAAACGAGATGCTACATACATACGTACATCTCCAATATTTCAAGGCAGATTAATACTTGCACGGTTGCACTGAATCAAACAAATTATAAATTTCAACCGAAATCCAGAATCTAGAAATGAGTATATTCAACCAAATAGAAACAGACTTGTTTCTCTCCATCCAACAGACAAAGAAACGAGTATATTCACTCAGAAAACAAACTAACAAATCGATTGCATTGCACCGAGCCTAACTAAAGCAAAATCCAACTGAAACAGATAAGAGAAAAAAAGTATTCAAATATAATACCTGCTGCCAATTGTAGAATGAGCGACGATTGTGTTCCTTGTTCTTGTTCAGCCCTGTCTTCAATCTGGTGATGGTGTGCAAATTCATCACTAACTGACGCCGTGTGAAAGCGTCTTCAATCTGGTGGCAGTGAGGGCGTGACCGTGTGAGCAAGATGCAGGGCTCTGTAGTCTGTACTTTAGACTTTGGACGGTGGTGGTGATTGGTGGTGAGTGAGTGATTCAGTGTTGAAATTTTGTGATTGTGATATGCAGCCAGGCGTGAAAGATGCAGGCGTCACCCGTGGAATGAAATTTCCTGCCGCCGCGTGAATACTGAAGAGTGAAGAGAAGGAGAAGCAAAAAGAACGTGAGAAAAGTTGGGGTTGCTGTATAGAAGACCAGTCATATTAAAAATTTACCCATATAATTATATATATATTTTACATATAATATATATATTATATATAATATATATATAGATGCGGGTGGTGAGGGTCGGGTGAACGGGTCGGGTGATCGGGTGAAATTTTTTCACCCGAACCCGACCGTCACCCGAACCCGTTTCACCCGTCACCCGTTTTTCATCCGTTTTTTTCGGATTTTTCACCCGTTTTTTTTGGGTCGGGTGATCGGGAAAACGGACACCCGTCATCCATTGCCATCCCTAGTTAGTGATCTGATCATTGTGTTGATTCAAAGTTGGGATGGCGATTATGCTTATGCCACTAGACAACCTCTATGTCAAGTCTGGAATGTTATATACTACTAATACTAGACTGCAAAAAAGACCGTGCCAAAACGCACAAACCCTGAACGTTACGTCACCAAATGTGAATATGAACTGATAGAAGTGGCTTATCGTTAATAACTGGAAATTTAGCTGTAGTATTTACATGATTTATTTTTTGTTTTTGTTTTTCCTAATAATCACAGGTAGCGCATAAAATTATGATTGATCCTTTTCTCAATTAGCACCAAACAATAATTTAATAGCCAATCTTCATATTAATAGTCAATTTGTTGTGACCTAGTTTTTTTTTAATTATTTTGTTTATGATTCACTAAGGGAGCGTATGTTATTTTCTAATCTCATGTTTTGAAGTTATGTCATTCACGGTCGATTTTATATTAGCTTATAAGGAATGAGGGGTAAAATAGTATTTTGTGTTATTAATAAGTTATGAAGGAGTTTCCTTTTCATTATTCATTTCTCATTTCTCCTTCCTATTTCTAAAACCCCGATCTGCTCCTACGCTCTTCTTCTTTTTCCTCTCCCCTTGCACTTTTCTTCTTCTTCTCCTTCTTCCTTAATTATGCTTCAGGTGTCTAAATTGTCGGAAGGTTCTGCTCATGGAGTTTCATTTCACTATTTCGTCGTCTTCTAGGTTTGAGATTGTAGGTTTAGTTTTGAATTTGTTCTTTGTTTTGTTTTCCTCATTCTAATTTTGGTTCCAACTTCTAATCGATTCAGACGGTGGTTCGTTAAGTTTTGAGTGGAGATTCGAGGAGAATTTGTTGTGGCGTCTATAGAGTTTTGTGTGCTTCGGATTGAGGTAGGTGGTAGATATTCTAGGTTTCGTTTCATTTCTGAATGTGTTCGATTTGTTCTATGATTTCGTTGTAAATCTGAGTTGGTTTTTAGGTTGTGTTTTCGCTCTACTAAAACCCCGTGGAAATGTGTTTCGATCGCCTACTTTGTTATGGAAAGATGTGTATATTCAGTGGTGAATTGGTGGTTTTGGTGATAGACAGTTTCTGCTTCTGATTTTGCATTTTTCGTCCCATCAGGACAGAGCTTCAGACGCCTTTGTATTTTGTCGGTTTTCTCTTTATTCGGACGGGTGCGGGGACGGTGTCAAGGTTTGCAGTTTGACTTGCTTTCGGACTTACAAGCCCGGACACAAGTCCAAATGTCCTTCTGTTTGAGTCTCGGCATGTGTCCGGACGCCACTTCGTGACTTTTGTCAAACATTTGTCCGGATTTCTAAGCCCGGACACATGTCTGGACTTCTCTGTTTTGAGTCTCGGCATGTGTCCGGACTTGTAAGCCCGGACGCATTTCCGGACAGCCATCTGATTTTGTCTAAAGTGTTCGTTTGAGCTCCCTGTTTTGACTTGCATTTGCAGGGTTATGATCTTTCTACGTGTGTTTAAGCTATTTGACATGTTTTAGTATGTGTTTTCATGCATTTATGTTCTGAAAGTATTCGTTATGTTTATGATCTTTGAACTGCTCTGAAAGTGTGTTTCGGTCTCTAACTTCTATTTGGCTTTCCGTGCTTTCCCAATCTTGGCATATGACTTCTGTTTTGGCAACGACTTCAATTTCGTTATGTAAAGCTATTTATCTTGATGTGTTGTTCCTTCTTAACACATTGTATGTTATGAAAGTAAGCTTCCATTTTGGGACCTAGTGATTTAGCCTTTTGAGTCGTGGATGATTTGATCGAGTTATCACGTAGCATGCTACGTAGACATCATTCTGTTTCTGTGGGACCGATGGGTCCTTTGGTCTGCGGCATGTTTCTGTTCTACAGTCAACGGGCCCATTGGTCTTTGGATCATTTCTGCGTTGTCGAGGGATCATTTGATCCATGGGTCTCCGACCCTTTCTGTATGTGAGTGCTATGAGCCAGTGTCCCACTCTATTATGTTAAGGATTCTGATGTGTGAACCGCTCTGTTTGGCATCCACTCTGATTTGGGTACGTTCTAATTGTGAACTCTCTGATTTGTGAGCTCTGTTAAGTTCTGCTAAATGTATTTTGGCATTAGCTTCAGTTCAGTTTTGTGCTTCTGACAGCTTTTGACATGAGACTCTGTTGTGTGCTTTGTTTCATTCTGAAAGTGTGGCTTCCGCTCTGTATTGCCCTTCAGGTATTTGATAAAGATCTTCTGCTATTTAGATGTCTATTAACGCTTCTGCTTCGCCCCGCCTATATTTGGCTTAAGTATTTTGAAAGGTCTCTGTATGAATCTGATTCTGATTTGTTAAACGTACACCTATATGTATATTATGTTCGGTAAAGCGTTTTGAACATGCTCAGACTAATGAAGTTTATCAATTGTTGAGCTGTGGTTGCTGACCCCTATCTCTGTCTGATTTGCAGGTTATTTAGCATTTTGGGCAAGGGATTTATGCTTCCGTCTTTTAGCTTTGTATTAGAAAATTGTATTTGAACTGTTGACCTTGTGGTCCTTTCGTTTTGTAGCCTTGGAGCTTCATAAGATTTGTTAGCTTCCTCTATGAAGTGTATGACAGTTTCTGCTTGATAAGTCAGCAGTCGTGTGTATCTTAGGTAATAAGTGTGGCGTATTTCAACCTTAAAACTAGGGTGATTTTTGGGTCATTACACAATCCATCATTCCACTACTAGAGGATAGGTTCCAGCATTCACGGTCCTTTTTTTTACTTATGTATAGCTTCACATGAAGCCACGAAAACTCTTTTTTTTTTAAATAATAATAACAAGACATAGATTAAAGGTAGGATTTTAGGAAACCAGATATTAATATTCAATAAACAGATAAAAAAAAAACATCATTAACAAACAGTCTGGGAATACACGATAACAAGTCAAAAAGAGCACAAGAAACAAGAAAAAGTAACATAAGATCTTCAAACCAGAGCCAAAAAGGATGAACAACTGAGGTCAAACTCATCCAAGGACGGTTGTGTATCCAACTGCCGGTGAAAGCTAAAGACGGCTCTGGGTCATAGTAGCTTTATTCCGTGAAAGGGTCCACTCATCCAACAACTTTAAGGCATGAATGTTTAAAATTGTGTTTATGTCATATGCCACATAACACCAAGTTGAATGAATGTCAAATTAAATAAAAAAGAACCTGCAGGCCATTGTATTCTAGAGAAGATCTGAAAACAAAAATTCTATAAAATTAATCATGGTGAACAGTACAGACAAACCACCATCTAGGAGAACAAAGAAATAAAACAAAATGAAAGAATGTGACCAGATTTACAGACAATAAAACACTAGGATAGATGGATAGCAAGGTGGTCGGGGAAATTGGTGTCTAATCTTTATCTTCCCTCATCTTCCTAACCTCTAAGAAGATGACCGCGATGCCTATAAGCGTGAACGCAATTGCATACCCAACAGTCCAACTACTGTTTTCATTTGCAAGATCAATCCCGTAGAATATGTTTGTCACTGCCAAGATGAGCAATATCCTTCCTCCGTAATGGTGAGACCAGTTCCAGTACTTCCTATACTTGGCATCCTTCTTTGGCCTGGCAAACAGTGCCGTAACCTTCAAAAGAGGGGAAATATCATTAGATTTGGCATTATTACGAACATCATTAAAATCTGGAGAAACGGTTTCTAGATCAAAGATAGAAATGATGAAGATAAGGTCAAAACTCTTCAAATTGACGTGAGAGAAACATGCATACCTGAAGGCAAGCGAAGACGAGAATTGCAATGCCAAGGCCCTTGTGATGTGTTACAATGGCATCTGCACGTTCTTCTAGGACAAAACCCAGGATGACTCCTGTTAATCCTAAGATGAAAGCAGTGCTTTGGATAGCAACATGGGAGTAGAACCAAGCTGATTCATAGTATTTCTTAAAGTACCGAGCCACTATTGCCCCTATTGGCATCATAATGCCCCATGCGAACATGTTAATCCCACCATGTGCCCTCCTTAGCTTTTGATATGGGGTCTTCTGTGCTTGAACTTCCCCTGTTATTTATGTGAACAAAACACACAACTCTCAAACAGTTGGACAGTTGTCACTACTGACAGAGATTGATAAATAAACAATGTGGGTTAACCGGGAACAAGCTCCGGCACTTCAAGTCCAGGACTTGCCAAAAAAGTAATAATCGATACCGAATTCTTTGATCTCTAAACAGACCCTAACTCCTCTTTACATAGTGCTAATTCTACATCCTAACACTCTACCTAATAGTAAGTAATATATTCTATTTAATAATCTATATCCTAGCCAACAGCTAATATTAATTTATAGGGAAAATTCACAAAATATCATTTTTTGAGTTTTTAATTCACAAAATACCACTGTTTTTTTGTAATTCAACCATGCTTAAACGTTGTCCAAAATTGATGAAACTTTACATGAACGAATAAAGTGTTAAAAAACTTCAAATTTGATATTGGACCAAAATATAACATTTTAGCATCGTCCATGTAAAGTTTCATCAATTTTGAACAACGTTTAAGCATATTTAAAGTTGAATTACGAAAAAAAACAGTGGTATTTTATGAATTAGAAACTCAAACAGTGGTATTTTTGTGAATTTTCCCTAATTTATATCTTATCTACTAATGTTACATTACATATCCACTACTAATAAATATTCTAATTTATACCCATGCGGTCCTATCATATTTCAGGGAGTTTTGTGAATACCGCAGATCCAATCTGGAAAGAGAGTAGCCTTACCTGAAGCATAATCCATGCTGGTACTATCCTTGTTACTGTGCAACTTAAGCCGGAAATTAGGAGACTGTGGGAGGTCACCAGAGGGACCCACAGCATAGATCAGCCGATTTGACGGCTGAGATGTTGAAAGCTGAAATGCTAAGTAGATACGAGAGGATTGTGTAAACACCCTTGTGGAGTTGGTAACCAAAGGAAGACTTCCATCATCTGGATTTACAAGACTTGGTTCCTTTCCCCCTAAACTGTATTGCTTGATCACACCTGCGCCACTGTCCATCCACCCTACCATAGCACTGGATCCAACCATGAGCCCATTGCTTGAAAACCCAATTGCCACATAAGAACTCTGCTCAGGAGCTGATAGAAGGAAGCTCCATGTGTTGGCGTCGTTCCCATACTAAAAGAACATATAGTATGATAAAAAAACAGAGTATCATAACAAGAACAATGTTTTGCCTAAACAGTTTATATCCCGCAACAAAGAAATTATACAATTACCTAAAACCAATTCTAGTTTTCGGGTATATTTACGAGACAAGATGTTTAAAGTTTTCTGAAATTCGATGAGGCCAGGCACAGTTATAGAGGAAGAAATGTTAAGTTTGTATAGCTTTGGTCTGGTCAAAATTCACAAACATGCTTCATCTGCAACGCATACACCATAAAACAATTATCTGAAATGTACAACAGATCAGAAAGGCTTAAGGTGATAAATATCCATTTCATTCACAAAATATTCTTAATTAAGTGGAAGAAAGATAAGCATAAAGAAAAAAGGATATAGATGGACCCATAAGTACTTACCCTGAGGATGAAGCTTTCACTTGCCCAAACGGATTGACACTTGAGAGAGGTGGTTTTAAATGCAGCAAGCTTGCTGAAGTCTACACTGTTGGTACATGTATCTGCTTCTGCATCCGCTGGCGAATCTGTTGGTGGTGGAGAATTCCCTGAACCAAATAGTAATTCATAATCTAAGGAGTAAGAAAATAATTCTGGTGGAGATGTTAGCTCACTTCTTCATTATCATCTCAAGGCAAGTTCTGATAACTTCTACTTTTCTTTCAAGGGGAATTTGGTGTATCTTAGACTCCCTCAATTGGAGGTGCATAGATCACAATTAGAAATGCTTATTAAAAGTTCCAAAGATCGATTTCTTCCCATTTAAGCTAAAAAAGTAGGGCAGCCAAGAATTGTAACAAATTATATGCTGCCTCTAACTAGTTAAGAGAATAGAAAATGTAAAGATGGTGAAGCACTAAGAAAGCAGTTCAATAGAGCATAATTACTTGATTGGAGAGAAAGGAGAGACAGAGTTCAGATTTCATCAAGGGAGAATATCACCTGTAGCGTATTTCATACTAGTGCCACTCATATCACGATGCTGAACGAGCAGGTAATCAGGACCCTCAGGTATGCTATCAGGGGGCCCAATAGCGTATATCAACCGGTTGGACGGCTCAGACATTGAAAGCTGGAAAGCCAAGTAAAACCGCGACGACTGTGTAAATGCCTTGGCAGAATTTTTTACCAGAGGTAGATTACCGTCATCAGGATGCACCGAACTTGGAACCTTTCCCCCCAAATGGTACTGCTTTACGTGACCTAACCCTTTCACAACCCATCCTACTATTGCGCTGGATCCAATCATCAACCCGTCTTTTGAGAACCCTAAGGCAACATAGGAGCTCTGGCTGGGCACTGATAAAAGAACAAAAGAAGCTCCATATGCCAGATTCCATTCCATACTGCAAGAAATCAGAAGACCAAAAAGGAACATCATATGGGAGTGCTAGCAGAAACTGCTCCTAAAAAATTATCAAAATGTTGTAATAAAAACAACGCAATTACTCAAGGTTATTTCAACATAATTCTTGTTCAATGTTTCACCATTCCTGGTGGGGTTAATTAACTCTAGACATTTTTACTTTATAGGGTCAAACAGTTCCTCAAATGAAGATTCTACATAGTCAAATCAGTTTGGCAAGTCATCTAGACTTCAGGTTGAGAAAGTTTAATCTATACCACTTGCGGGGGACAAACCAGAAAGGTAAACAGACAATGGGTTACAGAGTGTACAGTTTAAAACTAAATCTACCCCCTCACAGAAATATCCATGATTATCAAGGGAATTATGAGGGTTGACCCAAAAAAAAAGATGGGATCACAAGGAGTAAGGACTTACCCGGAGGATGAAATCCTGGGTTTCCCAGATAGATTGGCAAGTAAGAGAAGTGGTGCTAAATCCAGCATGCTCGCCCAGGTCTACATTATTACTGCACGAATCTGTAGCTGAATTCCCTAAACCAAACAGTAATTCAAAGCTTAGAAGGAAGAGGAGGAAGATAGTTCTGGTAAAGGTATTTGTTGGCTTCTCCATTCTCATCTCAAGGCCAGATATGTAAGGATCCTCACGTTTATTTAGAGGGTCTCTGGGGGGTATATATCTCTGGCTCCGTCAACTTGACCACAACGCGGAATCCTACCATCCGTTTCCCTCAACTTACTCGAGGGGAGGCGCTATTGAAGAGTTGACAATGAAGAATTCTCTCCTACCATCGTCATCCTAATTGTCATCATTATCATCATCTTCCCTGGTGAAATATAATTATATTTACTATCGAACAAATCATGATGTGCAAGTAAATGCAATAAAAGTTGAATGTGGACGACACATGGAAACAGTCTGTCAGTAGTATGTTATCTCTATTATTAGTGGATTTTAATAAAGAGCAAACTGATTACAAAAATGATTCTTTGAACGGGTCTTCAGTTGGGTTCAGACCACGTCCTTTTTTCTAAATGTCTTTGAATGTATGTGGAGATCAGTCAGAGGCTAATTCTATCCTCAGCGTCTGAAATGACATAGACATAGTACATTTTCTATTTAGAAGAACTTGAAGAGAAATGCATGAAAGTTTTGCACTGAGAGAGTGAGAATAAGAGCGCAGTTCATGAGCGATTTGGATGTACACAATTGGATCTTGCTCTTCAAGCAGCGAAGCTCAATTCGTTACCACCAGAAGCTGTAACAGCTCTGAATAATCAGACCTTAAGACGCTGCGAGTCTTCCACCAGAAGCTGTTACTAGGCAAACTGATGCCATCACCTAGAAAGGGAGAAAAAAACGCAGATAGCGGATGGAGAGTTGGAACCTCGTTTAAGTTTACCACGTCCAAACTCTTGTCTAGTTTGTATGTGGCAATGCGACCACCAGAGTTGTCGCACGACACGGTGGACCGCTCCAATTTCACCTCTTCCGTCTCGATCTCGAACTACAAAATGTCCTGGATCATTCCCCATGCTTTCTTCATCATTCCCAGGATAGTTTGGAGCGATTTCCAGGTAGGTCCATCACCCCTAATTCTGTTCCCAACAAATCTGCGAGTTCAAGGATCGACCCTCCAATTCGTATCTCATCTTCCACTCTGTCAACGCTATTTCTCGGTTAAGTGTTCTTTAATTCGTCGGAGGATAGGAATGAAGCAATGAAAATGGTTTGGGTATGAGTCCAAACGCAGCGTTTGACAGCAACACCTCCCAAGGCCAAACTCCTCTTGATGGTCCAGTTACCAAGCAACCTGTGTCCCCAAAAATCCCTGCGCCCTCGCAACTCCCAGCACGCCGCAGCCGCACTCCTCGTGGCTCAAAGATGACCCATCTGGACTCCGGTCTGCCATGCTCGGCATCTCTGCCCGCTGGCCGTTTTACCAAAAGCCTGTGCTGTCGGCTAACCTGTTTATCCCTGATGCTCAAATGCTCTTCCATGTACTTGGAGAGTGTGATCAAATGATGAACATGACTGTTTGCTTTACGCAGTCTTGCCCCCACTGGATTCCAATCGTCTCCCAGCTGTACATTTCAGTACTCTGGCTCGCAATGGTGATAACCGTCTATGCCAAATCTGGCTCCGGAATGTTTCATTCCGATTTGCTGCGCAACCTCGAAGAGACTGTCCAACTTGGCGATTGTCCCATCCCGGGACCACTCGTCCCATTTTTCCAAGCCCTTGCTGCTATTGATGGACCCTATGAATGGGTAGGCAACATCTCGCCTATGCTTCCAAGTTTTCGTAATCTCTGGAACGCAACCGATTTTCACTTCTATAGCCAATTTGCAAGGTTCATCCTTGCCCTGCAATTATTCTCGACCAACTCCACCACTTTGCCATCTGGCAAGCTGCACCCGACGGAAACGCCTACCATCAATTTTTATGGTATCATAACATTTTCAATAAAGACTATGGTGACCACAACCCTCTGAACAGGATGGGACCACAACTTTGTGGTTCTCTCTATACCTCTGAGACCCAATTCATGTCAGCCAAAACCTGTTGGAGTGCTATGATGCACCGTGGCATCCGGCGCACTGACGCCACCGAAGGAAACAACCAGTTCACGAGTATTGCTCAACTCTTTGGTTTCATTGACCAAGATGGCGAAACTCAAACTAACTGGTTCTCCCACATTTCTGCTGCTATGCAGAAATACTGTCAATATTTCAATGACTCCGTCCCATTCAAATCAATCTCTCATGTCGGTATAGGAGCTGTCGCCGTATATGGCGAACCAAGGCTCAACAAGCAAACAAGGAACTGGCTCTACCCCCGTTCTGAAGCTATTGCTCCTTTCCACGCCAATCAATATGCTGCACTCCGAAATCCCTGACCAGCTAGCTGTCACGTTCAATCACGCGTACATCGTCCTCAAAGAACAAGCTGAACTGTTCGCTACCCTCACTCACACTAACATCCGTTGGGGTCTCCACATCCGTACCCAAAACCAATGGGACGACATCTCAGATGGAGAAACTCACAAAGGAACTTACTGGGACTACATCACACCGTGAATCTCAACCTATCAAGGCCAAATCCCAATATGCTCCGATGATTGCCTCCCGCTTCCACCTGAGAGCAGGCCGCTAATCACACCGAATAGGCAACTCAACGACCCGACCTCCATGTGGATACACTCAGTTTTGTTTTGCTGCTCCTAAAGCAGTCCTTCTGGTTAGAAAGTTTTTGTTCATGTTACTAACAATTTCGGTTCTACTTTGTAATTGTTTGTTAGGACACTAAAAAAGTCATTAATCTGTTTAGTAGGGGCATGTTAGGAGTTACCCTACTTAAGGAGATGGGGAGATTGTGGTTAGGAAATTGGCCACTTAGAAGAGTTGTTTAGCAAGATAAGGTTTGACCCTATCAGTAATCACCAAGCCACTACTTCAGCTGGCAAAGCCACTATGTCAGAATTGATTTGGTATGTATGAACAATGAGAGCATTGAATAGTGTGACACAAGTAGAAGTCCACTCTGAAAAACCACGGACTATAGATAAAAACAACGTTTTAATTAGATGTACAGATTCTTTTCTATTCATCACTCCAAACAGGGATTATCCCTTGAGCAGCCAATCTTTTCTCCACCCAAAACACCACATGCTTTGCGGTGATCTTCTTCTCATCAATTAGAAATGGCTCCACAGTGCTGGGTCCATTCCCGTATGCTGCTAGTGAGAACCCCTTAGGACCTAAACAAAAATACAGCTCCAATAGTGTTAAATCTCCTCTGCTTCGGTCAGAACAAAACCTAATCTCCACATAAGTTAAGCTAGCATGGGTTACACAAGTTTGAAAGAAAGATTCCGTACCAATAAGACCGGTAGGGAAGAATGCCCAGAACGTATATGGATACCCATTCTTCACAAACGATCCTTCTAACTGTGAAATTTGATCGAGTAAATCAGTTTTGAAGTGAATGCTTAGGAAAGACTGGAGGAGAACAGACAGAAAACTAACCCGATCGTCAAGGAAGGATAGCTCAAGCTCGGAGATATCCTCCTGAGCTTCCAGGGTTGACCTGAGGCTTGGGATAATATCTTCCTCCATCATCTGAGGTAATGGCTTGACTGGTGCTTTGGCAGCTGGTTTGGGTTTTGAAGCAGGCGCTGGTGCTGCTCCTGCTTCTTTCTTCACTGTTTTTGCTTCTTCTTTTTCGGCTGATACTGTACAATCCCATGGCAAGGAAGGAATCGTAAGACATTTCTCTCCATGTTGCTAGCTGCCTTGGAGGATAATACAGTAGAGATGCGAGATGGGTTTGAAGGGGGTGAAGTTGGGGACTGTTACCTGTCGGTGTAGATGATTCTTGTACTGCAGAACAGACAACACAGCTTCTACGGAGTGTGCTAAATTTAAGGCCGCCGATCTGGTTTTAAGCACTCAAATCGAAAAAATAAATCAATTACTGTAAGTTAACAATCACTTAGAATAGGAACTCCATGGTTGAGTTACAGAAAAGATGTAATCGTCAGTAATGCTGCGTCGGGGTGATTTTTTACTGGGTTTTGTTTCAGGTCTAGGTTCAGCATGTGTATTTTACAATTCTGTATGCTCGTTGGCCAATATCTATAAAAAAAAGGTGTAGATAACTAGTGTGCTAATTGCACAGAGCAACCCATACAGCAAGAATTCCCAAATCAGAAAGATAGTTGAAGGTGAGATGATACCGAGTAAGTAGTAGAAGCAGAATCTGGAGGTAACGAACAGCTGTTCTGCAACGCCCAGTTGCTTCCATTAACATCCAAACATGACGCTTTAAACAAAGACGTTGTTCTGCAAGCATTATAAATCTAATTATGAAACTGTCGTCAATGGGAATGACCAGGTAAGATCCGCTATCAACGATGACAAAGAAGGTAATAAAGGAAGTGAAACCTCAGAACTCCGATTGACGATAGTGCCATCACAGAATCTAGGTTGATGGTCTTACTGCTAGCACTTATTTCTTGCGCATAATGAGCCCTGGGCTTAACCACCTTAGAAGAGAGAAAACACCGGAACCTTTTCTTTCTTTTTTCTTCTTTTTGGAGTGAGCTGAACCATTAACGGATGGAGGAGGGACGGGTATCAACAAATACCAATATCCATAAAATTTCAAGAAAATATGTACACCACTAAACACATGCTTAAATTTGTTTCTTTCTTAGTTTTGTCTCTTTCCCTCGACACATTCGTTACTGGATGGACGAGATGCTAGAGTGCGAGTGGGGTTGACAACCCCAGACTTACCCAAAGCGAGTTGAGCCAAGCACTCACGGCCTTTTATGATGAAGGCCCAACCAAGCCTTACATATGCAGCAAATATTTACCTTTCATAGTGACATGGGATTTCGTCCTCTTTGAAAAAAAAAAAAAGCAATCTCATAGACTCATACCAGCAAGAATAACGAGCAGAGCATGTAAGCCGTTCATCTCTTTTGGTTTCTTCATTTGTTCTGGGTAGCGGCAAAAAAGCAGAAACCAGAAACCGTTTGAAGTTATAACATCGTCTCTTACTATTACAAAACACCACCGCATGCCTTTACACGGAAGGAATGATATGAAATGCATCAGTATAGATCACTTTACAAAGAAAGCAAAGCTTTACCATGATAGATAGTAGGTTGATGTGGCCTGGCCCATCTTGAAATCTAAACATCTTGGAAACTCACAATGGTTCCACATCAGATTGAATTACCCACAAAATTTGAGGCGACGATGTTTAATTATGAGAAATTCTACTGAATTCCCCGAGGTCAAATTACAGAGTACTTGATGTTAGTAAAAAGGGACTAGCTTTTCTTTATCTTTTACTTTCTCTTCCTAGATTTGCAAGGAACCAGAGAGGTGTTTCCAGCATCCTCTTTAAACTCTTGAACCATAGTGTAGACCTGGCAAAAGCAGAACTTTTCAACCATCAGCAGAAACACACTTCTGATTAAAATTCAAAATTCAGTAGAAGTAGATACGCAGTTTTCATGTATCTAAACTGGCACAAAGTTGTGAAATTGAAAGCAAAATTTATCGCAGATAAAGTAGCGTTACCTTCCTCACCCCAGATGTCAGGCCAATTTTGAGAGATCATCACTGTCTACACACTTCCACACCACACTTTTACTTGGTTTGCTACACAAATGATCCATCCCTCCTTTAATACAGAAAAGAAAACAGATCAGCAAACTTTTGCAGTTACATATGCACCAGTTATTTTGCACCAACGTATTGAAAGGCTGGTAAAGTGTTGTAAAAATAAGGAATGCAACACGGGAAAGGGAATTCAGACCTTCTATATGGAGGACTAAAAACTCCACATACATCTTGAGACGAATGTGAGAGAAAATATGAACATATTCTCCAACATACTCCCTCGAGATCACGTTGCAGTTCTTATTACATTCAAGATTAAATGATTTCTTCAGCAAACCATCAATCGCCTTAGTCCTCACCTCTGCATCTACATCATTCCTGAAGAGCACTGATGGGAACTCCCAAAGACCAGCAAGCAACCCCTTTTCTGGTCTCTTTACAAGAAGATGTCGCCTCTTTGAAGTGGGCCCACCTTCACACACCTCATCTGAGGAATTTGATATCTCCAAAACACAAACAGCCGAGAACTCATCTCTCTGCTTTGTTTTTAAAGCTGTGTGGGGATAATCAGTTACTTGGGACGAAAACGGGTTTTTGAAAGTGACAATGCTAGACAGTGATCAGACACGGGACAGGTTGAACAACTTGGGCTTGTAGGAGTGCATAATGTGGCACCAAGTTCCATTAAAGCTTGGTTGAAGTCTCCAGGTCTGCTAGGATCCACAAGTTGGTCAGCCAATTTCCTGCATCAAAGGGGAGATAGACAACACAGCAGCACCAAATAAAGTTTAGCTCATGAACAGCAATGTTAGGCTATATCAGCAACATTTGAATCAAGATATAATGTGTGTGTGTGTGTGTGTGTGAATTAAGATACAGACCAGTGCAATGAAAAATTCACCAATCCATTAATGAAAGCTATGATTTGCTGTCCAGTACAACTCAAAAGACAATTAAATCTTACCGAAATCCTTTGATAGCAAAGGATCCTTTTGAATCACTGGATATGGCTTTGAGCCTAGCAAGCACTCTAACAACGTTACCATCAACCACAGGCACTGCCTAAGAAATAGTAAAATCTTTAGTCCACA
This sequence comes from Limonium bicolor, assembly GCA_023374045.1. NCBI lineage: Eukaryota > Viridiplantae > Streptophyta > Magnoliopsida > Caryophyllales > Plumbaginaceae > Limonium > Limonium bicolor. Next base: position 97,907,411 of record CM041779.1, read on the forward strand.
CTCCACAGTGGGAGCAGTACCACTTATCAGATATGGGATAACCATTGTAGACCCTTTAATCTCACCTCACTGAAAGCTATTGAGGCAATTGCACCCGAAGTATAGTCTCCAATCCCAGGAATTTTTTGAGATCAGAAGCGGTCTTTGGAAATGCTCCACCTTCTTCCGCTATCTTCTTGGCCCCCTAAGATAATTGGCAAACAGGAACCAGAAATTATCTCAGGAGTTCTATTACTCAAGAAACTATTATCAAAGATTGATGTTGATTACAGTTCAAAGAAAAAGGTATTAATGAGATTACTTCTAAAAGATACCGAGCCCGTCTGTAGTATCCCAAGCCAGCCCACATCTCATTCACCTCCTGCTGATAAGAAGGTATGTAAAAAGGTTAACTGAAACTAGTTGTCACCATCAGTTCTCTTTGCGGGGTCTTGACAGAAGACAAAGTACTGACGGCTTTGATAATGTTGGCTTTTGCGAATTGAAAATGCCAAGCAGCATCAGTCTTAACGACGATGGCTCCTCCATAATTCTACAGTACGAAAAGAACGGACGCAAATGAAGAGAAGAAAAATTATCCAAAAACCTCAAGAGAAGCGCGTGAGAGACGATCAACAGAAGGCCATTTCTCCATCCACCGGTTATAATAGTCAATAACAGTAGCTACCCTAGTTTGCTGCAACATCACCTCCGAAACCCACACCCCGTACGCTTTACTCTCAAGCTTGCAACCACTATCGCCTAGTCTTCTCCAGGGTAAGTCTCGTTTATTCTCGTCGTACCACTTGAGCAATTTAACCTGGATTTCGTCGACTTCTTCGCTGCCTTTGAACCTAAACAGGTCCTCTATGTCTTCCTCCCCTACTCCTCCTCTTTTACTTTCCTTCTTAGAAGAAAGTCGCGACGCGATTGGCGGTTTCCGTCCCCTTGTCACCGCGGATGATTTAGCGCTGGATGGGGTAGCAATGTTTGTCGCCGGCACTGCTGTGGATTTGGTCGAGACATTTCGCTTACGCTTGACAGCGGCTCTGGTGGTGGAGTTGGTAATGGTAATGGTCATTTTGGAGAAAGGGAGAAGCCACTAATGGAGGGAGGATGATGGGAAGCCGTGAAATTTGAAACCACGGGCTTGGGATTTTATATATGCCAGGAAATCGCGCATACCTTCACTGGCTTCAAAATTTCGGACGCTGGATTATTACTTCCGTAAAAACGGACACATTTCTTTCGAAAAAAATTCTCCATGACAAAAATAATACTCCCTCTGTCCTGAATTGACCGTTCTGTTTGTTTTAGGACACATTTTTCCACTTCAATATTAAGCATATAAAATAAAATAATTTTATAAAATTAAATTTTGTAACATTTAGTTTATCATGTAAGGAATCATATGTAAAATTAAATTTTCAAAATTAATTTATCTTATATATTAAAAATTGAAGTCAAACGACATGTCCAAATAGTAAACAGGACGGTCAATTCAGGACGGAGGGAGTATTACTTATATTAACTTCGTTGTCAAAATTATTCCTGAAATAGCACTCTCGAAGAAATCGTCTCTTCATGAATTACAAAACTTGAAATCGTCAAGAGATGATTTCTCTTATCCCCGCGCCATGTCGGGCGCTGACTCAGCGGGACGGAGAGATGCGAGAAATCGTCTCCTATAAAGACGATTTGGTGAAATCGTCTCTTGTGAAGACGATTTCACCATTCATAGACACCGTGGCATATTGTTTCTACAACAGGTGAAATTGAAATCAATATGAGACGACTTCACCTGTTTACAGCACTTGAAAATTTTTCCTAGTGTTGCAACACCACAATTTAACAACACACACTTGGGACATCTTCCAAGGGCTTTAACACCACAAATTCATAACAAACAACATGCACATATTATGAACTCCCACACAATCACGATACTCATAAACACTTCAACACAACTGTAACATTACATAAACACAAGAAATTGAAATGTGAACCAAATATAATAGTTTAAAGATAGAAAACATAATAGTAATACAATCTCAAGTTGTTTACAAAATGTAACAACCTACATCGTCAACGTCGTACGTACGTCCTAGTCCCACTAGGTGTAGGATCCTCAACCGCTGATGCGAGAGTAGGATCAAGGTCACGACCACTAAGATCCCCTACATCATGACGATCTCGGGAATCTCTATCTCTAAGTGGTGCTCCAGGAGTGGAAGTAGAAGCTACCCCTAGGTCTGCAGCCGGCGTCGTAATGTCATAGTTCATGCTCGTCCCAGCATCGGAAGATGATGCCCCATGACCCCCTGAGCTGCTCCCAAGATACGCAAACCCAGCAGTGTCGACCTACTGCGTAGGATCGACGATTTGAGACATGGTCATGCTACCGGCGATGTCAAACGCCTCTTGATGATCTATTGGCTCAGCAGCTCGACCACGTGCATGTCCTCTTCCTCTACCTCGGCCACGAGAACGACGGCCACGCCCTTCTCTTCCACCCTGATCCACAGCGGCATTTTCATCTTCATCGTCAGGGGCAGCTGCTGGGACATGTTGTGGCCGTGGGAGGACGTAGTACGTGTTGTACTCATCTCTCATCATCCGTAGACTAGTGGGAGCATCATCGACACGCATTGCCTCTAGCATGCTGATGACCTCATTTGTGGTCTCCCCCTACACCACAATTCGACATATGAATATAACAAAATAATATGTCATAATATTAAAAAAAATAAAGTCAGATTTACTCACCATATATCCCAATACGAGCTCCGTTCGGCCAATGTATCTCCTCGGTGTTGTGACCAGTACCACTCTTAATACGAAAAGGACCAGTATCATCCAACGTACGGCGAACATATCCACCTATCTGAGAACACCATTGAATAATCACAAATTTAATCAACCATTCCCAACATTTTGGCTAAGGACAGACAAATCACCCAAACAAACAAAAAGAAAATAGTAAACAAACACTATAATAGGGGAAAACACGAGGAAGCAACAACGAAAGACGAAATGCAAACTTATCAATTACAGAGTAATGAAAGAAACAATTCAAAACAAGCAATTGTGATTTCAAGGGCACAAACATCCACATTTTTCCAAAATTACTTAACTTCACAAAATCCCCAAAAAAATCAAATTTCACCACAATTTCACAAACAAACAATCAATTGGCACTATAATTTCACAAACAATCAAGTACCATTACAACTAGACAACCTACAACATATAATCAGTCACTAATTTAATAATTTACCAACTTACTAACAATACCTAATTTCTAACACTCATAACTAATTTTAACTAAAAATTAGGGTTAGATATGTACCTCAATATGTTGAAGATGATTCAGGTGGTTGGTGGTCGGCGGCGACGAACTCCGGTGACTGGCAGCGGTGGTTGGTGTGGCGGCGACGTTTGGTGCGGTTTGGGGGCGCAGGTATTCACAGGTTCTCGCAGGAGAAGAAGAGAAGAAGCAAATGGGAAGAGTGAGGAAGAAGAAAATGTCTTGCGGAACTTAAGACCCGTGAAATCGTCTCTTCAAGAAACGATGATTATGTTATAAACATATTAGTTTCGTTGCAGTTTTTTTTTCTTCACATTGATATATTAAGTTGGTTTACCCTGATTTAGGACATGGAAGTCCTTTGGAAGGAAGTCAGGGGTAAGGAGGTCATTTTCCATTCCTAATTTTGGTAAAGGATTTATTTAGTTATTAATGAATTATTAATAACCCTCTCCTATTGTGATTCTAATCACATTCTAATTCCCAATCAGAATTCTCATCTGACAGTTCTCGAGACGCTCTCTCTTTTTCTCTCTTCAACGCTTTGCATATTCCCAATCTGTCAAGGCTTCGTGTTCCTGTGCTACCCTGCTGGTGAATCCCTCCACTGTCTCCATTGTAATCAGGTCGGTTTTGTGGATTACTAATTGCAATTCAGTTTTGAGGTTTTGGTTTTGGGAACTCCCTCGTTCTAATCCTTCCTTTGCGATCTGATTATGAATCAGTGGTTGTTTCCGCATTCCGCATTCTCCGTCGAATTCTTCTTCTGTTGGCGTGCTCTGTGAATCCATAGTCAAAATCAGGTAAGGATTGTTTTCGTTCCGTCAATGGCAGTTTAGGTCGAGGGTTCTCTATTTCTGAGTTGAGTTGTCTCTGCGTTGTTAAGGTTACCAGTGGCTGTGTGGAATGGCGTTTCAGTCTGCACATCTGTGACTACATTGGCTTGACTGTGCGGTTCAGATTAGGGAAGTCTTCTCTGCTAATTCGAGGTAGGTGGCTGATGGATTCAATCCGTGTGTTCAGTTATGGGGAGTTTGTAATCAGAGCTTTGGGACTGCTGATTTGTTTGTGTTTTGTGACTGTTTTGCTTGCATGTTTTGTCTGTTTTCATCTGCCTAAAAACCCCCTAGTTATGTTTTAAAAGTTACTCTGAGTTTGCTCTGCAAACTGATGCATTTTGTGTTTCTGTTCGTGTGCAATTTGTTTCTGGAAACTGCATTTTTCTGCATGTCCGAACGTCTGTCTGAACATGGAAGTTTAGACAGACCCTGTTGCGCTTTGATTTTGCTGAATTTTTTACTGTGTCCGAACTTCGATGTTCAGACGGGGTGCGAGGACGAATCCGGCTTACAAGTCTCGTATGGTGTCCAAACTTGTAAGTTTGGACACTCCCTGCTGCCTTTATCTGATTTTGCTTTGACATGCGTCCGAACTTTGATGTTCGGACACATGTTCGGACTTCACCACGTACTAATTTCCAGAAAACGTCCGAACATTCCTCCGAGCTTGGATGTTCAGACACTCCTTTGTCTTTACCTCTGATTTCAGTTCGACTTGTGTCCGAACTTTGACGTTCGTACACATGTTCGGACATTCGTCTGGATTTGGGTTTTCGAAGTCTCGACTTGTGTCCGAACGACACAAGTTCGGACATCTCACAGTTTTGGCCTAAACATGCTCGTTTGAGCTTCGTTTTGACTTCTGTTTGCAGGGTTGGATTCCCTTACTGATTACCAAGCTTCCTATATGCTTGTGGTGCCATTGGTGCACATATGCTTATTTGTTTTTAAAGCTTCTGTTTTGGGACCTAATCATCTCTGTATCTGAACCGTGGATGGCTGGTTTAGCTATCTCGTAGCGCGCTGCGTAGGACGTCCTTCTGTATTCACGGGTGGGTTTCCTGTTCTGTTCACAGGTGTTCCACCTGTTCTGCTCACGAGTGATGATTCCTCGTTCTGTTCACAGATTACATCCGTTCTATCTGTATGCTATGATCAAATAGTGTCCCACTCTGTTTCTGATTCCATTTGCTTCGAACTCTGTTTAGTCCTATATGATTGGACTTCTGCTTCTGATTTCTGATATGGAATGTGGCTTTCCTTCTGTCTACTTCTGATTTAATAACATTCTATAAATGTTTTGAGCATGCTGGTTGATGAAGTTAGTCATCTACTGAGCATAGTTGTGTGCTCATTCCCCACTTCTCTAACATTGCACATTGATCAGCGAGGATCACTTTGTTCAGCTTCTAGAGTTAGTTTGTGTTTTATTCAGTTCTTTTGAGACATTTATGTTTTGACTTGTAGCCCTTGGGCCTCTGATGTTAGCTTCCGCTTTTGATATAATTTTGAGGATTTTGTATTAATATTTGGATGTTTCGACATACTTTGACTATACTTCTATACAAGTATTTGTTTTTGGGCCTTATTTACAAACGATAGTTTAGAGCCTTGCGTTATTAGGTAGTAATACGCGGCGTGTAACGTCCCTAACTGCTAGGCCAGTGTTGGGGGGTGTTACAATTTCAAAGGTAGTAAGTCGCGCCCGTTATAAAATGAGAAATCGTCTCTTCTAAAGATGATTTATTGAAAAGACGATTTCACCCTCCTCGTCCCGTTGAGTTAGCGCCCAATGTGGCGCGGGGATAAGAGAAATCTCGTCTCTTGAAGAGACGATTTCAAGTTTTGTAATTTATGAAATCGTCTCTTCAAGAGATGATTTCTCTCAGGAGTGCTATTTCAGGAATTAGTTTCGGAAGAACGTTAATATGGGTATTTTTTTAGAAGGCTATTTCAGATTTTTTTTCTAATTTGTTAACTACTCATGATAAGTGAACCACATTGAGCTTTAAAAAAGTGTGGGTGATTCAACGTCCACCAAATGCACCCTTATTTTGTATTTTCCAGTTTGCTATGTTTTACTACAATCGAATTGTTTTAGAGAAGAAGTGATTATTTGGGTGGTCGGGTTCGGACCGGTCGGGCCGGTCCGGTCTAGGAAGATTTTTAGATCTTTCGGGGCTGCTTATGGAAACTGGGCCTTTTTTACTTTCGGCCGGCCTGGACTAGGCTGAACTTTTTGTCAGCTCTGCTGGAGCCCGGTATACATGACCAGGATTTTTATTTTTTATTATTTACTTAAATACATAAATTAATTAAAAAATTTATAATATATATTCCTCCTGTTCTTGATATATGATTTTTTGGGTCCTTTCACTATTTTCAACATATAAGATGTTCTAGCCTTTTTTTCATCCGCTTTTCAATTCTACCCTCATCTTTTATTTCACAACCCTTCTTTTTTAATTATTTCAATTTCCAATGCAAATAGTAAGGGCAGAATAGTCCAACTTTTTCCTCCTTAATTCTTGTGCATAGAGCTAGAAAATCAAACATTGAGACACGAGACCTATCTCGGCGGGAACAAGAGATAGACCCCCCTTTTTTTTGTTTTTTCCATCCCAGCATATATATTCACCGCAACACACCAAATGATTCAACGAGACCTGTAATAAAGCTTCATCCACACAGGGAGCTCCAGCACACATTTAAAAAGTTGTAAAAGCTCCCAATTAATATCAACGACGCGCCAAACCAATGCAATTACACTTAATAATTACACACTTTCATTACAAATAAAAAACCACATCACAATTCAAGTCTACTATTACACCATCCACAAGTGTACAGAATTTCAATTACATACTCAAAAAAGTTCACAAAACATCTTCATGATCATCAACAATTCATAAACTTGTGTAGACAAACTCCGACCATTCCTCAAGAATCTCAACAATTTGAGCATCGTCATATTGACCACCTTGGAGCACTTCTTCGTAAGCCTTGAAAAAAAATGAAAATTAATCTAAAACGTACAAGTCTAACAACATGTAAAGAGCATAACTGAAACTTTCAAAGAATGTTACCTTGTCTAACGAGTGTTCAGGTAAAAGGTTCGACACTCCTAATATGTCAGACATGAATCTCATGACATAGTATCCACATTCTGACCCCCAGGCTGCACCGGACACTATACAAACACACATATTGACAGTTATAAACAAGTTTAAACATTATCACACAAATTATCAATTAAGAGAGTACCTTGACAGTGTTCCAAGGGATGTTACTCTTCATTGTTTTATTCTGGAGAGATAATGCAGCTCTCATGGAACTATATACATCAGCAATATATATAGTTTTAAGCATCAGTAGCAAGTTATGAAACAGTTAATGTTAAGTAATAACAATTGTTGTTTACGATAACAAACTAATTACCTCAGTATTGCGGTGGCGATCTTCGTCTCTTGACACCCTTACCAAGTGAGTCAAATTGCAAGACTCGTGGGTACTTCAACACCAGCACAAGCAATGACCAATGTCGATTGTCCACAAATTACACAATGTGTTGAAATCATTAAACAACTAACACAAACTATATGATTTAGATAATACTAATAGAAATAGTCAAATATCATACCCTGAATGATATGGCAGCATAATAAATGACTTGTCAGCACATTCAAAGATGGCATTCGTCAGATATTGCATAAGACCTTCCATGTCACTTGTCATCTGGACTTCACAGCACATAGAAGGACACAGGAATCCGAATTTGTGATCTTCATAAACATTGATCGCCTTATTATGCACCCACCTATGAGGACAATATCATTAGTTATTAAATTTTTATTCAAACATCTAATTCATCACCAATCAATGCATTCAAATATAAACAGTAGAAGTCACTCACATGACGGCTGACTTAATCGACACATTCAACCAATCCCTCCTGAAACACTCTTCGAAGTCGGACATATATATATATATATATATATCTCAAATCGATGTGTATCTCCTGGTTGAACTTGATGGTGAAATATCCTCTCCTGATCTTCCATAGTGAGGGAATCACAGTGAGGGTGGTAGCAGCAACAATGACGAGTGTATATCTTCATATTAGTCGACAAGCCGACCAATATTCTTTTCTCCACCAAATCAGGTCTAAGCACGAAATTTGTGGATACCTTTGATTGAACAGGTGCAGCAATTCTTTTCTCTTTTCCCTTATCAGTATTTGGTCGGCTCATATCCTATGATATTAACTAATTAAGTATATGGATGCAAGGTGGTACATCAATAGTTTTATAGCAACGGTTAAGAGTAAATACCTGCCCAGGGAGTTTGACCTATCGTACTGGCCACTGCACTGTCGCAGTTTGTGCGGAACGCAAGGTACGTCTTTGTGGGATCGGCACCGGTAAACAGACGTCACCATGCTCTACAACAAATTCGTCCAGAAGCACTCGTGCATGGTAATGTCGGAGTGGTTCACCGTGCACAATATCACTTGGAACTGAAGGGAAAAGTTTCCCCATGCCACCATGACCTCTTCTACTCCAATTTGTAAAAACAACGTGCACTCAGTGGGTGCCTGAGTGTTATGTGGAACTTGTTTAGATAAAAATTGTGAATTCTCTATGATGATATTAGTGATCAAGTGAAAAATCTTAATCGTCATGTACTCAATTGAAATGTTGGTCTAACATTTAGAGATGCATAGGGAAACGGCTCAGCCGACTGGACACTACATCCCACTACCGGTGAACTCTGATGATGAATGGGTGACTCAACTGGTGGTCGAGAAACCTCTTGGCTGCTATGCTTCTGTGTCTCAAGCCTTGACATAGCCTGAGCGATCCTCTCGTCGACGCTCTGATTAATCCTCTGCTCCATCTCAGCCATCTCTCTCAGGTGCTCCTCGTAGCTAATCATCCTTCCATGTGCACTTATGGACCCGGGTACGCCAAATGCCTGGCGGATACCAACGTGCCCACCAAACCCAATGGCACAACCTAGATGATCCTGCTTACCAAGAGCGCGTGTAAGAGGATCATATTCCTCTGTGAGGTCCAGGTGCCCTGGGTGAGCTAAGAGCTTAATTCACCCTAATACAACACACAAATACAGTTATTAGTTTAACATAAGTTCATATACAAATGAAATGAACAGTTCGACTAAAAATGAAATGATATCACTTACCATTTGAGCAATAACTGCTCTCGTGGCATCATCGTATTGAGGATTTTTGGGAGTAGAGTTCTTCGGAATGTGGCTTAACTCCCACACCTTCATTCTTCTGCCACTAGTATCCAATGAGCCATCTGTGGGCAGATATCCCTTTTGCTCCCATTCTGGTACCCTTTAAGCAATACTTTTTCCACCTAAGTGGTGAGGGTACAGATTCTTCTTAGCATTTACTTGTTTTTGTGCACGGAGAGCCTGCATAAATTAATATGATCATGTTTAGTGAAATTGAACACAAAAGACATAAGAAATTAAGAGTAATTTATGAATGTATGACAATAAAGTGCACCTGGAACTCCGGTGTATGACGTGACTCAACAAATTGTACCCATTGCTCTTTGTGATGCCCTCGTAAACCTCCCATGGTGGTCTCTCACCGCCGAAACCATGATCTGGATCTTCTGGATCAGGCATCTTGTAGATGAACTTGTCAGCCAACTTATTCTTGTGGTCCCGGAACTGTTTCGACATCGATGATAGCACATCCTTTTTAAGTGCGGGATCCACGGAGAAACGAGACTACATACATGATCATTCAGTTAGTAAAGTAAACATAAATATTCAATTATTTCACAAAAGATCATAGTAATAATGTAGAGATTTACCTGGAGACGCTCAAAACATAGTATCCTTCAACGCTTGAGGCACTTGCTTCCAGTTGTGGTTTATGTTACAAAATGTCTTCACTAAATGGCTACTGTAAGCGGGTGAAGTCATTCTTCCAATTTCCATGAGGTTGGTTGTTGAACTGATTGAATTGCACCGGTTTGTAGGAGGGCCTTTATAGCCTTCAGCCCACGTGATGACACCTCTCTTCTTTTGCTTCTTGGCCTCTGGTGTGACAACTGACGGCTCTTCGGTCTGCTGTGAAGGGCCAGCCTCAGTCTCATCGCGTACAGTACATGGTCTTTTTTTTTCTTTTCCCCTCTCTTGTGACCCGCTTACTTGGTCTGCTCTGCTGTGGCTCAGCTTCTCCAGTCAAGAGAAACTATCCAACGGGTCATCCATAGGGTGATCATCCACTGCAAAAAAATAAAGCCTTTTCATCAGATAAAGTCATTATATAAATTAACATAAATACTATGAAGCATAACAATAACAGTTAAGATGACATTACAGTCTACATTCTACTAACAACATTACCTGACACGAAAACATAAATCATTTCATATTTTCTACCCAAACACCCTCATCATGGTCTGATCGTCGCGTAGAGCAATCGTGTTTTCGTAACATCACAAAATCCGGTAATCCAGTAGGAAACAATGATGTTTCCTCTACGTTTCATTATCATCGTTATCCTCATTCTCATTTTCGATTACAACCGGCCTTCTTCCTGGAAGAACAACAGACCATCTGCAGTCTTTCGGATCCTCAACATACCACACTTGTTCGCAATCCTTTCCCAGAACAAATTGATCATCCGTATAACCGGCACGTGAAAGATCAACCAAGGTAAGCCCTCCATCATTTTGGTACCCGCGTCGGTTGTCCACCCACTTGCACCGGAACAACAGAAAGGAATCAATGTCGTAGTCTAGTTTCCCAGATGTCCTCGATGACATCATAATACCAACTAGAGTTACTAAATGGTTGAGATTGGTTCCCGCTGTGGTACTCAGTGGCAGCAGCTTCAATTTTTACCCCACTATTCTAGTTTATCGATTTGGCATCTTGGCGTGCAGTGTAGTATGTATACCCACTAATATCATACCCCTCAAATGATGTAATATTAGTTTCAGGTCCAATTGCCAAACATCTGATCTCTTCACTTACAGCTTCTGGATCTATGATGCTAATGTCAACACATGATCTTTGAACCATTGGATAAAACTCGGTTTTGTTCCTTTGTCAGCCAAATGTGGTCTTTCAAAGGATTTTGATACCTTAACTCAACCATATGGGTTTCAAAATAAGGTTCACCAACCTCAAGATGTTGTAAGACAAACAAATGTGTTGGATGAATAAGTTGACGCGAAACTTGCACGATCTTCTACCAATGACACCTTTACCCTTAAACCTGCCATAGTGTCGTGGTTTTGGGATAATTTGACTCTGCCTCACTCAAATAATCGGTCACAAATTCCGTGACTTCCTCAGTCACTGTTGCTTCAACAATGCTCCCCTCTGGTCTATACCTATTCTTCATTCTACTTTTCAGAATACCCATGTATCGTTCAAATGGGTACATGTACCGTAAGTATACCGGACCACAGAACTGCATCTCTCGAACGATGTGCACAATTAGATGCACCATTATGTCAAAAAAAAGATGGTGGAAATACATCTCAAGTTGACATAATGTGACAACAATTTCACGTTGTAGATCGTCTAGAGAGGTTACGTCAAATGCCTTGGAGCAAACAACGTTGAAAAAGAAACATAACCGAGTTAAAGCATTTCTAACATCAGATGGCAATATCCCTCGGATTGCGACTGGAAGAAGATGTAACATCAGTACATGATAATCGTGAGATTTCATGCCTAAAAGTTTTAATCCTTCATCGATATAATGTTCTTCCAGTTTGAAGAGTACCCAGACGGTACTTTTACCGACTGCAGACATTTACAGAAACTAATCTTTTCAGCCTTTGAGAGCGTGTAGCATGCAGGAGGTAGGTATATTCGTTTCCCATTCTCTTGTGGGTGTAACTCCTTTCGTATACCCATGGTTTGCATGTCCTTTCTGACTTTCAATCCGTCTTTTGTTTTGCCAGGTATATTAAGCAAAGTCCCACTCACTGCCTCACCAACGTTCTTCACAATGTGCATGATGTCTAAGCAGTGTCTCACAGGAAGATGACGCCAATAAGGTAGATCCCAAAAGATAGAACACTTTTTCCAAATTTTTTTGTCGGTTTTGATGTGTTTCCAAATCATTTGCAATGTCCTTAACCTTTTCGTACACTTCCAGAGCTCAAAGGTAGACGGGCCACACGAGTTTCGGCTTGACCATTGAACAACTTTCTTTCGTTACTCGATAAGGGTGATCTTCGGGGAGAAGACGTCGATGACACATATAAACATTCTTCCCACAATGTTTTAAACGGCCCACCAACAAGTGTCTTCCTCGCATATGGGACATGCAAATGTTCTTTTAACCGTGTAACCGGACAAGTTCCCATACGTAGGGAAGTCATTGACGGTACAGAACAACAAAGCCTTGAGCGTGAAATTCTCTCTTGCATAAGCATCGTATACCATGGTCCCCTCATTCCACAATAGCTTCAGATCATCGATCAGAGGGGCAAGATACACATCAATGCTATTACCTGGCTCTGCTTTGGACCAGATATCAAGAGAGATAACATGATGATCTTTTCTCTGTTCATACACACTATGAGGAAATTGTAGATCACTAGTAGAATAGGCCATGTACTGTGTTGACTACTCAACGTGCCGTGCGGGTTCATTCCATCAGTACATAACCCACGCTCAGATTCCTATCTTCATGTCCGAAATGTTCTTTGTACCGTTCTGTTATGTTTCTTCACTGAGGTCCATCTGCTGGATGTCTTAATTTCTCTCATCACTCTTTCTACCCTCCCCATCCATCGTAAGTTCTTTGCATGTTCTTTCGGATTCGCACAACAACCGTTTGAATCTGGGTATAATCGGCAAATACCAAAGTAGTTTTGCTGGAGGCTTTTTTTCTGAACGGAGGAGTAATCACCATCTTTATACTATATCGGGACAACGAACATTTTGGGCAATTGTCCAGATGTTCGTATTCACCCTTGAACAATACACAGTTGTTTGGACACGCGTGAATTTTTTTGTACTCTACTCCCATTGGACACACCCATTTCTTTGCCTCATACGTGGTGGTAGGGAGACCGTTCTCATCCGGTAGCATATCATGAATCAGCTCGAGGAATGTCGTGAAACCTTTGTCACTCAATCCATATCTTCCTTTCAGGTTGAACAAATTCAATATAGTTGTCAATTTCGTGTACTTAGTGCACGTAGGATACAACGTCATCTTGGATGCGTCCAACAACCTTTGATACTCATCCGGCCGGGTCGACAAAATTATCCTCACGTTATCAAGCATCTTGTCCATTTGCTTATCATGATAAGTCGACTCACTGTCAACATTGACTCCGGAAGCGCTTGGGAGTTCTGACTCGTTAGTAGTATTGAATGTCTGCTCGGTTCTTAAGTTACACCGATCGTGACTGTAGGAAGCTGAAGTATTATCTCCAACAGGTTCTCCATGAAAAGTCCATCTTCTATAATGTGGCATGAAACCACGGATCTTCAGATGGAGTTGTACGACGTTGATGCTTGAATATTGTCTAACCACACCACAATCAACACAAGGACATGGAATTTTCTCCGCTTTTGTCCTGTCCTTGTGTTGCACTACACAGCTTTGCAAAACACTTTCAGCATCTTGTCAAAATGTTCCCCTCTATCACCATACATCCAGTCACGCTCCATACTATATGCGCAACAGATCACAGTCGTGAGTTATAGCCTATGTAAAACTAAAATGTTTATATAATATGGTCTGTATTAAGTTGCACATATTTATTTCTTAATGGAGCATGACTGGGATGATTGTCAAGTAGTCTAGCCTAACTCTAAGGTTGCAAACACAAAATAAACTAGCATTTTAATTTAACAATCGTTACACTTCAAAAACATAAACCGGTGTTTAAAACAATATTACGAATACTTTTCTACAAAAAATTTGGCATGACCTTTGCATAATTGTACACATCCCGTGCTTATTATTCAGCACTCACCAAAGTCATCACAACCACAAACATTCCAACAATGGCAACAACCCACAATAAAAATAAATCAATTCTTTACTAGCTAACTGAAAACCAATTGCAAATTCAGATCATCAAACCAACATTTTTGAACCACGTTCTCACTAGCTAATTGACAACAATAATCAAACCATATTTTTCAATTCTCAACTGTATAAGTTCAAACCAGTTTAGAGATTAAAACAGAATCCAGAGTTAAAATACATACTTGTTTTTTTAGAATTTATGGAGAGGGGAGACTGGTGCCAGAGAGGTAGGCTTATGTGCGAGAGATGCAGCAATACCACTTATGATATGTCTCTGCAAGGGAGCAACAAAAAATAAATTAGAAAAGAAATGCAACAACAAATATGGAATGAAGCTAAATTATGTACTAGCACTTATATTTAAATACATAATTGCTTTTATTAAACAAAAAATAAGGTTTAGTTACTTACTTGTGCACAGAGGAGGAAAGTGCAAAGGTAATGGAAGAAGGCGGGAAACAAGAGAGATGATTCACGGACTTAAATGTAGTGAGACCTGATAAAAAAAATTAGATATTGTTATACATATACACATACATCAACAATATTAATTACGAAGAGATTTTGTTAAAAAAAATCGGCATGACTTTTGCATAATTTTTCCTCTCCCATGCTTATTATTAAGCATTCACCAACCATTCATCAACACAATTTCCATCACAAATCAAACTAATACCAAATTTATCCATCAAACCAAATTTAATAATTTGTGGAAATCAAATACAAAGTAAAAAAAAGAAAAATAAAGTTAGATTATATTACCGTTCTTCCAACTCCGCTTTCAATCTACCGTGCAATGACTGAGGAGTTTCTTAACCACTTCTCTGTAGACAGAATAGAAACTCATTATTTTACGTATGATAATTGTTTGTAATTAGGATTGCAAAATTACACATAATGAGTTAAATAGATGAAAATGTAGGTTGAGTATATTACGGGTTCACAAATGAAATGTATTCAGCCCCGTACGACTTCAATCTGGTGAACCCATTTAGTGATTTCCCTCTACAAGGACACAACCATGCTTATTATTAAGCATTCACCAATCATTCAACAACACAAATTTCTATCATAAACCAAACTAATATATACCAAATTATTCATCAAACCAAATTCCAATAATTTGTGGAAATTAAATACAAAGTACAAAAGAGAAAAGGATAAGTTAGATTATATTACCGGTTCGTAAATGAATTGTTCTCCGCTCCGCTTTCAATCTACTATGAAATGGTTAAGGAGCTTCTTAAGTATTTATCTGTAAAGACACAAATACATATATATACAAGAGAAACTCAGTAGTTGTGTATGTTCCTTGTTCGTAAATATAGGATTGTAATTATAAAAAACTGAAAAATGAAGACATAAGTTGACTATATTACATGTTCACAAGTGAACTATTTTCAGCCCCGTACGAGTTCAATCTACAACAGCAGCTTAGTAATTACTCCCTACAAAGGCACAAATACACAAAATGAGCAAAAAAAATCAAAATTTTCATTTAAACATTCATCGAACACCTTATGAGCACATGTATTTTCACTTATTTAAAACTGAATATATACATAAATCTTATACACACACCACAAACTTAGACATCCACATACACATTTACAATCTTAATATCAACAATCAACACAACAAATACATGACTGAAACCCTAAATTCGAATTACCTCTCCCTCTCTGTTCGCAACTGCTGCTGCTGCTGCCGCTGTTTGGGACTCGAACTGGGAGGCGGCGACGGCGACCGTGACGGCGGCGAGGCGGCGAAGACCACGGCGGCACCCACGGGCGGCGAGGTCGACGGTTGGCAAGGGTTCGCCGTTCGCAACAGAGAGGAGGGGAGGAGGGGAGCAGTACTGAAATCCGGTGAGAATACGATTAATTGGGTTCAGGGGGGGTTTTAAAAGGACCTATTTCGGCGGTTTCTTCATTCTTCGTTAAGAACCGCCAAAATAGGTCCTCGATTATTTTAAAAAATAAAATTAACCTATTTCGGCGGTTCCTAACAAAGAACCGCCGAAATAGATGATAAAATAAAAAAAGGAAAAAATAAAAACACCTATTTCGGCGGTTTCTAGTAAGGAACCGCCGAAATAGGTCTATTTTATTTTTTTTATTATTAAAGAGGGCCTATTTCGGCGGTTCCTTACTAGAAACCGCCGAAATAGGTTCCCGACCTTTTCAGAAACCAACCTATTTCGGCGGTTTGTTAACAACCTCCGAAATAGGGGCGCCGAAACAGGCCATTTTTGTACTAGTGTATTCTCGAATTATTTGGGAAAGCCTTTCCACATTAAAAAATTACATGGTGGTAACCTACGGATAAAAAACTAATGAATTCCGACCCCACACATTGTAAGATCACAGACAATTTTGCAAACTGTAACTCAATCTAACACGTGAAAATTTGATTTGTAGAAAGACAATAAAGTACGGAAATAAGACTCTCCAAGAAGGCTCAAAATATTGGACAAGAGAGAGGCTCCAGTATCATACTTGTATGGCACGATGCGACTCATTTTTTGTTATCATATTAGTTTCTTAGATGAATTTGACAATCTATAACTTTTGATCCCAATACAATTTTTTTTTAACTTTTGATCATTAATATTAACACTTTTAATCAACAATATACAAGTTTATAACTATGACACGGTATCATACCTTTCGGTTTGACATCAAAGCGGCTTTATATTGGACAAATTAAGCTTGTATGAATGAGTTACATTTATGCATTTTGAATCTTGCTGTTGTCTGGACTCTATCCACAAACGACCCATTTTTAGAACTCATATTTGAAAGGAATTGTACACGTGGCCATTCCACCTTTTCGCACCCTACCGGTAATGAAAGTTGTTTGCTCTGCATTTGGGATGGATGACCGTTGATGGGCTGCGCGCTCCAATTCTTGTGGAACGGTAGCCTTGCACGCTACTTTCTGATTGTTTGCCACGACTACGCCAGCTTGAAGGAGCATCACCTGCAAGGAACGACTTAGAAGAGGATTGGGTTTCTCGCCTCAATTCCATGGCATAAGCCATGCATGAAGTACACTCTAAAGTTCCTTTCATCAACATCTTCCTAATTTCCCATAACTGTGAATGCCAACATCCTCCAAACACTGTGGCTTTTCACATCTTCTGTAAATACATTTCTATCTCTTAATTCCAGTTCATATACGCTCACTCAGTTGGACTAATCAGTGAGGTTACGTTATTATGTTACCAATCTGATGAATTCACTCGGAGGTGGATGAAAGAACAGATGTTAAATAATAAATTTGTCTACAGGATCCCATTGTACATTCTGTTATGTGACGAATTAAGAGCAGATGTTCCATTTCTGTTTGCAGTTTCATAAGGTTTTACATAGATGGAATTTGTATAAAACATACTATATAAACATGGAATGATAAAGGAACAAATATACTTCTTATTCCATCTCTTTCTGTCATCTTTTTCTCTTCTTGCTCCCGTCTTCTGTTCTTTATTCTTCTTCTCTTCCTCGTCATCATTATCCTTCTCTTCTGTCGGAGGATTCTTTCAGAGGATGACATAAAATCACGCTGCCCTTTGCTAGTGAACTCAGAACATCTGAGCAAGGGTGTGTACTGTATGTAACTATTGATACATACAGACACCAGAACAAGGCCTGCTGATGTAAATCCAGAACCTAAGTAGCAATAAGAAAAGATGGCATTTCATAAATCCAACCCTGGACGGCAAAATAATCTCTATGGGTCTGCAGCTGGCCGTATTTCATCATCTGCGTCGACCTCTGTGTGTTCAGCTCTCTGTGTTGTCGTCGTCAACTCGATATCAGCATCTGAAGAACTTGTCTTAGCATCATCATCATCAACATCAGAACTCGGCTTAGCAGCTGCAGCAGCAGCAGCAGCGGTGGCAGTAGCAGCAGCAGCAGCAGCAACGGCAGCATCAGGAGGACGAGCCGTTGTATGACCGTCAGAGATAATGATAGAAGTAGGCCGAAGTGGAATACTCCGAGTCCCGGCCTTTAGAATTCCCTTCTTCTTCTGCCTTGCCTTTTGCGCCCAACTAAGTAACCCTGCTTGTATATGCTGGTCAAATATTGCTTTCTTGTAGTGACTCCCCATCTTTGTGGTTCATGATCGTCGTGAATAAGAAACGTGAGAAATATAAATGGTGGATCAGAATAAATCAAAACAAGCAGAACCACTGATTAAGCGGCATTGTTGAAGTAAAACTGATCTAAATCCAAGCTTACTTGAGTCACAATGGCATAAAGTGGCAGTGTGCTGTAACTACAGAGCACCTGAATAAAAACTCTGTAATACGAAAGTCACAGAAACGTAGACAACCCAATTCTTCAGAAACTGTAGCATCCCGGCACAGATTTCATCAAAATAAACCAAGCTAGAAACAAGAATTTACCGATGATAAGCCTCGCGATAATATATTTGGCTTGTCCCATAATGCAAGAATGAAAGCCATATTGAAACTGAAACAGAAAAGAGGATGTAAGGCCTTTAGTTTCAACTAGAGGTTGGTAGAGCTAACTAGAGAGTAATTGATTTTTACCATATCCAGAAGAAGTATGCGATCTCAAAGGCATTTTGGAAGAGGATGAAGTGTATGAGGATGAGGACAATCTGTGGACGATGAAACCAGAAATGCTCATCAGAAGGCTGAACTATCATCACTTCCCCTTCTACCACAACGTGCCTGTCTGCTACCTCGTCAGCAAGCTGTGTTATTATGTGCTCCAGCTTTGTGCCAACAGCTAGAAGAAGCTGAGCAAAAAGCAGATTAAGAGCTTAATTTAGTGGGCTTTAACACTAAAAGAGATCAACACTAGTTTGTTTTAATTAAAACGGAAGAAACAAGTGGGAGAAAGGCCACGGGTCAATGAGCTACTTACCAGGACAGGAATAAAGGCTATCCAGAAGTACGTATTCCATCCTGAAAAAAAAAATCAAAAGATCCCAAGTGAAGGGTACCGAATTTCAATCAAAACAGAGAGAATTAAGGGGTTTTGATGTGTTGAACTATATATACCATTAACGTTGAGCAACAAAAACAAGATGACAAATAACCAGAGGTACCAGCTGCAGCAGACAAACACAATCATGTTAGTTCTGGTTCAAAGCCAAACAGAACAATTGGTTGGTATAGATGAGGTAGCAGCAGAAGCAAAATTTTTGAAAAAGCAAAGGGATTCAGATAAATGATAATAAAAGAGCAAAAACATGCCTTATACCGACAACTTGCTGGAAATCGTCTTCAAGAGCACGCATCATATACTTGTGAAAATTGAACTTCAGATTTGTCCTACAATGTGTCTTTTACAAATTGATCGATGCAGGGATGTTATTATCAATACACAATGAATTCAAATGTGCAGATAGATAAGCGTTATTTACCATGATGAAACCAAGTCTGAGCGAGAGATAATCTGTTTTTGTCACAGACGCATGAAATTGTTTGAAAAACGAACGCTGAGCGAAGAAGGAAGAACAAAAGAGGGCCAAGATAAGAAACAGAAGGATAGAAAACTAGATCGGTTTAGGATACTTATTTATATTACTACATCGTTAACCAGAAAGGTTTTCAAATCCTGATACACATAAAGTTTTACTAGCTCACCACCCAACCTCTAAGAACTGACTTTTCACCGACAACCAGTGCGCGATCTTTGATGAAATCATGTAAATGGACGTGTGTGACCTTACGTTTCAAGACTGGAAGAAACTGTTCAAAGGTTAGTATATGCAGATACAGCGATTTGCATTGCGTTCTGATGAAATTTCCCCAGTTCTGAGAAATTACCTTGATCTGTATCATAGTTTTCCTTTGCTAAAGTGTCCTCCCAGACCTTCCATTGACGTATCTGAGTTATCGATTAAAGAGAAAACTGTTGGTTACACTTTTATAAGATCAATAGGATTATATGTTTGTCTGAGTTGTAGCTTACTTGTAGTCCTCCAAATATTACAGTCAGAAGCGAGAAGGTCAGGTGAACCACAGCTAGCACGAAAATGAAGATGTGTAGATGATGGAGTGCTTCCACGGATAGAAATGGAACTTTATTCTGGAATGAAAAAAAAAAGGTTCAACTGAGTAAGAACTCCAACAATCAAACAGTTAAAGCTAGCTAGTCAGGACATGAACAGCATTATATATGTTTTACAAGGAAACATGAAAAGATCATTAATTAAGTACCTTTTCAGCACAATATCTGTGTTGGGACAAAGACTCTTCAGCTAGCACTCGTCCAACAATGTTAATGGTGTGATGAGTTTTTGACCCTTGTGGAGACTTGGTCTTTTCTTCTTCTGTTTCTTCCCTTTGATCCGAACTGCAAGGAAGCATATGCAGTAGCATCTTCTCCGAAATGCATATTTTGGATATGGCTCCCTGGAACACAGTCAGTAGCAGCGATATGAAACCCAGCAACATCAACTCTGCCGACTCAACACAAAGCCATCAAAAGTTGCATCAGATTGATCAGAAATCCACCGCTGATGAGGAAAAAGAAAGAAAAAAAAGGTTCAATTTTGCAACCTTCTTTAACCCTCTGTAGTGCCTCGAAGAGTGATTTCTGATTCTTCCTTTCTAGATACTGAAATTTCATCAAACACGTTACATGCAACACATCCGTTAAACCCATTCTGATCCTAACATGCAACACTATCGAATCCGATGATAAAAAAACGTATAGATTCATCAAGGATGCATCATGATTGCCTTGCCAGTGAAATAGAGACACCGCTCTAGAATGAGTGAGATGGCGATGATGACCGTGACGACAACAGCCACCACCCAAGTGGGAATGAATCCCAGCGTCGGCCCTTCTTCCTCTTCTTCTCCCATCAAAACTATATTACTCTGTTGGATTTCCTGATTCTTAAAATTTAGTTTGATGAGTGCACATTTTGTTTGAAGTAGCGCTCGTTACAACAGATTATCTCGGCCTATACCTGAGTTTTCTAAAAAAGAAAATTAAGACAAGGAGTAGTGACCAGATCACAACACTGTGATGGAGAGAAAGAGGGAGAAACCATGGATTAGACCTTTTCTTCAGCTATTCACAAGCAAATACTAGTATTTGGTACGTGACACGTAACAAAATATTCATCTTTGGTTCCCCTCCTTTGTAGGAAGAGCATCTCCGAATCAGCTTAATTAATTTCCAATTCAAACTGCCAAAAATCCCTAGGAGTATTATTCATTTATAACTTCTGTATGGGAGTAAGGAACTGCACGTTGAACATTGACTAACGAACAACGATCATGAAGAAAAACATATTAATCCACCAAATCATCCCTTTTCATAAACTTGACTGGAAATCCACCTTCCATTTCTGCCGTCAAATGCAAGGCGTAAACCGGTTTACACTTACCCTCAACCTCAAATACATTACCTTAGGATGCTTATAGTATAACCAGTTGTACAGCAGTTGCGTGTACTTTTTGACGGAGAGGGATGGATGAAAGAGTGGGAAAAAAACTGGCTTACTTATATACGGTAGTTTAATTAAGGGAAAGATATGGCACCGTTGTATTTTCTAAATTTTGATTCTCAATAGATTAATGAAGACTAGGGATGGCGACTCAATCACCATCACCCGTTTCAAGTGAATCGGCGGCCGGGCACGCATTTTTATTGTTCATCAGTAAGAATTTTTGTTTTTAATAACACTTTATATAAAGTTTATTTTTTTTGAAAAATATACTTATATTTGTTCAACAATATACACATCAATGTCAATTACATACTCAAAACATAGATTATTAATTAATATGTTTTCAAATATTTCAATAAATATGAAATAAGTATATTTTTTATTTAATATGTGACGGGTCGGTGACTAGTGAAAAAATGTTCATCTGATTTGACCCGTCACCCACACCCGTTTCACCCGTCACCTATTTTTCATTCATTTTTTTTTTTTTTTTCACCCGTTTTTACAGATCGGTGATCGATAGAACGGGCACCATCACTTGTCATCCCTAATGAAGATCGGTAAAACAGAACTAATGAACACTTCAGTGCTCAATCACAATCGCATTCACACAGCATGATGTTGGTGATAATTATTACTTGTATAATACAACTGAAAGTATGACTTTTATAATTCTACTGTCTACACGTCTATCAGAGAAAGTGATGTGTTTTCTAGAAGTATATTAATTGGTAATTGATTATTTTTGTATGGTTCTTTTATAGGAATTTGTTACTACAATGGTAACTAATTTGGTCAAGTGTCTCATGTATGAACCTCCGTTTGTTACTCAAGTAGCAAATCATGTGTAAAGATAAACATAAAATAATACATTTCATTGTTTCTTACGCCATGTCTCTGTATTCCCTGTTGACCTATGTGTGATTGTGCTCTTCCTTCTGGCAATCTACACAGGTTGGTAAGAGTTATTGCTTGAAGAACATCAAATTTATCTCTTTAGTCTACTCTATCTTCTACTATATATTTACAAATCTGTAACAAAGGTATCAGATTCTAGGCGATTTTGTCATTTTAATGCGAAGACAAGGAACTTTCAGTTAATCAGAGAGGCGATGAAGGAGTTAGAAGTGTCATTGCATTCGCAAATCCAAGCTATGTTCACCGAGCAGAATGCCAAGATTGACAAGAACATAGCTGATTTGTTTGAAGCTTTGCGTCTTCATACCGTGTCGATTAGACCTGACCCGACAAAGGTGACCCGAACCAGAAAACCGAACCGATCCAACCCGATGTGAACCCGATTTTAAACCAAATAGTGTGACTCAAAATTTGACCCGAAAATCCGAACTGAACCAAACCAAAACTGAATCAAACCGAAATTTGGTACAACCAGAATCCACTTGAACCAATTATTCACCCGAACCTACTTCACCCGAACCAAATCCACCTGAATGCTTTGTTAAATCTAAAGCTACTATAGTTGTTCTAACCATGCAAATAATCTTGAAACCAAAACACATAATGAAGATTTAGACATCTAATAAGTGTTCATTGCTGACAAATGATATATATATATATCATATTAGACATCTTCAATCTTCAAACATCTCAGACCTTGTTATATTAAAACATTCATAAACTCTCTTGTTTCCTTTCTCACACATAGATGTTTTGCTACAAACTATAGATTTTTTGCTTTAATGTTTTATAATATAACTTAATGTGTATCATTACGATTTTACAATACTATACTAATTTTGATTTTAATAAAGTTAGTTTTTTTTTATGTTTAGGACATGAGACTTGGGAATGGTTTAAATGTTGATAAAGTTTAATTATAAAACCCAAACTTTTCAGTTGAGACATATACTAATCAAAATTGATGTGTATATGCCTAAATAAAATTATGAAATAAAATGAGAAAAATAAATATTCTCAATGATAGATTATTGTGAAGCGTGTGATAAACTAGTATTTTGAAGGAAGAATAATCTGGCTATTATTCAATCTACCTTGACAACATAACCTAAAATGTTTTATAGGACAAAGTAATGTGTATCATTACTATTTCATATTATTCTATATTTATATAAACTTAGGTTTCTTTATGTTTAGGACTTAGGAATGGTTTGAATGTTGATGGATGGGCGTGGGCGCAAGGCGAGGATTGATGGGTGCAGGCGTGCGATGCGTGCGCGAGGTAATGAGCGCGGGGTGTGACGGGCACGGGATGACAGGTGGCACAACGTCGGGCGTGGGCAGGGTAGACTAGGCGTCGAGTGCCGAATATTGACCACTAATTCACAAAATTTTAATTTATACTTGGTCGATACAATTAATAAATGTATAGTTAAAAATCATATAAAAAAATTATCATTCAATTTGATTTTGTCCAATCAATACACAATTGCAATCTTGATCAAGAGTAACACTATATATGAAAATAGATACAGCTACAAAGGTTGTTTAAAATTCATACTTTAAAATTTTTGTCAATTAAACCTAACCAGGATAAGTCATTCTAATTTGGCCTATAACCCAAAAAATCAAATGACCCAGAGGCTAACTTGAAACGAAAGCACCCAAACCCGAACTCAACCAAACCGAAGTCACCAGAATCTAATTTAAACCAGATGGACCTGATTCGAACCAAATAGTAAATATCTACAAATTGACCCGAACCAAACCGAACCCGAACCGACCGACCTGACCCCGAGTGACCCGAATTGCCAAGTCTAGTGGCGATGTCTAAGAGGAATTCGAGTGAACCTGAGCGATCGAGCGAAACATCTGTTCGCAAGAACTCGTACTCAGCAGTCACTAGACTTGCAAAACTTGATTATCCATGTTTCAACGGCGAGAAGGTGAAGTAATAGTTGTGCAAGATCGAACAACTTTTGTAATCGAACATACACCTGATGATTTAAAAGTAGGACTAGCGTCCATCCATTTCGATGCTCAAGTAGCTACTTGGCACCAGTCAATAGTTCAATCGGTGTACGGTCAGGTGGTCTTGCATGATTGGCCTGCATACAAGGACTTGCTCAAAAAGCGGTTTGGGGAAATCTTGAACGACCCAATGGCGGAGTTGAAAGCTTTACAAGAAATCGATGGAATTATTGAATACCACAACAAGTTTGAGCTTATTCGTGCGAGAATTAATATGCCAAAGGATTATCTAGTGAGCGTAGACTTGACTGGATTACGCAGTGATACTCAAATGCATGTGCATATGTTCCAAACGTAATCCTTTCGTCAATGCTTAATGCTTGGGCGTTTGTATGAGAAAGTGCATCCAAGGAAACCAGGTAATAGCAGCTGGAAACCTTTGAAAGGACCATCAGGGTCTCAGGTGAAGGGGTTATTGCCAATCAGTAAAGATATGGAAGCGAAGCGAAACTAGTGGAACAAGAGTAAAGAATCAATCACCCTAAGAAAATTCTTGACATCATAATAGATGAATGAAAGGTGAGTGCAAGGGTTATTCTATTATTGCGACGAAAAGTACACTCCAAGACATTATCTGAAGCACACAAAAATCCACTTGTATATGATTGAGTGTGAAGAAGACGAAGAACTAGAAGATAATGAACCAGCAGTTGTAGTGGTAGAAGAGGACCCATAACTATTTGTAAGTGTGCTGGCAGGTACCTCTAGCTACAGAATAATGCGTGTGAAAGGAATACATTCAAAACACCCTATGTTCATACTAACTGACTCTGGTAGTACTCATAATTTTGTGGTATAGCAGAAAGATTAGGTTGTAAGATTCGATCGATTGGAAACACTACAATCTCTATAGTAAATGGGAGTACATTGCAAGTTGGAGGTAAGGTGGATAAATTCAACTGGAGTTTTCAAGGGGTTGAATTTCAAGCGGATTTTATGGTTATTCCTTTGGGATGTTGTAATATGGTTCTGGGAATTCAGTGGCTAGTAAACTTGGGGGAAATTGAATGGGATTTCATGAACCTTGTCATGAAGTTTAAGATTGGAAACACGAAAATGGTTCTTAATGGAACTAAGAACGGTTCTATAAGAGAAGTCATGGCCAAAAGGTTGTACAGGTGGTCTGAGGAAGGAGCATAAATATCCATGATTAGTGTTAAGCAAATGAACCTTGAGTGCAACGATCAATTTCTTTCAGATACTGTTCAACAAAGGCTACCTGACATCCCTTCAGCCATTGAGGAATTATTGAAGGAATGCAATGATATTTTCATTCAGCCAAAACAATTACCACCCTTTACTCAAGGAGATGACCGTAAAATTCCAATCATGTCTAGTGCAAGTTCAGTAAATCTTCGTCCTTACAGATATTCAGTCCACCAGAAAATGAGATCGCTAAGATTATCAAGGAAATTCTTATTCAAGGGACTATTCAATCTAGTTCTAGTTCTCATGCTTCACCAGTGGTATTTATAACACCCCACTACAAACACAATACTTAACAAACGGTTGTAGCGGAATTACAACTCAACACGTAACTTAATCCATGGGGTGCTACAAACACAATACTTAACAAACGGTTGCAGTGGAATTACAACTCAACACGTAACTTAATCCATGGGTGCTACACGCCGTTAGCCACCCACGTGGCTAACAAGGCTAATACATATACCATGTACTGGTCTGATGGACAAGATTACCGAGCACTTATACATTACAATTCCACTCCATAACTAAACCGAGTCAACACATTTACATTACATACTGTACCGAGTCTAATACATTCCATTGCCGATATCAGTTTCGGTCTTACTATACTTACAAATACATATACAATTGAAATGTCTACCCATGCATAATTAGCCACCCCGTCCTACTCTCGAACGGCTACAAGCTCCATTGCACCTGAAATGAAATGGTGGCCCCAAAGGGGCTCAGCACCTTTGCTGGTATGATAATCGTGCAGCCCGCATACTACCGGGCCACGCACAACTAATTGTCGTGTGAGCATGCAGTTGGTTTTATTTAGAGCATGCATGAATTACTATAAACACATATCATGCTTATAATTAACACATATCCAATCAATAGGATACAAATAATAAGGTTAACACATTGACCCTTGAGGGTTTCTACCTTAACGGAGCTAAATTCTTATTACACAACACTTACCCATTTAATCGGGTTACAACTAATTACTTCTTATATTAACATGGGTTGATTTTGGTGATCAATGTACACAAACATAACAGCACACATCACATAATAACATATACACAACATAACTCGGGAACGAGTCTCGTGGGAACTCGGTCCGAAATAAGAGTTAGCCTACTTATTAGAGCCTAGAGAATATTTCCATTCTCATGTTGAGCTCATGACATAATAACTTACTGTTCTTCTTAATGTATACTTTACTTAAGATGTGTCGGATATTTATAGCTCCGAACACATCGCACACAATTACTTTACTTAGATGTGTCGGTCATAATATAGACCCGAGCACACCATACACAAATCCCCCTAGCCCCGAATAATAGTCAAGCACTAGTGCAGAAAATGTTTTTTACCACGGTATTTTGCCTATATACCACGGTTAGAAACCGTGGTTTATACTCGCGTAGTATATCATAAAATGGCAATAAACCACGGTTCGAAACCGTCGTTTAAAAGACGGATTATAAACCACGGTTCCGCTAAAACCGTCGTTTAAAGCCCATTGTGGTCGCAGGAATCAGACGATTTTATACGACGGTTGGGACAGAAACCGTGGTATATAATGTCTTTATACGACAGTTTTGGACAGAAACCGTGGTATAAAATGTACATTATACGACGGTTTTCTACTAAACCGTGGTTTATAACGTCGTTCCATTGAGTTGTAAACCACGGTTTTAAGTGAACCGTGGTTTTTTTTCACTTTTTTTGTTTTTTTTAGCCTCTACCACATATGTTTTCCAACACAACCCAATTTACAATCGCATATACAACCTGTACAGGGCATCCATCTGGTATTGCCCTTTGATAACCAACCACACTACATGACCATAAACCAAGTTGCCAGTTTGAATTGCAACATTTAAAATGAATTGCAAACAACACTTTCAAAAATAAGAGAGAGTTGAACTTTACAAACTTTGAGAGTCTACGTTGCTTCAGCACAAACAAAAGTGTAAGTCTAACTACACTAGCTAGGGATAAGATCTAAGAAACGCTCAAGTAATTTTTACACCAAAACTGCGATAAATGATCTCTTACAAAGTCCAGATCCACTTTGGAATACGTGACCCCCGCATTTGTGAAAAAAGAAATGATTTGTCCAAAAAGAAACTGACCATCATTAGTACACACAATTTTATTTAAAATGCAATAACTTTAACTACAACTTTGATTAATGGGTTACCTTGTCATCATTGTCGAGCGTGTCAATATTTTGTACAATGTCGTACATGTACCGCATCACGTAATAGCCACAACTCCGTGAATCAGGCTGTTTAGGACACTGTCATCACACCATCCATGAATTACCAACTTTAGACAGATCAAGAAATTTAAACGTTTAACTTTAATACAAAAATGCATGCATAAATTAAATGATTACTTACACGTATGTATTAACAGTTCAAGATGGAGAATGGTTTCTTCTCATCACTTAAACCAAGCTTATGGCCCCTGCATAAATTTTAAATGAAGCCATTTATTGCCAATAATCTAGGACAAGCTTAAAATAAATACAAAATGCATTAAAATTTTAAATACATCACTCCTTCAAATTTTCTCTAAACAAAACGATCTCTCGAAGGTCATCATCGCCCAATGGGTCTGTATCAACACGCATGAGGTGTCGATACACACACCACAACATCCAATGATTGCTACCACAGGTAAAACAAAGAATGTTTTGTAGAAACAATTTTTTAATTTATCACATAATGTAATTAGGAAGCAAAAAATTCCAGTTATTGTGTACTTACTCTGATGATATGGGATCAGCAAATATTTGCTTCTTCTTCGCATCGCAGTACAAAATCCCTGCCTCAAATGCTGTGCACATCCTTGCTCATCCAATGCGGCCTGAATTGCTGACATCAATTGCGGACACAAGAAAGAGATGGCAAATAATCTCTTGCTCGCTAGCAGTCTACTAGTCAAACCCTAAACAACATTTTTTCATAAGATATGTTAAATAGCTTAAAAATGAAAGATAATTTAATAATTTAAAGATACTTACACACAATAGCCTGAATCATAGAGTGTTAAGCAGGTCTCCCATCAAAATTCTCTTAGATCGCTCACGGTAATCATCAGATCTCTGGCTCAGGGGAGTGGAAAACATGCTTAGACACTTTCATGTTGAAGTTGGTGACAGACTGCGGCTTCGTCATGAAAAAGTCATACAACATTTTTTGTTTGACTGTCAACTTCTTCAGATACTTGGGTGTCAGAATGGCAGATCTCCTAGGAGTCATATCGAATTTCGAAAGGTTTCACCACTTCCTTTCTCTCACACTCTAACTCTCCCATTTGATTTCACAACTTCCTTCCCCTTATCCACTTTCCTCTTTCTTAACCGGTCTTAATTCCTTATCAACCTAATAGTATACAAAATTAAATAATAACATATCAGTCAACAGTCATTAAAAACTAAACAGTAAGCATGTAAATAGTTTACCTTGTCACTGACATCAATGAGAGAATATGGCCATGGAACAACTGAAGATTGTGCTTGACCTATTTTACTCCACTGATTCCACTCCAACGGAAGCGGAGAGTCCTCCGGCCTCGCACAATATCGTCTACCATCACACGAGCGTGAAGAGGTGGGATGAGCTTGAAATGTACTATACTGTTAGGTCCGGTCGCTAAAACCCGACCGTATGCAACATGCACAGTCTCACCATCCAACACTTGAAACAGATGGCATGATTTAGCCACCTACATCAACTCACAACAATAAGCAAGGTAATAAAATTATATTGTTTTAAAAGTAATGTTAAAATAACTAAGGACGAAAAAAGAACAAACCGGAAGGTTTTGATAAGGAAATGTGTCTCTGGTAGAAGAAGAAGGTGCAGGATGATCCACCATCGGAGTATCCGCCGTCGTGGTAGGAGCAGACGTCGGTGTAGGATCATCGACCATCATAGTATCCGCCGTCGTGGTAGGATCCGGAGTAGACGTCGGTCTAGTAGTAGGTGCCGGTGTAGGAGACGCGGCCACTGTCGATGTATCCGTCGTCGCGGTAGGAGCAGACACCGGTGTAGGAGTAGGTGTCGGTGTAGGAGTATGCACCTGGCCCAATACTAAAGCCTCAAGTCTTCGCAGGCGCTCCTCGTAGGCTTGACGCTCCTCAGCGTGACGTCGCTCCTTGCTCCTGCACCCGTTCCTCCACCCGTGCATCCACCATTCTCTCTATCATTTCAGCTTGTGATACTCTCGATCGAGATGATGGAAACACATCTTTTTGGCGAACTTCCCCTCCTAGCCCCCACACTCGCCCTGGATGATCCTTTTGCCCAAGGGCCTTATTTAGTGGATCATCCTGAGACGGAGGGACCGGAACCATCTCCCATCGCTCAGTAGATCCAGACTATTTTAAATTACAAAAACATTAGAAATGAACTTACTAATTAGTAAACAACAACTTTTAAAAATATATACTTACAATCTTTGAAGCCAACTCAGCAGTCTCGCTCTGCGGGAACACATATACTCCCTCCTCATTTTTCTTCATGCGACCCAGCATAAATGTCTGCACCCTACTTGCATCGTCAACATTATCAATAACTGACTGAGTGTCGTCTTCATTAGTTTTCGTCAGTAGGCCCTCGCTCTTCCACTTCTCCAAGCGCCCCGTATATCCAGCTCGCCCCATGAAGTGCTTATATATATTCTTCGCCCGTTACGTCTCTCTTGTTCTTGACGTAACTGTTACAAAATTTGTATTTTGTAAGTTATGCATAACAATAAAAATATTTGTTAAATTTTATTCCTTAAATAATTAAGAAAAAATAATTGTAAAATACCTTAAACTCTTCAGTCTGGCGATAGTCGTAGAATATCTTCCAGTCCTCCTCCGTGATCATACCATCATACACTACCCACTGGTGACCTCTTGGAGCCCGCTCTGGTAATCCAACCATCTACCAACCGATGCTTGAACTGTCGCAGCGATGTCGCTAGAAGTGATTCAATCTTCGTTCGAATTTCATCCGCGACTTTGTACCGCTTCTTCACCATCTGCACACACATGATTCTTTGTCTGCCTTTTCTTGATCCTTCCGATCCTTATTAATCGAGCAATGGGATTTTACCATCAATCTCAAGTAAGAAGCAAACTGCTGCTTCGACCCACCAGAATGTCGGAGGTACTTGTCCCAGACCAAATCGATGGGAGAATCCTTCTTCACACCTTCAACCCACGGGTCGGTCCACGTCCCTTCCGAGGATTTTGTGAAGTAGATGCAGCTGGTGGTTCTTCAGTAGGGACGTCATCGTCAATATCATCCAACCCCAACAGTAAGTCCTCTTCGACTCTATCGTCAGGATCCATAATCTGAAAAATAATCAATAACAAGGTTAATACGAACATCTACTGAATCAAATGTTGAAACATGACAAAATGAAATATATATATATGTATAAGACTTACAAAATATCATCGTTCAATCCACAATCCTTCATTGTGGTCAGACCTTCGATATTCAAAATTAGTTACATTATCTACCTCCATCGGCAACCGAATAGGTACATCTGTTTCATCTTCACAGTCGTATTCATCCTCATCAACAATATTATCAATCGCAACTATCGATCTTTTACTCTGCATTACAATAGACCATCTGGATTACACTGATCACGATAGTAGAATACTTGTTTTGCCTTTGATGCAACAATAAAGGGTTCATCAGTAGGAGCCGCTGTCGTTAAATCAACTAGCTTCATGCCATGATCCTCCTCACGATATCCCTGTTTGTTGTCCACCCATTTGCAACGAAATACGCAAGTTTCATAACTAGTGTAATTCAAGACCCATATATCCTCAATAACACCATAATATTCGTTCTTCAGTGTATTGCGACTTGTTCCTGTGAAAATGTCTTGTGAAGCGATAAGATGCACACCACTGTTCTGGTTTGTCGATTTACAATCTTGACGTTCAGTGTAAAAAGAAAATCCATTTACATCATAGCCTTCATAAGACAATACATCAAGATTTGGACCGAGTGCCAACAACTGGATCATTTCATCCACGTTCCTTGGATCTTCGTTCAGCACCTTCTGTCTGAACCACTTAACAAATGTTGCATTCTGCTCCTTTTTTAATTTGGCATTACTCATCGTTGGGTGTTTTGTTTTGAGGTAGGCTAGGTGTGCATCGAAATACGGTTCAACACCTTCAGACTGATTCAACACATTAACTTCTTTGCTTCATAAGTTGTTGTGGGTATCACATTGTCCTTTGGTAGTACATCCTTCAGCAGTTGTAAAAGATCTGTAAAACTGACATCACTCCCATCCATGTCTCGCCTTCAGATTGAATAGTTTTAGGACAACGCTCAATTTGTTTTGTGTTTGCGTATCACATCCACTGCAACGGTTCCTTTGATGCTTGCATCAGATTTTTGAATGTTTTGGGTTTGTTGGAAAAATGTTGTTCAACATCTTCCATCATTGCATTAAGGTCCTCCTGATCATCTGAATCACTAACTAGTGAATCATCTTGAGTATCCCTAAAATCGTGTGAAGCATCCATTTCTGATTGTTCTGCAATGACGTTATCAGCACATTCAAACACTTGTACTGATGTTGACCATGCAGTATTGTTATGGCTTCATAATCTTCTGTAAACCCTCTGCGAATCAGATGATCCTTAATCTTGTCCACACCTCGGTATTTGAAGTCGTTCTTGCAATCGACACAAGGACATCGAATATATCCCTTATCCCTTGGTTTAAGATTGTCAACAAGGACTTTGCAAAATTTATTGACCCCTTCTAGGTACTTGATGTCCAATCTGTCACTGTACATCACTGAGCGCTCCATCTCCTTTTTCAACACACACCAGATGTCGTGAACTCGTTCCATTGATCTCCTCATTTTTTATTTACAGATTTAACAACCTAAACCTATCCAATCACCTTCGATCTCACCTAGGAACAAGTTAATAATATACAGTAGTTCAGTGATAATTTCGGCAGCATTACCCTACAGTTCTCCTATTATAGATATATATATGAATCGTTTCAATTCACATATATATATGTACACTAGAAGAACACTAGGGTAATGCTGCTGAAATTATCACTGAACTACTGTATATTATTAACTCATTCACAACCTAGATGGTGAGATCAAAGGTCATTGGACAGTCCCAACAGGGACTATCTAAGACATACCTCTATCAGGTAAATCTCAAACAGGTAATTCTATGTTTGAATTGATTTTCCATTGTTTTAATAGAAAAACAAAAATAAATTGAAACGTTTTAAATACCAACCTGATGAGTACTGGATGGCCAGCTAACGCGAACAGCACAGAAGAAGGAGAAGTAGGCAAATGCTCTTGCGCGTAGTATATAACACCTATTCAATGAAATTAGAATAAAGTTAAATTCTGGAAAAAATTTGGCATGACCTTTACGTATTTTTAGGTACTCCACACTTTTTTATATATGCAAATCCAAACACAATAACAACATTCTCAGCAAAACGCACACAATAGACATCATCAAATGGGAAGCATGCATATTATATTTATGTCAAGCAGCAGCAGTTTATAGTGGATCACTCAAATTAATAAGCATGCCACTAAAATATAGAACTTCCAGAATCATAATCAGAATTACAAATCAATTTATATATTTGATATTAAATCTTTCGTTATTATGAAATAATAAACAATGCGCTGCTTTACATAATTAAATTCGAGTATTATACCAGTTCGATTTGTTTGCTCCCCTCGCATCTTCAGTCTGATTCTGGTCGAACTCGAAGCAACCTGGAAATCGCCGGTTCAAGAAAATAGTTAGCGAAATGAGGAGGTAACAACTACAGAAAAATGTAGCTTTAGCTATATTAAAATAATCAATTGGGATGTTTTGGTTTAGGTCCACATAATTAATCAATTGAATCTAAAATAATTAAGTTTTAGTTCACAAGAAAAAAGGAAATTAATTGCTAGCACTATGCCAGAATACTATCGTGGGTTCAGATCAGGCAAGCCGGTGGTAGAAGTTGACGAGCGTGGCAGCAGTTAGGGCGACAACCGGTCTTGTCAGAAATTCAAGACTGCGACTTCAATCAAGAAATGATAAGTTCATCTTAAAAGTTATAAAAACAATAAAAAATGGTATTGTGCAAGAGATGAAAAAATTAAAACTGTGAGTAATTCTATGTTTGAATTGATTTTCCATTGTTTAATAGAAAAACAAGAATAAATTTGAAACATTTAAATACCAACCTGATGAGTACTGATGGTCAGCTAGCGGGAGGTAGAGGAAGAAGAAACGGGATGCAGTAACACCTAATGATATTATGATAAGGTTTTAATTTAAAAAATAACATGAATAATTGAACAAACGAATAAAATCATTCTTAAAATACTAACCTAGTGAGTAGTGATGGTCAACTCGGAAATGGGATGGAAGAGGAATTTTTCAACCGTAGTAACACCTATCCAATGAAATTAGAATAAGGTTAAATTCTGGAAAAAATTTGGCATGACCTTTGCGTATTGTTAGAGACTCCACACTTTTTTTAAGCAGAAACAAACACAATAACAGCATCAGAATACAGGACCCATGAATTAATTCTATGAGCAGAACCATATAGAATGAAGGTGGGTCGTGCCACTCATTTTAATGTCATTAGCACCGCACACAAGCTATTTTTCAATGGTGTTGGTTGAGGAAGTATTTACCAACAATGAGCCACATTTATTTGTTTTACCATTCGCTAGCAACCAAAATCATTTTTTATTTCTAGGTTGAGAAAACTTTTCTCAATTTTGCATGTGAAATGCTATACGAAGCAGCTTCTATCTGCCCTTGAGCATTACCTAATATTTATGGTGAGCTCTTTGAAATTCTAAAACTATGCCCTTATCATTAAATATTATAGTTAGTTTCCTTCATTATATAGGGGTGACTAGCATATCCCGGAGCTCAAAGTGTCTTCTACATTCTAGTATGATTGCAAAAATACCACATTAAACCCACAGAGGCTACGATCGATTTTGTTTCAGCAAAACAGAAAAAAAAAGCACAGACATATACTCGACAGTTTATCTACATTTTAGCATGATTGCAAAAATACCACATTAAACCCACAGCTACGATCGATTTTGTTTCAGCAAACAGAAACCAAAAACAAGCACGGACATATATATATACTCGACATTTTATTGTTTGATGTAAAAATGCAAGCTAAAACCTAACCTGGCCGGATTTAATTGTAGGTGGTGGGCGTGCGTGGTGCGGCGGTGCGAGAAGCGGGGCGGCGGAGCGGTGAGGTGGTGAGCAGGTGTCGGTGTTGGCGCGCCTTGTTCGTTGCTGGGCGACGATGGAAAATACGGGAAGGCGGGGCGGCGTGGCGAGACGGCGGACAGGGCGGGTGACGGGACGAAACAGCGGTGGAAGAGGGGCGGCAGCGGAGGAAGAGGGGTGGCTGAGGTTTTTCGAAATCGCCAGAGAGCAGAGAGATGGCGTCGGGTCGAGGAGGAAGAAGAAAAAGAAAAGCGGGAGTTTTTATTAGAAGAGTTTTTAAACGACGGTTCCCCGAAAAACCGTCATTTAAAATGGTACGGTGAGCAACATAAACGACGGTTTATCAATAACCGTGGTTTATATTATCCCCGGTGAAACTATAAACGACGGTTCCGTCAAAACCGTCATTTATTATTAGCTAAATACCACGGTTCTATAGGTAACCGTGGTATAAAGTCTCGCGATTATATTATATATGACGGTTTCGATAAAAACCGTGGTATAAAGTCTTGCAGTTAGGTTGTATATGACGGTTAGCTTTAGAACCGTGGTATATAATCTTTAAACCACGGTTACAGGTAAAACTGTGGTTTAAAGGGCGTCACATAAAATCTTTTTTCTACTAGTGAAGGTAGGAGAGCCAGCTATTGGCTCGTGGGAGATTGAATTCCAAGAAGGAAAACAACCAAAAAAGGGAGAGAGTTGAATCAAATATAGATATCAACTCCCATACATACACGCGCGACCGACACCCGGATTCCTCACCCCCCCCCCAAATACACATTGGTTTGAAGCTCCCTTCAAGGGGCTTATTATAACAAATTACATTATAGTTAGTCAAGTTCGGTTAGACACACATGGGTGGTAAGATACCATTCGTCATACATGAATAAAACAACAGTCGTTACACAACGACATACTCAAAGGGGATAAACACATCTACACACAGCAATAGTACACAACTAACACACGGATAGCCGTAGTTAGAACGTTCCCGTAGGTTGGGTTGTTAAATCCGAATACTGGTCTCTTATGTGATCCTAGAGTCGGTTAGCTACGGTTTAACACATATTCGAGGTTAAACGGTATCGGAACTAAATACGCCACATAAATGAATTACTGTAAACTCATTTCATGCTTTATCTTGCAAGGTGGCAAACATATAGAAAAACAGGTTGGCATACAAGCCGGTGTAACCCGGTAGGACACAGGTTGCAAGAAAACCATACCTGTCACCTGGGAACTACTTTAGTGTGTCACCTCACACTCCTTAGTTAATTCTCGTACAACTGATATCATTTCATATATTTTATTAACACCATGATCATACGGTATGTA
Source organism: Limonium bicolor (assembly GCA_023374045.1). Classification (NCBI taxonomy): domain Eukaryota; kingdom Viridiplantae; phylum Streptophyta; class Magnoliopsida; order Caryophyllales; family Plumbaginaceae; genus Limonium; species Limonium bicolor. The sequence goes on from CM041779.1 coordinate 97,943,809, forward strand.
AGCTACTATTACTCCCGTACTTACCCCGTTGTCCCGTTATCCTTAACTTACTTATGTGATCTTAAGTTCACAACTTACACATTCACTCTCACACTTGTTTATACATCTAATGGCCTTTACAAGTCACCAAACAAGGCCTAATCGTCATCTAAAACCATCCCCAATCAATTCCCCATCATTAGTACACTTAAAAACACATTCTGGAGCATTTTTAGATTGGTCCGGGTTTATGTCCGGGGTTACAAACCCAGACCAATCCCGAAAATCAGTTTCTGCCATGATTTTGCATTGGTCCTGGTATGTGTACCGAGATACAAACCTGGACCACATGCTGGGATGACTTTCTGGCGTTTTTTTAAGGTGGTTCGGGTTTGTGTACCGGTTTACAAACCCGGATCAACCCTGGAACTGTCAAATTTTACAGTTTTTGACCTCTTTTCAACCCCTATTTCATACCTAATCATTCCCTAATCTTTCCACATGTTTTCTACATGTTTAAAACACCCTAAAATACTCTTAATCATGCTCTAAACCTCCTTAAATCATTGATCAAACTCATCACTCAATTCTTGTTTAATTCCACAAGTTTCTACTCCCATTTTCACACTTTTGCACACAAGTGCATTACAACATTTCCTTAACAGCCCTTACCTCAATCTCAACCAATTTGACCATTCCAAATCATTCTTAAGCAATTGCACTCCTAATACCCAAGTTCACTCACTAGTTCCGAGGTCTTACATCCTAGTCCATTTCTAGCAAACCAAACTCTCAAACATCATCCTTGCTACAGATTTTTGCCTAACTCCATTCCATTCTTCATCCAACACCTCAATGTGATTTACCAACCAAATCAATTCCTAACAACACCTAGTTAACCATAGGTCATAATAACTCACCAATTCACCTAAATTCCTTAGGATTCTATGGAAATTTCGCCATAACTCCGTTACTACACTAACTTATCCAAATTTATTGTCTTCTTCACCTGATTCCAAAACATTCACAATTTACACTAGCCAAACCCTTAGTGGTTCTAGCAGCACACCATCTCATTCACAACTCATCAATCACCACATAATACACAATCTCACATAGCTTGGCTTTAAAGCCCTTAACTCAAGCATTACTTCATAATGCATAAAACTTAACTAACAATTTTCTCTTCCAATCACAAAACACATTTCCAACACAATTTTTGATTCATTCATTTAAATTACCCATCCCAAATTCTAAAAGCAATGAGAGTATTCATTAAGGTAGATTATTTATTTTAATCTTCATTTCTTTTCCAATCTTCTCCTTTCCCCTTTCCTCTTGTTTTGCAACAGATCAATGGGGTAGTTACTTGCTAATTCTACAGACCATGCCCAAAGAACACTAATTAAGAGCTAAATATGTACTTAACTCTTGGAGGAAAAATCTAGAATTAAAAGAAAAGTGTTTTAAGCACTTTGTGAGAAGGGATTACCTTCTAACTTGAGAATGGAGTACTTGGTAACAAGTTAAGAAACTCCAGCCCCTTTCTTTGTCATTAAACAGGGCTAGAAACATGAGAACTAAGTTCAAGAATCTGGAAAACTTACATTACAAGGAAAGGCTAGAAGAGTGGGCATTTTGAAGATTTCTTACTTTAGAAGCAACAAGAAGTGTTCTAGCTTCAAGAAGAGCTGCTCAATACCTCAAAATGAGCTACAACCATGGAAATGAACTTCACCATTTGGGGTTTTGAGGGATGGAAAGGAATCTCCAAGTGATGGTGAGCAAGAATATGCACTTATTTTGTGATTTTGACTTAGTTTAGGGCTTGAATAAGGAGCATGAAGGTGAGCTGGGTAGAGGGCTGTAAAATTGACTTTTTCGAACAGAAGGAAGAAGAAGAATAGAGCTGGAGGGAAGGGAAATCGTAAGAGAAGAGAGGGGTAGGAGAGAGAAGGAAATAAAGGTAAAAGTAGATTTGTACTTTTGTGAATAAAGTAACTTAAATGTGTGTGAGAGTGGGAAGGAAAACGTGTGGGTCTCATAAGTGGAGGGAATCAGATTTTTATTTTACAATATAGAGAGGAGGGGATAATGGTCATTTAGCAAATAAAACCCATAAAACCCGAACTGGTCACTATTCACTAATCCGGGTCCGGTTTTTGGATTTTTCTCTTTTTATTAATTTTAATGGTTCTTAAGCTCCTATTAATGTTTAATTATAGTTATATGATCAACTATAATTTTTACGGGGTCGTTTAACTGTTTAAAGTCATGTTCTCAGGTTTTCTCAAAAAACGCGCTTTAAGACTCCGTTAGCGTTTTAACGCATTATTTGGATCCGTTTTCTTTGGGAATTGTTCCCACATACTATTTAAGCCTAATTAAGCCCTAGGAATCCCTCTTGGATCCTATTCGAGGTTATATACCTCCTAAGACAATTAGTTACATGTTTTTGCATTTTGTGACTTTTACGTGTTTTCCTTTTTCTTTTGGTGTTACTTTCTTCACCAATGATATTAAGGACTCAATTAGCCTTAGAAATTCATAATTACATGATTAATTAACACATTTAAATTTAGGGTATTTCAGTATTGGTTAAGAAGACAGATGGATCTTGGCGATTGTGCGTAGATTACAAAAACTGAATAATGTTACAATAATTGTTTTCCAATTCCATTGATAGGTGATTTGATGGATGAATTAAGAGGCTCTAAAATATATTCTAACTCTAAGATAGATTTACGAGCAGGATATCATTAGATGTGAATGGACATTGATGATATTCACAAGACAACCTTCAAAACTCATTCTGGCCATTTTGAATACTTAGTCATGCCATTTGGGTTAACTAAGGCACCTACGACTTTTCAAGGATGATAAATTCAGTATTTAGTGACTACCTTAAGAAGTTCGTTCTTATCTACTTTGATGATATCCTCATAGACAGTACATCTCTCGAAGATCATGTTGGTCATTTGCATCAAGTTTTTCAGATTATGCGACAAAAGCAATAGTTCGCCAAGAGAAGCAAATGTTCTTTTGCTACAGCTAGTGTGAAGTATTTGGATCATTATATTTTAGTAGCAGGTATTTCTATAGACCCAATGAAAGTTAGGGTTGTAGCATATTGACCAATTCCAGAGAACCTGAAGCGATTGAGAGGGTTTTTGGGATTGGCGAGTTATTATTGTCACTTGGTAAGAAATTTTGGAACAATTGCCTGCCCCTTAACAGCGCTTACGAAGAAAAATTCATTCAATTGGTCAGAGGAAGCTACCTTGGATTTTAATCAGTTGAAGAAAGCATTGTGTGAAGCGCCTATTTTGGCTTTGCCCCAATTTGATAAAACCTTTGTGGTCGAGACTGATGCAAGTGGTTATGGGATAGAGTTGTGTTGATGCAGGAAGGGAATCCTTTGGATTACATTAGTCGGCACTTGCAAGGTAAACAATTGCATTTATCGATTTATGAAAAGGAGCTGTTAGCAGTTGTCTTCGTTGTACAGAAATGGAGACATTATCTACTTCGTTCACAATCACTTTATCATTCACACTAATTAGAGAAGTCTTAAGTTCTTGTTGGAACAACATCTTAATACCTCTATTCAGCAGTAGTGGCTTCCAAAACTCTTAGAATTCAACTACAAAATTCAGTATATGGATGGTAAGGAAAATTTGGTAGCAGATGCCTTGTCAAGAATGGAAGGTTCTGAAATCCTAAGCATGTCACTTTTAAGTTCTATAAAGTGATCTTCTTCAGAAGATCCTAAGGAAGATACACAAGTGAAACTCATTATTGATGATTTGATGACAAATAAGGACAGTCGCAAGTTCTTCACTTGGAACCATGGAATTTTACGATGGAAGAGCAAGATTGTTATACCTACTGTTGTTGGGTAATGCCAGGGTATTTTGTAATGATTACATTGCTCCGGGTTAGGTTATCATTCTGGTAGAGATGCTACTCATCAGAGGATGAAAGCTCTGTTATATTGGAAAGGTATAAGCTAATATATACGAGCATTCATACGAGCTTTTGACATTTGTCAAAGATGTAAATATGAGACAGCTGCTTCCCCTGGGTTATTGCCCCCACTTGCTTCCCCTGGGGTTATTGCCACCACTGCCAATACCCGAAGAAGTATGGCTAGATATATCAGTGGACTTCATTGATTCCATACCAATGTCCTTTGGAACATAGTAATTTTGGTTGTGGTAGACAGATTGAGCAAAGCAGCTCATTTTATTACTTTGCAACATCCTTATTCAGCTGCTATTGTTGCTCAAGCTTATTTAGATAATGTTTTCAAACTCCATGGATTTTCTAGATTAATCACTAGTGACAGAGATACAATTTTCCTTAGTGAGTTCTAGAAGGAATTGTTTTCTTTTCATGGAGTTGAGCCGAATTTTTCCACTGCTTACCATCCACAATTAGATGGACAGACAAAAGTAGTAAATAGGAGTTTGGAGACTTATCTACGTTGTATGTGTAGTGACAGACCTCATGGTTGGAGTAAATTTGTTCATCTTGCTGAATTATGGTATTATACATTCTATCATACAGCCACTCAAATGACTCCATTTGAAGTCGTTTATGGTCATTCTTCACCCCAACACCTACCTTATTTGCCACGGGAATCTAAAGTGGCAATAGTAAATCATTGTTTACAAGATCGTGAGTAGGGATGGCAATGGGTGATGGGTGCCCGTATCACCCGATCACCCGACCCGACCCGCTAAAACGGGTGAAATACCTGCAAAGAATGGGTGAAAAATGTGTGACAAGTGAAACGGGTTCGGGTGACGGGTCAGGTCGGGTGAAAATTTTTCACCCGGTCACCCGACTCGTTCACCCGACCCGTCACCCGCATACATATATATATATATATATATATATATATATATATATATATTATATTTAATGGTTTCTTTCTTCTCTGTTTTGAGTATGTTGTTAACATTAGTTGATATGGTATGTCTTATTAACAAATATGGATGTTTTTAGCAAAAAAACTAAGCTTATATAGGTGTTACAAAATGAAAATAAATGCTGGAAAAAAATGGGCAACAGGTTCACCCGTTTCACCTACGGGTGACGGGTGAAACATGGGTGAAATGCGGATGAAACGCTGGTGAAATGCGGGTGAAACGGGTGAGAAATACATGCTGGGAAAAAACGGGTGAAACGGGTGACGGGTGGTGATTTTTCGGGTGACAGGTTGGGTCAGGTGATGTGGGTGAAAAACGGGTGACGGGTCGGGTGGAGCGTCACCCGACCCGAACCCGACCCGTGTACATCCCTAATCATGAGAACATGATTCAGGTTTTAAAGTTTCATTTACTGAGAGCACAACATCGGATGGAGCATCAATGTAACAGTCATCGTTCAGAAAGAACTTTTGATATTGGTGATTGGGTTTTTGTTAAGCCCCAACCTTACCGACAACACTCTCTAGTTCTTCGTCCTATTCAGAAGCTTGCTCCCAGGTACTTTGGTCCCTTCAAAGTAATTGATAAGTGCGGTACTCATGCATATAAGTTGGATTTAACAGCTTCAACCTCCATACACAATGTGTTTCATGTTTCACAACTTAAAGCACAAGTGGGCAATGCTTCTTGTTCTACTACTAGTCACCTGTGTTTGTTCCTGATGTTTTAGTCCTTGAACCAGGTTAACAGACAAGGTAGAGCTGCTACTAAAGTGTTGATTAAATGGGTTGATCAATCTGAGGAAGAATCTGCATGGGAATTCTATTACGATTTACTCAGACGTTTTTCTAATTTTCAACCTTGAGGACAAGGTTTTCAGGGAGGGGAAGATATGGTATAAGAAAATGTTATAGGAAATTAGTTACTACAATGGTAACTGATTTAGTCACGTGTCACATGTATAAATCTATGTTTGTTACTCAAGTTGTCATTCTGTTGGTGAGATAAGCTATTTGTAGCAAAGTCGGGTGTAAAGACAAACAAAAAATAATGCAGTCTCATTCTTTCTTACGTTTTGTCTCTTTATTCCCCTGTTGACCTATCTACGATTGTGTTCTTTCTTCTGGTAATCTGTACGATTGGTAAAAGTTGTTGTTTGACGAACATTAGCTCTATCTCTCCCTAGTCTACTCTATCTTACTGATATAGTTACAAATCTATAACATGTTCAGGGTACGATATATTTCTACCACGTACTTTAAGGTTTTAGATTTGATGTTTTAAGGTTATTAGACCTATAATTTTGGACTTTAGCTAGAGAGACTCAACCATTTTACCTTATCTTTAACTATTTAGCTTAGATATCTTTTACATTGTGATTCATTGGGGATGTAACTTTAGGGTATAATTAATTACCGACACCCATACCCCAATCTTCTTTTCCTTAGTACTAAGTAATACATTATTCATAAAATCAAACTGAGGACAACTTGTCTTCATTCTTGTATGGCTTTGAATGGCATTTCATGACGCGCATTAGAAAAGAACAATAAAATCAGTGTTCATCAACTCACAAGCAGGAGATGAAGGTTCCATCGACAACATGATACTTTTCCTTTACAAACTTCTCCCAATCCATAATAAACTTCTCCAGTGTTCATGCGCATTTGTTGGCCAATTTCCAGAGGGAAACGAACAACTCGGTTCCAACTATAGACCCTATTTCATATCACAGTCGGTAGTTTTCTATCCCTTTATGGCTGGTTCATGTCCAACCCCATGACCATGAGATAGAAAGAAGGATACCTCAATCAATTTTGGTGATTGGCAATCCGTAACTAAAATCAGTGGAAGCCCAAGTAAGTCCCGGTCCTCATCTTCGATCGTTAATGAAGTTTAAGGCAAATTTCAATAACAGCCACGAGCGGTGCTTCCAAGAACACCCTGTCCTATACAAGCGATTTAAGGATTAATCTCATTTTTATCAAAACTACTTGACACTTGTCAATTTATGATTGTTGCATATCTTCCAAAAGTACATTTGTCAAACTTAGATTTGCTCATTACAGTTAGTTTTAAGTGAACGCAGATAACTCTGTGTTTCGAAGCCCTCATCGAACGCTCTCTAAACAGATCATTTAAAAATCTGTTACTTCAAAACACGAACTGCACAAGGTCTAACCCACCCAGCAGCTCTTTGCAACATTGACAAGAGCAATAATACACTATATTTGCCATAACGCAGCCGCCCCCATTCCAATTGTTGTGTACACAAGACACACAATGTCCACCGGTATCTCCTAAATCCCATATATAACTATGTTCATTAAATAATTATCTCGTAGCTTTAAACCTCTACCTATGGAGCTGTAGATGGCTCAATCTCCTTGTTACCGCGGCCGCGGCCGCTGTAGTATTAGATCCTCCAAAAACTCTTCCTAGCTCAACACCACTACTCTTCTTCGATCCATCACCAGAGTTCGAACCACCTCCTGCTGCTGCAGCCGCCACCCTTATTCCTTTGTTCTTCTTTGCTTTCCAGCCACCCGAGCATCGAGTGCCTTGGCTACATGCTCGTCGCTATAGCTCGCTGGAAGTGCTTTCCCCTCTTACGAAAAAAAGAGGGTTGGTTATGTCAGATTGTCAGATATGCAACAACAAAAAAAAGGTTCTCTAGCCCCCGATGAGGAAAGAGAAAACTACTCACTTGTGTGACTGGGCATAAGTGGTAGAGTGCTGTAACTACACATAACCTGATATAACCCTGTCATCATGAAGACACAAGCACTTATCAACAACACGGTGGACGGATGTATCCAACATATTGTTTATGATCAGGCCAAAAAATTGCAAGCAAGAGAGGGTGTAATTTTACCCCATGACAACCCTGGTATAACGTAGCAACTTTATCCATGATACAAGAACCAACCCATACTGAACCTGGTAAGAGGAAGAAATTGAAACCGATATCAACAACAGATGATGCATCATTGGCTAGGTAAGTTTTAGACCTGCAGAGTGTGTTCTCAGTGAGGAATTTTATACCCATATCCAGAACAAGTAGGCCATCTCAAAAGAATTCTGAAAGAGGATGAAATGATGAGGAAAAGCACGATATGGGGACTGTCAAACCAGAAGTGTTCGTCCGAGGGCTTAACTACAGCTCCCCTTCATGGCAGCATGTTTTCTCCGCAACCTCATGGGCTAGCTGCGAGATCACATGCTCCAATTTTGTGCCAACAGCGAGAAGAAGCTGACATGCAAAGATAAAATGGATTGGTTGAACAAATTATAGATGATTACTCATTTTTTTACTTCTCTCTGATTTGTCATTTCAAGTTTTGATGTAGAATAGCCTTACAAAAAAGAAAGAAATGCTATCCAAAAGTACGTGTGCCAACCTGCAATATAAGAGAAACTACAACACTTAGCTGTCATAAATTCATCCTCTCTTGAGTCTCATCAGTAAGAAGAATGACAAAATCGTAGTTAGCTACGCTCAAATCTAGAAGAGGGCCACTTCATATTAACCCTGCTGGCTCATACTAACAATTGAAAACTTAATTTACTTCATACAATTCCAGTAATTAACTAAAACATTTTTTTCTAGCAAGTTAAATGATTAAATCAACACACTATCAATCAATTTTCAACAGACAATTCAAAACCACTTAGGTTTGACAAGTATACAATGCACTTGGAGAGGACAAAAGAACATGGAAGAAGTTCAGCCACATGAACCCTATCATTATACAAACAATGAACAAGACAAATTCCAGGTACAGGACAGATGTAAAGACCTGACAAAATCAACCATTGTCACATGGAGAATAAAAAGTAACGTACCATTGACATTCAGCAACATGAAAATCACCACAAACCCAAAGATACCAGCTGCAGCAGACAAAAAGGGAATAGCATCTGAGCACATTCTCACAGAATCTGAGGGGTGTAGCGTACAGTAAAGGCTGGCTGTGAATAAATTATAAGAGCTCACCTGATGCAACAACACGCTTGAAATCATCCTCAAGGGCACGGATCATATACCTGTGGAAGTTGAACTTACGGTTTTCCCTGCAGTGTGTCTAGACCACAAAAAAGTACACAGATGAAACACGGTGACTAAAGATAAAAATTACATTTGAAACTGAGGTTGGATTTTCATGTCTTTTCATAAAGGTCTTACTGTTATGAAACCCAATCTCAGTGCTGCATAGTCAGACTTTGTCACAGACGCATAAAATTGCTTGAAAAATGAATGCTGTGCGAAAGTAATACATCAAAGCAGACTCAGAATTAAACTTTTACAGAAGACTTGTAAGGAAATAGTTCATACATGTCTACAGAATCAAATATATAAAAAAAAAAAAAAAAAAGTGACAGCAATAGCGGCATTAGCTTACCACCCAACTCAGGATCGCTGATCTATCACCAAAACCAGAAAAACGACTTCTGATAATTCATGCTGTTGAACATGAGTGATTTTCGGTTTAAGAGCTGCACAACACCAATTCATGCTCTAATATTAGATCATACAGCAAAACTTAACAAGAAACATAGATAGATGAGGGGTCAGTTGGTGCAGAAATGCTTTAAAATCTTAAAGATTTCTGACTCTTTGACCTTGACTTATCAGAACAAAAGTACCCAACTTTGAGCTCATTTCAAAACAATGTGCTCATGAATTTAGTCGGACTAATACACTGTCCAGCATGGGTACTAGTTAGGCACTGGTGGAAATCAATAATTAACGCAACAGAAACAGAATGAACACTTCCAGTATCTATAGCTAGAAGTCACACTTTTTGCTGGATCATAAGCATCCTTAGCAATAGCATCTTCCCAGCGTTTCCATTGACGTATCTATGCGATGAAGATCTCAGGTTACATCACAAGTAAGAAGTAGTGTAAAAGCAGACACTTCAGGGTAAATTCTAAAACAGACCTTTGCTCCTCCAAACAGTATGGTAAGAGCAGAGAAAGTCACATGGACAATAGCCAAGACAAGATGAAGATGTGAAGATGATGCAGTGCTTCAGTTGATATAAAAGGAACCTTGTCCTGAAAATACGTGCGAGGTCAGACTGTTGAACACATCCATAAGTGACAGCTCTTAAAAGGAAACGAATTGACACAGGGACACCAAGTAGTTTAAGCCACTTACTAGTAAACTACACTAAATCGTCATGATCAATTTCTTAAATTTCCCACAATTGAAATAATATTCATTTAGGATTGAGTTTTATTATCAAAACCCTATTCAAATAAGATTCATGGGCGCGAGCGATTACTCACCTTCCTGGAGCAATAGGTCGTCTGTGACTCAGAGCCAGATGAAGCAAGCGCCTCAAAGTACCAGAATAGTGCTGAGAGGTGGATGGTGATGAGCTAGATTCTTCTCGGTCTCCGCGACTACAAGGGAGCATGTGAATCAATTTATCCTCCGAGACACAGATCTTTGATAAAAGCTGTTGGAAAACCGTGAGAAGAAGGGATATAAACCCCAGTATCATCAGCTCTGTCCATTATTCCAACAGTGCAAAGATCAGAATCCAAACCAGACCCACAAAGAAAGAGAAAAAAATACCAGTCAATTTCAATTTCCACTTACTGCATAAACAAAAACGGCCTTTGTGAGGGAAAAGTGTGTAGGGTAAGGAGAATTTTGTTTCTTTCTACATACCTTCCTTCACTTTTTGCAAGGCTTCAAAAAGTGGCTTCTTCTGGTTGTTCTTCTTCAAAGACTGAAATTAAAAGTAAAAAGGGATGAAATGAGAAGGGTTTACAAAAGCACCAAAAGCCTGAACATGAAATTGTTATTGTTTCTCAAAAAAAAAACAAAATTGTTAGTTTCTCAAAAAAAAAAAAATTGTTATTGTCCAATACCCATCTACTGATCCACTAAATCCAGGGATGAGATGAAGCAACGAATATGCACATAGTGGGAAACAAGCTCTGTATCGGAAAGAAAGAAAAAAAAAGAATAAAATTCAGAACTACGCAAGGGTTTAACCTTCCCAGCATAGTGAAGGCCCCGCTCGACGGCGAAGGAAATGGCGATTATAACCGTGCACAACACGCGACCACCCACGTCGGGGTAAACTCTAGAGTGGCCGCTTCTTCCTCCGCCATACCCACAGTTTGATTTTGATTCTCTTTCTATCACTTCCCCTTTCCCTTCTCCTGCTCTAGTCTAGCCTAAAGTTGTCTACTTGTATTTTTTCCGTGGGGCAGTTCAACTGCCTTCTGCCTTGGTTCTTAGGACGCGTTACGACTTTGATGAGGCACGACAAAATGAATTCTAGAAAGCTGGGCATCTTCGTCTTCCTACTTCTTGTCTTCTTCCGATTGATTATATGGCCAAGAAAATAAACTAACGTCCCGGATCAGTCCCCGTTGCTCGACTCTCTCTTCTTTATTGAGAATTTTAAAAAATTAAAACCGATCGCTAATTTGTCGGCCCCCACCTACCACCATCGTGACAGTGACACTACTCGGCTCGAGTAGACCCTTGCTCACTTGGTGGACCTATTGACGATGCTACGGCTATGGCATGCTAACCTTTTTGATTGGCGGGAGGCTAGTGGATTTCGAAGTCCAAATTGTTCCATAGATTCAATTTAAAGCACATTATTTTCATGCTGGTGAGTTCTTGGACAATTTGGCAGATCTAGTGACGCTCCTTTCATTCATAAATGTGAATGGGTGCGTCATGTGAAGAGCTGAGTGTGCTAGTCGGATAAGGGTGCAAATTGCAATATATAGCAGAGCGGTCGGTTTTCGGTATTTGAATTGCAAAAAAAAAAAAGAGTAAGGCTCAATTCTTTTGTTCATTTTTTTAGATGTATTATAGGTCGGGTACTACTACCCATGAAGTTTATTCAAAACAACATTATCAATTAGTTAATCAGTTGGCTTATGTATTATCAGTTAGTAAATCAGTTGGTTTCTGCATTATCGGTTGGTTAATCAGTACAAAAAATCTAATACAAAAGAACAACTTATATTAATTTTTACACAATCATCTAGTTTTGAAACCAGTCATCAGTCTATATCAACTATCACTCTCAAAAGCCAAAAAGAATAGGGCCTAAGTAATTAGTTTTCTAACAAACTTAATAAATTTTGTCATGATCGATGGGAACATGTGCATTATTCGAGCAAGTATACAATGGTCAAATTTACTAGTAGAGAAGGAGGGGCATGTTGGAGTGAGTGGTTTGGTAATTGATTGTTGCTTATAGCATTGTTGAAAAGTGCAATTGATTTGTTTTATTAGATTGAGGTTAATTTATGAGAACAATTGTAAAAGTTGGTTACATTTTTATGTATTCACTATAAAAAGTTATAAACTGAAAAAATTGTACTACTATTATAAAATAAAGTGTATATTCAAGACAACAATTATTATTATTAATTTGGAAAAGATGAGGGATCCATTTAAAAATTAATGAGATTCAGATACAACTCAGAATATTTATGTGTCAAACCCTTAAAAAACTCTTTGTCGGCGTAAGTTAACAAGTATATGAGCTTCTACATTATTGACTCTGTCCACATGAGACAAAAAACACTCTCAAATGAGGAACAAATTCAAAGTGCCTTATTTAGCAGATATTCGACATATTCTTTAACACTCCAATCGCTAATCCTTCCATTATCCTCTAATCATTCCCATAATTACCTTGCTCGCAGCGGAATACTTACTTACTCCCGGCGGGTGATACAATGTCGTTAGCCATCCGAGACTAATAAGGCTACTACTACTTACAGTAACGGTCTGACGATTAGAATAACCGAATACGTACTACTTACTTTACAATACCAGATACTTACTTACATATGATTACCGAGTATCCAAATTATACGAATTACATTCCAATACTACTTCCCAAAATCAAGAGTTTGTACATTTACTCCTTTCTATCCAATCACCATTCATTATCCAAAAGGTGTACCACATGGTACACCGGCTACTCAAAAGGCCTTAGCCGTGTACAACTCGGTACACATTCCAATCCTACTAACTACCCAAAAAGAAATCAGCAAGGTCCTTACTCGACCGTCACGCCTCGCGGGTACCTGTAGAATAAAAACATTCCCCATAGGGGGTCAGCTTACGCTGAATATGATAACCGCATACCCCGCGTACTAGCGAGGGTACGCCAACTATTTGGTCGAGTACATGCGGTTCGTTTCATTCATACATACATACATGCTTCATACAATACAAATTCAATACATTCAATTCGCAAGCATACATACATTCAATACATACAAGGAAGACATTACAAGTCAACCGTTCTTACTTACCGAATACTCACCGCATTACGGAGATACAATTCTCCCTTCCATACAGAAGTCATGTTAGCTTCATTACACACCCGGGTTAATCGGGTGTTCAATACTTCTTACTCAAGGTCAATGACTTACAATAGTCAAGACCGATACACATACAATACTTACTTCTTACATACTTTACTCCAGTTAAGTCGGTATGACCTCCGGGCAGGGATTACTACATCCCACCACCGGGCTTTAGGGTGGCCCACTAATCCAGGATGCTACCCATTCAAGGGATTTGGTCCATGGAAAAGATTACAGCCAGGATTCGGATCCAACCTCTTGTGTTTCCTTATCCTCACGCGTGGCCGAACTATATCGAACTTCTACTCATTCCATTTTACTCATTACTCAAGTTAGGAGTTAGAATGTTGGGAATTAGTAGAAGTCAATACTCCTTTTTCCATACATCAATACAATATACAAATACTCATCATGTACACATACACTACGTTCTCAATCATTCATTTCATGAATTATACAAACTAATTGCTCAAGAAGATACAACAAGAACAAATAGTTCAAACACATTTATGTGCAACATAAGTCCGATTCGTGCATTTATCTTGTTGGTGATCACATAAGCACACAAATCGGGGTAACCAAGTTAGGATACAGGGCATGAAGAAATCATACCGTTCACCGTCGTACTCGGACTACTGGGTCCTTTGATGATCAACTATTTGATTCCTATACATACATGAAGTAGTATGATCAATGATCTATTATTGATCTAACTTACTCCTTCATTGATACTTTCAATGTGTACTTACTACTTCATTACTTTCTTACTTCATTATAAAACCATTCTTTTCTTTACTACTTCTTAAATTGTTGCCTTACTCATTTACTTACTTTCTTACCATTACTACTTCATTTATAGTGTGCTACTACATATATATGCTTATATGTATATAGGCATATATATATATATATTATACAATGATTACTATAATCATATAATAAAAATATATTTTTTTAATTTTTTTTTCTCTTTGACTCGACCGAACTTGCAAGTCCGGTCGCAAGTCCGGTCGATTCCAGTAGCTCACATTACGGGAAAATCTTCTGGTCCGACCGAACTTGCATGTCCGGTCGCAAGTCCGGTCCATTCCAGAAGGTTTCTGACGGGGAATTTTTCTGGTCCGACCGAACTTGCATGTCCGTTGCAAGTTCGGTCTATTCCGGAAGGTTTCAGACGGGAGAATTTTCTGGTTCGACCGAACTTGCATGTCCGGTCGCAAGTCCGGTCCATTCCAGAAGGCTCCCGTCTTTGTGATTCTGGGCTCGACCGAACTTGCAAGTCTGGTCGCAAGTCCGGTTCGGCCCCGTACTTCAGTTTTAAAATCTGTTTCTTAGTGTTTTACTTCCCCCATTGTTTTCCCAATCTTTACCAATGCCTCCCTACAAGTTTACCACTTATTTAGATGCTCTAAATCACCTTAATTCATCCACCAAACTTATTACCCAATCCTAGATACACTTACACAATTTTCTCATTTCATTCCAACACCTACAATAGTTTTTACTCCTCACTTGCTACAGATTTTGTTTTCTTCACTATGCTACAGATTTTTCCCTCAACTCTTATCCTCCAATACTCCCTCATTAATGCCACTCTTAGCATCTTAAATACCTTACTCACATCCTAGTTCCATCCCCTTAACAAACTCCTATCCAAATCTGTTTCAAGATACTAAACCACTCCCTTTTACACACTCCAATTACTTCTAGTCACTACCTAGGTTATTTCCTCTTCTTAGACACTTAAGGCCTCAAATTCCTAGATAAAATTTGACATAGTCTCCCCTATAATTCTTACTTTGCTCACACACTATTTCAGCTCAACAATTTGCTCATTCACACACCCTGTTTATACAAGTCATTATACTCACATTTCAACTCTATTACAACACCATAAAAATTCCTGCACATACACATTCACTACCCAAGCTTTACCCAAGCTTTTAAACATCATTTAAAAGGCTTCAAAACTGTTTTATTCTCTTCTCCAATACACTACTACATTACTACTACTCATACTACATACATTACTCTTTTTTTTTCTACTCAAAAACTGTTACATTACTCAATACCAAACTAGTTCAAGGTAAGCACAATTACCTTGTCTTGCTAGTTTTCCTTCCTTTCCTTCTCCTCTTTTCCTCTCTCCTTCTCTTTGTTCTCGGTTTTTTGCTCAAGGAATGGGCAATGTTACAGCACCCCATGCCAATACACACACTACTTAGTATTCATTTTATACTAACCCTAGAATTTAAATGTTTTAGGGTTTAGAAATGAGTATTACCTTCCAATGGATGAATGAAGTTCTTGACTAGCAAGAGAACAAAATTCCTAGCCCAAGAAGAAGCCAAAATCGGCTGGAGCAAGAAGGAACAAAGAGTTCAAAATATGGAAATTCTTATAATGCAAACAAGGGCTAGAAATGATGGATTTTCGAATTTCTTTTTACCTCAAGATGATAAGGAGGTGAAGGTGCTTCTAATGGTGGACTTGAATCTTCAAATGGGGAACACCCATGAAAACCAAATGAAGCTTTTGGATTTTTGAAAGGAGGAAAGTGTTCTCCTTCGCAAGGGGTTACAATGGTATACTTTTTGTTGATTTTGGAGAAGATTTGAGTGCTCAAAGAGAGGAGAGAAGATGAGGGTTGTGGGGGTTTCTTCAAATCGCCATGTCCATCGCATGAGGAAGAAGAGAATGGATAAAATAGAGAAGGAGGGGGAAAACGTGAGAGAGAGGGATGGGTAGAGGAGAGAGAGTTTTATTTTGCTTTTTACTTATTTCTTTTGTCCTTTAGTGAATTAGGAACAATAAAGAGAGGGGGGGCTAGTTAATCGGCCCACACACACCCATCCTATAGATTTTTGACTTTTAATTACAAAAGTGGACATACTAAGTTTCTTTATTTGCATTCTCACCCCACAACTTCTTGGTTTTGACAGTTTTACTAACCGGAACCCGTTTTCCGGATTTTCTCGTTTAATTAATTTTATTGGTTCTAAAGCTCCACTAATATTTATTAGTGACTATTTAGTTGACCAAAATTGTTACGAGTCTATTTGACCCGCTTAAAGTCGCGTTTTCCCGGTTTCCTCGAAAGGCGCTTTAAGGTCGTTTATGCTTTTACCCCATTTTAAAGGTCTGTTTCCTTCGGGATTTGTTCCCTCATATTTATTTAAGTGTAATTAAGCCCTTAAAATTATAATTAGCCTAATTAATCACTGTTTTTAATTACGGGTATTTCATATTCTCACATCTCCCTTGCCATTAAGATAATTAACATGAGAAAGACAATCATTTTGAAGACAAATTTTGGGGTTCCCAACTTTAGCGCCACCTCCAAGCTCAATAAAATGGTTTTTGCCTCCATAACCTGGAGCGAGACGCGGCTGCAATGACTCTTCAAGATTGATCTCTAACAACCACTCCCCATACCAGACTCTACATCGGTGGAGTTGTCCTCAACCCAGATGATGACCGAGTCACTTGACATTACAGTCTCATCCTCAGCGGCAACAAAACTCGAGTAGCTGATCGAGGATGGAAAGTCGAGGAAGGAAGCAGCCTCATCCATTCCCTAATCAAATGTTTGTGCACCCCATGTTGTAGTTGACATCTAGCAAACCAAAGCCTCCATAAAAAAAGAAAGGGAAAATTACATACCCCACCCATGACGTTTGTGGGATTACACACACTCCTCCCACGTGGTTTTAAAAATTACTTTCCCCATTTTACATTCAACAACTTTTTTAATTTTTGGTTAATTTAAAAGATGCTTAAATGTTGTCTGAAATTGATGAAATTTTACATAGACGATGCTAAAGTGTTATATTTTGGTTCAGTGAGAAATCTAAAGTTTTTAAGCTTAAATGTGACATGTGGGCCTCAATGAACATGTCACATGTTTCATTAGGTCCCACGGATCACATTTAAGCTTAAAAAACTTCAGATTTGACGTAAGATCAAAATATATTACTTTGGCATCATCCATGTAAAGTTTAATCAATTTCGGACAACGTTTAATTATCTTTTGAATGAACAAAAATTAGAAAAGTTAATGGATGTAAAATGAGGGAAACCACATGGGTGGAGAAAGTAATTTTTAAAACCACGTGGGTGAAGTGTGTAATTTCACCAAACGTCATGGCTGGGTCATGTAATTTTTCCAAAAAGAAATGACAGTCATCAAATTTTGATTTGTGCCGAAGGAAATGAACCAATCCCGGAAAGCATTATTATCATCAAGATTTTGTGGCTTTGCAACCTATGCCTATTCTCACCAACGCCTAACCAACAAACAATGTAGGAAAACATGAACAATTGTTTCATAACCACCACAATAAGAACACTAGTAAAAAAAGTCAAGACTAAAACGATTCTTCAAGAGGGCTTTGCATGGAATATGGCCTTGTAGAAGTTTCCATACAAATAGTTTGACGTGTTATAGGAAAGAACATTTTTGTATCATCTTCATTGCATGTCTAATAGGGTTTATGTTCGACGAAGAAGATAGGTGATCATGAGCAAGTGATCGGGCTATATAATACGTCGACTTAATAGAGAATCGATCATTCTTAGACCTTCCCCTACACCAGCCATCAGGCCTCGATTCTGGGAAATCATCGTACTGAAAATTAAGTTAGCATCTTCAAGATAAACCAGGACGTACCTCATTCTCAAGCCAAGATTGATTTTCTGCACCAATCAACCACGATACCTGCCCATGCTCTTTTGCATCCTGAGGGAGATTCTAATCCCATGGTCTTCCAGTCTTCTTATCAAGGAGTCACATGTTAGTGAGCACAATTGATGTGTCCTTATCTACAACCTTATAGCTCCATGATGCATGAGGTACAAAGATCCCTATAAGGATCGCCAAACAGGACTTGGGTGGGCTCTAAGCGCAGCTGAAACGATACACCTGTCATTGGAGTATTTAGCCACCAAAACCCGGGACATACATAAGGAGACCCGGGTTATGCAAGACTCGTCAGCATTGACGAGCCAGGAGTGCGACATTAAAGCTTCTTAGATCTCTAAAACCCAGACTGCCCTCATCCCAACTCGAACAAACTGAGTCTCACTTTCTCCAACAAACTGATAGAGCTAGGTGTGGAGGGTGATTTTTCGGTATGAGGGGGGGTCTATCTAAATGGTCTGACTGAAAAGCCTAGATCCTAAAATGCCATTCTGTGGAGGGTGAAAACCTGTCACCTTGGCATCCCTCAAATACCTACTCTATCGTCCATCTTTCCCAGAAAGCATAAGGGGAATGCTAGTGAGCACTACACCCGCTCTCAATGGGCCCCACGCGGACTTATGCCTCTATAAGGCAGAATTGACTAGAGTCGCCACCTAGTTTGACCTAAAGAACTAGGAAGGAAAGGGAAAGAGGGTTCTAAGAACCGTTAATTGACTCTGTGATTTGTTGCCTATGGATAGGACTTATCTGATCAAGCCAGAGATTCTGTGTGGGTTCGCACTGGGTTACACCCCTTAGAAGTGGCAACGACCACGACTTCGGATTGGTGCCCGAGGAAACCTCGGTCTCCAATTGTCGGGATTGCCTTCTTTCAAAACCTTATTAAAGAGATTCATTTAAAAGCTAAGGATAGGATTAGGACGAAAAGAGAGAAAGAGAGTGGATGAGGCAAGCTTTTCTGCCAAGCTAGCGCCAAGGAGAGGAATTGCTGAATTCGGATGAGTATAGAATGAAGATTTGAGAAAAGTATGAGGTTGAATGAAGAGACAAGACTTAGAGTCTGATGGTTTGAAGTTTATGGAAGCCGAAGGAGGTTTGAGCGTCTTGAGAGATATAGGAGTCGTCTTAGAGGGGAAATTGGTGTTTTTTTGTTTGGAATGGGGTCGTACCCTAGATGGGCTGCCTACGTACTCAACTCCCTGTTGAGATCAGACCTTACGTAGTTCACGGTTTTTAGGTTGGTTGAGTTTTTGAGGTAATCGAGGATTGAAAGTGCATGGGGTTATTTGAAGGTGAGATGGCTGAATGCAGGGTATTTTGATTGGTGTGGGGTCGCACCCTGTGTGGGTTGCCTACGTACTCAATTCCCTGTTGAGATCAGACCTTACGTAGTTCAGTTTTTGGAGATTTGGGAGTTTTGGGGTTTTTGAAGGAATTGGGGTTTTGACCTTTTGGGTCTTTGAAGGGTCAAAGAGGTTTTGTGGTCATTTTTGTGAGGTTTGACAGATTGTCTGGTTCATTTTGGAGTTTGAGGTGTGAGAGTCTGTGAGATGCTCAACTCTATGGGACATTTAGATTCTTGAAATGATGAAGTCTGTGAGACGCTCGGGTCTGTGAGATGTTTGAGGTTTGAAAGGGTTATCATATTTCAAGAGGTTTGGCTTTTTGAGGAGCTAAGGATTTTTGAAGTGTTTGAATTTGATGAGTCTATTGAGATGTTCAAATCTGGTGAACTACGGAGACATTCGAGTCTGTTGAGCTGTTGAGACGGTCGAGTCTGTTGAGCTGTTGAGACGATCGAGTCTGTTGAGCTGTTGAGACATTCGAGTCTGTTGAGCTGTTGAGATGTTCGAGTCTGTTTGGAATTATTTGGGATTGAAATGAAATTGAATTGGATTGAGTTTGAATTGAAATGGATTGGGTTGAATTGAATTGAAATGAATCAAATTTGAGTTGAATATAGGCTGAATTGGGCTTTAATTGAATTTGGTTATTGGGCCTCAATTGGATGATTTGAAGTTCGGATTGACACTGAATTGGAATGAAGTTTGAATTGTGTATGAAGAGTGTTTGATGAGTGAGTGAGAAAGATTGCTTTTGAAATGTGTTTGACGTTGGAGCATGAGAAGATTGGATTTGGAGGGTGTTCGATGAGTGAGTAGGGGGATGATTGATTTTGAAGTGTGTTTGATGAAAGAGTGTGAAAGAGATTGATTTTGCAATGTGTTGGAGGAGAGAGATTGGTTTGAAGGGTGTTAGATGAAAGAGATTGGTTTGAAGGGTGTTAGATGAGAAAGATTGGTTTGAAGGGTGTTTAGATGAGAGAGATTGGTTCTGTGAGTGTTTGATGAGAGAGAGAGAGTGGTTTGAAGGGTGTTAGATGAGAGAGATTGGTTTTGTGAGTGTTTGATGAGAGAGTGGTTTTGTGAGTGTTTGATGAGGGAGTGGTTTTTGTGAGTGTTTGATGAGGGAGAGAGATTGGTTTGAAGGGTGTTAGATGAGAGAGATTGTTTTGTGAGTGTTTGATGAGAGAGTGGTTTTGTGAGTGTTTGATGAGGGAGTGGTTTTGTGAGTGTTTGATGAGGGAGTGGTTTTGTGAGTGTTTGATGAGGGAGTGGTTTTGTGAGTGTTTGATGAGGGAGAGAGTTGGTTTGAAGGGTGTTAGATGAGAGAGATTGGTTTTGTAAGTGTTTGATGAGAGAGTGGTTTTGTGAGTGTTTGATGAGGGAGTGGTTTTGTGAGTGTTTGATGAGGGAGTGGTTTTGTGAGTGTTTGATGAGGGAGTGTTTTGTGAGTGTTTGATGAGGGAGAGAGATTGGTTTGAAGGGTGTTCAATGAGAAATGATTTGAAATTGAATTTTTGGGCTGAATTTGGAAATGAATTTTGGGTTTTGAATTGGATGTTTATTGGTTGAAACGAATCATTGATTGTGAGTTTTATTGTGACATTTAAGGATTGTTTGGAAAGTTTTTTTTTTAGGAGAGATGTTTCCCACAAACAGGTACTACGACCCTCGGGTACTACGACCTTAATGTGGGCAACATTTATGAATGGTCCTAGGGCTTCTCTAAACCGGACTTGATTTGTCCAGTAATTAAGTGGGTAGACCTGAAGGCCATGCTATGGCTACATGTACTAAACCAATCTAGCAATTTATAAGACGAAACTAACAAATAAAACGCACAATGTATAATAGAACCGAACATGTATAAACAAGCATTCAAAAATATGTACAAAAGATAGACAGAGTAAAAATGATCAAGCCGACAAATACAAAAAATTATGAAATCCAAGACTATGCTAGATAGCACAACTAATAGACAAATTACAACTCATGATAACAAATTAAAGTGTTGAATTAAAATGCTGAATTAAAGTGCTAAATTAAAAGAGCTGCTATGGGGGGTCGCATCGACGCCGCCTCACTCGAGCTGAAGAGGATCCGAAGAGATACACCAACCATTTTTCGTGTTTGAAGGGAGAGCCCCGATAGTCCTAGCCAAGGTCCGTCTCCTTAATCTCCGAGCAGTTCCTCGTTCCTCAAGCAATACATACATGCCAGGGAACACATACAAGGAGACACGAGATTAATTAGCAATGAAATGTAAGATGGTTGGGGTGTGTGCAATGGGATCATACGGCCCCTCTCAATGGGAGGAAAGGGGGCAATCTAATCATCTCCCACACCCCAACCGAGAACATAGAAAAGAGTTTCAAGCTGCCAACAAATGCTATGAATTGCAAGATAAATCAAACATTGGGGCTACACAGATTAATTCAACATCTTAGATTACGACTCAAACCGAAGTGTAGTATCAAAAGGGTGAAGTTGTGAGTCATGCGGGATCATACCTAGAAGGGTTTATATCATTTCCCTCCAAGATGAATAATTAATAAGGACCAACCAACCAACGAGTGATTTGTCTTAACAATTATAGCATGGGGCAACTATAGCTCGATTCATGTTCTTATCTAAAGTGCAAAGGGACAAGCATTTGCTAGTCTCAAACTCAATTCCCAAACCGAATCAATGCGCATGGGCAATCAAACATAATCAAATCTTAGGCATAAGAAAATTAAATGGAATTTCCAAACCCAAAGAGCAGTGTAGAGTTCACGGCCCACCAGCGCTTTTATTGTCAAGTCAACGTCAATCCTAGCCAGAAAGCCCAGCGCAAGTTACACCGTACCACAGAAATGCTAGCAGCAGATTAATCAGAAAAACGCCAAACGAAATTTCCAATCCCAATGAAAGTGGCGGTCAAGCCCAAAGATCGCAAACCAGTCACGCAAAGCTCAGAGCCACATTTCTAACAGTCCACGTAACCCAGTTCCGCTCCTATCCATAAGTGTGTACCCATCAAATAGCATAGCAAAAGCGGACCGATTAAGCCAAAACCAAGCACAAATTGTCGATAAGCACATATTAATCTTCCAAATTGAACAACAAATTTGAAGTTTCCAAGCCAAACAAACAGGTTCGATCCCATGCCGGACACAATCACAACAAGCGCACAACAACGAACCACACCAGATTAGGAGCAGCAGAGCAGAGTTGAAGAGCACAAAACAAAACAGCATCAGAAACCTCCTTAATCACTCAATCACATTCAGAAGGGATTACCCGAGATGGATGAAATAAGCGGGCAATATCTCCACGCGAGCAAACCATAGCTGGGTTGGTACTGCGGATGGCTATGCTTCTTTGATGAATCGAGCAGCATCGTGAACACGAACAGATGCCGCAAAAAGGGGCGAATGATTATGCCTCTCATGTCAAACGAGACAAAATAGAGCGCATGCAGATTGAAATCGAACAAATCTTGTGCGAACAAGCAGGATTAAGTAACGAATAGATGAGCTTGAAAGTGTGCTGCATAAACTGAAGTAGACAAGACGAAGGAAATGCAAACCGAAACATTGTATTTCCTAGATGATTAGCGAGAAATGGCAAAGCAGCAAGGGTGACTGACGCTGCTGGTGGCCAGACGAGACAATAATTAGGTCCCCTTCTCTTTTCTGGAGGAGAATCGACTCTTCGAAGGGTGAGGCATCCCAGAGAAGTCTTCGATCGACTTTTGGAACTCTTTTGCTTCAGATGAAAAAGGTTAGGAGAAACTCACAGGGAGAAGAAACAAATGACCGATTATTCTTCAACGTTTTGGCTAGGAAGATGGAAATGGGTGGGGTCGATCAGGAAAGGGGGAAAATCGCCAGAAAGAAGAAGATGGCTGGAATCGAATGGGGAGTGAGGAGCTCAAGGGGAGTTAGGAATGTAGCCGATGAGGGGAACGAAGCGGGCGCAGAGCATTTCTCCTTGTTCGCCAGACGGGTTGCAAATTATCAAAAGAAAGGGGATGAAGAACGGTGGTTCGACGTTGCCAGTCCGAGTCGAAATTACCGACGAAAGAGTAAAGAATGACGGTGGTGACGATGGATGTTGAGAATATGGAGAATGGAGAAGCTGATGTTGGTCGAAGATTTCTGAGCTTTTTGTTTCTGGGTTCATTGGCTTGAAGGTGGGGGTAGGGGAAAAAAAGTCGGTCTCGAAAAATGGAGAAGATCGAACCGAGAAAGAAGTGAAGAAAACGATAGGAAAAATAATCAGACGCGGCTACTGTAGTCTTGGGATTAGGGTTTTGTGTTGTTGTCTTTTATAGAATAAGGGTGGGTTCTAGGTTTAGAAGATGGGTTGGGTTTTAATGTGGGCTTTTTGAAGCCAAGGGCTGAAAATAGAGTGGGTTTAAGGAATTGGGCTAGGCCAGATTTCAACCAAGTGTGGAGTGAGTTTGAAAGATGAAAATGAGTGTGTATAAATAGAAATGAAAATAAAAATACTAATGCTAATAGTAGAATAAAATAAATATAAGAAAAAGTGAATAGATGATTAAAATAAAATAAAATAGTAAAATAAGTGAATAAACAAAGGGGACGACCTTGAAACTGGACTGTCGATGGAAATTCATTTTCGAAGAATTGTGTTTTTTTTTAAAAAAGTTTTGAAAAAGATTATAAAATGATGATTTCGTCTTAGCACGCACGTTAATATGTTTTTTTTAAAAAGAAAGGCGATGACCCCTCTTATTATTTCGGAATTTGCTTTATAGGGTGAGAATTTTTGGTGTCTACAATGGCTCCCCTTGATTCAATTCTGCAAGCCCTTGCAGAATTGGATCAAGGTTGACGGGACGCCAAAAATTCTCACTGCGGTTTATGATCTGTTCTTATGAATGCGGGTGCACGGGGACTTATGACGGGCCCCAAATTGCGGTGATTGATGGTATGAGGACTAATGACGGGCCTCAACTAGATCTCGGTGTCTAGCTCTAGGGCTGATGACGGGCCTAGAATACGATCAAACAACCTATGCATGAGGACTAATGACGGGCCTCAACTAGATCTCGGTGTCTAGCTCTAGGACTTATGACGGGCCTAGAATGCATCTTCGAAATGTATGAGGACTAATGACGGGCCTCAACTAGATCTCGGTGTCTAGCTCTAGGACTAATGACGGCCTAGAATACAATCGGTATATGGGTTATGCATGAGGACTAATGACGGGCCTCAACTAGAACTCGGTGTCTAGCTCTAGGACTTATGACGGGCCTAGAATGCATCTTCGAAATGTATGAGGACTAATGACGGGCCTCAACTATCTCGGTGTCTAGCTCTAGGACTAATGACGGGCCTAGAATACAATTGGAATAAGGGTTATGCATGAGGACTAATGACGGGCCTCAACTAGAACTCGGTGTCTAGCTCTAGGACTTATGACGGGCCTAGAATGCATCTTCGAAATGTATGAGGACTAATGACGGGCCTCAACTAGATCTCGGTGTCTAGCTCTAGGACTAATGACGGGCCTAGAATACAATCGGAATAAGGGTTATGCATGAGGACTAATGACGGGCCTCAACTAGAACTCGGTGTCTAGCTCTAGGACTTATGACGGGCCTAGAATGCATCTTCGAAATGTATGAGGACTAATGACGGGCCTCAACTAGATCTCGGTGTCTAGCTCTAGGACTAATGACGGGCCTAGAATACAATCGGAATAAGGGTTATGCATGAGGACTAATGACGGGCCTCAACTAGAACTCGGTGTCTAGCTCTAGACTTATGACGGGCCTAGAATGCATCTTCGAAATGTATGAGGACTAATGGCGGGCCTCAACTAGATCTCGGTGTCTAGCTCTAGGACTGATGACGGGCCTAGAATACAATCGGTATATGGGTTATGCATGAGGACTAATGACGGGCCTCAACTAGAACTCGGTGTCTAGCTCTAGGACTTATGACGGGCCTAGAATGCATCTTCGAAATGTATGAGGACTAATGACGGGCCTCAACTAGATCTCGGTGTCTAGCTCTAGGACTAATGACGGGCCTGGAATACAATCGGAATAAGGGTTATGCATGAGGACTAATGACGGGCCTCAACTAGAACTCGGTGTCTAGCTCTAGGACTTATGACGGGCCTAGAATGCATCTTCGAAATGTATGAGGACTAATGACGGGCCTCAACTAGATCTCGGTGTCTAGCTCTAGGACTGATGACGGGCCTAGAATACAATCGGTATATGGGTTATGCATGAGGACTAATGACGGGCCTCAACTAGATCTCTTGATGTCTAGCTCTAGGACTTATGACGAGCCTAGAATGCAACTGAAAGTACGAGGACTTATGACGGGCCTTAACTAGACCTCTTGACATCTAGCTATAGGACTTGTGGCGGGCCTATAATACCTTGATCGAGTTGTACGAAACTGTTGTTTTTGAGTGGTTGATCGAAGGATGATTTTGTTTGTTGATAGATTCGGGATTGGATGTTTTTCGGTTGTTTTCATGAGGGATGTGATAGTCGAATGCTTTCTGTCGATGTCGCCTTTGACTTTGTCAGTGTGGGACTTTCGTTTTGGTTTTGGTTTTGGTGGTCTCGACCCGATGTGCTCTATGGTTTCGGGATTTGGTAAGACTCTATGTTCCAGAGTTCGAGATGGCTCCGGTATGGCTTCTGAGCTTTGGTTCTTGTGATTTTGTGATTGGTCCTTGAGTGGATGGTTTTTTTTTTGTGAATGAGTGATTTTGAGAACTTGAAGGTTTTGATGTGATTGGACGGCTTCGATATGATCCGAGGGCTCCGGTATGATGGGATGGCTCCATTGCGGTCGGGTGGCTCTAGTGCGGTCAGATGGCTCCGGTTTGATATGTGACTCCCTTGTGAGCAACGACTCTGGGATGGTTGGTGGGTTTTGAATCGAATGAGGCTTTTCAGGATCGTTGGTGGGTTTCGATTGGGTGAAGATTTTCGGGATGGTCGGTGGGTTTCGATTTGTTTTGAATTTTGAGTCGAACGGTGGGTTGATGTGATTGGTGGATTGTGTTGTGTTTGGCGTGTTTTGATGTGGTAGATATTTTGTTGTGATTGATAACTTCTTGGTCATGGATGGATGGCTTCGGTCTGGTTATGACTTTAGGGTTTTCTCATGATGGCTCCAGGATAGCTCGGGATGGCTCCGGGGAGGATACAGGATGGCTCCATTGGTGATGACGAGGAAGAAAGGGGAACTTTTGCCTGTGAGGTGGTCGCACCCTGAGCGGACTGCCTACGTACTCAATTCCATATTGAGATCGACCATACGTAGTTCGATACTGTGTAGGTAAGACCCTGGTGATGAAATGGCTCATGTGTAGTCCTGAGCTCTCTAGGACGATCTCAACGTTTGAGGATGGCTCTCGCATGGCTCTAGTTTGTTTGGATATGATGTTGATGAGGCCCGATGACGCTGGATGGCTCCGAGAAGATCGTCGTATGGCTCCGGATGGCCACGGTTTTGATTTCTTTTATTTTGAGTTGAGCTTCGATAGCGGGAAACTGAAGTTGACCTTCCACGAGACTAGGCATGGTTCTTACCAGTCGGATGTTGAAAATGAAGTGGCTATGATGCATGCAAATGCTAACTGCTAGAAGAGATGCAAAATGCATATGCGTTTTTTGAAGAGAAGGTATGATTCTATCTCTATTACTATGAGGTTTACGAATATAAGACATCTTCGGTTCGGTCTTGAGTGATTGTTGAACTGGAATGTGTGAATCACTTTTCTTCTCACGGAGGGATCGGGTTAGTCTCTCGTGAGTATGGCCGTGTGTGCTAATGTCGTGATGATACTCTCAATGCTTAGAGCAATATTTTCCTGAGAATTTCTTTTCGAGGTATTGAACTTTCCGACCCTTACAATTTCTCACCTGCAATGGGGTAGGCTGATTATGATTTGGTAGTTTAATCGAAGAGTCACTCGCACTCGGATGACCTTGTAAAGTAAGGTCGCACTCATTCGCTCACAGTCCCTGTATTATGGGGTGGGACATGTTGATAGCAAGTACGAAGCTTATGATCCATGTTTCAGATCCGGTACTTTCAGTTAACGCTCATTAACTCATGAGTCAGAGGTCTTTATTGGGTTGTAACGGGGTTGAGGGGTATGATGTATGTTACATGGGACTGGGGGATTTATTTGGGAATTGTGGAGCTTTTGTGCAATAGAGGACGTGTTTCGCCTTTGCCATGGGGAATGATTGGACGGGTTTTGATAACCTTTTATTGGTTTCTATGGGACATCATTGGTCCTTCTGATTTGGATTTCTCCTTCTTGCCTCTTCTGGTGCTCGATTTGAACTTTCTTCTCATTTTGTTTTTTTTGAAACTGCATTTGGCTCATCAACTTTCTCAAGCGTTCTCTACTTTGTATTTTGGCTTTCAGCTCTGGAGTTGCATTGACTCATCGATCTTCTTGAACATTTTCGGTGTTCTTATTTGGTGTTTGGCTTTGGAGTTGCATTGACTCACTGATTTCTTCA
This sequence comes from Limonium bicolor, assembly GCA_023374045.1. Classification (NCBI taxonomy): domain Eukaryota; kingdom Viridiplantae; phylum Streptophyta; class Magnoliopsida; order Caryophyllales; family Plumbaginaceae; genus Limonium; species Limonium bicolor. The sequence goes on from CM041779.1 coordinate 97,971,652, forward strand.
AACATTTCATTTGTTGTTTTGTGAAGATGGTGGGGGAGAGACCATGACTCCGGCTCTTTTGAGATCCTCTATTGCAAGGGTAAGTAAGTATATGTACGTGGGTTGGCATGTTGTGGAGTTCACAGAAAAAGGTTTATCGTGAAAGGCTCAGCGGGGCTCACTAAGGGATTATGTACAAGGCAGTCAAAGCTTTTGGTTTTATGGAGATTTTTTATTCCTAGGCGCCTCGTCATTCTCGTTAGTCAATGATTGTTTTCTTACAACTCCTCGGATCTTTGCATGAATCACAGTTCGTGACTTGCTATCAACATTGATCTCGCTATGAATTGTGCCTCTCCATGTGCTGAAGGAATACACAAGTCGCTCATGGTTTTACCTCTATGGACTCACTCTATCTGCCCTCATTGCTCGGTGGATTGTCCAATATCCTCATTCAGAATTCAAGGGAAAATAACCGCTCTTCGCACACTACTCACTTGGTCTGTGGTGCTGATTTTAATTAGACCCTTGTGTTCATTGATGGGTCAAGAGTTAAAGTGGTTCACGCACTATGTTCAATCAATCTCCCATGATTTTCCCAAAGATGTCATTTCGATATGGGAGTATGCCAATGCGATTATCTACCATGCGATTTATTGTGGTAATATGGAATTACTACATATAGGATGCATGAAATGCTGAAAATGGTGAATGGAAATGGTTGATTGAATGTTTTTTTGTTTTTGTGTGTTTGTTTTTTTCTTTTTGTATGTTTTTTTTGGATGCAATGCATGAGTGGTAAGGCTACACGTAGTCTTGCTTGAGTCGATTCTAGTTGATAGTCCATGAAGCTCATCCTTTCAATGTCGGCCTTGAAGAAGGTGTAGCTGTCGGGGTTGCTGTCTGAGAAGTAACTCTCGAGTGAGGTCGGGTTGGTGATTGGCTCCTGAATTTTGGATTTTAGGGTGTGACAACTCCCGCATGGTAGCCCCACGATATGGAAACGACTGCACTCTTCTTTTTTTTCTTTCTTCTCAATCATTCTGGTCACTGGTGCCCATGGTGATTCTGGATTTGGAAAAGGCTCGAACTCCCCGGTGTTCTCCACTATCCTCTGAAGATTGGTTTGGAGGTTGAGATATTGGGATGAAGGCTGGTGTGTGGAAAGTGACGACAAAACATGTGAGTGTGTGATGCTGAGTGTGGACGAGATTCATGTATTGCTGATGATTTTGGACTGACTGTAAGTGCATGTGACCTTTTTGTCATGAATGCAATGCATGTTTTTTGTTTTGCGCTCGGTTGCATCTGTTGGCGTTGTTTACTTAGGGGATGCCTCCTGTAGATACCGTGAATTTTCACCCCATTAAGCAAAGTTGATGAATGATATATAAATGTGAGGAGTCATTCCTTATTCACTCTTCTCTCTATATGTGCATGCCAAAAGAAACCGAGTTTTAGAAAAGCAATTTTGAAAACTCGTGTTTTCAAAGTAGTGGATTTTCTCAACATGAATTTTGACGCTTGATCATTCGCAAATAAAATAGGGAGTGGGGAACCCTATACACAATGATCTAAACAAATTCAAAGGGAATGTATAGACCTATACATGTAATCTATTCAGAAATGGACAAGAGAGGAAAGAATCATAGGGGAAAACCTATACATCAATCCTAAAAGTCCTTAAAAAGGGGAAATTTGAGCTAAACTTCTTCTAAACTCCTCTTGTCCGTCTCCGGGATTCTGACTGACTGCTCACGCTTAGACTCCTGGTTGGCTACTTGCTCGTCTTCAGGTTTTGACCGGCTGCTCACTCATCTTCGGGCTCTTGACCGGCTGTTCACTCGTCTTGAGGTTCTTGACCGGCTGTTCGCTCGTCTTCGGGCGTTTGGCCGGCTGCTCGCTCATTTTCAGGCTCTTGTAGTGAAACAGTACCGTTATCAAACAAAACGAGTTGGTATTCATCTGATTTTTACCGGTTTGAACTCGAATCGGTGTTGCTAATCTTCATGTTGCTTGACTCGGGTTGGTGCGGCTCTGATTTTTGGCTTGAACCGCTGTTGTTGATCTTCATGTGCTCCACTTGCTCCAACAAGGAAAATGAGGGACATTTTTTAGAAATGAAAGGTGAATGATCGAGCACAAAATCATTGTGAAAATCCATCACTTTTGTGAAAACACGAAATGACTAGTACACTCCACAGTAATGACCGCTACTCTTGAAGGTGGGTTGAACTTCAAAAATAGCGGGTCCCAACATGGGGACTAGATCATTTAAATACGTTTGTGAAATTCAATTTTGAAAACTGTTTTCGAAAACTATTTTGAAAATCAAGTTAGTGAAGAATGTTGTTTGAAATTCATTTGTAGAAACTAGGTTTTTGAAATGAAATTCATGGGAAGTAGTGTTTGAAAATCATTTGTAAACAGTAGATTTTTGAAATTTGTTCTTTGCAAACTGTTGATAAAGTTTTTTTCTAGAAGACTTTGACTGAAACCGTTTTTGAAAACTGTTTTGGAAATAACAATTTAAAAATCACTATTTTTGAAATCCTTTGAGATGGACGACTTTGAAGATATTTCATTAGAGTGTTTCACATGATTCATTTTCTGATTTTCCTCATTTTTGAAATGTGATCACACATAGATGTAAGCGTAAAGTGAAAAATCGTGGCTGATTTTATGTGGAGCCGAGTGTGAATGATTGGGATAATCACCTTCCAGGTCAATCAATGCTTCCATACCACCGGGGGAACCGTCGTCCCTTCATGTTCATCTCTCGGGATTTATCTCTGTTATGCCTTGTGGGGCACGTCATCAAGAAAGTCCGGAGTGCTTAAGTTTGAAAGGTTAGGATACCCGAAGTGATACAGTCACACGAGCCACGGCCGGGGATTATCACAACATACTCACTTTTCTGGAAACTTGGGGAAGTACTGCATGGGGTCCGGTCTCCCCTCGTCTGCACGATAAGGTGTGTCTAAAGTCCAAATTATTCGCTGACTACGCTATGTCATGTATGGGTATCCGTAAATACGGGATCCTCTATGAATTTGTAGCGCGACATTGGGCTTTAAAGACACCCGTGGTGCAGAGGAATCATGGAGAACTGAGCCCATGCAATCTTCAGGGTAAGGCAAAAAGGTGGTCAGACAGACGTCAAACAAGGGGGTGACTACCCATAAAACCCGTCCTAGACACTGGATCAGGCAGCTGGACACTGAAGGCTCATAGTTTACTATATGCTGGCTTTGACTCGAAAAGGTAAGTTGAAGGATCATGAGTTTTCAAGGCGTAGATACTACGATCATACCGCCTCGTGTGCATAGTCCTTACTACGAAGGGCATCTGCTCATGGGGAATCAATTGTGGACCAATATTTATCCCGACCGCAAATATCAAGGGTGACACAGAGGAATGCATGTCCTAAGCTACCATATGCACCCACCTCAGGACTATTCCTAACAGTTCAATATCACAACCAAAAAGCGGTAAATAAATGCGCAGGCAAAGAGAGGGAAGAAGTTAGACCCCTAATGGGCCCACCTACCTGAAGTTCCTGCAAGTTAGTTAGCATAATCACACAATTATGTAGCAAGCAAAGCGCACATGGCAAGCAAAGTGGAATATAAGCTACACACTCATCCTAGCTATCCTCACCAATCACACTCTAAGTGTGGAGTAGAGTAATCCTAATGGCTTTCGAAATGAATCTCTTGAAGGTTTTGAAAGAAGTGTGGAAGTCCCGACAATTTTAAATGGAGTTCAGTCTTCCTTGAGTTTGAGAAAAACTTACTCAAGTTTTCCCCAGCAGAGTCGCCATTCTGTGGAGGGTGATTTTTCGGTATGGGGGGGGTCTATCTAAATGGTCTGACTGAAAAGCCTAGATCCTAAAATGTCATTCTGTGGAGGGTGAAAACCTGTCACCTTGGCATCCCTCAAATACCTACTCTATCGTCCGTCTTTCCCAGAAAGCATAAGGGGAATGCTAGTGAGCACTACACCGCTCTCAATGGGCCCCACGCGGACTTATGCCTCTATAAGGCGGATTGACTAGAGTCGCCACCTAGTTTGACCTAAAGAATTAGGAAGGAAAGGGAAAGAGGGTTCTAAGAACCGTTAATTGACTCTGTGATTTGTTGCCTATGGATAGGATTATCTGATCAAGCCAGAGATTCGTGTGGGTTCGCACTGGGTTACACCCCTTAGAAGTGGCAACGACCACGACTTCGGATTGGTGCCCGAGGAAACCTCGGTCTCCAATTGTCGGGATTGCCTTCTTTCAAAACCTTATTAAAGAGATCCGTTTAAAAGCTAAGGATAGGATTAGGACGAAAAGAGAGAAAGAGAGTGGATGAGGCAAGCTTTTCTGCCAAGCTAGCGCCAAGGAGAGGAATTGCTGAATTCGGATGAGTATAGAATGAAGATTTGAGAAAAGTATGAGGTTGAATGAAGAGACAAGACTTAGAGTCTGATGGTTTGAAGTTTGTGGAAGCCGAAGGAGGTTTGTGCGTCTTGAGAGATATAGGAGTCGTCTTAGAGGGGGAAATGGGTGTTTTTTGTTTGGAATGGGGTCGTACCCTAGATGGGCTGCCTACGTACTCAACTCCTGTTGAGATCAGACCTTACGTAGTTCACGGTTTTTAGGTTGGTTGAGTTTTTGAGGTAATCGAGGATTGAAAGTGCATGGGGTTATTGAAGGTGAGATGGCTGAATGCAGAAGGGTATTTTGATTGGGTGGGGTCGCACCCTGTGTGGGTTGCCTACGTACTCAATTCCCTGTTGAGATCAGACCTTACGTAGTTCAGTTTTGGAGATTTGGGAGTTTTGGGGTTTTTGAAGGAATTGGGGTTTTGACCTTTTGGGTCTTTGAAGGGTCAAAGAGGTTTTGTGGTCATTTTTGTGAGGTTTGACAGATTGTCTGGTTCATTTGGAGTTTGAGGTGTGAGAGTCTGTGAGATGCTCAACTCTATGGGACATTTAGATTCTTGAAATGATGAAGTCTGTGAGACGCTCGGGTCTGTGAGATGTTTGAGGTTTGAAAGGGTTATCAAATTTCAAGAGGTTTGGCTTTTTGAGGAGCTAAGGATTTTTGAAGTGTTTGAATTTGATGAGTCTATTGAGATGTTCAAATCTGGTGAACTGTGGAGACATTCGAGTCTGTTGAGCTGTTGAGACGGTCGAGTCTGTTGAGCTGTTGAGACGATCGAGTCTGTTGAGCTGTTGAGACATTCGAGTCTGTTGAGCTGTTGAGATGTTCGAGTCTGTTTGGAATTATTTGGGATTGAAATGAAATTGAATTGGATTGAGTTTGAATTGAAATGGATTGGGTTGAATTGAATTGAAATGAATCAAATTTGAGTTGAATTTGGGCTGAATTGGGCTTTAATTGAATTTGGTTATTGGGCCTCAAATTGGATGATTTGAAGTTCGGATTGACACTGAATTGGAATGAATTTTGAATTGTGTATGAAGAGTGTTTGATGAGTGAGTGAGAAAGATTGCTTTTGAAATGTGTTTGACATTGGAGCATGAGAAAGATTGGATTTGGAGGGTGTTCGATGAGTGAGTAGGGGGATGATTGATTTTGAAGTGTGTTTGATGAAAGAGTGTGAAAGAGATTGATTTTGCAATGTGTTGGAGGAGAGAGATTGGTTTGAAGGGTGTTAGATGAAGAGATTGGTTTGAAGGGTGTTAGATGAGAAAGATTGGTTTGAAGGGTGTTAGATGAGAGAGATTGGTTCTGTGAGTGTTTGATGAGAGAGAGAGAGTGGTTTGAAGGGTGTTAGATGAGAGAGATTGGTTTTGTGAGTGTTTGATGAGAGAGTGGTTTTGTGAGTGTTTGATGAGGGAGTGGTTTTGTGAGTGTTTGATGAGGGAGAGAGATTGGTTTGAAGGGTGTTAGATGAGAGAGATTGGTTTTGTGAGTGTTTGATGAGAGAGTGGTTTTGTGAGTGTTTGATGAGGGAGTGGTTTTGTGAGTGTTTGATGAGGGAGTGGTTTTGTGAGTGTTTGATGAGGGAGTGGTTTTGTGAGTGTTTGATGAGGGAGTGGTTTTGTGAGTGTTTGATGAGGGAGAGAGATTGGTTTGAAGGGTGTTAGATGAGAGAGATTGGTTTTGTGAGTGTTTGATGAGAGAGTGGTTTTGTGAGTGTTTGATGAGGGAGTGGTTTTGTGAGTGTTTGATGAGGGAGTGGTTTTGTGAGTGTTTGATGAGGGAGTGGTTTTGTGAGTGTTTGATGAGGGAGAGAGATTGGTTTGAAGGGTGTTCAATGAGAAATTGATTTGAAATTGAATTTTTGGGCTGAATTTGGAAATGAATTTTGGGTTTTGAATTGGATGTTTATTGGTTGAAACGAATCATTGATTGTGAGTTTTATTGTGACATTTAAGGATTGTTTGGAAAGTTTTTTTTTTAGGAGAGATGTTTCCCACAAACAGGTACTACGACCCTCGGGTACTACGACCTTAATGTGGGCAACATTTATGAATGGTCCTAGGGCTTTTCTAAACCGGACTTGATTTGTCCAGTAATTAAGTGGGTAGACCTGAAGGCCATGCTATGGCTACATGTACTAAACCAATCTAGCAATTTATAAGACGAAACTAACAAATAAAACGCACAATGTATAATAGAACCGAACATGTATAAACAAGCATTCAAAAATATGTACAAAAGATAGACAGAGTAAAAATGATCAAGCCGACAATTACAAAAAATTATGAAATCCAAGACTATGCTAGATAGCACAACTAATAGACAAATTACAACTCATGATAACAAATTAAAGTGTTGAATTAAAATGCTGAATTAAAGTGCTAAATTAAAAGAGCTGCTATGGGGGGTCGCATCGACGCCGCCTCACTCGAGCTGAAGAGGATCCGAAGAGATACACCAACCGTTTTTCGTGTTTGAAGGGAGAGCCCCGATAGTCCTAGCCAAGGTCCGTCTCCTTAATCTCCGAGCAGTTCCTCGTTCCTCAAGCAATACATACATGCCAGGGAACACATACAAGGAGACACGAGATTAATTAGCAATGAAATGTAAGATGGTTGGGGTGTGTGCAATGGGATCATACGGCCCCTCTCAATGGGAGGAAAGGGGGCAATCTAATCATCTCCCACACCCCAACCGAGAACATAGAAAAGAGTTTCAAGCTGCCAACAAATGCTATGAATTGCAAGATAAATCAAACATTGGGGCTACACAGATTAATTCAACATCTTAGATTACGACTCAAACCGAAGTGTAGTATCAAAAGGGTGAAGTTGTGAGTCATGCGGGATCATACCTAGAAGGGTTTATATCATTTCCCTCCAAGATGAATAATTAATAAGGACCAACCAACCAACGAGTGATTTGTCTTAACAATTATAGCATGGGGCAACTATAGCTCGATTCATGTTCTTATCTAAAGTGCAAAGGGACAAGCATTTGCTAGTCTCAAACTCAATTCCCAAACCGAATCAATGCGCATGGGCAATCAAACATAATCAAATCTTAGGCATAAGAAATTAAATGGAATTTCCAAACCCAAAGAGCAGTGTAGAGTTCACGGCCCACCAGCGCTTTTATTGTCAAGTCAACGTCAATCCTAGCCAGAAAGCCCAGCGCAAGTTACACCGTACCACAGAAATGCTAGCAGCAGATTAATCAGAAAAACGCCAAACGAAATTTCCAATCCCAATGAAAGTGGCGGTCAAGCCCAAAGATCGCAAACCAGTCGCGCAAAGCTCAGAGCCATTTCTAACAGTCCACGTAACCCAGTTCCGCTCCTATCCATAAGTGTGTACCCATCAAATAGCATAGCAAAAGCGGACCGATTAAGCCAAAACCAAGCACAAATTGTCGATAAGCACATATTAATCTTCCAAATTGAACAACAAATGTGAAGTTTCCAAGCCAAACAAACAGGTTCGATCCCATGCCGGACACAATCACAACAAGCGCACAACAACGAACCACACCAGATTAGGAGCAGCAGAGCAGAGTTGAAGAGCACAAAACAAAACAGCATCAGAAACCTCCTTAATCACTCAATCACATTCAGAAGGGATTACCCGAGATGGATGAAATAAGCGGGCAATATCTCCACGCGAGCAAACCATAGCTGGGTTGGTACTGCGGATGGCTATGCTTCTTCGATGAATCGAGCAGCATCGTGAACACGAACAGATGCCGCAAAAAGGGGCGAATGATTATGCCTCTCATGTCAAACGAGACAAAATAGAGCGCATGCAGATTGAAATCGAACAAATCTTGTGCGAACAAGCAGGATTAAGTAATGAATAGATGAGCTTGAAAGTGTGCTGCATAAACTGAAGTAGACAAGACGAAGGAAAATGCAAACCGAAACATTGTATTTCCTAGATGATTAGCGAGAAATGGCAAAGCAGCAAGGGTGACTGACGCTGCTGGTGGCCAGACGAGACAATAATTAGGTCCCCTTCTCTTTTCTGGAGGAGAATCGACTCTTCGAAGGGTGAGGCATCCCAGAGAAGTCTTCGATCGACTTTTGGAACTCTTTGCTTCAGATGAAAAGGTTAGGAGAAACTCACAGGGAGAAGAAAACAAATGACCGATTATTCTTCAACGTTTTGGCTAGGAAGATGGAAATGGGTGGGGTCGATCAGGAAAGGGGGAAAATCGCCAGAAAGAAGAAGATGGCTGGAATCGAATGGGGAGTGAGGAGCTCAAGGGGAGTTAGGAATGTAGCCGAGGGGAACGAAGCGGGCGCAGAGCATTTCTCCTTGTTCGCCAGACGGGTTGCAAATTATCAAAAGAAAGGGGATGAAGAACGGTGGTTCGACGTTGCCAGTCCGAGTCGAAATTACCGACGAAAGAGTAAAGAATGACGGTGGTGACGATGGATGTTGAGAATATGGAGAATGGAGAAGCTGATGTTGGTCGAAGATTTCTGAGCTTTTTGTTTCTGGGTTCATTGGCTTGAAGGTGGGGGTAGGGGAAAAAAAAGTCGGTCTTGAAAAATGGAGAAGATCGAACCGAGAAAGAAGTGAAGAAAACGATAGGAAAAAATAATCAGACGCGGCTACTGTAGTCTTGGGATTAGGGTTTTGTGTTGTTGTCTTTTATAGAATAAGGGTGGGTTCTAGGGTTTAGAAGATGGGTTGGGTTTTAATGTGGGCTTTTTGAAGCCAAGGGCTGAAAATAGAGTGGGTTTAAGGAATTGGGCTAGGCCAGATTTCAACCAAGTGTGGAGTGAGTTTGAAAGATGAAAATGAGTGTGTATAAATAGAAATGAAAATAAAAATACTAATGCTAATAGTAGAATAAAATAAAATATAAGAAAAAGTGAATAGATGATTAAAAATAAAATAAAATAGTAAAATAAGTGAATAAACAAAAGGGGACGACCTTGAAACTGGACTGTCGATGGAAATTCATTTTCGAAGAATTGTGTTTTTTTTTTAAAAAAGTTTTGAAAAAGATTATAAAATGATGATTTCGTCTTAGCACGCACGTTAATATGTTTTTTTAAAAAGAAAGGCGATGACCCCTCTTATTATTTCGGAATTTGCTTTATAGGGTGAGAATTTTTGGTGTCTACAATGGCTCCCCTTGATTCAATTCTGCAAGCCCTTGCAGAATTGGATCAAGGTTGACGGGACGCCAAAAATTCTCACTGCGGTTTATGATCTGTTCTTATGAATGCGGGTGCACGGGGACTTATGACGGGCCCCAAATTGCGGTGATTGATGGTATGAGGACTAATGACGGGCCTCAACTAGATCTCGGTGTCTAGCTCTAGGGCTGATGACGGGCCTAGAATACGATCAAACAACCTATGCATGAGGACTAATGACGGGCCTCAACTAGATCTCGGTGTCTAGCTCTAGGACTTATGACGGGCCTAGAATGCATCTTCGAAATGTATGAGGACTAATGACGGGCCTCAACTAGATCTCGGTGTCTAGCTCTAGGACTAATGACGGGCCTAGAATACAATCGGTATATGGGTTATGCATGAGGACTAATGACGGGCCTCAACTAGAACTCGGTGTCTAGCTATGACTTATGACGGGCCTAGAATGCATCTTCGAAATGTATGAGGACTAATGACGGGCCTCAACTAGATCTCGGTGTCTAGCTCTAGGACTAATGACGGGCCTAGAATACAATTGGAATAAGGGTTATGCATGAGGACTAATGACGGGCCTCAACTAGAACTCGGTGTCTAGCTCTAGGACTTATGACGGGCCTAGAATGCATCTTCGAAATGTATGAGGACTAATGACGGGCCTCAACTAGATCTCGGTGTCTAGCTCTAGGACTAATGACGGGCCTAGAATACAATCGGAATAAGGGTTTGCATGAGGACTAATGACGGGCCTCAACTAGAACTCGGTGTCTAGCTCTAGGACTTATGACGGGCCTAGAATGCATCTTCGAAATGTATGAGGACTAATGACGGGCCTCAACTAGATCTCGGTGTCTAGCTCTAGGACTAATGACGGGCCTAGAATACAATCGGAATAAGGGTTATGCATGAGGACTAATGACGGGCCTCAACTAGAACTCGGTGTCTAGCTCTAGGACTTATGACGGGCCTAGAATGCATCTTCGAAATGTATGAGGACTAATGACGGGCCTCAACTAGATCTCGGTGTCTAGCTCTAGGACTGATGACGGGCCTAGAATACAATCGGTATATGGGTTATGCATGAGGACTAATGACGGGCCTCAACTAGAACTCGGTGTCTAGCTCTAGGACTTATGACGGGCCTAGAATGCATCTTCGAAATGTATGAGGACTAATGACGGGCCTCAACTAGATCTCGCTGTCTAGCTCTAGGACTAATGACGGGCCTAGAATACAATCGGAATAAGGGTTATGCATGAGGACTAATGACGGGCCTCAACTAGAACTCGGTGTCTAGCTCTAGGACTTATGACGGGCCTAGAATGCATCTTCGAAATGTATGAGGACTAATGACGGGCCTCAACTAGATCTCGGTGTCTAGCTCTAGGACTGATGACGGGCCTAGAATACAATCGGTATATGGGTTATGCATGAGGACTAATGACGGGCCTCAACTAGATCTCTTGATGTCTAGCTCTAGGACTTATGACGAGCCTAGAATGCAACTGAAAGTACGAGGACTTATGACGGGCCTAACTAGACCTCTTGACATCTAGCTATAGGACTTGTGGCGGGCCTATAATACCTTGATCGAGTTGTACGAAACTGTTGTTTTGAGTGGTTGATCGAAGGATGATTTTGTTTGTTGATAGATTCGGGATTGGATGTTTTTCGGTTGTTTTCATGAGGGATGTGATAGTCGAATGCTTTCTGTCGATGTCGCCTTTGACTTTGTCAGTGTGGGACTTTCGTTTTGGTTTTGGTTTTGGTGGTCTCGACCCGATGTGCTCTATGGTTTCGGGATTTGGTAAGACTCTATGTTCCAGAGTTCGAGATGGCTCCGGTATGGCTTCTGAGCTTTGGTTCTTGTGATTTTGTGATTGGTCCTTGAGTGGATGGTTTTTTTTTGTGAATGAGTGATTTTGAGAACTTGAAGGTTTTGATGTGATTGGACGGCTTCGATATGATCCGAGGGCTCCGGTATGATTGGATGGCTCCATTGCGGTCGGGTGGCTCTAGTGCGGTCAGATGGCTCCGGTTTGATATGTGACTCCCTTGTGAGCAACGACTCTGGGATGGTTGGTGGGTTTTGAATCGAATGAGGCTTTTCAGGATCGTTGGTGGGTTTCGATTGGGTGAAGATTTTCGGGATGGTCGGTGGGTTTCGATTTGTTTTGAATTTTGAGTCGAACGGTGGGTTGATGTGATTGGTGGATTGTGTTGTGTTTGGCGTGTTTTGATGTGGTAGATATTTTTTGTTGTGATTGATAACTTCTTGGTCATGGATGGATGGCTTCGGTCTGGTTATGACTTTAGGGTTTTCTCATGATGGCTCCAGGATAGCTCGGGATGGCTCCGGGGAGGATACAGGATGGCTCCATTGGTGATGACGAGGAAGAAAGGGGAACTTTGCCTGTGAGGTGGTCGCACCCTGAGCGGACTGCCTACGTACTCAATTCCATATTGAGATCGGACCATACGTAGTTCGATACTGTGTAGGTAAGACCCTGGTGATGAAATGGCTCATGTGTAGTCCTGAGCTCTCTAGGACGATCTCAACGTTTGAGGATGGCTCTCGCATGGCTCTAGTTTGTTTTGGATATGATGTTGATGAGGCCCGATGACGCTGGATGGCTCCGGAAGATCGTCGTATGGCTCCGGATGGCCACGGTTTTGATTTCTTTTTATTTTGAGTTGAGCTTCGATAGCGGGAAACTGAAGTGACCTTCCACGAGACTAGGCATGGTTCTTACCAGTCGGATGTTGAAAATGAAGTGGCTATGATGCATGCAAATGCTAACTGCTAGAAGAGATGCAAAATGCATATGCGTTTTTTGAAGAGAAGGTATGATTCTATCTCTATTACTATGAGGTTTACGAATATAAGACATCTTCGGTTCGGTCTTGAGTGATTGTTGAACTGGAATGTGTGAATCACTTTCTTCTCACGGAGGGATGCGGGTTAGTCTCTCGTGAGTATGGCCGTGTGTGCTAATGTCGTGATGATACTCTCAATGCTTAGAGCAATTTTCTGAGAATTTCTTTTCGAGGTATTGAACTTTCCGACCCTTACAAATTTCTCACCTGCAATGGGGTAGGCTGATTATGATTTGGTAGTTTAATCGAAGAGTCACTCGCACTCGGATGACCTTGTAAAGTAAGGTCGCACTCATTCGCTCACAGTCCCTGTATTATGGGGTGGGACATGTTGATAGCAAGTACGAAGCTTATGATCCATGTTTCAGATCCGGTACTTTCAGTTAACGCTCATTAACTCATGAGTCAGAGGTCTTTATTGGGTTGTAACGGGGTTGAGGGGTATGATGTACATGGGACTGGGGGATTTATTTGGGAATTGTGGAGCTTTTGTGCAATAGAGGACGTGTTTCGCCTTTGCCATGGGTGGAATGATTGGACGGGTTTTGATAACCTTTTATTGGTTTCTATGGGACATCATTGGTCCTTCTGATTTGGATTTCTCCTTCTTGCCTCTTCTGGTGCTCGATTTGAACTTTCTTCTCATTTTGTTTTTTTGAAACTGCATTTGGCTCATCAACTTTCTCAAGCGTTCTCTACTTTGTATTTTGGCTTTCAGCTCTGGAGTTGCATTGACTCATCGATCTTCTTGAACATTTTCGGTGTTCTTATTTGGTGTTTGGCTTTGGAGTTGCATTGACTCACTGATTTCTTCAAACATTTCATTGTTGTTTTTGTGAAGATGGTGGGGGAGAGACCATGACTCCGGCTCTTTTGAGATCCTCTATTGCAAGGGTAAGTAAGTATATGTACGTGGGTTGGCATGTTGTGGAGTTCACAGAAAAAGGTTTATCGTGAAAGGCTCAGCGGGGCTCACTAAGGGATTATGTACAAGGCAGTCAAAGCTTTTTGGTTTTATGGAGATTTTTATTCCTAGGTGCCTCGTCATTCTCGTTAGTCAATGATTGTTTTCTTACAACTCCTGGATCTTTGCATGAATCACAGTTCGTGACTTGCTATCAACATTGATCTCGCTATGAATTGTGCCTCTCCATGTGCTGAAGGAATACACAAGTCGCTCATGGTTTTACCTCTATGGACTCACTCTATCTGCCCTCATTGCTCGGTGGATTGTCCAATATCCTCATTCAGAATTCAAGGGAAAATACCGCTCTTCGCACACTACTCACTTGGTCTGTGGTGCTGATTTTAATTAGACCCTTGTGTTCATTGATGGGTCAAGAGTTAAGTGGTTCACGCACTATGTTCAATCAATCTCCCATGATTTTCCCAAAGATGTCATTTCGATATGGGAGTATGCCAATGCGATTATCTACCATGCGATTTATTGTGGTAATATGGAATTACTACATATAGGATGCATGAAATGCTGAAAATGGTGAATGGAAATGGTTGATTTGTTTTTTTGTTTTTGTGTGTTTGTTTTTTTCTTTTTGTATGTTTTTTTTGGATGCAATGCATGAGTGGTAAGGCTACACGTAGTCTTGCTTGAGTCGATTCTAGTTGATAGTCCATGAAGCTCATCCTTTCAATGTCGGCCTTGAAGAAGGTGTAGCTGTCGGGGTTGCTGTCTGAGAAGTAACTCTCGAGTGAGGTCGGGTTGGTGATTGGCTCCTGGATTTTGGATTTTAGGGAGTGACAACTCCCGCATGGTAGCCCCACGATATGGAAACGACTGCACTCTTCTTTTTTTTCTTTCTTCTCAATCATTCTGGTCACTGGTGCCCATGGTGATTCTGGATTTGGAAAAGGCTCGAACTCCCCGGTGTTCTCCACTATCCCTCTGAAGATTGGTTTGGAGGTTGAGATATTGGGATGAAGGCTGGTGTGTGGAAAGTGACGACAAAACATGTGAGTGTGTGATGCTCATGAGTGTGGACGAGATTCATGTATTGCTGATGATTTTGGACTGACTGTAAGTGCATGTGACCTTTTTGTCATGAATGCAATGCATGTTTTTTGTTTTGCGCTCGGTTGCATCTGTTGGCGTTGTTTACTTAGGGGATGCCTCCTGTAGATACCGTGAATTTTCACCCCATAAAGCAAAGTTGATGAATGATATATAAATGTGAGGAGTCATTCCTTATTCACTCTTCTCTCTATATGTGCATGCCAAAAGAAACCGAGTTTTAGAAAAGCAATTTTGAAAACACGTGTTTTCAAAGTAGTGGATTTTCTCAACATGAATTTTGACGCTTGATCATTCGCAAATAAAATAGGGAGTGGGGAACCCTATACACAATGATCTAAACAAATTCAAAGGGAATGTATAGACCTATACATGTAATCTATTCAGAAATGGACAAGAGAGGAAAGAATCATAGGGGAAAACCTATACATCAATCCTAAAAGTCCTTAAAAAGGGGAAATTTGAGCTAAACTTCTTCTAAACTCCTCTTGTCCGTCTCCGGGATTCTGACTGACTGCTCACGCTTAGACTCCTGGTTGGCTGCTTGCTCGTCTTCAGGTTTTGACCGGCTGCTCACTCATCTTCGGGCTCTTGACCGGCTGTTCACTCGTCTTGAGGTTCTTGACCGGCTGTTCGCTCGTCTTCGGGCGTTTGGCCGGCTGCTCGCTCATTTTCAGGCTCTTGTAGTGAAACAGTACCGTTATCAAACAAAACGAGTTGGTATTCATCTGATTTTTACCGGTTTGAACTCGAATCGGTGTTGCTAATCTTCATGTTGCTTGACTCGGGTTGGTGCGGCTCTGATTTTTGGCTTGAACCGCTGTTGTTGATCTTCATGTGCTCCACTTGCTCCAACAAGGAAAATGAGGGACATTTTTTAGAAATGAAAGGTGAATGATCGAGCACAAAATCATTGTGAAAATCCATCACTTTTGTGAAAACACGAAATGACTAGTACACTCCACAGTAATGACCGCTACTCTTGAAGGTGGGTTGAACTTCAAAAATAGCGGGTCCCAACATGGGGACTAGATCATTTAAATACGTTTGTGAAATTCAATTTTGAAAACTGTTTTCGAAAACTATTTTGAAAATCAAGTTAGTGAAGAATGTTGTTTGAAATTCATTTGTAGAAACTAGGTTTTTGAAATGAAATTCATGGGAAGTAGTGTTTGAAAATCATTTGTAAACAGTAGATTTTTGAAATTTGTTCTTTGCAAACTGTTTGATAAAGTTTTTTTCTAGAAGACTTTGACTGAAACCGTTTTTGAAAACTGTTTTGGAAATAACAATTTAAAAATCACTATTTTTGAAATCCTTTGAGATGGACGACTTTGAAGATATTTCATTAGAGTGTTTCACATGATTCATTTTCTGATTTTCCTCATTTTTGAAATGTGATCACACATAGATGTAAGCGTAAAGTGAAAAATCGTGGCTGATTTTATGTGGAGCCGAGTGTGAATGATTGGGATAATCACCTTCCAGGTCAATCAATGCTTCCATACCACCGGGGGAACCGTCGTCCCTTCACTGTTCATCTCTCGGGATTTATCTCTGTTATGCCTTGTGGGGCACGTCATCAAGAAAGTCCGGAGTGCTTAAGTTTGAAAGGTTAGGATACCCGAAGTGATACAGTCACACGAGCCACGGCCGGGGATTATCACAACATACTCACTTTTCTGGAAACTTGGGGAAGTACTGCATGGGGTCCGGTCTCCCCTCGTCTGCACGATAAGGTGTGTCTAAAGTCCAAATTATTCGCTGACTACGCTATGTCATGTATGGGTATCCGTAAATACGGGATCCTCTATGAATTTGTAGCGCGACATTGGGCTTTAAAGACACCCGTGGTGCAGAGGAATCATGGAGAACTGAGCCCATGCAATCTTCAGGGTAAGGCAAAAAGGTGGTCAGACAGACGTCAAACAAGGGGGTGACTACCCATAAAACCCGTCCTAGACACTGGATCAGGCAGCTGGACACTGAAGGCTCATAGTTTACTATATGCTGGCTTTGACTCGAAAAGGTAAGTGTTGAAGGATCATGAGTTTTCAAGGCGTAGATACTACGATCATACCGCCTCGTGTGCATAGTCCTTACTACGAAGGGCATCTGCTCATGGGGAATCAATTGTGGACCAATATTTATCCCGACCGCAAATATCAAGGGTGACACAGAGGAATGCATGTCCTAAGCTACCATATGCACCCACCTCAGGACTATTCCTAACAGTTCAATATCACAACCAAAAAGCGGTAAATAAATGCGCAGGCAAAGAGAGGGAAGAAGTTAGACCCCTAATGGGCCCACCTACCTGAAGTTCCTGCAAGTTAGTCTAGCATAATCACACAATTATGTAGCAAGCAAAGCGCACATGGCAAGCAAAGTGGAATATAAGCTACACACTCTCATCCTAGCTATCCTCACCAATCACACTCTAAGTGTGGAGTAGAGTAATCCTAATGGCTTTCGAAATGAATCTCTTGAAGGTTTTGAAAGAAGTGTGGAAGTCCCGACAATTTTAAATGGAGTTCAGTCTTCCTTGAGTTTGAGAAAAACTTACTCAAGTTTTCCCCAGCAGAGTCGCCATTCTGTGGAGGGTGATTTTTCGGTATGAGGGGGGGTCTATCTAAATGGTCTGACTGAAAAGCCTAGATCCTAAAATGTCATTCTGTGGAGGGTGAAAACCTGTCACCTTGGCATCCCTCAAATACCTACTCTATCGTCCGTCTTTCCCAGAAAGCATAAGGGGAATGCTAGTGAGCACTACACCCGCTCTCAATGGGCCCCACGCGGACTTATGCCTCTATAAGGCGGAATTGACTAGAGTCGCCACCTAGTTTGACCTAAAGAACTAGGAAGGAAAGGGAAAGAGGGTTCTAAGAACCGTTAATTGACTCTGTGATTTGTTGCCTATGGATAGGACTTATCTGATCAAGCCAGAGATTCTGTGTGGGTTCGCACTGGGTTACACCCCTTAGAAGTGGCAACGACCACGACTTCGGATTGGTGCCCGAGGAAACCTCGGTCTCCAATTGTCGGGATTGCCTTCTTTCAAAACCTTATTAAAGAGATTCGTTTAAAAGCTAAGGATAGGATTAGGACGAAAAGAGAGAGAGAGTGGATGAGGCAAGCTTTTCTGCCAAGCTAGCGCCAAAGAGAGGAATTGCTGAATTCGGATGAGTATAGAATGAAGATTTGAGAAAAGTATGAGGTTGAATGAAGAGACAAGACTTAGAGTCTGATGGTTTGAAGTTTGTGGAAGCCGAAGGAGGTTTGAGCGTCTTGAGAGATATAGGAGTCGTCTTAGAGGGGGAAATGGGTGTTTTTTGTTTGGAATGGGGTCGTACCCTAGATGGGCTGCCTACGTACTCAACTCCCTGTTGAGATCAGACCTTACGTAGTTCACGGTTTTTGGGTTGGTTGAGTTTTTTGAGGTAATCGAGGATTGAAAGTGCATGGGGTTATTTGAAGGTGAGATGGCTGAATGCAGAAGGGTATTTTGATTGGTGTGGGGTCGCACCCTGTGTGGGTTGCCTACGTACTCAATTCCCTGTTGAGATCAGACCTTACGTAGTTCAGTTTTTGGAGATTTGGGAGTTTTGGGGTTTTTGAAGGAATTGGGGTTTTGACCTTTTGGGTCTTTGAAGGGTCAAAGAGGTTTTGTGGTCATTTTTGTGAGGTTTGACAGATTGTCTGGTTCATTTTGGAGTTTGAGGTGTGAGAGTCTGTGAGATGCTCAACTCTATGGGACATTTAGATTCTTGAAATGATGAAGTCTGTGAGACGCTCGGGTCTGTGAGATGTTTGAGGTTTGAAAGGGTTATCAAATTTCAAGAGGTTTGGCTTTTTGAGGAGAGGAGCTAAGGATTTTTGAAGTGTTTGAATTTGATGAGTCTATTGAGATGTTCAAATCTGGTGAACTGCGGAGACATTCGAGTCTGTTGAGCTGTTGAGACGGTCGAGTCTGTTGAGCTGTTGAGACGGTCGAGTCTGTTGAGCTGTTGAGACATTCGAGTCTGTTGAGCTGTTGAGATGTTCGAGTCTGTTTGGAATTATTTGGGATTGAAATGAAATTGAATTGGATTGAGTTGAATTGAATGGATTGGGTTGAATTGAATTGAAATGAATCAATTGTTGAATTTGGGCTGAATTGGGCTTTAATTGAATTTGGTTATTGGGCCTCAAATTGGATGATTTGAAGTTCGGATTGACACTGAATGGAATGAATTTTGAATTGTGTATGAAGAGTGTTTGATGAGTGAGTGAGAAAGATTGCTTTTGAAATGTGTTTTCTTGGAGCATGAGAAAGATTGGATTTGGTGTTCGTCGTAGGGGGATGATTGATTTTGAAGTGTGTTTGATGAAAGAGTGTGAAAGAGTTGATTTGCAATGTGTTGGAGGAGAGAGATTGGTTTGAAGGGTGTTAGATGAAGAGATTGGTTTGAAGGGTGTTAGATGAGAAGATTGGTTTGAAGGGTGTTAGATGAGAGAGATTGGTTTTGTGAGTGTTTGATGAGAGAGAGAGAGTGGTTTGAAGGGTGTTAGATGAGAGAGATTGGTTTGTGAGTGTTTGATGAGAGAGTGGTTTGTGAGTGTTTGATGAGGGAGTGGTTTTGTGAGTGTTTGATGAGGGAGAGAGATTGGTTTGAAGGGTGTTAGATGAGAGAGATTGGTTTTGTGAGTGTTTGATGAGAGTGGTTTTGTGAGTGTTTGATGAGGAGTGGTTTTGTGAGTGTTTGATGAGGGAGTGGTTTTGTGAGTGTTGATGAGGGAGTGGTTTTGTGAGTTTGATGAGGGAGTGGTTTTGTGAGTGTTTGATGAGGGAGAGAGATTGGTTTGAAGGGTGTTAGATGAGAGAGATTGGTTTTGTGAGTGTTTGATGAGAGAGTGGTTTTGTGAGTGTGTGATGAGGGAGTGGTTTTGTGAGTGTTTGATGAGGGAGTGGTTTTGTGAGTGTTTGATGAGGGAGTGGTTTTGTGATGTTTGATGAGGGAGAGAGATTGGTTTGAAGGGTGTTCAATGAGAAATTGATTTGAAATTGAATTTTTGGGCTGAATTTGGAAATGAATTTTGGGTTTTGAATTGGATGTTTATTGGTTGAAACGAATCATTGATTGTGAGTTTTATTGTGACATTTAAGGATTGTTTGGAAAGTTTTTTTTTTAGGAGAGATGTTTCCCACAAACAGGTACTACGACCCTCGGGTACTACGACCTTAATGTGGGCAACATTTATGAATGGTCCTAGGGCTTTTCTAAACCGGACTTGATTTGTCCAGTAATTAAGTGGGTAGACCTGAAGGCCATGCTATGGCTACATGTACTAAACCAATCTAGCAATTTATAAGACGAAACAAAATAAAACGCACAATGTATAATAGAACCGAACATGTATAAACAAGCATTCAAAAATATGTACAAAAGATAGACAGAGTAAAAATGATCAAGCCGACAAATACAAAAAATTATGAAATCCAAGACTATGCTAGATAGCACAACTAATAGACAAATTACAACTCATGATAACAAATTAAAGTGTTGAATTAAAATGCTGAATTAAAGTGCTAAATTAAAAGAGCTGCTATGGGGGGTCGCATCGACGCCGCCTCACTCGAGCTGAAGAGGATCCGAAGAGATACACCAACCGTTTTTCGTGTTTGAAGGGAGAGCCCCGATAGTCCTAGCCAAGGTCCGTCTCCTTAATCTCCGAGCAGTTCCTCGTTCCTCAAGCAATACATACATGCCAGGGAACACATACAAGGAGACACGAGATTAATTAGCAATGAAATGTAAGATGGTTGGGGTGTGTGCAATGGGATCATACGGCCCCTCTCAATGGGAGGAAAGGGGGCAATCTAATCATCTCCCACACCCCAACCGAGAACATAGAAAAGAGTTTCAAGCTGCCAACAAATGCTATGAATTGCAAGATAAATCAAACATTGGGGTTACTACACAGATTAATTCAACATCTTAGATTACGACTCAAACCGAAGTGTAGTATCAAAAGGGTGAAGTTGTGAGTCATGCGGGATCATACCTAGAAGGGTTTATATCATTTCCCTCCAAGATGAATAATTAATAAGGACCAACCAACCAACGAGTGATTTGTCTTAACAATTATAGCATGGGGCAACTATAGCTCGATTCATGTTCTTATCTAAAGCGCAAAGGGACAAGCATTTGCTAGTCTCAAACTCAATTCCCAAACCGAATCAATGCGCATGGGCAATCAAACATAATCAAATCTTAGGCATAAGAAATTAAATGGAATTTCCAAACCCAAAGAGCAGTGTAGAGTTCACGGCCCACCAGCGCTTTTATTGTCAAGTCAACGTCAATCCTAGCCAGAAAGCCCAGCGCAAGTTACACCGTACCACAGAAATGCTAGCAGCAGATTAATCAGAAAAACGCCAAACGAAATTTCCAATCCCAATGAAAGTGGCGGTCAAGCCCAAAGATCGCAAACCAGTCGCGCAAAGCTCAGAGCCATTTCTAACAGTCCACGTAACCCAGTTCCGCTCCTATCCATAAGTGTGTACCCATCAAATAGCATAGCAAAAGCGGACCGATTAAGCCAAAACCAAGCACAAATTGTCGATAAGCACATATTAATCTTCCAAATTGAACAACAAATGTGAAGTTTCCAAGCCAAACAAACAGGTTCGATCCCATGCCGGACACAATCAACAAGCGCACAACAACAAACCACACCAGATTAGGAGCAGCAGAGCAGAGTTGAAGAGCACAAAACAAAACAGCATCAGAAACCTCCTTAATCACTCAATCACATTCAGAAGGGATTACCCGAGATGGATGAAATAAGCGGGCAATATCTCCACGCGAGCAAACCATAGCTGGGTTGGTACTGTGGATGGCTATGCTTCTTCGATGAATCGAGCAGCATCGTGAACACGAACAGATGCCGCAAAAAGGGGCGAATGATTATGCCTCTCATGTCAAACGAGACAAAATAGAGCGCATGCATATTGAAATCGAACAAATCTTGTGCGAACAAGCAGGATTAAGTAACGAATAGATGAGCTTGAAAGTGTGCTGCATAAACTGAAGTAGACAAGACGAAGGAAAATGCAAACCGAAACATTGTATTTCCTAGATGATTAGCGAGAAATGGCAAAGCAGCAAGGGTGACTGACGCTGCTGGTGGCCAGACGAGACAATAATTAGGTCCCCTTCTCTTTTCTGGAGGAGAATCGACTCTTCGAAGGGTGAGGCATCCCAGAGAAGTCTTCGATCGACTTTTGGAACTCTTTTGCTTCAGATGAAAAGGGTTAGGAGAAACTCACAGGGAGAAGAAAACAAATGACCGATTATTCTTCAACGTTTTGGCTAGGAAGATGGAAATGGGTGGGGTCGATCAGGAAAGGGGGAAAATCGCCAGAAAGAAGAAGATGGCTGGAATCGAATGGGGAGTGAGGAGCTCAAGGGGAGTTAGGAATGTAGCCGATGAGGGGAACGAAGCGGGCGCAGAGCATTTCTCCTTGTTTGCCAGACGGGTTGCAAATTATCAAAAGAAAGGGGATGAAGAACGGTGGTTCGACGTTGCCAGTCCGAGTCGAAATTACCGACGAAAGAGTAAAGAATGACGGTGGTGACGATGGATGTTGAGAATATGGAGAATGGAGAAGCTGATGTTGGTCGAAGATTTCTGAGCTTTTTGTTTCTGGGTTCATTGGCTTGAAGGTGGGGGTAGGGGAAAAAAAAGTCGGTCTCGAAAAATGGAGAAGATCGAACCGAGAAAGAAGTGAAGAAAACGATAGGAAAAAATAATCAGACGCGGCTACTGTAGTCTTGGGATTAGGGTTTTGTGTTGTTGTCTTTTATAGAATAAGGGTGGGTTCTAGGGTTTAGAAGATGGGTTGGGTTTTAATGTGGGCTTTTTGAAGCCAAGGGCTGAAAATAGAGTGGGTTTAAGGAATTGGGCTAGGCCAGATTTCAACCAAGTGTGGAGTGAGTTTGAAAGATGAAAATGAGTGTGTATAAATAGAAATGAAAATAAAATACTAATGCTAATAGTAGAATAAAATAAAATATAAGAAAAAGTGAATAGATGATTAAAAATAAAATAAAATAGTAAAATAAGTGAATAAACAAAAGGGGACGACCTTGAAACTGGACTGTCGATGGAAATTCATTTTCGAAGAATTGTGTTTTTTTTTAAAAAAAAGTTTTGAAAAAGATTATAAAATGATGATTTCGTCTTAGCACGCACGTTAATATGTTTTTTAAAAAAAGAAAGGCGACGACCCCTCTATTATTTCGGAATTTGCTTTATGGGGTGAGAATTTTTGGTGTCTACACTAGGGAATGCCAGGGAGACAAACCCCCCAAAATCCTCAAGATAGGCCTATAGTATTGATATCTCCCAAAACGGTCCACTTACAATGACTAGCCTTCTTTCTTATAGTACTACTGCTTGGTGCACTTGCATGTTTCTTCTCTGACATATAACCAACTTATTATGCTAGCTCACACCTAATAACAAACTCCAGTACGACTAACAAACTCACATAAAGGCAGAATGTCTCATAACCACTTTGTCCTTTTATACACTTAACCAAAATATTTATCAAAAGGTCTAGTCTCGTCATCACTCCCCTCCTAAAAACAACCTTGTCCCCAAGGTTGGATTTCTGTTTACTACTAAACTTATTCATTGTTCCTAGCAAGCCAAGCCAGCCATGCTTATTCTGCTGGAGTCCCAAATCGTAGAAATAACCAGTTACGCAATAGCAAGGCCAAAAGAAGCAGCATGTGCTTCAATTTCAGCCCCCAGTAAACTTTGGTTTCTCTGCAGGGAATTGATATCACGATCCTTGCTGTGAAAGCGCCTCATATTGTCTAGTAGTAAGCTCCAGTTTCTTTGCAGGAAATTAATATCCCGCCTACCACCCAATCAAGTAGTCATCCAAGGGCATGCACCACTTGAAATAGGGTTTGATTTAATAGAGTGCAAAATAATATCAGCCAAGCACGAACCACCCAAAAATGAGCCCAATATAAACCAGTTTGGAGGGAATAAGCCGGTTTTGGGCCTATTAAGAGAAAAAAAGCCAATTTTGGGCCGGTTTAGAAAATTAGCCCACCTCCAAAATCACTCAGCCGCAAACCCTTACCAGTTCTTCGATTTACACCTACTGCAACTAATTTGTTCTTCAATCTTCTATTCGACTGCAGCTTCATCTTCTCGCGAACGACAGGCAACCGACAGCCAGTGACCAAACACCCTCGAACTCGTCGAAAAGCACGCCCTGGTTTGAATGCAGCTGATGAATGCCCGGGAAGTCTGGGAAGGATGTTAAGTATAGAATTGATTCTGTGAAATCCATACCAGAAACGAGAGCTACCAACAATGGCCTCTGTGCACTGAGTTTCTCCTGGAACACAACTCAACTTTGGTAACTTCGTCCCTCTTTTCCTTTTTTTCTTCATTTTCCTTTGTTTTTCCTCTGAATCATCTTCCTCTATCTTCTTCTCTGGCTGGACTCTGTAATACACTTTAGTCCAATACGCTGATGATAAGGTAATTCTTAATATATATGTCGTAGCTAGTTTGCAAAATTGGTCTCAGCCTTACACACCCACGCCTGACGGTAATAGAACAGTAAATTCCTAAAATGGCTAAGTCACCTCAGAGCAAGCCCTGCCAATCCCCAAAGGGCCTATTTCTAGCTAGACATTTCCCTCTTCTTCCCTTTATATCCTTTCTTTTCTCTTCTCGCATTTAAATTCTGGATCGACATCGCCTCCATGGCAACTGGGTTCACCAACCCAACAGAAGTTTCAACCACCACCTGTTCCGAAATGAATGGGACTGTCTTCTTGTCCGATTTCTTTTCCAATACCCTGCACTCCACTTCCTCAAAGTTTTCTGAGGGAACTATCAGAGTAAAATTCCAGTCATCAC
This sequence comes from Limonium bicolor, assembly GCA_023374045.1. NCBI lineage: Eukaryota > Viridiplantae > Streptophyta > Magnoliopsida > Caryophyllales > Plumbaginaceae > Limonium > Limonium bicolor. The sequence continues at coordinate 97,996,072 of CM041779.1, forward strand.
ATCTGCCACCTTCTTGTCGGTTGTTTCCCCTTCAACAGTTTGATATGAACAAGTAGACTCCAATTCTTCAATCTTCTCACCCTCTTTAATTGTTTGATACGAACCAGTAGACATCGATCCATCAAATTGTCCAAATCTTTCGACCAGCTGTTTCCGGAAATCTGTCCATGGAAGCTCACCAAAATGAATCCACACCCATTCAAACCAACTAAATGCTTCTCCCTCTAAACACTCACCCCTGCTTGAAACCAGAAATAATCGGGGATGGAGTTACCGGAGAAATTATCTCCAGCCTTGTACAGCCAACTACGTGGATCTTCTCCATTGAAGATCAGAGGCTCGTATGTGCCTATGGACTCCATTATTATATTTTTCTTGATCTAGATCTTGCCCAACTTCCATGCCCAAGAGCGTTGCTCTAATACCAAATTGATAGAGCTAGGGAATGCCAGGGAGACAAACAGAGGCGGATCTAAGGGGGTTCATGTGGGGTCATGTGACCCCACGCTTTTCAAAAAAGTCAGAGATTTCTATATGTATAATAATGAAAGTTTATATGTATAGTATAATGACCCCATATAATATAGAGTTGCTGGTGGTGTAATGGTAAGGGAAAGAAGCATTGAGTGAGTTGTCCTGGGTTGAAATCCAATATGATCAAATAATATATTAAATTATTTTTCTTTGAACAATAATGACCCCACATAATTTATTTCCTGGCTCTGCGCCTTAGACAAACCCTCCAAAATCCTCAAGAGAGGCCTATAGTATTGATATCTCCCAAAACGGTCCACTTATAATGACTAGCCTTCTTTACTATAAAGGCAGAATGTCTCATAACCACTTCTGTCCTTTTATACACTTAACCAAAATATTTATCAAAAAGTCTAGTCTCATCACAAACGCCCTTAGATATGAGTCAGTCCACCAAAAGTTTCAAATAATTCTCAGTATTTCCCGTAGAAGAGACACAGGGAGGTACATCACCCCATCACATATGTCATATATATATACCGCCTACAAATTTCATTTAATAAGGATTCTCCTCCCTGTCTGGGAGACCATCCTCTCCATGTTTGAACCCTCTTATATATTTGATCGTATCCAAAGATCCATCCCTTAGAGTGATTGAAGGAATTTCTTACTTGTATGTGAAGAAATTCGTCATTAAATGTTACCGATCTTCTTTCTTAAACTATGGTATCCCGACATCGAATTGGAGATGCAATTCAATCACATCCACAAAGTAAATGCATCCGACGATCTTGCTTGTATAAGCGATTTGATGAGAGAAGATGTTATCTTCGAGAGAGATTTGATAATGGAAGAAATCCATATAAATGCTTGTACGGGCAAAAGCGTATTGCAGCAAGTTTACTGGTCTTATCGTAGTAAGTTTTCCTAGGTAGTATTCTATGGTTATCGAACCAACGGAGGCTGTGTCTAGTTTGAGTCTTTAATCTACTAATAATAAACTGAAGGAAAATAACAATAATAATGGGGGTTTGATTACAGAAATTAAATAGACAATTTAATTAAAACTAAAACAATTAAAAGTGAGTTTCTAATAAATTAAAGGGTGAATCCTGGTTACTACTTCTCCCTAGTTTATCAATTCCTTCCTGAGTGTTTTCTAAATTCTAGATTGCAACCTCAGATCTAAAATTAATCTAAAACCGGTCTCCCGCAAGATAGATTATTTTACTAGCAATTCCCAAATCCTAACTCTCGTTACGAATTTACAAATTAACTAGTAGCGTTAATTATTCATCTGGTTTCTAGTCAGCTAATCCCCAGGAATTGTCATCTGTAGTTTCACTGGTAATATTCCTAAGGTCTAATGAATGCCGCAGTTGTCACTGTAAGCAATTCATACCAAATAAACTCAAGCAACAATTAATCACAAGAGAATTCAATAATAAACAAGGAATAAAACTACAATCAGTATAGAATTATATGTAACAACTTAGGAAGCAAAACAATAAACTAGTTGTCCATAGCAAACTAGTATTCTAAACAACTACTCAGACATCGGAGACAAAGAAATAGTAACAATAATTAAAAGATTAGAAAACGTCATCTGATTGAAGAACAATGACGAATCCGTCTCTGCCTTCTGCTCTTACCGATCTGTCCGGTAATCCCTTTTTCTTCGACTGACTTGAACTCTGCGCGGTGGCTTCTCTCGAACTCGTCTGCGCTTCTAGCTAACTTCTGCTCTCGCCTGTCTCCCTCACGAACTCGTACGGCGGCTAGGTTTTTAGTCTGTTCTTCCCGAATTGTGTCGTCCTCTTTGTTTTTGGAATTTTATGTCTCGTATTATAATCCCCGCTGCTGTCTTTCTTGAGCCACTCGCTCGTAATCTGCATGGGCCGGTCAAGTGTGGTCCACATCATGCTCGTTATGTGGGACTCATGCACGCCGCAGCCAAAGCCATGCACACGTGCCTCTTTCTTTGTTTTTCTGCGCCTCTGTATGATTCGTGGTTGTACAAACCATTCATTTAAGTGCCAAAAGGAAATAACGCGCAGCCATTCTCCAGCCCATCATTGCTCGTGCATGGCCCATGTGTGTATGTAGATTGTTGCATGAGTAGTTAGTATATCATTGAATGGAATTTGATATCTTTTCACGTGAATGAAACCGAGCCCAATGTAGGCATGCATGCGGTTCATCATGCAGCCCACCGTTCACAAGTCCAACTAGCACCATGTTCAGCCCAGCATGCAACTGTCAATGCCTGCGAGAAAATACGTGGTCCGGGAATGTGAATCTCATTAAACCCGGAACCACATATAAAAATAGGTAGTAAATTCGTCTTAATCGTAAAGCTCTTGATATATGTTCTTAGACCTATTTTCAGTGTTTTTAACCTGTTTTAGCATAAAACCACAAGTAAGGGGAGTTCTTCGCATATAACATAAAATAACATATACGTAAGGAATTTATCAATATAAACCAATAAAATATTAATCACATTAAGCATAGAAACATAGATAAATTCCGCACTTATCAACTACCCCACACTTAGCTTTTGCTTGTCCTCAAGCAAATAAAGAATATAGCTACTCCAAACCGAAACATTAGACTCCAAGATTAAACATAAGCAGAAGGAAAACAAGCAAAATGACAATCAGAGAAAAATCATCTGCTCTAAGCTATCAATGTTCGCAAACAGTGAATAAGGATAATTTAATAAAGCATGAATAGACTGAATTGCAGAAACTGAAATGCAGACTAGCTTAGGATCTTCCACCAATTCTTTCCATACCAATTGGATGACAAGGGGTGTGAAGTAATGCCTTATTCCGCAATACCTTTCAACACACGCACTCATGATCAAAAACTAAAAAAATGTAATTAAATATTTCGTGCAAAAAACTTTTCTATCAAGAAATAAAAACAAATGATTTATTTAATTAATTGCATAGGTGTTCCTTCACCCCTTTTCTCTTTACCCATGTAACGGCTTTGGGCCAACTATCCCAGATCACAAGACCTTAGGTAGATAGGTGTGATAAAACACCCTGAGGACTAATAATAACCAGATAAATGAGGCCTGATTTGGTTTAGGAAATTTTTGATCAGAGGAGTACCTTGCCTTGCCAATCCTTCATTCCAAACATCATATCATTCCTAAGATCAAAGCTAAACGCATTTAGTCTCCACAATCAGCCAACTCATCAAATTTCAGTGAAAATAGAGTAAATTTAGAAAAACAATTCCGGAAAGACAACTTTTTAGCAGAGAAAGATTTTTAAGGTTGTCATCAGGGCTCAATTTCAAACTTCCACATATATTTTCACCCAAAATTCAATATTTATTGCATTAGAGAAGCATATTCTTTATCACTTGAAAACAATCAGAAACTAGTGGTCTGAAGTGATTACTGAAGGTACTCCCTACCCCACACTTAAAATTAAACAATGTCCTCATTGTGTGACAGGCAGGAGTGAAAAACTCAAAACTCGTAGAAAAACATTTATGTCCGAAGGAAACACAGCAGGAGTAGGCATTAACAACAAACTAAAATTAAAAGAAAACAAACTGAAACTAGAACTCCCCTGGATTTGTTGTTGTTGCATATGTAGAACGCCCCACCCCACACTTGAGCTTGTGCTCAAGTGTTGCAGCCTGGTTGCAGTATCATCATGAAGAATTCATCTGAAAGAAGATACTAAAAGCAACCAAAAACTACAAACAGAGTTAAGAGTTAATAAACACAAAACCAGGAAAAAACTACAAAAAGAAATTTAAACTGAAACTAAAGACTAAAAAATAAAATATAACGCTGGGTTGCCTCCCAGCCAGCTGCCCTTCTTTACGTCTTTGGCTAGACCATACCTCCCTAAGGTCAACCAGGATCGAAAATGAATGTTGACATTGGTGCCAAAGGGTGGGTGGGGCGGGCATCACATATCTTCATAAAACGACCCCTATCAAATGGAAACAAAACCTCAACAATCCATATGTAAAGTGTAAACTCCACCGATCATACATCAGGGGGTTGTATTGGGTGGGTGATCTTGATGTGAGGATCAAAATTCTGCAGGTCTCCTTCTCAAATTCAAGGATATAGACGTCCTTGTCATCGGTGGAAACTCAAAGGACGGGACTCGCATGAAAATCAACTTCAACAGGAATCAAAGGTTCCTTGAAGTCGATGAGATAACTCTGCTCTGATGGCTCAATAGTAGGAGGAGGAAGGAAGTCAACTGGGAGACTCTCTGGCTCAGTACAGGTGGAGAAGGAATAGACTGGATAGCTTCATGAATTATATTATTCTAACTCTGTAGATTCATCAAATTGCTCAATCTCTAGCTCTGGTCTCTCTATGATCTCCACCTCAGGTGTGTCTACAACTTCAGGGATCGAATGATCAAGCTGTGTATCACTCCATTCAGCTACTAAGTAGGTTGTTCGATCTCAGGAACCAGTTCACATCCAAGCTTTTGTGATATTTCATCTAGATAGGCTAAAATTCTTGCATTACTCTCCCGTATCTCCTTCATGCCATCCTGAAGGACTCATGCCAACCGGGGTTTGATTCGCCATGTTTTATGTTAAAATCTGCAAGAGCAGCTACCAAGCTAGATAGATTACTTTGACATTGTGAACTCTCATGATCCCCTCCACATGTCTGGCAGATAATCCACTGGTTGTAACTTTGTGCAGGATAGTACTGTTCAGGAGACGGTCGTGCTTCAGGAGGGCTAGACGATAAAAACTTCTTAGAGCATCCTGCAATCCAGAAGAAACAACTGGACAATAAGCACGGTCGTGGTCTCCTCCACACCTTTCACATACAATCCATGGTGTGTAATATCCAGGCAAACCTCCTGACGGATTGTAATATCCAGCCATCAAATTAAAGTACCTCAAAAGAGAAAGAAAAATAAATTATATACATAAAAAGAACATAGAAATAAAAATATGTACATAATAATAAAATAAATAAAAACAACAATAACGAAAAGGTAAATAAAATTAAAATAAACAAATTCCTATAAATTAAAATCAAAGAAATAGAAATAATAAAAATAAACTAATAAAAGAAAAAACTATAATAAAGCAAAATCGAAAGGACGAAATATAAGCACCCAAAAAAAAAACTAAAAGAAAAAAAAACTATAAACTAAAAGAAACTATGAATCCAAATAAAATAAAAATGAATGAATACGAAACACATTAAACAAAATAAAACAAAACACAATCAAACTAACCAAACAAAATAAATAAATCAAATCAAATAAAAATAGAATAAAGACTAAACTAAATAACCGTGCGTCCCGGCAACGGCGCCAAAAACTTGTACGGGCAAAAGCGTATTGCAGCAAGTGTACTGGTCTATCGTAGCAAGTTTTCCTAGGTAGTATTCTCTAGGTTATCGAACCAACGGAGGCTGTGTCTAGTCTGAGTCTTTAATCTACTAACTAATAAACTGAAGGAAAATAACAATAATAATTGGGGGTTTGATTGCAGAAATTAAATAGACAATTTAATTAAAACTAAAACAATTAAAAGTGAGTTTCTAATAAATCTAAAGGGTGAATCCTGGTTTACTACTTCTCCCTAGTTTATCAATTCCCTTCCTGAATGTTTTCTAAATTCTAGATTGCAACCTCAGATCTAAATTAATCTAAAACCGGTCTCCCGCAAGATAGATTTTACTAGCAATTCCCAAATCCTAACTCTCGTTACGAATTTACAAATTAACTAGTAGCGTTAATTATTCATCTGGTTTCTAGTCAGCTAATCCCCAGGAATTGTCATCTGTAGTTTCACTGGTATATTCCTAAGGTCTAATGAATGCCGCAGTTGTCACTTGTAAGCAATTCATACCAAATAACTCAAGCAACAATTAATCACAAGAGAATTCAATAATAAACAAGGAATAAAACTACATCAGTATAGAATTTATGTAACAACTTAGGAAGCAAAACAATAAACTAGTTGTCCATAGCAACCAGTATTCTAAAAACTACTCAGACATCGGAGACAAAGAAATAGTAACAATAATTAAAAGATTAGAAAAACGTCATCTGATTGAAGAACAATGACGAATCCAGTCTCTACCTTCTGCGTCTGTGGTAATCTCCCTTTTCCTTCGACTGACTTGAACTCTGCGCGGTGGCTTCTCTCGAACTCGTCTGCGCTTCTAGCTAACTTCTGCTCGCCTGTCTCCCTCACGAACTCGTACGGCGGCTAGGTTTTTAGTCGTTCTTCCCCGATTGTGTCGTCCTCTTGTTTGGAATTTATGTCTCGTATTATAATCCCCGATGCTGTCTTTCTGAGCCACTCGCTCGTAATCTGCATGGGCCGGTCCAAGTGTGGTCCACATCATGCTCGTTATGGTGACTCATGCACGCCCGCAGCCCAAAGCCATGCACACGTGCCTCTTTCTTTGTTTTCTGCGCCTCTGTATGATTCGTGGTTGTACAAACCATTCATTTAAGTGCCCAAAAGGAAATAACGCGCAGCCATTCTCCAGCCCATCATTGCTCCGTGCATGGCCCATGTGTGTATGTAGATTGTTGCATGAGTAGTTTAGTATATCATTGAATGGAATTTGATATCTTCACGTGAATGAAACCGAGCCCAATGTAGGCATGCATGCGGTTCATCATGCAGCCCACCGTTCACAAGTCCAACTAGCACCATGTTCAGCCCAGCATGCAACTGTCAAATGCCTGCGAGAAAATACGTGGTCCGGGAATGTGAATCTCATTAAACCCGGACACATATAAAAATAGGTAGTAAATTCCGTCTTAATCGTAAAGCTCTTGATATATGTTCTTAGACCTATTTCAGTGTTTTTAACCTGTTTTAGCATAAAACCACAAGTAAGGGGAGTTCTTCGCATATAAACAAAATAAACATATAAGTAAGGAATTTATCAATATAAACCAATAAAATATTAATCACATTAAGCATAGAAACATAGATAAATTCCGCACTTATCAATGCTATAGCCATGGATATATATATATATATATATATATATATGCATAGAAAGTTTTTTTTCTTAAAGACACTTCTCTTGGGTGGGCTGTGTCTTTTCATAAATATATATCCATCTATAGGGATACTTCCTTTTATAAGGTCTCGTTAGGATTAACAACTTAATCCAAACGGAGCTTACTCATGGCAAATTACCAAAATAGCCCTTGAGCGCCTATTTACCAAAATACCCTTGTATTTTATATCTTTTTACTACATCTCCCACTCGCTCAACGGTGATTTTGGAGATAGATATTTCTCTCTCTCATGTTGGTCATACTAGCAAATACTTCGTGCCACCGGGTAATACCACCTGCAACTTGGAAACCTTTATATTAAACCACTCTTAGCCAACCTAAGGATATTCCAACACAGGCAAATTACATTTCCACACGTGCTCTTGTATTACCGTATCCCTAGGCAAAAATTCGTCAGATTGATCTGAGTCATAATTAGATCCCTCAAAACATATGCATAATTATCACCCAATCATCTGTGCATGTTCACGATGTACACAACCATCCGCATGCGAGCGAACACCACTTAAGTTCAAGACTACTCTTAAATACCTTCCTTCCATAATGGCCATCAATTCATATGCATGACAACTGCTTTCCCAGGAAGCATATACTATAATCGAATTATCTTAGTCTTCCATAAGGGTTGCTAAAATTTGTGACTCACACAGTGAAAGAGAAGGGATCCATCCATCACCTCAAGCAATGGTTGCTAGCACATGCCGTATGAAAGCATGTTGTGGGGATAACTGTAACACCCCTTATAAACAAATACATAATAGTCACTCACGTTAACAGAAAAAAAACCTCTTACAACGGAAGAATAATCAACAACATTAAAATTCACTCGGGTGTCACCTGCCATTACTCGCCCATGCGAGTAACGCAACAGAAACTAAATTCAACACTATAACAACAACAATACTAAACCGCTGTGACAACGAGATAACTCCTATACATCATACTAAGTTCATAACCGTAATCATCGACAAGTGAGCATCTACCCAACTCCCAAATACATACAACCGTACCGTCATACATCCACAGACTGATATCGTTATACAAATAAATTTCATGTGCAATAATTAAGGTAATCCTAACTACCCTGTGCCCACACTTCGGCTTCAACGGAGATCAACAACCTGCACAATAAGTGTAGTCTTAGCGATAGACGCTGAGTATGCCGGGTCTGGACCCTAATGGTCACTTGTCATTTTTAACCATCTTGTTATTAGATTGGTTTCATGCTTTACCATTTTACAGATATAACAAATACTGTAATAAACATGCATAAACACATAACCATCCATCTAATCCAAACCTTCATTACAATTATACGCAGCATAGTCACACATCATACAATACAATAGCATTGATAACTCGTATGTCATATATTAACATCAACGCGTATTACCCCCCCCCCCCCCCCCCCCCCCCCGGTCACATATCATTTGATTTGGTTAGCACTGTCGGGCGTCAATTAGGACAACCCGAAATATACTCACTTGGACAGTAGTCCCACGTACACACAAGATGCTCACTGCCCTGATCATCCGAAGACTCCGGGACTATTTCACTTTGCCTTTGTAAAGGCGTCCATTTAGGTGGCCAAAGGCCTGGTGCCAACGGCTGACGATCTATCTAGGTTCGTTCAGGATTAACTAGGGAAAACCCGATACGGGATAACCCAAGAGATCTCTACGCGCGACCAGCAGCCAGTGACTGTTTGGATTGAGGTACATCATCACATTCATTCACACTCCACCGTTAACTTCATTAGTTAGGTAGTCAATTACAGTTTTAATTATGGAGAACATTATTTAATTTGTTGGCTGCCCTATGGGTCTTACGCATGCCTAGAATAACTCTAGGTCGTATTTATGTTCGAGTTGAAGCTCTAGGGACCGACAATGTCGTGTCCCGTTCCTAAGTGTTTTACTTAGGTTATAACTACTACATACTTATAATACTTAGCGTATTAGGTCAGGCAACGGTAATCACAATCACACAACCCGCATATGTAGTTTTATATAAGTCGATCTATAGTCGACGTAGTATTAGTCCCGTAGGACGTTCGTGCACAAATAAATAATGCAGTAAACACAGATATCCATCACACACATAATCACATACATACATCCACACAAGTTATTTATCAAACAAATCCGAGCCCAAGGAATTCCTCACGACAACCCGGATCAAACCCCTTTACATACCGTACACCGTGTCCAAGGTCGCGCAGTGTAGACCGCTAAGGCTATCGAGCGCGCACGTCTGCATGGCGATCTAACAATACAAAGAACGCTAAGTGTCAATCCACATGACATTATGATTCGGTATTTCCGAATAACGTCAGTAACCCTGGTATTACATCCCCGGATTTCAACTGTTACTAGTTACAGTATAGTTATCTTTAAAAACTCCTTATTCGTAGTGTGAGTTAATATTCGGTTTACAAAGGAGTATGAAACCTTACATTACACTCTTGTTATTTTTCATTCGAGGTTTATTTATCATACCAAAATTGTATGTTAACCCTTAGAAACTTCCCAAGTATTAACCTTAGGTACATCTTACCCCTAGGACATTCACGTTGTCAACTCACATGTTAACTAAGCCCCTTTTTCCTAGCTATTGCTTTAGAGCGTTTTAAGCGCTAATCACGTAACAAGTTTATATAAGCTAGAGTTGCATCTGCCTACTATGTATTCTTTCCTTTGCTAGGTAGGTTAGCAATGCTTTTAATCCATTATCAACACAATAGTCCCCTAAAACATTTCTGGGATTCACGTATACCGAGACCCAAAGTTTTCAACACCTGAAATGAAGCTCCTGTACATAACCTTATTTAGTCCCACTTTTAGTATATCTAGTGGTGTCTAACCTTCCCGAAATGTTCCATAAATTTAGCTAGATATATTAGGAGGGTTTTGGGTTTATTAACAAACTGGCATCACCCTCATACACTCATGTAAGGCAGTTAGACAGAAGCTACAATTTTACCGAAATCTGAAACCATAACCTATATATTTCCTCTTGGCTCTTGTTTCTAGTTAACTCCATTGATGTTTCATCTTCTCAAAACGTTTAGCTAACCTAGCTGGAGTTGTTAGCTATGGTTTGAGTTCATTGTTAACCCAGTACCACACTCCTAACACCTCTAGAAGTTGATTACACAGAGGCAATAATTTCATAAAACCGAAACATCAAAACTGTGCATACTTCCCTTCCAACTTCTCTTGTAGTGCATTAATTGATTTCTAATTTTTTCATAAGTGTTTACACTCTTAGGTAGGTGTATTATAAGGGTTATAAGTTCATTTCCAGACCAAAGAAACACTCTTATACCATCTGTATTACCATTATACAGAGGTAGCTAATTACAAAAAAAATCTGAAAACGCAATATGTGTGTTTCTTCTTCATTCTTTCTTTTTGTCTGATTATTTCGATTCTATCCTGTCCCAATTGTTTCTAACCTCTCTTAAATGTATCAGCTAGATTTTAAATTCATTATTAAGCCATTACAACCTCCTTAATACCTCTGTAAAGTAGTTATACAGAAACACATACACAAGATAATCAAAACAAAAACCTGCACTGATGCATTATCATCTCCCTTCCTCTGTCAGTTGTCGAACTGATATCTAATTCATCCCCAAGGTGTTTATAACTTCACTTAAGTGTCTTAGGTATGGTTAGGTTTGTTCCTCATCCATTTCCTCCCTCATAAACCCTCTGAAGTAGGCTTACACAAAACTGAGATAAACTACAATACTGAAAGTCATAACTGAAACTTTTCTCTTCTGTTTCTTTTCTGTTTGATATCAATCTGTCTTTCATTCTTCCCTAAGGTGTTAATATCTTACTTGAGTGTATTGGTTAAGTTCTAGGATTGTTTATCATTTAATACAACCCTTGTAAGCCCTCTGTAATGGGGTTACACAGAAAGCACAGGTTTCAGAAACAAGGTATAAAACTGAAACATTAATTCTGATATCCTCACTTCCTTTCCTTTCCTTTGCTCCCGATCCTGGACTTTCTATTTCCCTAAAATGTTCTCACACTTAGTTAGATGAACTGGTAAGATTTTAAGCTCTTAGAACTCTCAATATAACCCCTTTACAGCTCTCTGTACCAAGTTACACAGAAGACACCAGTTTCAGAAAACTGAAGCACGAAAATAGGTCACCTTCACTTTACCCTTTTCTTTTAAGTTGTTACTCTGTCTCCCATCCTGTCCCACTGTACCCATCTGTTTAGTTAGGTGTTCTAGCCATATTTCAAACTCAAAAACAACCTAACACAACTCTTTTATAATGTTATACAGAAACTCAAACCTCCAGTAAAACTATCAAACTGAAATATCAAAGCCTGATATCCTTGCTTTTATTCTCTTATATCATTCGCATAACTGTCTCTCAGTTTATCCCTAAGCACTTATCTACTTAGTTAAGTGTTGTATATATATATATATATTTTAAACTCAAAGGACAACCTTAGAACTCTATTAACCCCACTAATGCATTCCATATATTGAACTGAAGGAAATGAAAAACTGAAAACTGATCTGATGTGAAGTTTTCTACTATTGTTTTCTTTTGTTCTTTCAGTCTCTTTTCTGTTTTCTCCCCACTTGCTCAACTACTTAGTTGTGTGTTTTAATACCGTTTCATTTTTAAGACAACTCCAGGTAGTAAGCTGAAGTCACAGAACTTCTTACACAAACCTGCAACCTAGGAATCAGAAATCAGAAACTGCTAATGATGTGAAAACTGAGATGCAACTGATAAACTCTCTTCAGTTTTTTTCCTTTTTATTTCTCTTGTTGCTATCAACCTGTCTTTCAACCATCTCAAAGTTTTCACTTACTTAATCAAGGGGTTTGGCTACGTTTTTGAACCCAAACCTACCAAGACAATCCTATAAAACCCACTGATGTGATTCATATACTGAAACATAAAAGACACCAGAAACTGAGGTTATGGACTGGTGTATTATCCTCGGTTATGTTCTTTCTGTCCCTTTAATCTGGCTTCTAACTCTCCCTCATTGTTGGGTTATGTGGTTAGGTGTTTGGCCAAGACTTGAAACTTTAAACAAAAACCACGATGATGTTGTTTAACTGAAACTTCATGAATTGAGCTCAACTGATAACAGAAACTGAAAGCAGGAACTGTTTTCTTTTTCTTCTTTCTTCACCTCCTGTTTGTTCAGGACTTGGTTCCTCTCGTTTCCCCTAGTTTTTTTTGTCATTTAGTTTCACAACTTAATATGGTTTAAATTTTATACAACCCAAGGTGCTAAATTGAAGCTACAGAAGCTCACTCTTACTACAACAAGGGTTTTCAGAAACTGAACCTGTAACACAAACACTAAAACTGGTATTTCCTCTATTGTATTTATGTTCTCTGTTTACGGTTTGGTTTACCATTCTTCCCAACTTTCCTAGCACTATAAACTTGAGTTGAGTCCATTACTAAATCATCCCTACTCCACGGTAGGGATGTCAATCTTGACCCGAACCCGAAATCTAACCCGAAACCGACCCGTAAAAAGCCGGGTTTGGGTTGAGATTTTTGACCCGAAATGATTTTCGGGTCGGGTTCGGTTGGGTCATTGAAACCCGCTTCGGGTTCGGGTTGAACCCGCTAACCCGTAACCTGAAAAAATAATAATTAAAAATAGAAAATATGTTATATTTAATGACTTAATTAGTATTTAATGATTAATTTATGACTAAAATAAACATTTAATCGATAACATATGATTATATATTGTACATAATAATTAAGTAATATTATAGTATTATATTTTTTTATTAAATAATCCAAAATTTAAAATATAAAATAAATTTTTGAAAAAAGGTGTCGGGTTCGGGTTAAAGAAGTACAACCCGCTCCGGGTTCGGGTCGGGTTCGGATTGACCAAAACTATTTTCGGGTCGGGTTTGGGCTGAGGTCAACCCGACCCGAAACCCGATTTTGACACCCCTACTCTACGGTACACCCTAGACAGTTATTATACAGACACACCAGCTTACAGAATTCAGTTGATCATCAGTTTGACAGGAACTTCTCAACATCAGGTTGTTCAGGTTTCTTCTCTTTTTTTTTTCTTTCCAAGTTCTTTAGTCTGGTTTATAGTTTTCCTTAGGTTGTTTCACTACGTGTTTAAGTATCCCAACACAAGTTGGAACTCTAAACAACTCAAAACAGCAAGAACTCAGCCTCAAAAAAGTTATTATACAGAAACAGAAAGTTACAGATCGAATGTTTACTACTGAGCTTGCCAGTTAGTTTTGTTTCTGGTTATGGAATTTGTTAATGAATGGCTCACCTCCTTATCTTAGTTGTTTCTCCTGGTAGTTCCTTGGCACAATGCGAGCTCCCAGCACCGGTGGTCACTTGACGACTACTGGGAAAAGGTTACTCAGAGGTTACACTGTGATAATTCAGAGAAAAGGATATGGGTTGGATCAATCTGAGATAGGTATGATCTTTACCTTGTTTTTTTCCTACCGATAATGGCTCAACAAGGAAGATTTGCTTGGTCTAGCTCCTTCACCAAGCTGGGTCTTATCCACTGGTCTTTTACGTGAAGAAAAACAGAAAGGAGAGTTCAAGCTCAGCTAGGATTATTACCGGTAATAAGGAAGAAGAGCAGTGCTCAAGACTCACTGAAATGATCAAGGAAGCAGGGTATACACTTGGGTCTTTTCTTCCTCCTCAATCTGGGTATACTTCTCTGATTTTTTTCCACATAACGAGAGTAGGGAACAGAGTTTAGTAGCAGATGAGGTTATTCCCGAAAATGGAGAGAAGAAACTATGCTAGATTCTTGCAGATTTTACCTTGAAAGGTCGCCTAGCTTGCTTCCCTGTCTTCTTCCAGTTCCAACCGAGGTTTCCCCTGCTTCATCTACCAACTCAGCTCAGTTTGCTATGTCTTTGAGCAGCAACCGTGGTAGTGGGGTGTTGGTTCACTGTGAAAGAAATCGCAAGGAGGAAGCTGGGAAGTTCTCGACTGAAGAGAGGAAGCTCGTGAGGTTACCGGTTCTGTGTGTGTGCCCAGATCAAGTTTGCATGTCTAGAGAATTGAGGAGGTTGAGTACATTTATTAGTGAATGCCCATACTGACGGGATGGAGGGGTGTCGGGTGTGAATTTTCGAGGCGTGCATCAGCATGGGGGAAAAGAACACTACATGACAGTGGGGTGTTCTAGTTCTGTCGGTGGTTTTAACATGGAGCTCAGTGGCAGTTAGGTAGTAACGTAGTGTCTCAGTGTGAAATAAGTGAGTAGCCTCGCTACTTGTTTTAATTCGTGGGTGTCTATTACCGAATTTGAGCACAGCTCAACCGGTTAAGGCTTCGGGAAAGGTACGAAAGGTCTCAGGTTCAAATCTCGGCTAGAGCACGTTTGCTCCTTTTTTTATCAGCCATACTTATGCCTATTTCTTGTATATATGCGACTGTATTAACCTGTCGCATTATTAGTTATATATATATATATGTGGCTATTTTGTTTATGTCATGTTACTGATATACCATATATATGGGTATACTATGTGATTTGTCGTGTTTTAGTTTGTTGTAGATATTGATTTCGGTCGTATGTACCCATGCGACTATATTATCATGTCGCGTTATTAGTTATATATACAACGTTATAATATTGTAACGTTGTGTATATGTACATATATATACGTATGTATATAAGTGCGTGATTGTATTAATATTAAACTGTTCGTTTGTTCGCAAGTTATTACATGCTCATAATAATGTAATACGTTCTCCTTAATTTAAACCTTACGCCATAAGGTTTTATATGCTTAATTGTTTAGGCCTTAATGTAATTAATTATATGTTTAAATAATGTTTAATTATTTAAGGGTATTTAAGACCCTAAAATCAAATAAACTCATTTTAGAGACATCTCACCAAAAATGTGCTTTAAGAAATCTTAGTGCACATTTTGTGTTCTAATGAGTTTCTGAGCTTGGTTTCCCTTGGAAACGGTTTTAATGTGTTCATTTCTGTGTTATAATGCTCAGGTTAAAATTTTAGGTCAAACGGAGTTCGTTTGGATATTTAATCACCCTAAAGCTCAAAGGGTGTAATTCTTGCTTTCTGTTAAACTTTGTTGTGTTTAATTTATTTTTAAGGCATGTTTAGACCTTAATTTAATTGATTATATGTCCAATCCATATTTAATTAAGTAGGGGTATTTCAATCTACCCCCTTAAAAAGACTTCGTCCCGAAGTCGCTTTATTCAAATAGGTGTGTTAATAACTACCCATATGATCCCATAATGTATATCTATGTGATATATCATTTACACACATCGTGTTGTGCTAATACCGCACATATCCATCATTTGTGGCTTTAGTTCAAACATATGGATGTAGGCGATCCATCAGCACCATCATTTCCTATCAGTTCTACCAACTCTGACAACCTCCCCGAGGTGTCCATACCATATCATCATTCCACGTTCTGTATCTAATGGTTCATTTCGTATCTAGGTGATACCATATGTAATCAATCTACAAGGTACTATAATATATATATATATATATATACATAGTTATGTGCCCATCACACTTCGTAGATACTACATACTGTCATACTTAAACGTCCGGTACCCCCGCATACCAAACAACACCAATACAACCAAACAGCACCAACAAAACAACGTGCCCCCACATACCCCAATTCACTGTATGCCCCCGCATACAAAACAAACCAACAAACAACATCGTATACCCCGCATATCATCAAACATACCAACAAACTACTGTATGTCCCGCATACGAAACAACAAACAACATCGTATACCCCGCATACCATCAAACATACCAACAAACTACTGTATGTCCCGCATACGAAACAACAACACTTAGTGCATACACGTGCTTAGCCAAGAGGCTCTACCCCCCCCCCTTAAAAAGGGTTACGCCCCCGTATCCCACAACTACACGACAGCGCTCAACAAGGAGCGCTGGATACTTGGCTCTCGTAGAGTTCTCTAACTCTCATGTGGCGTCTTCAGCCTTTGAGTAGACTATCCTCATATTAGGGAGACGGTTATGACTCTAGCCCTCTCGGGCTCCAAATATTTAAAGGGTGAGGCACGTGTTTGTGCTCTCTCCCAAATTCGTTCTAAAGGGCCCACTCGCTCCGTACAGAGGTGCAGACCCTTTTACATAGGCTCGGTTTGCCTCTTTTCCTTTGCTGTATATCTCATCGTTTGGATTACTAGCATACATGCGTGTATCTTCTCTTACTGATTCTCAGCTTGAGGTGTCATATGACATTGGTTATTATTAGTACTTATTGCCATTTGCACTTGTCTTCCTAATACTGTGACGTACTAGCCTTCATGTTCACTTAGCTAAAGATTGTCATATGTGTCTTCTGGTGGTTTTGTTCCGGAGTAACACATTGTTGTAGTTCTTTGATACTTGCTTCGTGTTGATATCCATTACATCTTCCCGTGTGTCGGTTTAGCGTCAACGTTCGTATGGTTCTTCCTGTTCTCTGCGAGGGAAAGCCATATGTTGTGCTCGTATTAGAGTTCTGCAACTTCATCTCCCATTTCACATCATTCTTCACGAGTTTTACTCGTCTATGTTCGTCCACGTATTTATCATTGATGGCTGTTCGTGTTGGTCGCTTCCGCGTGCATCACATTCCAGTCGATTCGGCGGTTTGTTAGTTATTACAACATTTATGTTCTTGTTAAAAGCATATGCTAGTATACTAGCTTTGTTTTTCCATTATTGCGTAGTCACGCGTTTAAGTTCACATCATTTGGTAGATTCTTCTGGACCTGATTCTTATAAGGGTTCTTCATATTATTCATTCTAACAATGGGTTTCCTGTTTGTGTCGTCAGTGTCGTCGTCTTCGAAAGGTCCTCTTCATGTGCACTGTCTGCTACTCTGTGTTGACGATTCTTGGTTTCTTTAGCCCGCTGGTTAAACTGCGGCTCTTCTCGTCCATCTTCGAGGTAATCTGCATCACTGTCCGTAGCACGGAGTTGACTACTTCTCGTGTTCTTAACACTACTTGTCTACATGCATGGGGTACCATACTGATACATTACTACTTACTCGACCAACTTATAAATAAGTCTGTCAGGCCCGCATGCTCCTATCGGAGTGCGGTCGTCCCATGTCTCGTTTAGTAAACTGGTAGCGTCCGTCACACGGCTATTGTGAAGTATTCTATTGTCAATCTCCCTTTTGATGGATGTCCTTGTTGTAGTCTGATGTTAATTGGTTCGCATTGTCGGTTATCTTGTTGTAGGTGTTATGTTGAAAATAATATTTTGCTCACTGGACTTGTGTAATAGTAATCTTATCTGTGGTACTCATTTGTAAGGGTAGTACTTGGTTGTTAATTAGTTAAACGTTAAATATTGGTTCGCCTTTACGGCTGTAATCGGTTCATGTAATATTCGTGCTGGGTTAGCGACGTCAGTTCTTCTATCATCGATCTCCATGAGTACTATATATATATTTTTCCTCCTGATTAAATTATTATCACATCTCCTTGTAGTTCATATTCCTTGATTGCATAATAGCTTCGAGCAACTAGGCTCTTCACTTGTCATCCATTCTCATTGACGGTAGTGCATCCACAAAGGGTATGTCATTTCTCACAAGATTATGCTTGTCCATAAGGGCTAAACATTTATCACTATTAGTGATTAGCATTGAATGCTGGTATACACTTCTGGTATTCGGCTAGTAAGTAATGTCTTTGTTGTTACTTATTGTTAGTTCTCGTTTTGTAACTATGGTTATTTATGTTTCAAGTGCGTGATTTGGCGCCTGTTAGTTAATCATCATTGTTATTCACATTGCTTACGGTATGTACCGTAGCTTCCTTACTTCATTATATTAACGTAGACATTGTTATGTTAGTAATGTACCTCGAAAGGTAATCGGAGTCGGTGTTCCCGGTCTCCTGGGCTCATGCCCTTTATTAGTACATTAGGTACTTGCTTACTTGCGCTATTCAGCGTTCGGTTGAGTGTTTTGTAATATCGATTTAGTTGCTTGCCATTGTTTTAATTTTATACATTCATTCATCACTAACAGTCGTCATAGTAGTAAACGACATGTCTTTAACACATATTGATACTCATCATTTGTACATGGCACAATGCCAATGGTGGCAGCCATTCTTCTACTTATAACTTGTCTCGTAATTAGTATGATTATAATACACATAAAACTTAATCTTGACGTTTGTTCGTTTTTAATTGTACATCACCGTATGTAGCACTCCTTGGTAAAGGTAGTGCCCAGGGGTGGTTAATTATTCAAGCGTTAAGAGTTGATTCGCGTTCATTGTTGTGAATGATATTGTTAATAGCCGTTTTATGGTAGAATTGTTCTTTTCACTTTTGGTCCATCCGTGGACTGATACGTTTTACTAATTCCCTGGTGTTCATCACAAGTTGGCGTATACTGTTAGTCATAAGTTTTCTTATTTAATATTTTATTGCTAAATTGTTGCTAGTTGTTTGTAATTAGTATACTGCCGTTTTGTTTATCCTGACTGTAATTAATTGTGGCAACTTGTGAAGAGTCTTAGGAGTCATCCGACCCTGGTGTGATCAGCACCAGTGTTGAACGAACCTTCCACCCCAATTTGTGGTTGGTTTCCTTTGATCCTCGGGAATCAAGTTTCACCTTCCACTTCCAATTCAGCCATTACATGGTTTGATAATTAAATTATGTTATCTTGGCTCTTAAGCCGGTGTTATTTAATTCATTTTTGTTTAGTAGTTATAATTTGTTATGGGCTGGTGTGCCCTTTTTATTGCGTTAGTCGGACTCGTCGGGTCCTTCAGAGGCTGTAGGCCTCGTATCTTAGCGGTTATTGCAACAATTGTAGTTCTGTAGTTTATATTAGGGTTGTTCAATTGTTTGGTGATTATTGGTATCCATGGTGTTGTACCTCTGGTCTACACAGTTTATAGAATTCGTTTGTAACGATAATAGCAGCGGTAACTGCAGTCGTAGTTGTTTGCAGCACTTGCAGTAGCAAGTGCACGGGGGTAGACGAAATATTGGTACCTTGTTTAAATCAGCGCTTGCAGTGGCAAGCGCGCCATGCAAGTAGGGTTGTCAGTTTGAGGCTTGTTTGTCTCACTGCCGCATTGGTTGCTTAAGTACCGTTAGAATGATTGTTCATGAAAAAGACGGTATTTGGATTGGAAAACTTTTCCTAACCACATTGTCATTAAAATAACCAAGTCCTCTGGAACTTTAGCTTTATCCAGTCGTGACCAAGAAACCACCGGTTTCGCTTGGTGGGCTGGGAATGCCCGACTTATCAATTTATCTGGTAAACTACTCGGAGCTCATGTAGCCCATGCCGGATTAATCGTATTCTGGGCCGGAGCAATGAACCTATTTGAAGTGGCTCATTTCGTACCAGAAAAGCCGATGTATGAACAAGGATTAATTTTACTTCCCCGCCTAGCTACTCTAGGTTGGGGGGTAGGCCCCGGTGGGGAAGTTATAGATACTTTTCCATACTTTGTATCGGGAGTACTTCACGTAATTTCCTCGGCAGTATTGGGCTTTGGTGGTATTTATCATGCACTTCTGGGTCCTGAGACTCTTGAAGAATCTTTTCCACCTCACATTAGACTCACAATAGCGTAAACGCTTGGAATTTGTTTCTCCACGGCGTCGTCACGACAAGGTTCTAGCGTCACTGTATTGTGTGTACAGTGGATTAGGTTTGGACTTTGAACATAACAGGACGGTATACTTACAATTTTTCTCCATGTTCTCAATATAATCTCTTTTTACAGTTTGGTGTTACGATACAACGGTATGGTGGTTAAAGTTCCCCATTACGGGCGACGGTCTCGCGGAGCTCATGGCGCTCCCGGTCCGCTCGCCCTGATGTCTTGGGTGATCCTTTCCACGACGTTACGTTATAGTAGTAGTCGTACTCGCCTCTGGTGGTGTCCATTGCTACAACGCTTGGTCGTTAGGAGTAGGAATTATTCATTCAGTGTGATTGAGCGTTTAGACGGTCTGTTGGGCTTGGTAGCCCTCTTCCCTATATTCGGGGATTATCTTTCTCAGTTGTATCATACTCATTGGGTTGTGTGGCGGGAGGGGTACTGTCGGCGGTAGTCCGTACTGGACTTCCACATGAAAGTGGACTGTCACCAATGTACTCATGATGTTTGTGTCTCCTCCCGGCTGAGCTCTCAGCTGGTTCGTAACAGGGATAATATTCCCGGGCCTTTATGCCCATGTCCAGCTTCTTGACTCACACCACCACTAGACTTCGGTATTACCATTCGTCTTATGATCACTTCATATTACAATCAACTCGTTTGTGCGCCTCCAGGGCTAACACTTGCAAGCCAAAGGCTTTGCTAACACATAAATCCATTAAAGCAAAGACGTTTCATACCTCACAAACGTTTCCCAAGTCCTAAGCTCACTGTCTTAACCTAGTATCTCGTCATCAGAGCGGTACTCCGCTCTGATACCACTTTTGTAACACCCCTTATAAACAAATACGTAATAGTCACTCACGTTAACAGAAAAATAAAACGTCTTACAGCGGAAGAATAACCAACAACATTAAAATTCACTCGGGTGTCACCTGCCATTACTCGCCCATGCGAGTAACGCAACAGAAACTAAATTCAACAATATAACAATAACACTACTAAACCGCTGTGACAACGAGATAACTCATATACATCATACTAAGTTCATAACCGTAATCATCGACAAGTGAGCATCTACCCAACTCCCAAATACATACAACCGTACCGTCATACATCCACAGACTGATATCGTTATACAAATAAATTTCATGTGCAATAATTAAGGTAATCCTAACTACCCTGTGCCCGTACTTCAGCTTCGACGGAGATCAACAACCTACACAATAAGTGTAGTCTCAGTGATAGACGCTGAGTATGCCGGGTCTGGACCCTAATGGTCACTTGTCATTTTTAACCATCTTGTTATTAGATTGGTTTCATGCTTTACCATTTTACAGATATAACAAATATTGTAATAAACATGCATAAACACATAACCATCCATCTAATCCAAACCTTCATTACAATTATACGCAGCACAGACACACATCATACAATACAATAGCATTGATAACTCGTACGTCGTATATTAACATCAACGCGTATTACAACATTCGGCCCCCGGGCCCTCACATATCATTTGATTTGGTTAGCACTATCGGGCGTCAATTAGGACAACCCGAAATATACTCACTTGGACAGTAGTCCCACGTACACACAAGGTGCTCACTGCCCTGATCATCCGAAAACTCCGGGACTATTTCACTTTGCCTTTGTAAAGGCGTCCATTTAGGTGGCCAAAGGCCTGGTGCCAACGGTAGCACACTCCGTCTGACGATCTATCTAGGTTCGTTCAGGATTAACTAGGGAAAACCCGATACGGGATAACCAAGAGATCTCTACGCGCGACCAGCAACCAGTGACTGTCTGGATTGAGGTACATCATCACATTCATTCACACTCCACTGTTAACTTCATTAGTTAGGTAGTCAGTTACAGTTTAATTATGGAGAACATTACTTAATTTGTTGGCTGCCCTGTGGGTCTTACGCATGCCTAGAATAACTCTAGGTAGTATTTATGTTCGAGTCAAAGCTCTAGGGACCGACAATGTCGTGTCCCATTCCTAAGTGTTTTACTTAGGTTATAACTACTACATACTTATAATACTTAGCGTATTAGGTCAGGCAACGGTAATCACAATCACACACCCGCATATGTAGTTTTATATAAGTCGATCTATAGTCGACGTAGTATTAGTCCCGTAGGACGTTCGTGCATAAATAAATAATGCAGTAAACACAGATATCCATCACACACATAATCACACATATATATCATACAACCACACAGTTTATCATAACCAAGATCAAACAATCGAGCCAAGGAATTCCTCACGACAACCCGGATCAAACCCCTTTACATACCGTACACCGTGTCCAAGGTCGCGCAGTGTAGACCGCTAAGGCTATCGAGCTCGCACGTCTGCATGGCGATCTAACAATACAAAGAACGCTAAGTGTCAATCCACATGACATTATGATTCGGTATTTTCGAATAACGTCAGTAACCCTGGTATTACATCCCTGGATTTCAACTGTTACTAGTTACGGTATCGTTATCTTTAAAACTCCTTATTCGTAGTGTGAGTTAATATTCGGTTTACAAAGGAGTATGAAACCTTACATTACACTCTTGTTATTTTTCATTCGAGGTTTATTTATCATACCAAAATCGTATGTTAACCCTTAGAAACTTCCCAAGTATTAACCTTAGGTACATATTACCCCTAGGACATTCACGTTGTCAACTCACACGTTAACTAAGCCCCTTTTTCCTAGCTATTGCTTTAGAGCGTTTTAAGCGCTAATCACGTAACAAGTTTATATAAGCTAGAGTTGCATCTGCCTACTATGTATTCTTTCCTTTGCTAGGTAGGTTAGCAATGCTTTTAATCCATTATCAACACAATAGTCCCCTAAAACATTTCTGGGATTCACGTATACCGAGACCCAAAGTTTTCAACACCTGAAATGAAGCTCCTGTACGTAACATTATTTACTCCCACTTTTAGTATATCTAGTGGTGTCTAACCTTCCCGAAATGTTCCATAAATTTAGCTAGATATATTAGGAGGGTTTTGGGTTTATTAACAAACTGGCATCACCCTCATACACTCATGTAAGGCAGTTAGACAGAAGCTACAATTTTACCGAAATCTGAAACCATAACCTATATATTTCCTCTTGGCTCTTGTTTCTAGTTAACCCCATTGATGTTTCATCTTCTCAAAACGTTTAGCTAACCTAGCTGGAGTTGTTAGCTATGGTTTGAGTTCATTGTTAACCTAGTACCACAATCCTAACACCTCTGGAAGTTGATTACACAGAGGCAATAATTTCAGAAAACCGAAACATCGAAACTGTGCATACTTCCCTTCCAACTTCTCTTGTGGTGCATTAATTGATTTCTAATTTTTCCATAAGTGTTTACACTCTTAGGTAGGTGTATTATAAGGGTTCTAAGTTCATTTCCAGACCAAAGAAACACTCTTATACCGTCTGTATTAGCATTATACAGAGGTAGCTAATTACAGAAAAATCTGAAAACACAAATATGTGTGTTGCTTCTTCATTCTTTCTTTTTGTCTGATTATTTCGATTCTATCCTGTCCCAATTGTTTCTAACCTCTCTTAAATGTATCAGCTAGATTTTAAATTCATTATTAAGCCATTACCACCTCCTTAATACCTCTGTAAAGTAGTTATACAGAAACACATACACAAGATAATCAAAACAAAAACCTGCACTGATGCATTATCATCTCCCTTCCTCTGTCAGTTGTCGAACTGTATCTAATTCATCCCCAAGGTGTTTATAACTTCACTTAAGTGTCTTAGGTATGGTTAGGTTTGTTCCTCATCCATTTCCTCCCTCATAAACCCTCTGAAGTAGGCTTACACAGAACTGAGATAAACTACAATACTGAAAGTCATAACTGAAACTTTTCTCTTCTGTTTCTTTTATGTTTGATATCAATCTGTCTTTCATTCTTCCCTAAGGTGTTAATATCTTACTTGAGTGTATTGGTTAAGTTCTAGGATTGTTTATCATTTAATACAACCCTTGTAAGCCCTCTGTAATGGGGTTACACAGAAAGCACAGGTTTCAGAAACAAGGTATAAAACTGAAACATTAATTCTGATATCCTCACTTCCTTTCCTTTCCTTTGCTCCCGATCCTGGACTTTCTATTTCCCTAAAATGTTCTCACACTTAGTTAGATGAACTGGTAAGATTTTAAGCTCTTAGAACTCTCAATATAACCCCTTTACAGCTCTCTGTACCAAGTTACACAGAAGACACCAGTTTCAGAAAACTGAAGCACGAAAATAGGTCACCTTCACTTTACCCTTTTCTTTTAAGTTGTTACTCTGTCTCCCATCCTGTCCCACTGTACCCATCTGTTTAGTTAGGTGTTCTAGCCATATTTCAAACTCAAAAACAACCTAACACAACTCTTTTATAATGTTATACAGAAACTCAAACCTCCAGTAAAACTATCAAACTGAAATATCAAAGCCTGATATCCTTGCTTTTATTCTCTTATATCATTCGCATAACTGTCTCTCTGTTTATCCCTAAGCACTTATCTACTTAGTTAAGTGTTGTATATATATATATATATTTAAACTCAAAGGACAACCTTAGAACTCTATTAACCCCACTAATGCATTCCATATATTGAACTGAAGGAAATGAAAAACTGAAAACTGATCTGATGTGAAGTTTTCTGCTATTGTTTTTTTTTGTTCTTTCAGTCTCTTTTCTGTTTTCTCCCCACTTGCTCAACTACTTAGTGGTGTGTTTTAATACCGTTCCATTTTTAAGACAACTCCAGGCAGTAAGCTGAAGTCACAGAACTTCTTACACAAACCTGCAACCTAGGAATCAAAAATCAGAAACTGCTAATGATGTGAAAACTGAGATGCAACTGATAAACTCTCTTCAGTTTTTTTTTCCTTTTTATTTTTCTTGTTGCTATCAACATGTCTTTCAACCATCTCAAAGTTTTCACTTACTTAATCAAGGGGTTTGGCTACGTTTTTGAACCCAAACCTACCCAGACAATCCTATAAAACCCACTGATGTGATTCATATACTAAAACACAAAAGACAGCAGAAACTGAGATTATGGACTGGTGTATTATCCTCAGTTATGTTCTTTTTGTCCCTTTAATCTGGCTTCTAACTCTCCCTCATTGTTGGGTTATGTGGTTAGGTGTTTGGTCAAGACTTGAGACTTTAAACAAAAACCACGATGATGTTGTTTAACTAAAACTTCATGAATTGAGCTCAACTGAAAAGAAAGCAGGAACAGTTTTCTTTTTCTTCTTTCTTCACCTCCTGTTTGTTCAGGACTTGGTTCCTCTCGTTTCCCCTAGTTTTTTTGTCATTTAGTTTCACAACTTAATATGGTTTAAATTTTATACAACCCAAGGTGCTAAATTGAAGCTACAAAAGCTCACTCTTACTAAAACAAGGGTTTTCAGAAACTGAACCTATAACACAAACACTAAAACTGGTATTTCCTCTATTGTATTTTTGTTCTCTGTTTAAGGTTTGGTTTACCATTCTTCCCAACTCTCCTAGCACTATAAACTTGAGTTGAGTCCATTACTAAATCATCCCTACTCCACGGTACACCCTAGACAGTTATTATACAGACACACCAGCTTACAGAATTCAGTTGATCATCAGTTTGACAAGAACTTCTCAACACCAGGTTGTTCAGGTTTCTTCTCTCTTTTTTTCTTTCCAAGTTCTTTAGTCTGGTTTATAGTTTCTCTTAGGTTGTTTCACTACGTGTTTAAGTATCCCAAC